>CM032665.1:32991090-33090135 GCA_019095985.1 Streblospio benedicti | reverse complement strand
GAAGTGAAATATGCCCCCGTGAGTTGGGACGTACATTGCCAAGATGGTATGAGTGAGCTGCAGATTCAGATATCAAGTTGTCTAATCATGCGTAGCGGGCATGTCAATTGACGTTCCACAAATACAAACATGTAGGTGCCAAATAACATTTTACCGGCATAACGGCATATAAAAAAATGTTATAAAGATAACGTTTTCAGTAGACATCTTACATAAGGGATTAAAAATGTTGTACACTTTAGCACTTTGGTGTTCAACCAATCAGTGGCCAGGAAAACTACCAGCATATTCATGAAGTGTGTCTAATTGAGTTATAATAAGGGTCAACATTAAAATGAGGTTCATCCATTCCTTATTAAGCATGTTGTTAAACAGTGGCATGTGTTTTTCAGAGTATGGCTGTAAACATATGATATGCGATATTCATGAGTTATGAATTGACATTCATGGTAGTCTGATACAGTAAAACCTCTTTTAAAATGAATATGATAATTTTACATAAAGTAAAACATATAAATAGCATTTTTCATTATTTCAAATTGTATTAAATGACAGCTATCTTTCATATTACATTTCGTAATGAATGATTCAACTCCCAAGATGCGTGAAGTACACACTGTACTTTATGAGGTCCCAAATAATCCTTCATTAATATAATGGATTTTGACGGCTTTTGGTGACGCAATATCATGAGTTCAAGTCCTGTTGGATGCCATGGGATATGGATTTAAGAACCTTTAAATAATGAAGTATCTTGGGTAATCCTTAAAAGTTTGATACAAAATTAGAGTTGGTATTTACTTAGGTCAGTATTTAATGGCTGTTAGAGAAGGGCTGCATTTTAATATACACTGACAACCTGTTTTACTATAAGAACAAACAAACAAAAGCTAATTATAAACTATACCAAACAACATTTTTATGCATTAATGCCCCAAAATAATGTAGTTATTGATATTCCCATGGTTATTATACAAATAAGGAGGTGAACTGTACCTTGACCAACAAGTCTTTTAATCCTCTCAGGCAAATATAGAGTAGCTATTACGGAAAAACCTACAGTTTTGTACAAGCTAAGCAATTAATCTCTTTGACTGATAACCACTGTCTTGGAGGAATAAAAATGGTATTAGACATTTTTTATTGTGCTCCTCTTTTACTTACATGATAATCTAATAGGTAATTATCCACTTTAATAACAGGTTCATTACTTATGTCGCACTGTATCTGAAACCCATTGAGAAAAAGTGCAAAAGGATTAGAAAAGTCTACTAATTAATATTTATGATTAGGACATTTGATGCTGTGTGATTGGTTAGGGCCAAAAAGTGCTAATCATGCATAGTAATGAGTGAGAAACTACTACTTATTAATAATTCATGATTGTCACATTTCATGTTCTTTGAATGGTCAAAACCAAATGTGACAAACCAACATTATTCAGTAGTTTGTTACTTTGGTACAAGTATGGGGCGTTGATTGGCTGAACATCAGTTTGACCTTTCCTATCTATTGATATGCAAGAAAAGTGTACAACTTTGTCATTATGACTTGTGCAAGATGTCTATTCCCAAAAGTCTATTAGCAGAAGAGTATTAAGGGATCAATATGAATTTAATATGGCGTCTAATATGGCGCCCCTGGATTGCATTGGAACCTTTCTATTAAGACAACCCCTATAGGACTGAAATACCGTAAGTGCGCCCTCCCCCTTTTCCGTACGTGCCCCACCCCCACCCCCACCCCCACCCCACCCTTTTCAAAAACCTGGATCTGCCTATGGGTTTTACCATACATACCTCCTCTGATTCGTCCAAAACGCTCATGTCATTTCTCTGGTGCTGAAACAGAGAATCAGTGACGTCATCATCATAATCATGCAAAACTTAAAGGAGCAAGAAAGAGTGAAAATGTTCGTACTCCTTGTATTTTGAAAAAGAACTGAGACATCACAAGTACATTGAAAACCCGATTACCAGATGTTAGGCTACATGGCGTTGGTGGTATGTTTTCGCCGGAGTATCATCCTCCGTCCCCCAGGCTCTCTATTTTCATTCCCCGTCCACTCTCTGCACCAGACCTTTCCCCTCATTTTTGTCCACCATCCCCCATCACCTCTCAAAGCAGCACATTACAATAATCTAGATGACTGACTATATAATTACAGAAACCCATAACTCGAACAGGACATTTGTCATCAAAACATGAAATAGTTGTATTTAGCCTATAATAGTCCACCTTATCTATCCTATAACATTCTAACTTTCGATTTTATCAAAGATAACAAGTGTAAAGCATGGCTTTGTATCAAATACCATTGAGTTGATGATGGGTTTCCGTCGGAGTATGATCCGCTGGGCCATGCTGACTCCTCCACCCGGCTCCGCCTGGGGCTGGACACGCCCCTTCCGGCGGCGCATGCGCAATCCCTGCGCCGTGGCCGACCACCAGCCATCACCTGTCGTCTGCTGCGGCGGGTTGTGGCCTATTGACCCGCTCTCGGAAGCTTTCCTGCCACCTGGACCACGTTGAAGCAACTTGGAATTCCTTCTGAAGAATTTAGACAGTATATGCATGACGATGAGCATTTTTAAGGCACACATTTCCTTTTTCCTAACCAACCAAGTAAGCCTATCTTTAATATATATATATATGTTATATTTTCATTTCTGTTCCGATGTTTTTGTCCATCTGGGACTGTGTAACAGCAGCTTAGAATTCATTTAGAAAGATACTAATGATTGTAGAAAATATTCAGTTGAGAAAACGTGAGAGAAATGTCTCACCTTGGAGAGCACACGCACATACACACGCGCGCGTGCGCACGCACGCACGCACACGCACACACACGCACACACACAAACAAGCAAACAAACCCGGGGATGAACATTAGAGAATGTGAGACTGACTCTTTCTCACCTGCTTTTGCCGGCTTGGCCCGGTTCTACGTTCTCCTCCTCGTCGTCACAGTCGCTGAACTGGAGCTCTGACCACACGCCGGAGCCTTGCAGGGAGCGAGGCGTGGCCATGGCGGAGGCAGGGCCGGCCGAGACCTGAAGCAGGTTTGATGGTGGATTTGCAGTCTACACAAGGGACCCTTCGAGTGTGAGGTGCGACGGGCCTTTAGAAATAAGTGTGGACTGGGGTGTATGTTTAAAAGGCTTGTTCTAAGTGGACTGTTTGCAACAACCGCTCAGTGGGAAAGCTATGTAAAGTCTAAGCGTTAAGTGAGAAATTAGATTCTAAAAATACTTGTGAAGAGGGAATAGGATCCCACCAACACTACCACCATCTGGACCTTCACACATAGACCCAAGTCGTGTTCAACATATCATTATTTTGTTCACCTTTTAATCATTCACCAGTTTAGTATTTATGAACTGATAATAGGAAAGTTCTAGTCATGTACACATAGTTTTTTTTTTTTTTTTTTTCAAAAAGCTTGTGCTTCGTGTTGGAGTGCGCAGTTCCCCCAATGTGTACGCAGTTGCAAACGACACGCAAAATCACTGCAACGTTCACAGATCGATGGCTCGAGTCAACACACAAGGATATCGTGTGACACTGCTGAATATGAGCCTGGCATAATCGCACAGATCAGGCAGATAGAGTCCTCCTTCCAACTTGTTTCAACTGACAAGCTGAGTGCGAACTAGCTATACATTGTGTTTGATCAGAAATCAGAGAAGGAACCTCCAATGGTCCACTTTCTACTCTGGCGTTTATCAAGGACACTGTCTAGATACGTACAGTTACACGTGCCATATTTGTCTTTGAAAAAATGCATTGTAACTATTCTATGTCGCCAAAGTAGATCGTGAGGTCTAATAGACAACGTGCAACCTCCCCCACACCAACATTTTAAAAAAAGGATAATGAAAAAGAAAGAAAACCAGTAACTTTACACAGACATCTCGCGTGTTTGCTAAATATGCGTATACATGTAGTTGGTTATGCCAACTCCTTGCTAAACACTGTGAGACAGAGCACTTCGAGTCCAATGCATGGATTATCTATCCCCACATATGACTTGCCACGTACACATACACTTGTACATGTATTATTTACATAAACACTTGTTGCTGCTTCATCTGCTGCCGTGATATTGTAAACAAAGAAGAATGGAATCATCGATGTAGATGTATATATTGACTTCAGATCTTCCATGACTGTCCCTGTCACCACCTATGAAGCGAGTGTTTGCAAGAGTTTTCCTAGTTCGATTATGGGGAAAAGATCGTGTGTGTGCGTATGTCCTTTTCTACCAGACAGGTTTTTTTCTACTAGAAAACTTTTTTTAAAGTGTCTGTTTTGTTATTGTCATCTTTTTTTGTGTATGTGTTGCATCTTCAAAACTCCGCCCCACCCTACCCCCAAATGGGTAGGCCAAAGCTTGGATACAACAGTAACACGTCCACTTTGAATAAACTGTGGAACTCTCATTGCATACTCAACCCATCTACACACACACCCCACCCCACACCCCTGGGGGTCACGTGTGAGTCATACCTGCCCCGCCGCCGCAGCCCGCTGGCGCTTTTGGCGCTCCCGCCTCGCTATGATCTTGGCGCGCAGGATCTGATTGGCCGACATTCTGCTGCTGGGGGCGACACCCACCTAGAAACAGAACAAGAGGTCACTTCATTAAAAATAAATGGGTTCCCCTAACCATATCTTTTAATTCATAACAGGTTTCTAGACGTATGCTGACATACAGGTACAAAGTCTGGGGCCTGGATTTATTAGCATAAAGAGAGGTCTCACAATTAATGGTCATAAAGTGGTGGTTTTTACATGTATAGTAGAGTTACCCTAATGCAAGGTTATTTCTGTACAACACAAACTCACTAGACAGGCGAACAAATTAATATGACAAGCACAACGTGCTGTGTGTAAAAAAACCCAGGCCTCAATCTCTGAGGGTCACTATGCAGTTTCCTGTCACTACGCAGTAATTCATGTTTCATCCGCTCAGAAAAGGGAAGGAAGTTCTCTTGAATGTGTGCAGACGTCATCACCAGCATAACTGCTCTACACGGGCACTATTCTTAAATCTTATGCTGGAGCCAGAGATTAGCGATAATTGTAGTCGGGAAAGTGTTTGTTGTATTTTTGTTTTCAGCTAATGATATCATTTTTCACGGTCCCTAACCATCATTAAGAGACTACACGTGCCATGAGCCTCCACAATCACATCATCCCCCCCCACACACACAACCCGCCCAACTTGAAGCCAGACCCATTAACAGTATTAATAGACAGGTTTTTACTGTATCATATCCTACCCTACTCGGGAAAGTCAACAAAACAGTCGTGGGTGTGAGACTGAGGCCTCGATAATTATCGACTGCGCTTGGGAGACTTATTCAGTGAGCTTTTAACTGGCTTCTGTTACGGGTCTGGGCATTGTCGTCTGTGTATGTGGCCGTGACTGAGTTTATAGCTGGCAGAAAGCTAATACAGTAAAACTTCTCTATTGGCACCACATTGGGGACGAGTGTTGTCTCAATAGAAAGGTGGTCTTTATACAGAAATTCATTTTTGTGGCTTTATGAAGGTTTGGGACAGTAACAGGTGGTCGTATTATAGGGGTGGTCTCCAAAGAGATGTGGTCTGAATTGGAGGTTCTACTGTATGCAGATTTATCAGGCCAGAGTTTGCACTTATTTGCAAATAAAGGACCTTAGTATTCCATTTGTGCACTAGCAGATTCAGATTTTTGGAAAAGGTGGGGGCGCAGAACATTCACTGGATTTTATAGAGTTTGTACACCCGAAAGTTTGCGGATGTGTCAGAAGCTCCATGAATGAAAAGGCGAAGGCACCAGTCCCCTGGATCATTTGAAGAAAAAAGGAAGTTTTTTTTTGCTAAGTTGTATTACAAAATCTGAGTTTCGTGTGTGTACTAGTGCTTCTATCTGTGCGTCTGGCTGTGAGACTGCAGTTGCACGGACACCGGTCAACAAACGTGTATGTTTACATTGTAGAGATATGCAAATAGATATCGGGTTGGAATATATGTAAGCCAACATTGTGTAAACACTGCATGTACAAACACAACTACAAATGAACCTAGCTGTATTAACACCAGCAAAAGGGGATGAACGCAAGGCCAGTAATTCACGTACTAGGGGTGGTTTCAATGTATATGGATACAGAGGCTACAGAATAAATGTCTCTTTATGAAAGTGTGGCACCGTGAAAATATTGACTCTATGTATACGTGGTCACTTCTAATAACCTCTCTCCTCAGCTGTCTATAGCTTCCACGATTAGAAATGCACGTTGCTCAGTCATTAAATGACTAAAATACAGCAACGTGTTATTGTTGCAAGCCGTACAAGTGCACACACCATGATCTCCAACTGAAGACGATCTTCACAAAAAAGCCTATCTCTGACCATTTTGCTGTCAATGTTTGCTGTGGGTTTTGATCTCCATAAATTTAATAGGCAACCGCCAACCTCCTTTACATGACCACATTTCTTACAACAGTTGAGAACAGTACCAGTGTGGTCTTACAAGAGAGCTTTCAGTGCATTATATGCGTGAGTTTGACTGTTGGTTCGCCTATTGATTGGAGGGAATAACCAGACGTTGATCAATCAATAGAAAAAAAACATGCATGCGAGGAGACTACCCCGGGGAGACTACCCTGTGATGCTACCATCTTTCAGCACAGGGGCGGTAGTATGAAACGGATAGGGGCGTGATATGGAGTACACGTGTCGTTCATCACACATGTCCATATATTATATTATCACAATTAAACAAGATTTTGTAGTGTTTACACTCACTAAGTCGCCATTGTGTGCGTTCGACTGACCGACTAGCCGTATTTGGCTTCATTGTGGCTTTTAGTTGGTCCTTGGCCTGTTAATACTATATCATACTGTTCCAGCTAGGGTACCCAAATTCAATTTTCAAGTTTGAAATAGCTATCAGTTAACACTTATTTCTTACTAACTAAAATAAAGTCATTAAAAGTTCTTGTTTTTATGATTATTGTAAATTACCTGAATTTTATATTATTAATATCTTTTGTACATATGGCAAATAAATAAATAAAAATAAAAAAAATAAAAAAATGGTCCATATATGTGTGTGCTACGACTGTATATGGGAGCGGTCACGATATTGCTCCCACTTTTCTGAAAAACGTCAAATTTTTATATTTAGTTTGTATCTTCATAATTTTCTAGCAGCCGCTAGACAACTGCTATCAAAATTCAAACCCCTCAAACCCGCACTCAAAAGCTTAATTTCTTTTGTGTAAGTTGTGCTGGTAATGGGACATTTGAAATATATCTGCGACTGCGATCTTAAATGTCAGGTTTTAAAAGTGAACTTTAAAAAGTATTACATTTCTTATTCAAGGTTCAAATCTTTTCAAAAAAACATTAGTATTAAATTTTTTGCATTTCAGTATGTGTAGAAATGGGGGTAACCTAATGTCCAGTTGGTGGGAGTAACACATGTCCTCCAGACGGTGGGGGTAACCGGAAATTTTATTTTTGTTAAATTGGTCATATGGTGTATATGAAAGGAGGATTTATTTACAAGTATTTTTCGCACTGGCACTGCTATACAACTCACACCTCAAACCCGCACTTAAAAGCTATACGTCTGTTGATGTATATTATGGTGGTAACGGCACTTGTTGGGAGTAACCGAGTGTTATTCCCACAAATTGCATTCAGATCAATTCATACAATGATTATTAGAGGAAAAATGTCATTAGGATAATTATGACACCACCCAGAACACATCATGACTTATTACAAAAAATATGAAAGTATTAGTTATTGACATAGAACCAAGTGTGGGAGCAACGTAACGCTATATATGTCCACAAAATAGCAAGTTTCACATAGGCGTCACAATTGTTTGAGCAATGAAAACTCAATGATTTTAGGTGATTCACTTACCAAATACTAGTATGTCTTTTACACGGGGCCACCTTTATATCTAAGATATGTTGGGTTGTTCAAAATTTATAATACAATATGTGGGAGTAACCACTTTTAAGATAATGTGGAACAACGCCGTGACGATTCTCATATGTTATTAAAACAGAACAAATCATGACGTCTAAAAGGTACTAAGATTTATTAAAATCAAAATCTCTTACATCTTCAATGCTTTATCAATTGAAAAATGTTATTGTATATGTTATGACTGTTCTTCGACCCCGGCTTGTTATCAATCTACGGGACACGCTGCTAGAGCTAGGATTCTCAAATTGGATTTTGAGACATAATTAGTAATCATTATGCACAAATGCCATATAAACCATAATTACCGCAAGTTTGGGTCCATCGTGGTAATTATAGCCCTCGGCTCATTACCGATCTACAAATGAAGTCATTATAATAACTAGAGTTCTCAATATCGATATGCACATGCATGTTAACAAAGATGAATAATCGACGCCTTTCGAACACAATTGTTGCTATTTGATTGCATTGGATTGTCACCTGTCTTGGGTGACAATTTTTCATTAAATGAAGACTATACATAATCCATATGAATATGCACAGTACAAGACAGCGCCATTACATGGAACACGAGTTCTGTGCAAGTCTAGTTTGATTTCATACACCAACAACGGGCTGTATGCGATGCCGACAGTCATAAATGTTATAGCCAAAACAGTCGTAGTACATGTATTGTAAACATGGTTAATTCATGGCAACAGACGTATTTTAAAGGGTATAATCATGCCCCCAAGCCCACCCCCACCCCAATCTCCAATATAGGCGTTTACTTAAATAAAGAATAATACACAAACGTATTTCAAGAATAAAATCATGCCCCCACCCCACCCCCACCCCAACATACCTAGTATATTTATCATTTAAAACTGTTTGTTATAGCATTTATGCTGGTCATTTATGGTCCATCTATGGCAAATGTACATTATAAAGTGTGTGTCATTCTGTTTCCACCCTTCAAAGAAAATGTTTAGTTTTAGAAAAATGGTTGATGAGCTCATTTAATAGTATTGTAAATGTATTGTAACTTCTGTATTTTCTAGTGTCAGTTCTTCGCTTGTTTTGAGGTGGAGCCGACATTTATATACTTTTAGTTAATAATTGATGGGCGCACTATGACATTTTGGTGTTTTATTGACCTATAAATGTATTTATATGTTATATATTGTTAATATGCATTGTTATTTTATTGTACTATGTTTGAATTAAAGTAATGGTAAAATGAATAAATAATTGTAATTGACTGGAACATTAACTGTAAACCGAACAATCCGTAATGTTCAAACCACTGATATCGGGTTACCAGTTGGTAACTTGATATTGCAATAATGCATGTATGTGTATTATTGCACCCTATTGTAATAAGAGTGTATATGTATATATGTTAACTGGGTTGAAGGTATAGGAACATATGCAAGTTTATTAGCGAATGTCACTTAATTTTTCTTTTCTTTTTATAAAATATGTATAATGTTTACAAAGAATGCATTGTTTATCGTGAGACTTTGTGTTAGGACCATACTAATATGTCATAATATACTAATATGTTCTATGCTCTGTCGACTCGAATATACATGTAGCATTGCTACAGTGTTGGATAAATTGCAGAATGCTGTCACATTATGGGTGCAGCCATCTGAAGTATACCGGGTGTCGAAAAATTATCAGTAATGAATGCAACGACTCATTGAACCAGCAATTATTGTGTCTGGAATTAAGAGTGCAACCGCATCATGGTGAGTGGATGTAAAAAGTATTTGGGTGGGGTGCATTTTTTCCACCATTCTGAATGAAATTAGAGGCCCTTTTGAATCAATGATTGTAGTTAAAAAATGTATGCACCACCTTAGACACCATCTACATTTTAGGGAACACCTTCTTGGTCAAATGAGTGGTTTAAAATTCTTACTGCCTATAGGTGAAGAGTACAAGCATAGCTGAATTTCATGACATGTGTAATACATGTAATATGAAGCTTATATAACATTGAAATGGTGCTCTCTGAGGCATGTGAACATGTGATTTTTGTCATTATTCTTGTTAAACATGTTTGAATTTCCAAGTTATCATTCATTTTCTTATCAATTTATGGTTAAAGTTTCAATGTTTTGACGACATTGGGTGGTCCCTATTCCATACTTATTCACAAATCTATTTAATTGGTGATATTTGACACATATACTTGATCATGTAAGGCGAATGCTTCTGTTCAAACCCAATGTAACGCTGGTGTGTAAGAGAGGAGCACGATATCGATGTAATAGTTTGTTATCTAGATCCGAGATCGCTGTCTGACAGATCCTAATGACCGAAAGGCTTGGAGGGGATGGTTGAGATGTAGACTGGGCAGCCATGCCACACCCTGTGAATGAGGAATAGTTAGCACCTGCTTAAATATATTTAGGGTTTGATTGATTGATCAATTGAGTGATTGGTTGATTGATTGATTGATCGAAGAACAAGAAAATCACTAGATCTAAGGGTTGATATAGGAAAATATTCTAGATATGTCTGCTGTCAGCTCTCTGCTTGGGATGGTGATATCATTCACCTTCGGGTCGTGAGTTCGAGTCCCGCCAGGGCCACTTGATATAGTCAAGATGAAAGTTTATCGTTGGTGGAAATGTGCTTGCTAAAAATAAGTGTGAGAGGGAGAGAAGTTTGAAAATTCAAAGAGCGATAATGTAGAAATGTAGATTCTAGATTTGTACTTGAATTATTTACACATGTAGATCTGTCCGCAGTCGCTAACCAGTCATTTCCGGCGAACTACGCGCACGAATCGAGTACCATCGTCTGCCGTCTTTCGCGCATGCGTGCTGCTATCATTTAATCTTTAGTCTACAACCCGGGGTCTACACTATCAGGTTCAGCCTCTAACGGAGTAATCACTCCCGTTTGACAAGCGTTAGGGTTACACCAACTATTGTAGGCAAGAATAAAGTCTACGATAAACTCAAATTTACCACTGCAACAGTGGCTGACAAAGGGTTAATACCGGAAAAGGAGCCCGACTTGACGTCTGCTTCCTGTTGCCGCATTATCATCAAAGAGCGCCGGGCCAGGCGTGGGGGAGGAAAGTCAAATATGGGAGCTTGGCACGCCACGGGGACATCAGTCACAGTCACACATGGACCGGATGACGCTCAAGGCGGAACCTCGCAGATCATATGCGCACGCAGCCAAGGTGATGACATAAGTATGCGCACGTACGTATCCGCGTTTTTTGCTTGTTTGTTTGCTGTGTGTGTGGTTGTGTGGCTGTGCATAATGTTTTGTGTGTCTTGGTGGGAGTTTTTAGTCCACGCACCAGCTCCAATGATTAGGCCTACCCTTTAGAAATTGTTTTCGTTTGTTTGCTGTTGTTGGGGTGTTTGTTTGTTTTGTTTGTTTTTACTTTTTTTTTCATTTTGTTCTTTTAGAGCACCAGCTGGCCCCCATCCCACCTCCTGATCCAAAAACCTAGATCCGTCAGTGGTTCGTACCTTTAAAAAGCTGCTGATCTTCACGTAAAAATCTCAACAATTGCAAATCAGTAGTACCCCGTGTTTATGTCACACACAATTCTCTATAGGATTTGTCAAGCATAAATCTCAACAATAGAGCCAACATTATACATGCGCATTATCACGGCATCGCCTGTCTTGTGCCTATATCCCTATAACATGCAGTTATTCAGAAGTCTTATGTAACACTGGGTGGCAGATCCATTTTGTGGAAAAGAGGCGACCAAATCAGCAACGACTGCAATGGCAATGGCAACAGCCCATGACGACGACGACGACGACGACGACGACGACGACGACGACGACGACGACGACGACGACGACGACGACGACAACCATAAAAACAACAACAACAAGTTCACACAACAACAACAAAAGAGCAATGAAACCAACAAGATCAATGACAACAATAGCAGCACCAACAACAATAGCAGCAGCAACAACAACAGCAGCAGCAGCAGCAAAAACATGTACAACAGCAATCTAGAGTTTATATGTAGGTTATTCCAATTAATTAAAAAGGTCTCCTCACAACCTTGATTTAGAATCCCTACACTTTCCCTCCCATAAGTCAAATCCATGCAACGATCGATTCCCCACTTCTGAAAAGGCTTTTTACACTGTTTGTCCACTCAGTGACAACCAGTACTTAGTGGCAACACGTGAGAAGACACTACATGGGTTCAGCAAAAAAGACTGTGTCAAAGTGTTCCTTTCAATATGCATTCTGTTCAATGTAATTCATTACTTTTACAATGTCTTCTCTTTTCTCTGTTGAAAATATTATCCTATCATGATATTGAAATATATATCAGACGACAATCCATGGGTTTAATGGTTGGGATGTCTTAATTGCTTCAGGTACACTTGTTTATGATGAATGTTACCTCTTATAGGGCTTGATGTTACCACGACCCGTCTATTTCCCATCATCATGGAATA
Organism: Streblospio benedicti; assembly: GCA_019095985.1. NCBI lineage: Eukaryota > Metazoa > Annelida > Polychaeta > Spionida > Spionidae > Streblospio > Streblospio benedicti. The sequence goes on along the minus strand of CM032665.1, from coordinate 33,077,694 downwards.
ATTGAATCCATGGCGTACACTTTTAAGTGCGAGTCTCTTCTGTCATATTGATCATTATAAGTAAATGGGTGAAAGGCATCAACTGTCGACGGTTTGGGGGCATATAGTCTTTCGAAATACCTATATGTCTAGCAGTTTTTAATTTAAACTAATTATTAACAAACGCCATTCGTGCCAATACTCATATTTTAGTGTATAGCTGAAGAGCAGGTGAGAATGGTGACAATTTCTAGCTCTAAATTGATAAAAGTTAGAGCATATCTGTACCATATACAATTGTGGGTTCGCTGGTGGTGGGGATGAGGTATAAAGGATCAGAAAACACATCTCTTATTTCTTTGGCATTATCCCCCACATCCCTATTTTCTTTTTGCCTTTTGGCATTATCGTATAGATTTATTCTAAAGCGTTTTCCCCACATCCCACTTCCTTGAAATGTGTGAGTCTACTTGTCTCCGTATAAAAAAATCTACGCTCAGGTGTGTGAAGTAGAGAACAAAAGCACTGACTGTTTGGCTGGCCGTTTGTCCGTCTGTCGTTCCCTGTGTGTCTATACGTACATCACATCTGTAATGCGGCCCTCGCCATACCCCTGTGTAATGGGGGCTATATAGCCTGATGAAAATCCATTCACCAACATTGTTTTCCTAAATCACCAGTCACCAATACATTTCATTGTCTTTTACCAATCCACAGGAATTGGAATTGAATAGGTTCCATCACATTTCACACACTTAAATACAAGCAATTCACAATTCACGCCCAAGATTTAGGGCAAATCATCAATCATAGCCTTTGTAATGAGCAGTCACAAGTCACCAATGATAGGTCCTATCACATTTCAAGCACTTAAATACAGACAATTCACAATTCACGCTCAAGATTTAGGGCAAATCACCAATCACACTTTTGCTATATGAACCCATCTGTGTAATTGTATGTAAGTGTAGATGTGAGTTTTGCAGACTGCTATCCATAATCTTTTCCAAATCATTGACACAGTACCTTTCTCAGCTTCCTGACATATTGCAGCCTTCTGGCATAGTGTTAATCACTCACGTTAGCGTCCACTAGCTATATCTATACTTATTTGCTCTGCAGTTACACCACCCGGTGAGTTTTGTGTTTTGTTTCTTTTCTTTGTGCGGATATTCTACAGCCATTAGAGTTTGTACCTGGACGTCCAGCGGCAATGTAGCTAACCAACTGAGCCTCTTTAGCGTGGAGAGAGGTGTCTTGGAAAGTCTGAATGGAGGGGTGGTCTCTTTATGGAATTTTGTGGTAGTCTCTCTTGTTTGAAGGTCTGGGACCAAGAAACCTAGTCTATTATCAGGTGGTCTCTTATTGTATTGATGTTGTTGTAGTAATATGGGGTTCTTTCCTAAATGTACTGTAAATGAAGAAATAAATGTGCGTAGGAATCCAACCAACATGACTAAGCCACGACCTGTCGCCTGTCGGCCATAATCATATTCTTTAACATATATCCCACTAACTCCAGTATCATTTAATTAAACACCGTATTGATTCTGAAATGAAAAAGTGTAGAAAATCTGTATCCACAATACAGAAAAGGAATCTAAAGTGTAAGTGCCCTGGTTTAATTTATGTATAAAAGTGGTCATGGATACGGTATTGGTCCGATTATCCTACTTTCGATACTTGGATTATTTGGACCTTATCTCCTTGTGTATCTAGTACTTTGGAAATGTCCAAATGCATCTAAATTCATAGAACTCGGTGTGTGTGTGTGTGTGTGTGTGTGTGTGTGTGTGTGTGTGTGTGTGTGTGTGTGTGTGTGTGTGTGTGTGTGTGTGTGTGTGTGTGTGTGTGTGTGTGTGTGTGTGTGCGTGTGTGTGTGTGTGTGTGTGTGTGTGTGTGTGTGTGTGTGTGTGTGTGTGTGTGTGTGTGTGTGCGTGCGTGCGTGCGTGCGTGCGTGCGTGCGTGCGTGCGTGTGTGTGTGTTTCTGGTTTTTTGTGTTTTTTAATCTTAGATGCTTTAGATTAAATCACAATTTTAAGTCAGCGCCTATCCTGCATCTAAAATAGCGATGAACTACATAAGATTTATTGTCACTTACCTAGTCAGCTAGATATCTTTAAAGAATCGCATAATGTTATCAGTTTGTCATGATGCACAACATCCATCTTGAACAAAAAATCACAAATCTTCATTTTTTTTAGTTTATGTTCTAGTTATTCAATCAAAATATCCTTTTTCTCATTGTTACTACATAGACAGGGATTTGATAAACATAATCCCACTTAAACTGACCCAAAATCTCTGAGCACAAGTTCAGTCCATTGAAATCGTCTACTGCTTAACAATATATGATCAAACTATCCTTTCTTTTCTCATGGCTGTTAGATGTACAGGGTGTTGATAAATATTGTCCCCATCAGAAAGTGAGGAAAATCTATAGACTCATAAAAGGCTTCCCTTGGTTCAACGGGAGAGAAAGTGTGAGTAAAGAGTGCGCATGAAGCGGCCACGGTTGACTGAGTAGTCAAGTCTGGTGTACACTTTCAGGACTCAGCGATACAGTGCAGGCCTCATATGCTCAACGTTTTGTAAAGCATGGATCAGTTTAAGATGTACATCTATAGAAAGTTTCATCGTGGGTTTCGCGCCTTTCCCATTCACACAGCCTTCAAAGTACGATGATCATGGTATAAGTAATAACCCCGAATAGGTAAGGATGACATCGTTAGTTCGAGTCCAGAATTGTCCAACGAATAACTTCAAGGCAAATCAAGCTTTCCTGCTTCAGGGAAGAAGAACCCCTGACCATGGGCCGGCAGTGACATACACGTATTTGCTAACGTCTGCTTTTTGTAGCATGTTGTTGGCGTGTGAACTACATTCGGCAATTCAGTGTATTGTTGTGTACGTATTGTAGAAACTCTAGCCTCTTGTTCCAAGCGCGCAACTATTACAACCGTGGGGACGAAAATCGATAACGGACAAGCGAGTCAACTATCAAGTTACACGCCCTATTTCTGAAGCAAATACAAATGAAGAACAAAACCTATTCCAACCTACAATAAGAGGTGCTTTATCTGTCCCATATCATTTTTTGCTACTATTAAGTCACCAACCTTCCCCGATCCTGGCAGCACCCTCATTCCCAAAACTTTATAGCACCGTCCTGATACTACTTATCGCTCGGCCTGACTGTCCGGAGTTAATGCCTCTCACCTAATCCCTCCTCCAACGGATTTATGAATACATGTAGTTTCTAGATCTAGCACCTATTTACTTCAGATGTCATTTGTTCATTTAATCTGCTTGAAAGATAACGACAAACCGTCATTACTTGGGGGGAAAAAACGTATTATAGGACATCTGACAAGCTTTATGTGAGCACAAGGCTATGGCTACTAAGAAGTCCCCCCCCCCCCCGCCTTAAAATTAGCGTCACGACAGCATCATTTTTATGACCAAATGTTTCTACCCTGTGGTACCATATTAATCATGAAAAATTGCCTGAATTCTGGTGACGTTTGGGTACTGGAATTCAAGAGTTACTCGGACAGTGCGCCAAAATTAGCATGGGTTGCATTGTGTTTTTCAATGGTCCTGATGAGTCATTCATTGTCTACCAGCTGTTCTGTTGCGTAGTTGTAAATTCCGGCTCTTGTGACCTGCATCCGAATTTATTTCGTCCCCGGACCATTCTTTCGAGGCAGTACCAAGGAGCCTGGTTTCATTCGTGAATGCGAGAGGTCGTTTTTTTAACCGAACCCTTCTTTAGAAGGTATATCATTTGTCGATACATGGATACACAAAGGCTAGCCAGTTCCATTACCATCGTGGTCAAACCCTGAATGTAATGGAGCTTTGTTATTACTTTTCCGTCAGAAATAGCCCAAGATACTATGAAAAAGGGTCTAAATGGAAACTAATCGAAATGTGAAGTTGAAAAGACCACTGGTTTACGGCATTATTCCAGACACTTTACTGTAAAACTAGAAAACTTCATGGCTATTAAAACCCAATTGAAATATTCATGTATAAATTATTTTGTGACTAATTTAGCAATTTTGGTCCATCCTGGACCTACTTTATACAGGCAATTATATAAATATTTGAAGACTATTTAGGTTTGCATTTTAACAATTTAAATTGTGCATAAACATTTTTAGTTTTACAGTAGTATAAATTTCAGGATCATGAAGTAGTAAAGCCACATTCTACATATTCAGTTTTATTTTGAAAATCATCCTGGTAGTAAGGTTAATAGAAAAATGCAGATTTCAACATTGAAATTTCTTTTGCTCTGCTTTTGCACATTTAGGAAGCTTAGGATATGAAACTGCTTTGGATTATTATCTTCAAAAGTTTATCAAAGATAAAAAAAAATAACATATTTTTGCGATTTTTATTAAAGATTTTTCTTGGTTTTTATACAAATCATTGATGGTCTTAACAATACAAACAAATAAATTAAATGTTGGTTCTTTCATAAGGAATGTCAAGTAAAAAATCTCCTTTTGATCAATAAGCAAGTGGTCTTACAAAAATACAAACAGATAACTTAACTAAACGTCCTCAAAATCAATTGATTTTCCACTTCAAAACAAACGTCCAATAAATTATGTTCCAATCTTTCACTACAAGGTTGAGCAGACTGTAGTTTAGTCGACCTCCTCGATGGTGGGTCCACCAGCACCTCCGGCACCAGGGGCAGCACCTCCGTCACCGGGCATGCCTCCTGGCATACCACCGGGCATGCCGCCGGGGGGAGCACCGCCTGCACCCTGGTACATCTTGGTGATGATGGGCATGCACAGCTTCTCCAGCTCTTTCTGCTGGTGCTCATACTCTTCCTTCTCAGCCAACTGAAAATAAACGCAAGAGAAACACATGAAATGGGCATGTCATTTTAAAAGAAACATCAAAATAAAAAAAAATATTTTGGTAAGTCACACAAGATCAGACATCCAAGGATGGATTTGGGCCATCTTCGGACAGTGAAGTCCTCTGGTGGAAACCGCGAATGTATGGAATAACAATTTCATCATAACAAGTGTGACAAAAAAAAACTAACATTTTTAGGTTGCATTTTCTTTACACAATGACATTAGAAAAGCCTGCTGCATACCTGGTTGGCATCGAGCCACTTGATGACCTCCTCGCATTTCTTGCTGATGTTTTCCTTGTCCTCATCGCTGATCTTGTCCTTCAGCTTCTCGTCCTCAATGGTGGACTTCATGTTGAAGGCATAGCTCTCGAGGGCGTTCTTGGCCGAGATGCGGTCACGCTGGGTCTCATCCTCGGCCTTGTACTTCTCAGCATCGTTCACCATGCGCTCAATCTCCTCCTTGGAGAGACGACCTGTAAAAGAAACGCACTTATTAAGTCATGAAAAACATTTCACTACCAGTAGATATTTTCTTGAATTTGAGCACTTTCATCAGATAGCCAAAGGAACATAGATATCCGCACGGTTAACTCGGAAATTTAGCGAAACCTGTTCTGGTTCATCATGTAAAATGTTCATAAACTTTTTATAAATGAAAACTACGACAATTCTTAGTAGTGAATATCTAAAGCAGATCTTCCATCTAGCATCTACTCACCCTTGTCATTGGTGATGGTGATCTTGTTTTCACGGCCTGAGGACTTCTCAGTTGCGTGCACGTTCAAGATCCCGTTGGCATCAATGTCGAAGGTGACCTCGATCTGGGGCACACCACGGGGTGCAGGTGGGATTCCGGTCAACTCGAACTTGCCAAGCAGGTTGTTGTCCTTGGTCATGGCGCGCTCACCCTCATACACCTAAAGCAGAAATGCAACATTAGCCAATTGTGTAAACCCATATTAATTTCAAAGCATGTTTTTAGTTGAAGTTCAGACATCCAAGGAAGGATTTGGGCCATCTTCGGACAGTGAAGTCCTCTGGTGGAAACCGCGAATGTATGGAATAACAATTTCATCACAACTTCACAAGAAGTAATATATCATCTTATTTAGTTATGTTCACCAACCTGAATAAGCACACCAGGCTGGTTGTCAGAGTAGGTGGTGAAGGTCTGCGTCTGCTTGGTAGGAATGGTTGTGTTCCTCTTGATGAGTGAGGTCATCACGCCACCAGCGGTCTCGATACCGAGGGACAGCGGGGTGACATCGAGCAGGAGCAGATCCTGCACCTCCTCAGACTTGTCACCATGGAGGATGGCAGCCTGGACAGCTGTAAGATTAAAAACCAGGTTAATGTTTACCAACTAAAGCACAAATAAAATATAAGACACAAACTTTAAGCACTTTCATCAGACAGCCAAGAGAACAATGATATCCGCATGGTTTATCTAGGAAATTTAGCGAAACCTGTTCTGGTTCATCATAGAAATTACTGTTAAGTTAAGATTAAGTAGAAAAATACACAGCATACCTGCACCGTATGCCACAGCCTCATCAGGATTGATGGACTTGTTCAGCTCCTTGCCATTGAAGAAGTCTTGGAGGAGCTTCTGGATCTTGGGGATACGGGTGGAACCTCCAACCAAGACTATGTCATGGATTGTGGCCTTGTCAAGTTTGGCATCTCTCAGAGACTTCTCCACTGGCTCCAAGGTGCCTCTGAAGAGATCAGCATTGAGCTCCTCAAACCTGGCCCTGGTGATGTTTGTGTAGAAGTCAACACCCTCGTACAAGGAGTCGATTTCGATGCTGGCCTGAGTGGAGGAGGACAGAGTACGCTTTGCGCGCTCGCAGGCAGTGCGCAGACGTCTCACAGCACGCTTGTTGTCAGAGATGTCTTTCTTGTGCTTGCGCTTGAACTCCTGGATGAAATGATTGACCATTCTGTTGTCGAAGTCCTCTCCTCCCAAATGGGTATCACCAGATGTGGACTTCACTTCAAAGATGCCATCTTCAATGGTCAGGATGGACACATCAAAGGTACCGCCACCAAGATCGAAGATGAGGACATTGCGCTCTCCTCCAACCTTCTTGTCCAAACCATAGGCAATGGCAGCAGCAGTGGGCTCATTGATGATTCTCAATACATTCATTCCAGAGATGGTTCCAGCATCTTTGGTGGCCTGGCGCTGGGAATCGTTGAAGTAAGCTGGCACAGTGATGACAGCATTTTGGACTGACTGAAATGATAACAATATAATTTATTAACCAGTTCACATGTGGTCCTTTCTACTTGCAATGATTAACATGCATTAATCAGACATCCAAGGAAGGATTTGGGCCATCTTCGGACAGTGAAGTCCTCTGGTGGAAACCGCGAATGTATGGAATAACAATTTCATCATAAATGCACTTTTCATAATGAATATCTTTAAGCAAGGTTAAAAGAAAACTTACTTTGCCAAGGTAGGCCTCTGCAACATCTTTCATTTTGTTCAGAACCATGGATGAGATCTCTTCTGGGTAGAAAGTCTTCTGCTCTCCCTTGTAATCTACAGTAATCTTGGGCTTGCCATTATCATTCATAACTGTGAATGGCCAGTGCTTCATGTCGGACTGCACAGCAGCCTCATCAAACTTGCGTCCAATAAGACGTTTGGCATCAAACACAGTGTTGACTGGATTCATGGCAACCTGATTCTTGGCAGAATCTCCGATCAACCTCTCAGAATCTGTGAATGCCACATAACTGGGGGTTGTGCGGTTACCCTGGTCATTGGCAATAATTTCAACTTTTCCATGCTGGAACACTCCCACGCAGGAATAAGTAGTTCCCAAGTCAATGCCGATAGCCGGTGCTTTAGCCATTCTGAAACAAAATGCATAATCATAAGCATACTTGTCACATCTCGCATTAATCTTGCATTCTTCCCATGTGTCGTTATACAAGCGAAAATCTTAAACTCATCGAAGCAGAAGTCCATATAGAAAATTGTAACAACCTAGATCCTCTATTCATTCACTGTAAATTTTGTTACTTCCGCTTTCTCTTTTCTGCAAGATCAATAAAGCTGGTTTTAAGTTACGACTGGAAGTTTCTACTTCTAGAAACAAGGAAGCACTTGACCATAATCAGATTAAAGTGCTTTTATCACGAAATAGGGTTCCGTTTATGTCCTCAGTTGCCAGTATGACATCACCAGCTTACAATAAATAGTAGCTATCAGTCATATGCTTGTCAAAATTTCTCTTCATAGGACAATTAGATCCGAGATTTACGCAACAAATATGGACATTCGATGCCATGTGATCGGTATATTCGAGATCATTCCACGTCATTATTCAGTCTTATTTCATCACGTGTTGAAACACTAGTACAATATCCAAAGCCATACCAATTCTACTGTTAACTTAACAGTCCTAATGATTCCCTTCAATGTTTGCGAACAAACTTTACAAAAAACACGTGCTTTCCAAATGACGGTTCACCATTTCCGCGAATCAACCATTTCATGAACGAAGGTTTACAATATAATTTAATAAAATTCACATCAAAGATCGTAATATAACTCCCGCAAATATTACTTATGTTAATCCTTACGTACCTGTGGTTCTTTTAGTTACTTGACGTCGTTAAAATTCCTTATGTTTCTTGTATTATGCGATTTCTTTCGCACTCCTTTCTCTTAGTTGTTAGTTTGACGATGACGCCGGCTCAAAGGACGTTTTAAAGCAGATTTGTGACGTCATGAACTGTGAAGAAATTTCCAGACGCTTCCGAATCACATGACCATGACTGACCAATGGCGTATTCTGTAACAAGAGTCTGTGCAACATGTGCAGCTTCTAACAAGAGTATTCATTGGATGGCTAATTTTACCAAATGAAGTACACCACTAGGAAGTAGTTTCACTCTATCAAAACATATAATTTCTGGAATATTGTAGGCGTTTCCACATTGATTATGGATTTGAAAATGGCATGAAGTCTAATACATATGACAGGGGACATGATAAGAGGACTTTACATAATGCATAATACACATCATATCTATATCCCAACATTAATGGTGTCATTCTTATTCTGGGAGGGGTATGGTATATATAGGGTTGCCAATCTCCAATCCATGAATCTCACAGTTTGTTTTGTTTCTTAGGGATGATGTACATTTTGTCAAAGTGGAACAGTGTTCCACTCAGGGGGAGGGGGGTTTCGGTCAAGTTTTGGATATTCCACTTTTTTGTGGGTCTAATATTTTATCTCACGCTCTAAAACTTTTCATATCAGAATTCCACTATTTACTATTTAAATGTTGCATTAAAAAAGATAGGCAGCAGATTTCACACATTAATTAATATTATGATTTACATACCTGATATATTATAAATATTATTTTATGGCATAAATAAGTAATATTTGAATAAATATCGCTAAACACTGTGTAGAAATTCTTCGATTATGTCACACATTTGATATTTCCACTTTCGGGGGGGAAGGGGGGGCGGGCGGGTCAAGAATAAAGAGAACACTGTTCCACTTTTGCGGAGCGTGATAAAATGTACATCATCCCATAATTATATCATTCTTCTCTATTTTCCTATCTACAAAAAATGTTCTTGGTTCTCTCCCATTTACATATCCCACCTTTTTCTAACCGAATTCCACTTTTCCAAGCCCTTATATGCTACCCCCATCCGCACCCCCTCCTCTCAGTGACGTATGTCTATATGATTCCGTCTATATGCATTCTAATATGGAATTTTATAAAACTAACAAGAGAAAAAAAGTCTCACAGCATTATTCTTTCACCACTAATTTAACAAAATGATAATTTTCACTTTCCAAGGGCCCATTCAGTATTTATCACAGGGTGGGGTAGGAGGATTTCGAATAGGGCGGGCCATGAACTTCTGTCACAATGTTTGGAGGTGGGGGGGGGCTATCATTTTTTTCACACACTTTTGAGGGGTGGGGGCTATCAACTTTTTCACAGAAAATTTACCCCTATGTTTTTCTAGAGATTCTGTAATAAAATTTGCTCTTTTCATATTATGATGGCTAAATTGGCTATCCATCAAATAGGATAAATGTTAATTGAACATGATTGCGCTAACTGTTAGGGGAGGGGGGGGGTGGGGGTCATCAATTTTTATCACATCAAATTGAAGGGAGGTTTCTAATTTTTCACAGAGATTTGCTTGGGGGGCGGAGAGAATATTAATTTTTTCACAGCAATTTTGGAAAATCCTTTTATCCCATGTACACTGTCATAAGTACTGAATGGTCCCTAAGACAGGTAATTGCACTTTTAAAGTTCAAGTTCAATGTAGCAAGTTGATGATGTAAGCTTCTATATATTCATATGGCTTATAGCATTAAATCTTCCTGAGTGTCAAATATGTGACGGAAAAATGTATGAATTTTGATAAATTATGACCCAAAAGTATAGCAGATGGGATAAACAGGTACCCATAAGGTGGCAAATCCGTATTCATTACTAGTTTTCACCCAACCTATAGAATCAAGACCCCCACTCCCTCCATCGACCCCAGGCCCCGCCCCTGTCAATATCAGCTAGGTATCCCAAGTAAAATCATCTATTGCTGGTAAATGTCTGAACCTATTTTTGATTTGATTTTAATGATCTTCATACAGATTGGGTTGTACAGGTATTATGAAATACAACATTTTATCAATGAATTGTTAATGATAGATCATGGTACTGTTGTAATATGATATGAGTCATATCAATTTTTATCATCTTATGTACAATTGTCTTTCCTTACCACAGTTTAATCACAATATATATAATTTCATTTTTATTTCACAAAAAAGCTTTTCATCTCTATAAAGACCTTCTCAATTTTACAATTTTTCATTTTTTTTTACAAACTTACTATATATGTCTTCCAAAATTAAAATCCGATTGTAAAAAAGAAAAATTGTAAACTTGAGAAGGGGTCTATAGAGATAAAAAGCTTTTTTGTGAAATAAGAATAAAATGATAGATCTATGTATTGTGATTAAACTGTGGTAAGGAAAGACAATTGTACATAAAATACGACTTACTGCCACGTACGTACATAATACATAGAATAACATTAATACATCAATTTTTATGATAACAAAGTGATAAAGGGAGTTAAAATTTGTTGAGAGCTGCTATAGCTTCAGATGTGCATATCTTTTCATAGTTTCCACTAATTTTGCCAGAACTATAATTAGCTGTTAATTTAATTTAACTCATAGTTTAAATACAGAGGATACAAAAACTATCATGATATCAAAATTTGGACTAAAATGGCTATCAAATTCATTATATTTAGAATCATCATTATCAATCATTCTATCATTCCGTGCAAAAAATCACCGCCAATAACCCACGCTGATTGGTCAATCAGCGTGCTCAATTTTGTGATGGAAAACACGCTCCAGAGCGCGCGGAGACCACTACTACGGCGCTAGTCTAAACTCATCACATTATCAATACAGCCGCTGACGTCGCAAGGCGTGCTCCGTGTAGCGGAGAGCAAAAGTTTAGACTAGCGCCGTAGTAGTGGTCTCCGCGCGCTCAAAACAAACAAAATTGACTTGCAATGAGAATGTTATAATATGGTTTATTTTAAAATGAAATGGATTTTAGTCATGATAGAATGGTGATTGACCACTTGATTCTCGTGTCAATTGCAAAATTGAGCATGCTGACGTCTGTGAGGGTAAATCAGACGTCAGCATGCTCAATTTTGCGATTGACACTCCAATCTCATGGTCAATTCCTACAATAACCATGCATCATGATGCGCTAATATATATAGATCAGGGACGGATCTAGCGGGGGGGGGGGGGCTCTAGCCCCCCGCCTGCCATATTAGCCTTAAAGCCCCCCCGCCCCTACAATTTAGCCCCCCGCCCCCCTTTTTTCCCATCAAAATACTTCATTTTCATAGGGTTTTTCATGAAATTCCCTTTCCTTATGTTTTCCTTACGTCCCTTTTCCAAAAACCTGGATCTGCCACCACGCATGGACAAATCCGCCCGCCCCCCGCTCTCAAAATTTGAAAATTAGCCCCCCCCCCCGCTCTCAAATTTCTGAATCCGTCCCTGTAGATCTACATTCATCATGGTGCGTCAGACCGTATTATATAAAATATCTGAATGTGTTTCCATAAGGTGGATAGATTTGGCTCTTACGATCATGGAGCACACCCCGTATAATATATCCTATTGCTCTGTTAGCATTAATTGTTAAACGTTTTGGCAAAATAATGATGCTTTTACAGTATAACGATCGTTTGCAATGGAATGAAAGATAAATGTTTCTAATGTTGTCAATTTTTGTTTTCTTTTTTAGTAGGGGGATGCAGTCATATATTCAGCAGCAATGGCGGGAAAGAGGGCCACGTGACTGCTGTTCGCGCCAACATCTGTCAATGCAAAATATAAACACAAATAATATTTCACCTAAATTTGTGGATTTAATACAAGGATTTAAACATAATGGATGCGGCAGAACAAACAGTAGGAACTAGTCATGTCAAAGATCCTATCGGGGAGAGATGTCAGAAATTATTTCAGGATTTCTTAGAGGAGTATGTCAATTTTTCTGTCAATTTTTCTGGTTCGAACTTTCATTGTCAAATTCATTTTCACAAATTAGGCAAAAATAATACTGTAATTTGCAGTCAGTCCTTGCAGATCCGTGCTCATAGTTATATTGTCTCTAAATGTTGAACGGTTTTTATTGCTATTCATCTTTTGTTCGTATCGAGCATGCATGCCATACTATGTAGTGTGTGGGAATATTCATGATTATTTAGTTTCAAGTTTCAAGTTTTGACAGCCAGCCATCTAACAAGATGATTTTAGGCCGGGGGGTTGCACAAAAAAGTCAATCAGATGGGCACTGGACCATTTGAAAATGGCACCCACCAATACACACATTTTTGAGAAAACATGACCCACAATATAGCAATATCTGACTAAAATGTGACATAATTGGCGAAGATGTGACTAAAACGTTACAAAAATACTAAATATTTGGAGAAAAACAACCCCTCCCAAAATGTACCAAAAATGTGATGAAAGGCACCCAGTAATGTACAAAAATTGTGAAAAAAGATGCCCAGAAAAATTATTCCAACAAAGATAATTGTTTTAAAGAATGTAGATAAGTGTCATCGAAAACGTTATTTCTTTTAGATCGACGAATTGGTCCAGAGGGCGAGGGGTCCCAACATCAATAGATAAGCCACTGACTAAGTAGGAACTGTCTGGCCATTGGGTTGGGGCGTGGATGGAGATGTTCCTGGCCACACTGGGGCTGCCACTTGTTAAAGTCCTTGTAAAATTTGTCTAGGTTACAAAAGATAATTGCACCCCACACCTCATACCTTATGTATATCTGTAGGCCTATTAACCAAACGTTATCCAATACAGTTCGGTCGTTAACTGATATATTCTAAAGAATTGGCTAAGTATTAAAAATATTGCATGTTTTCTTCAGATTTCAAGCAGATGGAGAACTGAAGTACTTGCCTGAAGCCCAAGAACTAATTCGTCCTGAGCGTAATACACTGACAGTCAGTCTCTCAGATGTTGAACAGCATAACCAGCAGTTGGCAACAACCATTCAGGAAGAATACTATCGTGTATACCCATACCTGTGCAGAGCAGTGCGGAACTTTGCCAAAGATCATGGACAAGTTCCGACTACAAAAGAATTCTATGTTAGCTTCGTTGATGTGTCTGCAACCTACAAGTAAGACAACAGGTTTAATACATGTCTATCAAGTACTTGCATTTTGATACATGCCATTCTTGAAAAAATCTGTGAAGATGTATAGTAGCCATCTTTTCCTGTTAAATAATTATATGGCAGTTGCGTGGAAATAATGGTCATTTAACCAATTATCAGGGGTTACTAACTTATTTGTTGATTTTTTATGACATTTGTCAGTTCTCAAATTTTATTATTATATCATCTCTTGATTTTTTAAAAGTGCAAATGTGTACATGGTTCTTTGTTAAGCATACATGTATTCCATGTTTGTTTTGTACAGAGTACGGGAGCTGACAACAGCCAAAATCGGAACGCTCCTAAAAATCACTGGCCAAGTTGTACGTACGCATCCTGTCCATCCAGAGCTTGTCAGCGGTACATTTCAATGCCTGGATTGCCAAACAATTGTTAAAGATGTGGAACAGCAGTTTAAATTCACACAGGTATTTGAATTAAAAATGATTATTTTCTTTTATTTTTTTATTTTTTTGTACACTTTAAACAGTAAAAGCCATACGTCTGTTCAAAAGTTACCATTTTTTTAAATAGATTTTTGATTTTGGATCATTTAGCGCCATTGTCATATAAAACAATAAAAACAAATGCCAAAAGCATTGACTGCATGAATAAAAGGATTTTTCTGTGATCTATATATAACAGACATAGCTCTCTAGTCTACAGAACTAGTAAGGCCAAACGTCGCTCGTCCTGCAAAGATGTGACTTCCCCTACATGTTCTACGCATTTAAAGACCGTGAAAAGATGGTACACACGTATGACCAGTAAGCTATAATATTCTACAGGTCCTGTTGGTTAAAATTTGTCCCGGACGAGTTGATGAGTACCTAACAACGGGGCAGTGTTTATAACATTGAAGAACGGACAAAAATTGATTTTGTTTATAGCAAATATAATTACTGTTTTCAGCCAACTATCTGCCGAAATCCAGTTTGCAGCAATAGAGCAAGATTCTCTCTCGATGTGAACAAATCCAGATTTGTAGATTTCCAAAAAGTGCGGATACAAGAGACACAAGCTGAGCTTCCTAGGGGTAGCATTCCAAGAAGGTCTGTTTTTGTTATAATTTTATTATAATTTTTTCCCCAGCAGGGAATGTGTATAAAGGAAATATAGTTTTAAGTAAATCTATAGTAGAACAACATTTTTATGTATGTGCATATCATGTGTTTAAGTAGAGTTGGGCCCATAAACTTGAAGAAAGTGACTAAATAGTCATGATTCAATTAAAGTTGTATGAAATTTGAGTTATGCAGGTAATAAACTACAAAAAGTAACATGAAAGGAAATCAAATGGCTATTTGTACTAGATGCGCGCGCCAATTGCCGGACGGGCGGTAATTATTCGGACCGCGATAGAACGTAACAAAAGCAAACTCAAAATGACAGAAAGTGAAGAACGTTTTAAAATTTAAAGCTGACGAGGCACAACATAACATTACATAGCTGTATGCTATAATTTTGTGAACAACCCACAGCTTTAAAAGCGCTCTTGCATGAAAACGAAAGTGTCCGACAATCGGCGCTTATATCATAAGTACAAAAGTAAGCAACAGTATGCGATTAAAGTTGTAATTTATTAGCTTTGACATTTTCATTTCGTTTCTTTCTACTGTAACATCTATAAAAGAAGTTCGTCGCTATATGCAATTACTTTTCAATTTCTTCATATTTCAATGAGTAATTTGGATGTTTATTTGACGTTTGCGTGCTTTTTGTCCAAATGATTGGCGAGCGCATCTAGCTATTAATAAATTTGACTTTTAATTGCATCGTTTCTTTTTTAGTGTGGAAATCATCCTGCGTGCTGAGGCGGTAGAAACCGCGCAAGCTGGGGACAAATGTGACTTTGTTGGAACCTTGATTGTTGTGCCAGATGTTGGCTCACTATCAATGCCAGGTATTAACATGGTGTTTTATTCCACAAAAGCACTTATTGTCAAAGTTTTTCATCCTGTTTATATATTTTCATATTTGAGGACAGTGGGGGATCAGGGTATTTGATGTTGCATATGATTTTGAACGACGCATGATTATCTTTAGATTTTTATTATTAATGAATAGGTGTTAATGTATAGAAATATAAAAGCCTGTAAATTTCTGCTATTTTCTTCATGAAACTCGTATAGACTAGTAAAATGGTTACAAGAAAAAAAAAAGTAAATTCATTTGCTAATTAATTGCATTAGTAAGTCACCCTTGGTCATGCTTTATGAAATGGCAAGAACTGTTTTCAGGCACGCGGGCGGAGTCATCAACACGCAGCCACAGTCGTGAGCAGGCAGAGTCCGAGGGCGTGTCTGGCCTCAAGGCACTCGGGGTGCGCGACCTTTCCTACCGGCTCGCATTCCTTGCATGCACAGTGCAGGCCTGCAATCGAAAGGTCAGTGGAAAAAGTGTTCATCTACTTTTATGTATCATGGTGTATTTTAATGCACAAATTTTGTGTTTATCACTATTTATATTACAGTATGTATTTCTTACCTCAATTATAGGATTGCTTTAACAGTCAAATCATATTTTCTACATTTTTGATAAGTTTCCTTGAACAAAAATTGGCGTTAATGGGGAAAAATTGTAATTAGCAGAAAGGTAAAGGAATGAAAATGTTAGAATAGAAGATGAGCATGACACCTTATTTGGTAACTTGCGCGTCGATCTTTCAAGATAATTTCTGATAAATCTGTTATACGAATTAATTTTCTCTTGTATTATAACTAGTAACTATTAATGATCAAGTTGTTGATGTATGACACTGCGCACTCAGAGTATGACCATCCTAACAGCATGAGTTGAAAAATTATCAATGAAGGGGGTGGCTTTTTTCTTAAAATGTACGCATATTTGCTTAGGAATATTAATTTTAATTTTGTGGTAAGCCTATATTGAGGTAAACCTAGTTTGAATGGTTGTACATATGAAAATAAAAAATACATATTTTTTCTGATAAAAATAAATTACTTTATTCAGTCTGGTGGCATTGACACTCGTGGAGACGAAGAAATCACACCAGAAACCATCAAAAAGCAGATGACAGAATCTGAGTGGCAGAAAGTCTACGAAATGAGCAGGGACAAGAATCTGTACCACAACCTGTGCACCAGCCTCTTTCCAACCATTCATGGTAATAATGCCTTTTTGTCGTTTCGAAGCCACATTTAACCCTTGAAAGTTTACTGGCTGGATATGATGCCTATTACAGACTAAATCGCTGCTTTCAGGTAAATTAAGACACACAACTTTACAAATTTTGAGCTTATTTTAGCATAATTGCACTATTTAATTATTAAACCATTAAAACTATATATTTAATGAATTCTTATCAATAGCTGAATATTGGATATTATACTTCTGATATTTCAGTGGCTGTCAGTCCATTTTTTTCAAAGAAACGAAATATAGTATCAAATACATAGTCAATGAACTTGTTTAATAATGAACCATTAAAAGAATTAATATTTGATCTTTAAAATTTTATATTTTGACGATTGTCGATTCGCAATTGGTATGATCATGTTTTTTTGTTTTGGTTTTTTATTCGAAGGATGCAAATTTTAAATCAGAATGACTGACTGACTGTGCTTGCAGGTAACGATGAGGTGAAGCGCGGGATCTTGCTCATGATGCTGGGGGGCGTTCCCAAGGTCACCACCGAGGGCACTCACCTCCGTGGAGACGTCAACGTGTGTGTGGTGGGAGACCCGTCCACCGCCAAGTCACAGTTCCTCAAGTACGAATGTAGCAGAATGCTATTTAATTATCTTTAGTTTTGTATGTGATAAACTTTCATCATGTTAAAGCTGCCAGTCCTAATATGCCAATATGAAATGTGTTACAAATTAACCGTATTGAACTCTGCATAAAGTGTCCAGTAATATTTAACCAGCAAAGTAAAGCATGTAAAAAAGAAATTCTAGATTTTTCCTGTTTTGAACCAACACTGAATACAGCTAAATAGAAATAGAACAAACAGATGTACCCAAGTTTGTGTTGACATGAATTATCAGTTATGGTTGACCATATCGTAACCACCATCCTTCATTGCAGGCAGGTAGAGGAGTTTTCTCCGCGCGCCGTGTATACGTCAGGCAAGGCTAGCAGTGCTGCCGGTCTCACGGCCGCTGTCGTCAAGGATGAGGAGAGCCATGAGTTCGTGATCGAGGCTGGAGCACTCATGCTTGCAGACAATGTGAGTGGGAAAAATGTTCAGATTTTTGTATGCCGCGTATGACCATCAATGCTTATGGGCTCTTAGGTTGTAATAGTGTCAATTTGGGGGATGGGATTTTACACGAGTGTGTATTTTCAAATTGGAGACCGGCTAGATTTGACATTGTCCAAAATTTGGGGTGGGCCAAAGGGGAGTTTAAAATGTCTTATGGGATGTTATTAGTAGGGTGTCACTCAGACATGCTTACGTCAAAATGAAAAAGGTAAGCAAGAAACTTAAGTCCTGAGAAATATCAAATGTCAGTGGCGCTTTCAGCAAATGTAAATTTCCTTGTAGAGAACTAGCTATATCCTATAAATTAGTGTAAAAATTGAAAATTAAAAAAAACAAAAACATGAGAAAGACTAGCATAATGCAGGGAAAACAAACACCCAATCAACTGATATACTGAAAGCTAAACAGAATGGTGAAGATCATCTATTTTCACTCATTTTATTTTTTCATCATATATGGACTTTTTGCTCACAAGAATTTGGCAAAAATGAAGATTCAATTCATCTATTTTCACTCATTTTATTTTTCATCATATATGGACTTTTTGCCTCACAAGAATTTGCAAAAATGAAGATTCAGTTCATGTTGACTATTGGCACAGTTTTGGTCCGCAATATGAAATAGCAGTTGTGGCCAACACTGTGCCATAAGTTAATGTGATTGTATTCAGCACTGAAGAATTTAGTCAAGCGTCTTGTGGAAAAAATTGGACATAAGTAACATGAAATATGCTCAAGGCAAAGATGCCTGTTGTATCAAACAAAAAAGTGCTTTTTATTTTATTTTCTGATTTGTTGTCTTGAACTTTTGAACTTTCGTCTCACTTGGAGAAGGTAATTTAGGTTTTTAAAATTTGTTTAATCCCTAAAAGAAGTAATTTTCTTTTTCAGGGCGTCTGTTGCATTGACGAGTTTGACAAGATGGATCCCAAGGACCAGGTGGCGATTCACGAGGCTATGGAACAACAGACCATCTCCATCACCAAGGCCGGTGTGCGAGCCACGTTAAACGCGCGCACATCCATCCTCGCAGCTGCAAACCCTATTGGGGGACGCTACGACCGCACAAAGTCACTCAAGCAGAACATCCAGATGTCCGCCCCAATCATGTCGCGATTTGACTTGTTCTTCATCCTTGTCGATGAGTGCAACGAGGTGAGGGAGTGTGAATGTTGTTTGCTTACGATTGAGGTCTTGCTGGGGTTATTTGAGATATAAAAAGTCCTGATGCACACACAACCTTCAAGAGTTAGATAATCAATTTACTTACCATTGGATAAATTTTAAGATATAAGATTAAAAGACTAGACAACGTTGCAGAATTCAACTAAAATTACAGCTAGCCAAATTGCAGACTTTGATGTTGCACTAGCTAAAGCAGATTCATCATTTGTCAAGATAAATTAGCTACCATAAAGCGCCACAAGTGACGCCAGCATTTTTATAAATGGATGTCATGAGTTAAGCAAATGAAGTTAATAGTTTTCAGTTAATGCGTCAAAATAAGACAACCCCCCCCCCCTCCTCCCCAATAAAATCAATGTCTTGGGATTGTTTGCAAGTGATGATCATTTTCTAATTCAACTTTCCTTCAACTGTTATTATCAGTGATGAAGAAATTAATCTGATGCAACAAACAAGAACACAGAGAATAATAAGTTTTGCACATCGCATTGAATTTAGAAAGATGTTTTTCAGTTTACTACTAACTCTTTACCCTTTAATAACTAATATAATCCATGATACCTACAATTGCAGACTATAAAGAATAAAGCCTAACATGAATACTAATTGACCAAGATGGATGTTTGAGTGTGCATCATTAAAGTTTTAGCTTAAGCTTTCTTCTATGCTGCAATTGTAGAAATCAAAGACTAACGCACAAATAAAGGGTTAAGTTTGCATCAAATGTTGTATCAACTTTTGAAACTTTGTTAGATCCGCTCGCTGGCAAATCAATGCATCACTTAGTTACGAAGTTGTTGGTTTGGCGGTGCGGGCATCCAGCTTTTTGTCTGATATAAGCTATCTAATTATTCTGTTTCCAAGTTTGTGAAAACAAGGTAGAGTTAATCTGATATTGGTAGTGACTATATTGATTGTAAATTGACGTTTTCTTCGAAAGTAAGAAAAAATGAGTACCAAAACTATTAATATTTTTTTCAAGAAACAAAAGACTTGGCTGCTTGTTTTTGCATATTGCCTAACCAAATGTGTTTACCTACCTTGGCAGTTGGACAGTCTTGGCAGTTGGACAGTCTAATTTGTCCAACCCTGGAGTAGTTTTAAGGGTCTACTCTTCTGCAAACTTACAAAACAATCATTGCGATTGTGTTATTAATTTGCCACTTGCTGTGTACTGACCCCGGTCGCATTCTCTGAGAAACCACACACGTTTTATTGACTCCTTTTTTGATAGTTTAATAAATGAATTAAATTTTTCCTAGACATTTCAATTTTGATTATATGAAACCTGTTCAAATTTCATAAAATCTAATTTTGGAAGCATTCATGTTAAAGGAAAACTACTTAACAACGCTATAGAAGTTCTATGAACCTTGTGATGTAAATTAACAGAAAAAACGAATGAACAAAGCATTGTTATTTGGCCAGGTTGTGGACTACGCGATTGCGCGGCGGATCGTGGACTTGCACGCTCGGCAGGAGGAGTCGGTGGAGCGCGAGTACCAGCTGGAGGACATCCAGCGCTACATCACATTTGCACGCCAGTTCAAGCCCAAGATCAGCGCCGACGCGCAGGAGTTCATCGTTGAGGAGTACAAGAGGTGGGCAACAGCAGAATGTTTGGTTTGATTAGTATATTATATTAGGGTATGTGACCTTATTCCTGCTTGCGAAGGAGTTCATAGTTGCTGACCGAAGATGCACGCTGGCGGAAGTTACATGTATTCTCAAATTTGTCTGGTTAATCTTACAAGCACAGCACAAACATGCATTTGCCATTGTTAACTTAATCTTATAACGGCCAGGTAGTCATTGATCCAGATGTAGCAATTGCAGCCAAGAATAAAGCCTAAATTAAGCTTGGAATTCGCCAAGATGGATCCTCGAGCTCAGTGGAAACTTTTGTGGATGCTAGACTAACGTAACAGCCACATAACTAGCAGATTGCATCAGAGTGACAGGACAGACTTTGCCAAATCTGGATGAAGAAAAACAGTGTACATACAAATTCATCTAGTTGTGTGCATTCGTGAATGTAGACTCAGAAAACACTACATTTACAATAATACATTCGTCATCTCTCCCCCAGACTGCGTCAGCGTGATGGCTCCGGTGTGGCCAAGTCGGCATGGCGGATCACGGTTCGGCAGCTGGAGTCCATGATCCGACTGTCAGAGGGCATTGCACGCATGTACTGTCAGGTGAGGACTCCCTCTTAATCTGATAATCCGACCTTGTAGAGTTAAACCAGTTTATCTAGCACTCTGATGGTTAAAGCTATAGATTATTGACACAAATAGCACATTTCTTCCATGTTACTTAACATTCTAAGTCAGTCTAAAAGTTTAGAATTCAGATAACTTTGATTTTTATTTGCTGATGATATACACAGTTCAACCTCGATTTAAATTGCTTGAACTGGGTGGAAAAATTGTGCTTGAGGCACAATGAGTTGCCGCTCTAGCATTTAGAAATGTCTCCAAGTTCAGGGAAATTGGCAGGAATATTTTTTCTGGTAAAGTATTCAGGGGGAATTCAGAGAATTGTTGACACAAAATTACGACTATATAACTTTTTTATATGTTGTATCATTGGGAAAAAACTATATTGAGACAAAATTCCGGCAACGAAACGTTGGAGGATGAAGCTGAATCATGTGAAGGAATAATTCTTTTGCGCATTTACTCACTTAGGTAGACTCAATTGCATGCCCTCAATGCGTCACTGTCTTCATGCAATCAATTCATAGCTATGTTGGCTCAAAATAAGATAAATCAGAACAGATTATAAAGTTAAAAAGGTACGAAATTTTATTAAAATCACAAATTTTTGCAAGTGAATTTTATGTTCACTTGAAGCATCGATGATGCAAAAATTTGTGATTTTAACAAAATTTTGTACCTTTTCAACTTTATAATCTGTTCTGTTTTAATATGATTTCAAAATAAGATAACTGAAACATGTAATTTCCGCTTCCAGGACGAGGTCCAGCCGAAGCATGTGAAGGAAGCTTTCCGTCTGCTCAACAAGTCCATCATCCGGGTCGAGCAGCCCGATGTGCATCTCGAGGACGATGACACGCCCATGGACATGGAAGGTGGGTAGGGCTGCAAGGATAAGCTTGAGTAACGATACAATACACATCACAATACTTCATTAGCGATATGATACATACCACGATACTTAGATAGAAGTGCTCAGTATACGCAGTACGTATTCACCAGTGTGATAAATCGAGACTAAAATGTCGTTCGCTATCATTCTAGTTGACAACATTTCGTTTGCAATGACAACAAAGATGGCGGCGTCCATACATGTAGAAATGCAAGGAATTTACTTGAATAATACTAATATTTTGCATATAAATATGTTAATAGTTGTATTGTGAAAGTATCGCGCCATAGACTACCGTATCGATACTTTCATTGTTAGTTAATAAACCGTGATTCACTGATGCATTGGTGTATTGTTTCACCTCTATCGGTGCGGCTTGGCGATTTTCTTGCATTTACCAAGTGATATGATACTTTAGTGAGAAGGGGTAGTTTTGTAGTAGTGCAGTATAGCATTCAAGGTTAGGATTAGACACTTGTTTGCTTGTATTAACAAGGAAAACCTTGTTTAGTAGGAGTACAAAGTTTCAGTGACTTGGCCGTTTGATGAGTAGCAATTCTGGTCAATTATGTGTAGAGGTATTGGTTGTTCACAGATTTTTCGGTGTACAAAAAAATGGAGTTTACTCATTTCTGAATCCTACCACAGTAATAATGTATAGTTATCCAGAATCTATGTTTTTCAACCTATATGTGGACATACAATATACGAATCTTCGACTATTATAATACCTTTGTTATTTATATGTTTTTTTTACGTTACGTTTATTTATGTTATATACTACGGGAGTTTTCCTTGTAAAGAATACTGAAAAATTTAATATCGAATTTATAACGTACTGTACGTTATTTTGGTATCATACATTCGATTTTATGTGTTTAATGCACGATTTCATGAAAGAGCATAAGTTGTTACATAAATGTAAATGGTTTGGTTTAAGGTATATCTTATATTGTCTTGAACTTGAAGTACAACATTAAATTATTGTTTTACTAACTTGACATAGAATAATATTAGTTTTACTTAAGAAGATTTATTTTACAAATTAACTAGTATGTGATTCTAACATAAACAGTAATTGTGCTAAATTGTTTGTTGAATTCTTAGGACGTCGCAGAGTCACTTTTAGAAGTAACAAACCTAGTTAATAAGTTGTTTTGTTGTTTCGTTGTATTTTTTTTATGTCTAGTACTGGTGAGCGATTTGGTTAAGATATATTAGTATAACATAGGATATAAACAGACTTCTATATTATATATGATTTACGAAGACAACCCCCCCCCCCCCCTTTTATAAAATAAAAAATTCGCCTCCTCGCTTCTTTTGCTCTTGTTACAGGACTGAATAAATCATGCATGAGAGTGTTCAGGGCCCTGATTTCAGGGATTTCCAACATGGGTTCTCTGATTTCAGGCATTTCCACCATGGGGGGGTAATAGATAACAGATAGGCTTTGCCCAATATTAGTTCTTTCAAGCAGTATTTCCGGGTTTTTCATTGAGTCTCACTCTCATGTATGATAAATACGTATGTAATGGAAGTTTACTCTCAGCTCTTCACCAGATGGTTTTCAATTGTAACCGCTATAATGGCAAAAGTCATGATTTTAATGTTTTTACTACAGTTGATGAGCAAGCAACCAATGAAGACAAAGACAGCGAGAAAGCGTCCGGGGAGCAGGCGGATGATGACTCAGAGACCGGCGGGGCGGGTGATGCCGCTTCGGCCGAGGGAGCTGCGAAGACCAAGAAAAGCATGAAACTGTCATACGACGAGTACCGAACCATGGCCAATCTGATGGTGTGCCACATGCGCAGGCAGGAGGAAGAGTCGCAGGGTAAGGGCTGGCATGATGATGTACATATATGTATGTTATTTAGTGCAGCCGCTGTAGTGCAGGGTTCCCACGGAGTTTGGAAAAGTCATTGAAATTTATATTTTTTCAAGATCCTGGTCATTGAATTTTGTAAGGAATCATTGAAAAAATGAAATTTTGTAAAGAGTTATTGAAAAGTGAAGAATTTTGGTTAAACTGTTATTTTAAATGCTGTTGAAGCAGAGATTAAATTTTGTTGTATTCAGCACCTTGATATCTTCAAAAAGTCTAATTTTTTGTGTGCTTTGTGGGTGACTCCCACACAACATAATAATAAGGTAAGAAATCTGTATCTAGATTTGTGGTAAAGAAAAATAGAAATCTATCTGATCCATATTGTTGGATTCTGTGATCTTTACAGAGAACACATTTATATGAAGCTAGGTATCTTGAAAAATTTCTTGGAAAAATAAAAATTGGTCTTGAAAAGTCATTGAATTTGAATGTGCAAAATCCATGGAAACCCTGTTACGTGTTAATCATTGCTGTGTAGAGACATTTCTTAACTAGTTAATAATATTGATCTGTTAAAATTAATCCCCGCAAAGCCATTTATGACATTGGAATAGTCTGCAGATGATGATCATATTCATCAACTTTCCTTCAACTGTTTTTGTAAATGATGAAATATCAAATCTGATGTAGCATTCCAACATTAAGATTGTAAATGTTTTGTAGAACCAATTTTAAATGAAGCCTTTACTGAATATAGATAAATGAGAAACTTTGAAATAAGTTTTTTGTTATGTTGCAGATGACTCTGGACTACGGCGAACTGACCTTGTTAACTGGTACCTGAAAGAGATTGAAAGTGAAATTGATAGTGAGCAAGAATTGGTGGACAAAAAGCTTCTGGTTGAAAAAGTTATCTTCAGACTGGTTAATCACGTAAGTAGAACATTTTTTGGGTTTGGTTTCACAAAAATTAAACTTCCAAATATTTGTTTGTTGCAAACTAACCTCATTCATTGTTCCATACAAGGTTGAAGACGGAAAATCAGGAAAAGAATTTTTTTTGCAGAAGTGATCATCCATAAAATTGGAAAAAATCTTTGATGTTTAAATATTTCAAAAGTATAATGCACCAAAATGTAGTCATGTAGAAACAATTTGCAAAATATTAAGTGAAATTAAATTAAAAACTGACTAGATTGATCAGTAGTGTAATTGTGTCAAAATTTTCCGGACCACCAGGCTTGATTGATCACAATTGTCATTTATGTCATAATTTTCAGGACAACGTTCTGATCCAGCTGGACAAGACTGGTCTGGAGCACCGGAAGGGAGGAGGTGGAGACGATCTTGTCAAAGAGGACGACCCGATCCTCGTTGTCCATCCCAACTATTTCATTGATTCATAGGTGCACTGGAACGGACTGCAATTCTATTGGTTTAAGTGGTGGATGGTCATGATGTTGGACACTGTGTTTTTGCAACATGATAGCTTTGACAGTGTTATGGGAATAGGTCATCTGCACGTGTTCATTTTGAATTATTGTTAATTTTTTTTAGTGATAGTGAAAAGGGTTTTGATGCCTCGCAATTTTTGGTCTGTTCAGAAAGTATGAAGTTCAGAAGTGAAAATTCAGAGGCATTTAAACGCTCTGCAATTGTTTCACATGAAATTTCATTGATAACTCTTAAGTATTGTTTTGAATGTCTCCACAAAATATTCACAGCATTGTGTAGTATGTTGAATGAAACTACGTGCCCACTTATGGTGTTCATCACTAGGAAGCCAAGAAGAAGAGTTTTTGTAAACAGAAAATCAAAAATATTAAAAAAATAGGAAAATGGAAAAAAATACGAAAATTGAAGTTATTATTACCAGATTTACTTCTGTAAAGTAAATACCAAGAAGTTGCCAAATGTATTGTTGTTTTGATCAGAAATATGTTTCTGGTTATATGTATATATTGACAATGTTGGTTTTGAGAGAATTGTATATTTCTCTGTCCAGCCAGCTAAAGAGAGAGATACCACTGCCATTTTGTTTATTGTGTTCAACATATTGTGTTCATTATCGCAAGATATTGGTTCATTATACATGTGTAGTTTTTACTTTGCGAGTGCCTCCTTTTCAGTATCGACTAATATCGTGCATTTTTCAAATTTTATACTGATTGCAATATATTTGTTTCATGAGTATTAGTGTATGGCTGTTAGTCAGTTCTGACAAAAAACAGCCTTCCCAGTAATGAACTTTTGAAAACAGCTTGACCTGCCTGAAGATAAAATCGACTGTCAGAATAGTGGGTAGGCCTTATTTCATAGCCCGGTGATGGCAGTATGTTTGTATCATGAAATAACGGCTCACAATTGTTTCCCTGTACAAAACTTTTATGGACTTTTTCTAATTAAATTTTTTTTTTAAAAGTCCATGTACTTTTAGATAAAGTGTACGGAAAGGAGACCACTATACTGTAATTGTGAAGAAAAGTTAGGAGTGAAAGTATGCATGCCAATCATTAGATTTATTTGTACAAATGATATGAAAGAAATGCATTTTTTGTTAGAATGAAAATCATGTAGACACAGTTTTATTGTTGAAGGGGGCCAGAAAATGCATTTACTTTGTAACATATCCAGTGTAGATATTTTTTTGTTGATATTTTAAAAACACCAAGACATCACATATCAACTTTTGTATAGAATATTGCTTCATAATTAATAAACTTATTTTTGCAACATCTTTGCAGTTGAGTTATATGAAATGATTAATGTTACCCTGCCAAAATGGCAATAAAAAAAACTAGGGATCAAGAATTCGAAATTTTGGTTTGCACGTGATTTAGGCGATAAATACATTGGTTCGATTTCCTTTCATGATCACAATCTAAAACTTGGCTACTGTAAAACTAGAAATGTTTGTGCACGATTTAATTTGCAAATTTTGTGGGTAAGGGCAATAACGCAGCAAACTTTCATAGTCCGCAAACATTAATAGCCCATGTAAAGAAGTTCCAGGATTGATCAAAATCGCAAAATTAGTCAAAATAATTTATAGATGAAAATTGCAAAATTTAATAGCTAAGAAATATTCTAGTTTTTCAGTAATGTATTATTCACAGCTTGCATTTGCATTTCGAAAGTACCTATTCAGAATATAATCGCAATGATTACCACTTTGAGCTGTGAACGTACATTGCTTAAAATATTAAAAAAAAATCTGCATATTTTGCTGACAACAATTACAAACAAGTATAATGTAAGAATAACGCATTTTAAGTTAGAAATATGTAGAACGAATAAAGTTTTGTAGAAATTCCGCGACTTAAGATTGCATTATGATTAAGAAGTGTGCGGAATGAGCAGCACATCTGGACAGTCTCACAAAACACAATGTAAACAAGCACATCTTTTGATACCACCATGTTCTATAGGAGTGAAATTATAAATATAATGGTTAAAATATTTGCATATAATAAAGACAATGAAGAAAAATAAACAAATAGCACCCAGTATTCTTTCTTCAAATATAGTGTGCACTTTTTTATTGTAGATCTACGAGGGGCGGGATTGACTATGTTGTGATAAAAAACTCCACTTTTGATTTGTTTCACAAATGCTCCTGGATTTGCCAGTACAACTCCCTATCCACTATTCCGAGAGAGCATGACATGTACCGCTAACAATGAAGTATGCACTAATCATTTTGTGTGTGAGTATCATTTTGAACAGAATACTGAATACTGAATAGAATGAGAAGAATGAGATCAAATCTGTGTAATCGGGGACGGGTTCTAAAATTGCTGTCCCATGAACTACGTTGCTAGTACGGGGATCATTTACCATTATTATGAATGCAAGCAGGAATAAATGACAAGGATCCCCTCATTTATTCCGGATGTAAGTAATTGATTGTTAGTTGCATACGGACTGTAGATCCAGCATTTGCTCAAATGGTGGAGGTGGCAAGATAAAAACAAAAACCCGGATCTGTCAACACAGCAGAACCTTTTTATTAAGACCACAAATAGACTGACTCAAGTGTTCTTTTTATAGAGGTCCATGATTGTCTCTTTATGACTTGCACTACGATAAGCGATCTTATTATTTTGGTGGTCCTTTTAAAGATGTGGCCTTAATTGGAGGTTCTACTGTTCACAAGATGTTGCGTCAGACTTTGAAGTCGCCATCCGCACATAATCCAGAATCTAACACTATATTTTTGACTCATATACCCCGCGAAGACCTGCCAACAGGGACCCCCAGTGTGTTGATAATCTGCTTGAAAATCGGCTGTCCGGGACGCTGTCATCTGACACAGTGCGCGCATCTCGATGAAGGTCCCTACATGGGTCCGAACACAAAATGCCATGCCCCTCTGTCACTTTTGATAAAAAACACACACACAAACAACTTTCGGTGTTATTTTTAGTATGCTATCTGTTATGAAGAAGATAGGTGTCTGGCACGAACTTCACTTTACAGCTAAGAGTAGCTCAGAAACAGCCTTTTCGCCGAGTCATTTTTACCCATGCAGAGACCTCAGTGAGCCTGCTGACTTCTGTTTGATGTGTGTATTATTGATATTAGTAGTGATCAGCGAGGCGAGCACTTGACAAGGCAAACTGTGCCTTTGAATTATGAATGGATCATCTAAACAAGGGACTGCTACATGTTTCAGTCAGTTCTAATAGCCTCTGCATTTTTCAACACGTGGCTGTCATATACCCATGATTTTTAAGTCCGTGCAGAGGAAGCTATAGGACTTTGGTAATTTCTGTTGTAAGTTTTTTTTTGTATAAAGCAGAAGTTTCTACACAGAAGTTTCCCTATATATAGTAGATCATCTACATTTACAGGTATCATGTATTATATTTTCTTTCAAAGCTTGGATTGTATCTAAAGAGCCTTTCCACTCCTACTACTCCTACCACCGGGACGCCGTTTCAATATGTACTACATATGGAATTCTAGAGAATCATAGGCGGCTTAGGGAATCTTGTCTGCTTATAACCACCGAGAATCTTGTTCTTTTATGACCATTATATGTTTTTTATCAAATATTTCGGATTTTATGAAGCCATCACTGGAAGGAAGATCCAGGGTATATCAATTTTATCCTACACTTCTTCCATCAAGTTGTAAATGCAAAGAATGCATAGCACATTCCATAAGAGCGCTGTTATTGCATCACAACAGGCGAACAGCAGCCATATTGACGGCCATATTGCATGTCGCACCTCGCTTATTACAGAGTCGCTTTGATGTTTGATTTACCCACAATTCACCAGCAGCTGTATAAGCGCAATAACGTGTGCCTGATTGTTGTGTCACGTGATTTACGGATGGTCGGGTCAGTTCATTTCTGACAGCGCTGCGTCACCTCTGTTTTCAGTCTAACCTTCAATTAGAATCACTATGCTATGGAGGGCGCCTCTATGATAAGGCGTTTTTTGCTGCTCCAAACCTTGTAGGAGAGCCCACCATCGTCATGAACCTCCATAAAGAGACCACCTCTGAGTTGAGGTCAGCCGCTGGTCTTAATTAAGAGGTTCTACTGTATGCATGTGCGGCCGAGTGCTTTAGGAGCGTGACGTGTGACAAGAAGCACGCATTTTGGTGCACTGGTGGTAGGTGTTGAGCAAACTCACTGTTAACAGGTTTCCGTTCCTTTACTATGATAAATATGTATGTATCGGCACAGTAAAGACTAGTGAACGCCGTTAGAAAGACATTATAGTCTGCCAATCATGCCAATGGCTCCATGTAAGCAAAAAGCCAACTGATTTCAATTCTTAACTAACAAACGTAAGTCTTACCACATATTACTACTGCAGGACCCAGACCAGTGGTGTAAACCTGTTCAGTTAAAACTTTAACATGTATAAGTAAGACATAACATGATATGCGGGTTTGGGGACGTCAATATGCATGTAGCTGTTCACGCTAACAGTTATAGCTGTTTGTTCTAGCCGCTAGAATCCGTTAGAAACCGAGTGCGTAGTGTAGGATCAAAGTTCATCTTTCTGTTGTCGTAGCTGTTTCAAAGCAAAAGCATGGCAAACTAGACTAAATCACTACATAATCATTGCAAAAACAAATATTGGATATTTCATATTTAATTCAGTGAGATATGGATTTGAGTGCAAACCATCATAAAATCACCATGGTAGCGACTTGGAGTTTGCTTTATTATTACTAAAGCTAATTTTCGTGAGTGTGAAAGCATCTGTTAAACACATCTTTTTAAAGTCTTTCAATTAATCACATTTGGGCAATGCACGATTTGAACACGAATAATTCTTTGTGTTTTTAGTGAGAAATTCGCTTGATTTATTAAAACCCCTGACATTCAGCTACGCTGGTGTTGCGGGGGTATAAAACCATATTTGTCTACGGAGGCACCCAACCTGAGGCAACGCCCACAGATGAAAATCATATCTGATAATTTGATGATGTATCTCACTACAGGAATTTCCATTTCCCGTTAAACCTGTCTCTTAAGACTATACAAGGGACCAGGCTCCAGTGGTTTTAATAGAGTGGTGGTTTGCTTATGCAGGTTCACTATAGTTCCTCTATGAAAGATTGGAAATGCGAGGGATTGGCTTATTATAGAGTTGGTCTCTATAGACAAGTGTTCTTCACTGGTGGTCTCGCTAATTGACCAAATTCGAACTAAAGCCCACGGATTTTTACGTGAATTTGGTTCAGGATTGAATAATGATGTCATGAATGCAATACTTGATAATATCATTGAAATATAAGTGCTTGACACCATTAAGTGATGATAAATTTGTACGTGTATTGAATGTTTTGCATTCGCACAATGTGTAAAAGCACATGATAACTATTTGAGACAAGTTTTACTGTATTGATTTTAGAACAATTATAAAGCTCACTAGGAACCATTAGAAACCGAGTGCGTAGTGTAGGATCAAAGTTCATCTTTCTGTTGTCATAGCTGTTTTAAGCAAAAACATGGCAAACTAGACTAAATCACTACATAATCATTGCAAATACAAATATAGGATATCTAATATTTAATTCACTGAGATTATTATATGGATTTGAGTGCAAACCATGATAAAATCACCTTTGTAGCGACTTGGAGTGTGCTGCATTATTTGAAAAGCTAATATTCATGAGTGTGAAAGCATCTGTTAAACACTTCTTTTTTAAAGTCTTTCAATCAGTCATATTTGGGCAATGCACAGTCAGAATGTAAATGGTTCTATAGTTCATTCATTATTTTGAAATTTAAGATTTATTGAAACCCCTGACATTCAGCTACGCTGGTGTTGCGGGGGTATAAAACCATTTGTCTACGGAGGGGCCCAACCTGAGTAAAAAAGCCCACAGATAAAAAAAATCATATCTGTTAATTTGATGATGTTTCTCACTACAGGAATATCCATTTACTGCTAAACCTGTCTCTTAAGACCATACAAGGGACCTGGCTTCAGTGGTTTAAAATAGAGTGGTGGTTTCTTTATGCAGGTTCGCTATAGTTCCTTTATGAAAGGATTGGAAATGCGAGGGACTGGCTCATTATAAAGTTGGTCTCTATAGACAAGTGCTCTTCATTGGAGGCTCGCTAATTGACCAAATTCGATCTAAAGCCCAGGGATTTTTACGTGAATTTGGTTCAGGATGGAATAATGATGTCATGAATGCAATACTTGATAATATCATTGAAATATAAGTGCTTGACACCATTTAGTGATGATAAATTTTATACGTGTATTGAATGTTTCGCACAATGCGTAAACAGGACATGATAACTATTTGCAGACAATTTTTATTGTATTGATTTTAGAACAATTATAATGCTCACTAGGAACCATTAGTAACCGAGTGCGTAGTGTAGGATCAAAGTTCATCCTTCTGCTGTTTTAAAGCAAAATCATGGCAAACTAGACTGAATCACTACGTAATCATTGCAAATACAATATTGGATATCTAATATTTAATTCACTGAGAATATTATGTGGGTTTGAGTGCAAACCATGATAAAATCACATTGGTAGCGACTTGGTGTGTGCTGTGTTATTTGAAAAGCTAATTTTCGTAAGTGTGAAAGCATCTGTTTAAACACTTCTTTTTTTAAAGTCTTTTAATTAGTCATATTTGGGCAATGCAAATGCAATGTTTAAGTTCGATTTCTCAGTCCAATATTAGGTTGATTTATTGAAACCCCTGACATTCAGCTACGCTGGTGCTGCGGGGTATAAAACCATATTTGTCTACGGAGGGACCCAACCTGAGAAAAAAAGCCACAAACAAAAATCAGATAATTTTATAATTTCACTGAATCTATCTCGGGCTTCAGTAATATCCATTTTCTGCAGGTTCAAACCTCTCCTTTATGACCATACAAGAAGAATGAGGGATTGGCTCATTATAGAGGTGGTCTCTATAGACAAGTGCTCTTCATTGGAGGTTCGCTAATTGGCCAAATTCGATCTAAAGCCAGGGGAATTTCATGCGAAGGTTCAGGATGGAATAATGATATCATGCATGCAATACTTGATATCATTGAAATATAAGCGATGATAAATTCATACGTGTAATTGAATGTTTTGCATTCGCGTAGCACACGAAAACTATTTTAGACAGCTTTTATTGCATTGATTTTTGACCAATTATAAAGCTCACTAGAAGCTAAGCAGAGGAATTCATCATACTGTACACGGGCAGATGGATGACACTGAATTCCAGGAATGAGATGATTTATACAGATCCAATGGAAATGCGCCCGTCCCCCTGTTCATTACAAAAGATGTCATTGTCATGGCGATTTTGGCATCTTCGCGAGTCTTCACGGATATGACACCCATAAAATCCTGTGGCTGTGTCCCCCACCCCCTCCCCCACCCATTTTTCGAAAACCTATACCTGCCGTTGAGTACATTCAAGTACTGCCTAAATCTTCAAAGAAAGTCGCCTGTCATCTCATGGACAGTTGCTGACCTTGCAATCCGTCAGCCACATATAATTTATGTGCGTCCACCTCGAGACCACCCACCCTGACAAGTCCCTCAGCTTCAGCAAGGTTACCAGGGCGTCAGGAAGTCCCAGAGCTTCAAACGCATCGTCTGACTTGACGGGCATGTGGCTCCTGATGGTGGCGATACACAGGCCTGTAATAGCAGTTGAAATACCCACCGGGAATACTCATATCTTTATGTAGACTGTTTTTAGTAGTAGGAATATCCATTTGGTTAAGATTTGGTGACACTACTACTCACTTTTTTTAACGGACTTAACGTTGCAGTCACCATCGCGGGACCTTCAGCAAAAATTCACTTCTTTGAAACTAAATCATTACCGAACTTAACCGAACCGGAATACTCATGTTTACTGTACTTTACTATAGACCCTACTGTACTTTTCTTGTACTATACATTAATGCATTGTTCTGTCCTGTACTGTAATGTTCTGTAAAGTACTGGTTTGTACTGTTTTCCATCCTATAATTTTGATTCAATATGATCATAGTGGGATTAATATTTCAGCTATTATCTGCGTTTGCAGCACGAACCAATAAGAATATATATTATTTATACTGGTAGAACTCTTATCATATTGTATTTTCAAAGTCAGCACATACCTCTGAGAGAGCGTGCCATAGAGAGGTGGTCGGGTTGGGGAGACTTGAGC
Source organism: Streblospio benedicti (assembly GCA_019095985.1). Taxonomy (NCBI): domain Eukaryota; kingdom Metazoa; phylum Annelida; class Polychaeta; order Spionida; family Spionidae; genus Streblospio; species Streblospio benedicti. Next base: position 33,044,023 of record CM032665.1, on the reverse strand, counting down.
GTGGCGGGGTCCGCTCCGTGCTGGATAAGAACGGGCACATGCTCCCACCGGCCACGCATCACTGCCCACTGCAGTATCGAATGTTTCATTAAGCTAATATGCGATATAAACAATTGGTATGGTGTCGCATTACAGTAGACTGTCAGTGTCTCGAAGCGCTGTTAATGTAGTAAAATGTTCTAGTTATCCTATATTATATTCCAGATAACCAAGTGATATACCGATGTATGTTAATACTGTGAATGGATGGAAATGAAATCAACAGTTGAGATAACAGAAAATTCCAAAGAAGCAATATTAAATTAATGAGGTTATAATGTTTTACTAAAGGGACTATAATGCCTGATCATTTGTTGTCTTCAATTGTAGCAAAGCAAAAGCAGAATAGAATTTTCCTAGTTCCGGTGACACGAATATATTGCACTCTCACTAATGCTCTAGATAGTGAGGTTTTACTGTAGGAATTTCACAGGGGGAGAACTGTTTCAGCTATTTCTGCAAACTTATGATTTTTTGTGGCATGTTGCTGACTTCTGCTCATTGTCTTGAACAGGATAAAAAGAGATTATCTGACTTCTGATTTTTAGAGTTAGTTCCAAACAGTTGCAATCTTTGAATAGATTATCTGCTAAAAATCGATTATCTTTATGCGGCCTCTCTTTTTAATATTCATCATTAAAATATGTGACACAGTGCACCCACGCAACCACAACCACTTTAAAATTGAACAATTTAAATAGTAAGGACCCAATGCTAATGAACACTTTTCACTCAATTATTATATCTATACCTGCAATGCTGTGTTGCCATCTTTATCCTGCATGTTGATGTTGTGTGGAGATATCAGTCTGGAAAGCAGATCAGTGGACACGTCTCTATCAACTGCCCAATGTAATGCGCTCTGTGCACTATTATCGCATAAGTTGATATCAGCACCATGTTTCAGCAGAGTCAACATCAATTCCCATTGTTTTTCTTTCACTGCCCCAAAAAGCGCTGTTCTGCCGTTCATATCTTGTATGTTGATGTTGATTTGTGATACCAACTGCCCAATAATGTCCACTGGCGCGTTATGCCTTGCGGCCAAATGTAATGGGGTATGGTTCCAATCGTTGCGCAAGTTGACGTCAGCCCCATGCTGCAATAAAATTGGCACCAGTTCCCATTTTTCAGCACTCACCACCCAATGAAGCAGAGATTTTTTGTCAGGGGTGAAGCCATAATGGATGCCTCGCACGTTGACGTTGTGACGAGAAACCAGCTTGGCAATGATACCTGTGGGGGCGTTGTGTTCGATAGCAGCATGTAGAGTCACGTGATCACGTGTCACGTGATGTAGTGTATCTACAAGGTTTTAAAAGTATATATGACTATTTTTAGTATTATTAGGGAGCGTTCACAATTGACGTCAGGGGGGGGGGGGAGTCAGCAAAAGTTTACGAAAGTTGACGGGGGGCGGGGGCCGTCACCCCATAAGTTGACTGGGGGGGGGGATGCTACTTTTAGAATATTTCAAAGTTCAATTGATATTTAAGGTTGCAGTATAAAGAATGGAAATAATATAAATGCTTTGTATTTGTTGGAATGTTTGTTCATAAATCCCATTATCATATATATTACACATGGAACGCAATTGTTGTATGACATGACCTGACAACACTGCACACAGATTCAATTTCAATAAGGCATATCTTAAATATTGGCTAGATTAGATGGTTAACTGAGGGTTTGGGGTTTGGGGTCTGGGGTTTGGGTGAGGATGTCATTACATTGACATCACTGCCATAGTTGACAGTGGGGGTGCTTGGAGCGCGCTTGGGGGCACTTGTCATCAAGGTGACCGGGAGGGATAGGGTGGGGGTGGGGGCAGGGGAGGGGGTGGGGGTGGGTGGGGGTGTCATGAAGTTGACAAAAGTTGACGACGGGAGGCGGGGGTCAGAAAGTGCTAAAATGTGGTTGACGTCAATTGTGATTGCTCCCTTATCTTTTCATATTCAATATTATTACTTTTTAACTATACGTACTGGTTTATTTTGTATTAATCCATCTATTAATTTATAAATGAATCGGGCAATTACTTAATTTACATTTTTATAATTTGCATAATAGGTTGTGGTGTCATACTCTCTGAACTGGTTAAGATTTGAAAATCCTCAACCAGTTCTATAGGATTTTAACGATGGGTTCTGAAACCCAGAAACAACTCACTCTGTCGCTCTATTCGCTCGAGGAGACCAAGTGCGCGCGTCCATCGCTTCTTTTGTATCGCTGACCGTATGTCTTGGTGTACTGTTTCCACATTTAAGCAAGGGTCCGACATTCCCGATAATTCTAGCTGAATGAGCCGTGGTATTACAGTTGTTATTTTCCCAACAAGTGTAAGAATAGAGCAATACTTTTTCTTTGTTTCTATTTTCAACCAGTACTGAAACGTTTTGTGATAAACATTTGTCATTGTCATACACGGGCTTTGACATCCCCGTTTATAGTGTTACCATGGTATCATCTTTTCATCTTTTGCCCCATTACTAAATAACATTTACAACTGTGTCAGACTGGGACTTTGCCATTCCTTTACAAATTATGGTACTTGTGTTCACTTGTCTTTTCTGTTCCATTATTTCCTATTAAAGACAGGTGCTCATATTGATAAAATATCAGCCACGGCTTAAATTAAATGTGTTGTATCCAATAAAATCTTTCATAAACATTGCACATATATCAACTTTAGTATCCTGTCATACTGGCACCTTACAACCTTGCTGTAAAACTTGGAATTAAAGACACTGCTATGAACGGTTCCTCTGAAGAAGTCACCCCTTGGAGGCTACCTCTATAATACTGCAGTTTTGTGTTCGCAAACCTCCAAAATTAGACCACTGTTGGCCTGCATATAGATACAACCTTCATTTTGGGAGAACAAGAGGCCAGTCCACGATTGCTCGTTAATGGAGATGTTCTACTATATTCTGTCCATGAAAAGTAACTCCAAATTAAAATACAAAACAGCTAGCTCTATGAGGTTCAATCCACGAATATACTACTGTATAACACATGTACTTGGATCAGTAATCTGGTAAAACTTGTAACATGCTTATAAAGTAAACACCAACCTGGATCAATTCTGTTTTACTTGATCGCGTTTGCACGGCTGCATCGGCTGTGGTGGCTGCAAACTCAGTAGAATTGTAGGAATTGACCACGAGATTGGAGTGTTAATCGCAAAATTGAGCATGCTGACGTCTGATTTACCCGAACAAAGTGAGGGTAAATACGTTGCAATTTTGCGTCTTTCAACCGGTGGTCAGTCACCTTTCTATCATGACTAAAATCCATTTTATTTTAAATTAAATCATATTATAACATTCAACATTCAAGTCAATTTCGTTTGTTTTTGGTGCGGAGACGTCAATTCCTACAGTTTTGACATCGCAGGCGTTAGTCTAAACTGTTGCTCTCCGCAACAACGAAACACGCCTTGCTACGTCAGCGGCTGTATTGATATTGTGAGGAGATTAGACTAGCGCCGTGTTTTTTGGGAGCGTGTTTTCCATCGCAAAATTGAGCACGGAGATTGACCAATCAGCGTGGGTTATTGGCGGTGATTTTTGCACGGAATGATAGAATGGCAGATTTAGGGAGACGGGGGCAGACGTGTCATTTTATTGGAGTTTTAATTGCTTTCTCATTAAGCATTCACATGTAGTCCACTAATTGTCCCCAACCCAAGTTCCGAAAATCTGGTTCTGCTATTGTTTATTATTCTAGCCGCTAGAATCCGTTAGAACCCGAGTGCGCTGTGTAGGATCCAAGTTCATTTTCCATTGTTGTAGCTGTGTTAAAACAAACGTATGGCAAACTAGACTGAATCACTACATACTTATTGCAAAGTGTGAAAGCATCTGTTAAACGTATCTTTTTAAAGTCTTTCAATTAGTCATATTTGGGCATAACACAGCCAGAACAGGAAGTTTTCTTTGTTTTCTTGCGAGAAATTCGCTTGATTTATTGAAACCCCTGACATTGAGCTATGCTGGTGTTGTGAGGGTACAAAACCATACTTATCTTCGGTGGGACCCAACCTGAGGAAATGCCCACAGACAAAAATCAGATCTGATACTTCGACGATGTATCTCACATTACAAGAATATCCACGTACTGCTAAACCTCTCACTTAAGACTATACACGACACAACACGAATTTCAAACCAACTTCACATTTGGCAACTGCTCCTAGTCACCAACACTTTTAAAAGGTCAGTTAAAAATCAATTTAAAACTCGACTATTGTTGGCTACCCTTCCCACGATTTACCGTTGACCCCCCTTTCCACCACCACCCGCACACATTACATAATCGTTACCCTCTCAAGATAATGAGTCTAAACTGACTTTAACAGACGACACCTCACTGGTGGGAAAATGAGCGTGCTGCAATAGGGAGATCAGACTGACTGCAGCAGGTGGTAGGATCAGTGAAGGTTTTCGGGGACTTAAGATTCCATTTGCTTCAATGGGGTGAATATGGCACATGGTGTTAATTTCATTTCTTCTAGTTTAGCATGAAAAAAGATTGAGTATCTTCGTTACATTTCACATGTCTGGACTCTATTTGCTGCAGTGGTTAAAAAGAACATGGTTTTTAATCAATCGTGTTTACCATTAACAAAAAGGATACATTTTTTCAGCATTTTCTGTGAACTTTCACCTTTTTGAAGCATTCTGCTGACTTATGTGCATTCTTGAACATAATTTTTCTTAGGTCTTTGCTAACAACGGCTGTAAGATTTCTATGAAGCAGAAGTCTCTATTACCCAAGAAATCACAAGCACAAATCGGCAACATGCTACAACAAACAACAGTGAGCAGAAATAACTGAAAATATCTACGACCACTGGCCATTGACCATCATAAGTGTGCTTCAATAGTGATACGAATGAATCAAAGAATTGTTGGATAACTATCTCTTCACATTTCACTCAATTTTCAGACTTCTAAACTAACACCTTGGGTGAAATTTAATCAAAAGCAAGCCTAAAGCTTTTGGTTATGTCACAAGACACCACGATCTCATGATGAACAACAGGCTCAGTTGACAAAGGTCAGGTGAGTTGACCGAAAGCTTCAGGTTTGCTTTTGATTTAATTTCATTTAAAGTACATTGTATTGGTTTAAAAGTCAGATACCGACTCACTGTGGCATAACGTAAGAATGGATCAGTGATATCTGATCTGGTTACATGGACTTCGCAACTAGGAGATCGTTCGTTCAATTACCAGTAGTGTTTGGTAGCGGATGTTGTGCAAACTCATCTCTTGCCACTATCAAAGTGGCCTGTGGCATCCACCCGTTAGATATGTACAACTCAGGCGAATGGAAGCTAATATGAGTAATTATCATACTTCAAAGCAGGATGTAAACTTGGAGTTGCCGTAGGTTTCAAGTGATCAGGTGCATTTTATGTGATGAATAAGGAAATGGCTTCTTTGTCAATAGTTATCCAATCGGAGTGGGATTTTGAGGTATAGTGATCGAACTCAATTCACGTTCCTACTACTACTACTAAACATAAAACTGGAGACAACCTTGCATTTTTTTTAAACTTAAGTGGCCCTTACGGGACTCGAACTCACAACCCCGTAGTTTTGAAATAAGAATGATGCCATCATATCATGCAGGGAACTGGTGAAGTTTTTCTGTTGTCTCTGTAACCCGCAAGCCACACACTTGGTTAATTATCACCTCAACCCAGAGGCTGTGTGTACGAAGTCAGCCTGATTCCACCTAATCCTACTTTTCTGGCCATCTGGATCTAGCAGTGTGTGGAACGACTTGATATACACAGATCGATCCATAGTATCCGCAAAAAAGAGTAATTGCGGAGGCGTAATATCTAATGGTATACTATTTTCGCCGTGGGTTGAGTCTTGCCGTTTAAATATAATTGAGAGCCATACATGTAATTATGCAGAACGATGCCAAAAACCAAAATCCGCTCACTTTTGTGCATATATGGTATGATTCAACAAATGAAAGGGGAAGGGTGTGTGTGGAAGGAGGGGGAGAGGGGGGGTCAATGAGAATAATGAAGTGTGAAAATTCAATGCCTTCTTCAGTGTTATTCAAATCTATGGAGACAGAATCGTATTTTTCAGCGTGGGCGGACGCACTTCTGTGTGTATGACGGAAGCACACAATGCTAAAAATGGCTGTCACATTTGTTGTAGATGGAAGCAGTCCACGGCTCGAAACACAAATCATAAGTGAACACGCAATTGGGAAGGTCTAATGTCACCATTAGTGGCACAATGCAAAGACACGCCACATTTGCTGCTCTAGCTAACAAATGCACTGACATTGATTAGCCCCCGTCGACGCACAGGCCCTTCGTTACGCTAAGGGTCAGACAAACCTGAATATTGAAACCGAATCCGCCTTGATATTGCAGTCAGTGTTAATATGAACATTGTCTCGTGTGTTTTTAGGGCGTAGAATTATATTGATTCCCTGACCTAATGTATTTTCCACTTCCTACCGTGTACAAGTGAATTGAGGTAGATTAAGATTCGTGAGTCTGACTGGGGCTTTTCTGATAATAAGAATTACACAGTGTGAGACAGGTCATGGAGATAGCGAGGGCCACCGTATTTCGACCAACCGGATTCTGCATTCAAATGGTCTCAAAGTACATGTAGATGTAATAGGCTATAGACGTTCACTACAGCAGGTTCTCTGCTTGGCATAGCCGCCGTCTATTCCAAGAGGTGTTCTTATAGAATGCTTTACTGTACTTGTTGGTTGGGTTACTCAAGACCTATTAAACCCCATAATGTGGAAATGTTGAATTGGGTCTATGACCGCCCAGATTACATTAGCCCATGGTAGATGATTCTGAATGGTCACGCAACAAACCAGGACTGATTTCATTATGGCACTCACTTTTTGGGCATGAATTGACTTTTTTGTGGACGGGTATGGTTATATAGAGAAATAATGCCTGATCCAGACTTTTTGAAAATCTGGGTCATAATCTGTGGGTTTTAGGGATTTTTTTAATGCGTGAAAGCACGCTTTGATGCTAAGAACACCATGATATTGACATTTTTTTGTAGGTACTAGAGTCGGGGGAGGGAAAACCATGCATTCCCCCTGGATCAGCGCAAGCAGAATACACATTAAATAATTTGTCAATTATAGTCATTTTAGAGAAAACCCACTTCAATAGCCCATATGGCCGATGAAAATTTAGACATGGCACATACGTGAAGTTTTAATCATATTTCACCCACCAACACAGACTGACTTCTGGGCCTAATGTTGCCGAGAATTAATGAATGAAAGTACTTTAAAATTCATATAGTTTGTCATTTTGCATTGTCCCATCATGTGTTGAAAATATGGCCTATAGCATGGGAGAGTTGCTTTCTTGTGAAATTGAGAATACATAGAAGTTAAAATGAAGTCAGAATAATCTTCCCTGCAGCAAAATCTGTACATTCAGTATTGAGTATTCCATGAAAATGCAGTACAAAAACAATCTTTATGACACATGATAAGTTAGAATATATGTAAACATTTTTGAACTAAGCAATGCATAGACGTAAATAAAATTATTGTTTTACATGCAAACAGATATATTTCAAACTAAATGCATTCGTAATAAATTAAATTGGCGTAGCAAATGACGCATTAGATATTTCAAAGAAACCAGTTTTGAGTTGAGAATAGATAGTGCAATCTAAAATATGAAAGTAATATACAAATGTCACAAAATGTAGTCATTTTCAAATTGATGACATATACGTGTTGCTATCAGCTTAAAATAGGGAAACCAGAGGTATTCTTTTTACATTAAAATATTAGATACAGGCTGCATATACAGCAATAGTCACCGGTATATCACGAATATTCACAGGAGCCACCATAGAAATTGAAATTAACAATTGAACACAATTTAGTGATATATCAAATGAATGAAACGCGCGTGTTTCTGTAGATAGTGGACTCAATGAATTTTGTTTGATTTATAATCTGAATATTCAAAAGTCAACTATCTCCAGGGGCGTAGCTAGTATGCGGCAACTGAGGCGGTCGCCCCACCGTTTTTCCTCCTGCCTCAAATGTTCCACCGTTTCTCCACTTCGGCGCACCATTTTCTTTTTTCTTTCTTTTTTCTTTTTTTGGTATTAAAGTCTACTTAAGGTTAGATTGGAACATGCATACAAATGATCCTATTAGTTGCATTTGTTATTTATGGAAAAGCACATCATCATAGAGCAGTCTCTCAATATTGTGATGTATTTATGTCTGGTATATCGTATTGAATTAATATTCGTTATTTCAACATAAAAGCTAAGAGTTCGCCCCACCGTTTTTGAAGGTCTAGCCACGCCTCTGATCTCACAAATAATCCATTGACGTAAAAAGTAATCTACATATCTGCCAAACAGTGACATTACAAAATAATGAAAATGGGTGTGCAAACCTGTTAGAAATGAGTTTGATCAACATCCATACCAGAAACGACCGGAAATCGAACCAACGACATTCTAGTCACGCGTCCGACTCACTATCCATTCGGCTACGGACGCACAATCCAATGAGTACATCCATGTACAAGACAGAAATAAATGCTTCATTACATTTTCAGAAAGCCATTATGAGGGGGGGAAAGGAAAATAAAAAATAATCTATCCCACAAAAGCCGAGATATTTCAACTTAATGAAATGGGCGTGCCACTATTAGATAGGCTGCCGGGTGACAAGTAGAGACAAGTGCATGGGAAACGACGCATTGCATTTTTCAGAGAGGGCAATCTAAATGGATGAACTCACTGGCTTATTGCAGAGCTGCTCTAATCTTGACGGGATTGTTGGAGCGTATAGCATTAAGGCTGATGTTGATAGGTGCACGTTTAAAGCTGATGAAGCTTAGTGTACGATATACATTTCTATATAACTTCATCAATAGAAAGTTCATAGGATGAATTGAGATTGGGAAAAGTAAATGTAATTTCCAATACAGTTGAACCTGTTTATTTCGAAATCTGATAAGTTGAATTTTAAGATGACTCGAAGATTTAGATGTTTATTTCTGTTTGTGTATTATGTCTGAGTCAGATCGAAAATTCGAGTGATTACTAGAGTCAGACATTCTGACTCTAATCACTCGAATTTTTGGATAACTCAATTTTTGATGAAATAAGTAAACTAGTTTGATTTGTCTTAATCCTTTCACAATCTATTCTTTCTTTCGATCCATTTCCTCTGGTTTCAAACTGTATAATGCCCAACACCCAAATCTCTCCAAACAGTATCATAATAGCAAATCAGATACTAATATAAATAAAACTAATTTATAATCAGCGAAAATCATGCACTTTATAACATAAGTAGCATTTATTCACTTTTCATTCAGGTTGAATGCTAAACAGTAATGGAATGTTGGTACATCATTTGAGATCAAAAGCCACAAACAGGAAACAATCAAATTAGTACCAACCTACATCATCACATCTCAGTCTCCTGTCATCGATTAAATGACCATGAAAACCAGGATAAATATGATCTTATAGAGTCGACTGTGGTTGATTGTGACTAAGAATAGGTCTAAAATCAAATGTTCTAAGTGCATTTTACACTGCTCAAAAGGAATATTGCAATAACTAACATGAAATCCTGGAACTGAAAATAGATAAGATTAAATATACGTCAACTCAAGTGTTCACATAGCTCAAATGTACTACACGAGAATAACAAAAAAGCAATATATTAAATGGATACAAACACAAAAACAACATCTGAGAAGTAAGATTTCCAGGTGATCTCAGTCACGTGATCGCCTGTCACGTGTTTGCCGTCTGTCACGTGACCATGGTGCGCGGCGTGCCGCGTGTCACGTGTCTCTCCACGCTCAAGGACGGCGTGACCGTGAACTCCCCAGACGACAGAGAGGACAAAATTTACCTCACGCTGCAGGTGCGTCGTATGTAGTTCATTGTTTCAACCATATTTTGCTAGTAGATCTACGTGAATCCATCTATTTTATATATTTTGCTAAAGAAATATTCTAAACTACATGCGTATAGTCTACTGTTGAGGTCACTTGTTTAAATGACCACATGTATAGGACGGTAATCTTAAAAGTAGTCCCATTCAAACCTATCAAATGCAACCACCGGAATCTCCATGAAGTGAAACTGCTCTCTAAACAATACCTAGTAAGTACCATACTCCTCTTGTACTCTGTATTCTTAATCTATGGATTCTGATGCTATTTCAGGAAGGCCTTGATCTCTACGACCCAGACGATGATGAAGAGGATGAAGAGGATGACGAGCACGACAATGTCCTGCGGCGCTTCTTCTACTCGTCCCACTGCACCGTCTGCGCCTACATCGGGCTGCTACTTCTGCTCACTGGCTCAATCGCTGCCTTCATCGTCGTCTCAGTCCAGGTACCAGCTCCTGTCACCCTTCAACCTCCTTCGCCCACTTCCTTCTTTCATTCTGCCTCCGTTATCAGGCTAGTACTGCTCACTTGCTGCCTTCATCGTCGACTTAATCCAGGTACCAGCTACTTCGTCCCTTTAACGCCTCTACCCACTTCTTCCTTCTGTTCCACCTCATCCAGCAGGCTTTACTGCTCATTTACTTCATCAATGCATTCGTCGTTGTCTCAAGCGAGGTCTCTCCTTCTACCTCATAATCTCCCCTTCTATTCCGCCTCCTCCATTAAGTTAATTTTGCTCAATGCTCTGTCCTATTACAGCTCCTTAGCATTAACTAAATTACAATTATAAACCACTGGACTTACTGTCTTCATTTTCAATTTCCTCCTTTCCTCCATGTAATCCTCGCCCAGCTCCAACTTTTCCTTCCTTCATATTTCCCCCCTTTTTGCCCTTTTTGTTGCTCATACAGTAGTTTTCCAAAAGACCCCATAGATCTAACAGGTTTAAAGCGAATTAAAACTACACCACTCATGCCAATTGAGCAAGAAACTATGAGAGCCCTGAGCTCAAATGGATGTAAGTCTGACACTACAGATCAATACTTCACAATTCATCTTCACATTGTTTCAATTGGTAAAGCATGTTGCATGAAAATATCCGGCAAGGAGCTATTAAACATAAAAAGGAATTTGGAATATTTCCGTACCATGTGCATCATAGATACACATATAGCTTGATGTCACAAAAATATGTTTGGATTGGTAATCATGTTTTTCTTTGCTATGGTGTATTTATACTACAACTATAAAAATGCTTGCAGTCTAACATTAATCTGTGTACATTTTATATGTAGCTTTTGCATTTTACTGCGCAATATTTCCCAAGTATAATATTACCCTTAAAGTACTACATATATTCATAAATATACAGTATTTCAAAATATCACATTCTTTCCAATTTATTTTTAAGAAATCAATAAACGCATAGTTTTCACAAGAATGATTTTAATCATCACACCTTATTACAAAAAAAAAGTATGAAAATTGGCCTAAAATGTTCCGAATGCCCTCTCATTTGTACCACGCTCCGTGTATCTGCTAGAATGATCTAGCAGTTAGAAACACCATAATCTTGCATTCAACTCACAATAGTAAAGTCACACTGAATCCACTAGTAGACTACAGTACTCTATATACAGTATTCTCTTGTTTTACGTGCAGGTGGTGCAGCCGTACGTGCGTGTGCGTGACTTTGTGCGCGGCACGTGTACACCGATCGCGCTTATCGTGGAGGACGGCAAGACATGCATGTGCGGCGCCGGTTGCACCGCGCAGTACCGCTGTCTCACCATCAAGGTATGGAACCTCTCCAACTGCACCCATTAGATACAATTAAAAGACAGCTTTCTTTGTGCTAGGTACGGGCCTCACAAGGAAAGGTGGATTCCTTGGTTCGAAAATATTTATAGGGGGATTGTAGACTCTACTCTCTGTACAGTATGTGCTGTATGACTTAGTAATATATATATACTATAAAACCTATTGTGTAGGATACCCCACATTATACATGAGCGCATAACGTCTAAAAATGAAAATAAAAATCTACTTACAATATTGGCACAGAAAAGAGATGGATTTATTCATGTTGTAGGAGAAAAAGTTCTAAATCAAAATTTAGTGTGAAATTCTTAAAACACTGTAACTTCTTCCATACAAGAACATAATATTCTATTTACAATCCGCAAAAAATCAATATTAAAAACGTTGTAACACACATAAAACTATCTGGATTTATACATGAGGGCATTATGTCTAAAATAAAATAAAATTGCTTTCAATATTTCCACAGTAAATAACTTGATCAATATAAGACTTACTACTGTTGTTTAACACAGAAAAAGGTGTAAATCAAAATGTAATGTGAAATTCTAAAAACATTACAAACTCTTTACACAAGAATATCATATTCTACGTATTATCTGACAAAAATCGAGGTTAAGAATGTTGTGGCATACCAAAAAATTATCACTGCAAATTTTGTTTGCATTTTTAGCATTTCTTTGTTAATAATTTTGATTATGACTCCATGACTTATGGATGTCATTAATAAGTTGCTGGTTATCCTAAAGTTAAGATAAATGTATGATAAATTTCAACTCAAGTACAAAGAGCACAGAACCCATTACACTCGTTTAAGCACAGACAGGTAGTATACAACTTGTTTGATACAGATATAATTTTTTTGAATATTTTGTTGATAAAATGTTAACAGTATGTAGTTTCATTACCAAATGGGTAAAGACATGGGTCACTTTTTCATCGTCAAGAAATACACATGGGTCACTTTTTTATGTTGAATTAGTATATCGATGGGTATCATTTCGATGTTCGAAATAGACCAACCGTACCCATTTTTGAGGAGAGACCCCCCCCCCCAAGATACTACTTCTCTTCACTAGGGCATGATGGATGCCTCGCTTAAAAGATATTTATACTTTTTGCTACTATAATGTTTCGTCTCATACTTATATATAAGCACCTTATTTTCCCTTGCCAGTTAAAATTGTTATAACATGTAATGATTATGTTGCGTTCATTTGCAATGTTTATTGTACTTTTATTGAATGTTTCAATTTTTGTATCAAAATTGGTATGAGAAATAAATAATAATAATAAAAAAAACAGTTATTGTAGCCACTGCACAATTCAAAGTGTATGTCTTAATCCGTTGTAGTATAATATACCCCACTTTTTACACGGGGGCATTATGGCTATAAAAATATCTTCTTGAAATATTCCACAGTAAACATGTGGATCAACATAGACGCTAACTTCTGTTAGTCTATGTTGTCTAATGGGGAAAACGGTCTGATTCAAAATTTATCCAAAATTATTAAAAATGATCTAGACTAATCCACAAAAGCATACATTATTCTACTTAGAATCTACCAAAAGTGGACGTTAAAGAGCATTGTAGCACGCCTATATTACAATATACGAAATCAAAATTAGCTATAGTACATGAGTCTGGCTATAGTGATTCAAATCTATATTTTGGTTATGAATAAATTGCTATTAACCCATAAATTGCTGTTAATCCAAAATACATCGTTGAATCTCACGGCTATATGCACAGTACCGTAAATCATCTATTAACGGCCAGGCGGCTATGGGTATACTTCTACTTGAGGGGGAGGCGTTTAATAGAGGTACGCGTTTCATGTAGGTGGGTGGTTAACAACGCATGTAAGACATAGCATTCTTGTTTCAAACGAAGCATGATTATTAATGTGCTTTACACAATGTAAGCTCTTTATAATACATTATAAAATCAAAACAGACTTGTGCATTGATCATTGAATTCTTTTACAAGATGTTGAGGCGGGTGTTTATTAGAGGTAGACCTTTAGCAGAATACCTGCCAGCTTAGGGGGGCATTTAATAGAGGTAGGCTGTTATTAGGGGTAGGCCATTATTAGAAGATTTACGATACATAGGCCTAGCCGTGCTGCGTATATAGCCGTTATGTAACACCGAATAGTAAGTGCAGTGTAAAAGAGATTTCCGTAATGGCCTTAGTGGTTGTGGTATTAATTTATTAATAATTAAACATTCCCCTATACAAGCGTCGTTACACAATTGTGTTCAGACCTATTTTTATGATGGATTTTATACCATTAGCAGAAAAGTTATTGCTCACAGACATAACCATAACCATAACACCTGTTAAGTTATACATGTATTCATAAATGTATTGATATACGCTCATAATATGCAAATCGATTTGAACGTGCCTCGAATGCTAAAATGCCTTTGACTTGTACTGTAGAACCTGGCTATTTAGACAACTAGGGACTGTCCCCGAGTGTTCTGTATGGAGGTTTGTGGTGGCTTGTTTATAAATGATTGAGACGGCCAAAATTGTCTTGCTATAGAGGTGGTCTCTTTGTAGAGGTGATCTTAATTGTAAATTCTATTGTATGTTATTACCTCAGAATTCTTGGGTGATGTGCTTTGTGAAAACAAGAAGGGGCAGGGGTATTTTTTTTAAAGTTGCCATTTTGGAATACACAATATAGAATACGGATCTGATTACTATGTCCAATGACGTAGAATTCGTAGAACTTATATAAACTTGGCGGAATTTAGTATCTAAGCATGCCTTTTTGATAAAGTATATATTGAATATAAAATCTCTATTTATTTAGGTCTCATATGAGGACGAATGGAAAAACTTACACAATGCAACAGTATACGAGAATGAATCTACGCTAGATAAACAGGTGAGTGAATCCACGCTCAGTAAACAAGTGAATGGTGAATCCACGCTCAGCAAACAGGTGAGTGGTGAATCCACACTCAGCAAACAGGTAAGTGGTGAATCCACACCCAGTATGTTAACAGGTGGGTGGCGAAGTCACATTCAGAAAAAATGAAAAGTGGTAAATCTAAGATCACACCAATGCTTAGAAGTCAATTAATCATGTATAAAATCCAGGAGATAAACACGTGTGTTTTCACAATGCCTATGAAATATCAAAATGATAAACATATCTTTTTTGATATCATATTGCAATACCACATGCATTGCATATTTGAACTTCACTGAATGTTAAGTCATCCCCCATTTGCTCACCGATGCCAATACACAAAACACCCATTTTCAAAGGACGCCCTGTATCTGTGTTTTATGGGAGTGAAGGAAGTACAGCAATAGATCCAGCAGGGGTAGGTCCCTAACCCCCTTTCATCCGCAATGTTTCATCATTTTGACCATGTCACAGAGCATATCAGTTTTGCGTGCTGGGATAGAGGTTCCCTCTCCAATCAGGAAATATTGTGGATCTTCAACTATTTATCTCTGACCGTGTAAGGGATAATGAAACTTTTCCTCCATTCTCCATAATGTTAAGAGTGCATTATCTAGCTATATTGCAGGTCACGTTTTGCTCCCCTTCTTGTTTATTGGCAGTGTCATATGCCAATAGGCATTTTGAGATAAAACAAGTACATCATATTTCAAAAGAAAACTATGCACGGATATTTCAAATAAGCAAGCACATAAAAGTAATAAAACATGACAGACTCAGTGCAATTACAACATACGACAAAACAAGCCCCCCACAAACTAGACTAATTGGATTTATAGAAATGCAATTGTAATTACGTTTCCTATCAGGAGAAAACGGCGCCAATTAAGCCCAAAAAGAATTCACTTTGCGATTACATCTGACGACTAGCATCAGACTGTCCCGATGACTGAGGCCGAACCACCATTTGAATTTTTATCAAATTGTCTACATAGCTGCAAATTTAGATATATCCTGTTTTAAGGGTGAGAATACTTCCCATCATGAACTTCACGTCCGCTACCGTATGGGAACATGAACTCCACAACCCACCCCACCTCACCCACCCACATAAAAACAACAAACAATACAAAATAAAACACACACTTAAACCACACAAAAACCTCACAAATCCACGAAACAGAAACAATTAAACAAACACAAGAACAAGGATTTTACTTTTTTTCATTCAGCAAGCTTTCACGAAAACTAAATATCTGAAATTCATTGGTTGCACCTCATCTTTTCCAAAAACCTGGACCTCCCAGTGTTGTAAATTTTCTAGTCCCACGTGTAAATATCCGAGAATTAACTGTAACGTAGATGAGAAAATGCAGGGGTTGGAGTAAAAGAGATTACCCGGCTTCAAAAACAGGATAGTAACGAGGCAACTAGACAAACAACGATGGTTTCAAGTTAACAGCACGGCTGATCCGGCTTCGATTGTCAAAAAAGTCTGACCCCAGCTTTGTTACGTAAAAGAACCACCTTGTTTTCTCCTTGTTGTTTATCAGCTGTTATTAGGAAAGCGGGGGAACTCACAAATCTGTTTTGGCCGTGCGGGGAACAATGATTTGGCCTTTCTATGATGGTAATGAAGCTTATAAGAGAAGCCTTTGAAATATTAGGCACAAAGAAAGGCGTGGATTGGGTATCTAAGCATCTTCCTGCTTTCGGGGTTATCTAGGGGTCTGTGTAGGCATTGCGGTGGGTGGGGGGCGGGGAGCAACAACAAAAATAGAGGCTTTCTTTATTGCAGACGAAATAGAACGCGGAACAGACTTCTTATTGAGGCGTGTGTTACCGTATCTAAGAATATATTGAGTTGGACTTGTCACTAGAAAGTAGAAGGTTTGAGCCCCAATCAAGAATTGTGGCTGTTCTTGAGGAGATCTGAATGCCACTTCGACTTATACGCGATATCATGTCTTAAAACTGGACCAGAATCCATCCCATTTGGAATCATGGCAACGAGTATTGAAAGGTGTTAGGATGGGAATGTCAGAGAAGTCAGGCCTAACAGTATAATTACGTTCCCCAGGCTGGTTATTTGCAGATCCTCTAATTAACTGTCATATTTTCTTATGGAAATGTGGAAGAAACCTGTCATCACTAGAACATGTCTCGACCAATGTGTACAGTAGAATCTCGGAATCACGGATTCTATTGTTAGTGCACGATAGCGTGCCTGATAGGGAGGTGTTCTCATTAGTGAAACATTGTTGATGTCATAATAATCAAGAACTGAAGAGTGAAAATATGTCCCGTATTGAGAGGTGTGCCTGTTAGTGAGGTGTCCACATGGGGGGCGATTTTCGATTACCCTGTATGTTGAACACTTGTCTATCACACATTCATTTTTATTTTATTGTGTATTCTAAACGCCCACAAACCTGAAATAAGGAGACCCTAAGTCGGCTGAGTTTAGCTAGGGCCTGCTGGTTTAAAAAGTTAATGGGGTATACATCAATCTAAAAAAATAGGATTGCCAAGTTAATATAATGAATCTGTGTTCTTTTTGTCAGGGCTGGCTACAATTCATAGTTGCTGCCCTCTGGTCAATTAGCTAGTATGACTTTTTACCTTGATTATTATATGTAACTTTATATCTGCGCACTGTCAACTCTTGTATCATGGAACTCTATATCAACGCTAACATTACCGCTGGGTGGGTCGGGGTCAGCCCTCTCAGACATTGTAGATCTGCCCACTGACTGGCATTTCTTTCTGCAGACTGCCTTGTTGCCCATAAACAATTTTATTTATTGAGTCACTTACCCTCCAACAGGGCCCGATTAAGGTTTGGTGGGTCAAAGTGGGGCCCTTTGACCTGGGTAGCAACACTTTGTCGCGAATCGCCACTTCGGTCATGAGTCGCGACACTATTAAATATGCGTGTGTATTTGTAAATTTGGCTTTCAAGAGAATAAAGACTAAAAAGTCTTCATTGCAAGCTTATAATCATTTATCAAATGCATGCATATAAAATGCTTGGGCACTTTCGCATAAAAAGAATTACAAGTAAAAATGTTGGCAAAAGCTGTGGACCCATAATAATGTTTACTCGGGCACATTGTTATCTAGCCCTTAGGGTGTTTGACAGATTAAACATAACTTGGGGCCTCTAAAAATATCTGGGCCCTCTAAAACTATTATGGAGTGGCCCATTATTTGCGGCAAAATGCAGTAAAATGTTTGCGCAAATCTAGAGGCCCCCTGAATGTTGGGGGCCCCTGGCTGCAGCCCACTCAGAAGCCCCCCCCCCCACCCTTAATCGGTCACTGCCCTGCAATATGCCTATAATCTCTGTGCACAGAGATCTACTCATCAGAAGCTCATCTTTTTCTTCGCTTCCTAATGACTTCTTTCATGTTATCTCCTATTTATCATGCCCAAATACACCAATACCCCGTGACTTTGGTGACACGATGTCGCGTCTCTATTTAAAGCTGGCGCCATCGACCAAAATCCCACCTTTTGATGTTCGTTCCCTCAGGCGCAGACGATGTCAAGTCAAATACTAATAATTTTCGACTTCTCTCATCTGCTAATGGCGTTTAATATGATGACATCTCATTACAGTGTAACCACTCTGTTAAGTCCGAGATTCACGAATGTTGCATAGCATTTACAGTTACCAGTGGCAAATACAGGTGGATGATGTGGGTTGGACCCACTTTACGGTATTAACTATCACCATTTTAACCAGATTTAGGTGTGGTTGGATTTCGGCTAGCACGCAGTTCGCTAGTGATTTTACATGGATAAAGGCAAAATAATTAGCCCATCCCTACTCCCGCATAATGGCAAATCACAAAGAAAAAAAAATTGGATGTGCCACTGTCCTGTCAGTAAGGTTGGAGTTAAGAAAAAAATCAAATCATGAATCTGCATCTGTTACAAGACATTATAACAACAATCATAGGCAGATCCAGGGGGGGGGGGCAGGGGACGCACCCCCCTTCTCCCACCAAAATACTTCATTTTCATAGGGTTTTTCATGAAATCCCGTAAGTGCGCCCCTTCTTTTCCTTAAGTGCGCCCACCCCCCTTTTCCGAAAACCAGGATCTGCCTACGACAATTGTGCCTGTTTCAACGCTGATCGGGAATGTGGCATTTGTCTGTGAAAGTCCTCGTACACAAACAAATAGAGGCCACAGTCACTGGGGAGGTTGTCCATCTCAAACAGTGACAGCCGTGAGTGATATGTCAATCCAATGTCAACTTTATGGCACCAGATGAGTAGATTAAGACAGCTCCACAGTAATGCGTCCTTCTGATTCCTCAGTCCATTAATGATAGAACCTTCAGCACCGAATATAGCCTAATACATGTTTATGTATAATATTGATAAACTAACCCAGTCTATTGGCAATATTTTTGTGGTTCTCTAACATATAACTAAGAGGATATTTTGTCATTTCCGTTTGAAAAGGATCAGGAGCACTTCAGAAATATTGTTGTGGTTGTTAACCATATTGTTATAGTTCATACCGACGCTGAAAGCCACATATCATTTCGGGCCTGGGCACACACAGAAAGGACTATTTTTACCGACCATATCATACATGTATTAGTCATTTTCGTTTGCAAAATCGTTCCTTTATATTACCAGATTGTCTTATAACAGACGTATTGTTTTGAAACAGAATATTGGGATGTATTTTTATGGTACATCACTCATCATCAACGTTACCGCTGCAACTCGTCATTTTGGTGCTTAAGAGACACGAGGCGGTTAGATATACTATAGATATGACATTTTGGTCAGGCGTGGATGAAACTTCCAGGTAATTTTCAAATGACATTACCCTTTTAAGAAAAGGGCCCTTGGTCCAGTTCATTTTTAATGTGTCGTCAATAGTGTAACAGATGCCTGGGTACGGTACTCACATTCACAAACAGGGGGTTAGTCTGACTTTTACTGAAGGCAGGCATTTGGATATTGATACACAAGTTTGGCTCGTGTTAAATCATGTATCATTATAATGATCACGAGGTTATATGATCAATTATAACGGGTAAACATGTAATTATCAAATTCAATACACCGATCATGTCTATAATAGGTATGGTTTAACTCAGACAAAAATGAGAAATAATCACTTTTGATTGGAGAAAAAGAATATTATCTTTCACCTTCTAGTAGGGTATGAGAAATACACAGAGCAGCACATATTTCTACCATTTAACAATAACGATGCAATGTGCCAGTTAACGACAACTACAATACCATGAATGATTTTAAGAGACAGTATTCGACATCCAGGGGCCACCGAGCCACCCAAATTTTGCACATTGTGTACGCCTTTCTAGGCTATGTGCACCGACTATCTAAAAGAAAAGCTGAGACCAAAGGGATTAGAGACACGCATCTTACCTTATTGTCATGAAACAAGTAAAAACATTGATGAATATGACTTTTTTCAAGAGCACAACATGCAAACAGCTGCTGCATTGTAATTTTCAAGTCACGGAATGTTCCCGTTGCGAGTTTAGGATACTCGTCCAAACCATCATCGGACCTTTCCTGCCTGGACAAGTGTATACACGTAGGCAGCTGGCCTGAACTTATAATGGCGAACTGACACACAACAGACCTATTTTTAGCGTGTGATACATCATGACTGGGTGTGTGAAACTGACCGTTTTGGCAACTGGAAAGGTTACAGTTACTCAGCAAAAACAGTGCCACATCTCTTTGTTCTGTATATGGCACCATACGCTGGTATAGTGTGTTTACAGCCTGTTTGCCCCCCCCCCCCTTTTACTAATGTAGGATGCACTATGTTATAGGGGGGCTCATTAAAAATCTATCCTTTTAGCCCGTTGTCGGAAAGAGTGGCCATTGATGACTACAATTTCAGCGTTGAAGAAAAGCTAAAATAATCTCAAACTTCTAAGATGTACAAGTACATTATCTTATTTGCCAGAGTCAGAATATTGCGTTCATTTCCAGCAGGCGTATGATAAAACTATAAATATAAATTCAGTCTTGCCACATACGGAAATGTGACTTAAGGATCCCTGGCAACGCAGTGCGTGGGTGAAATTGAGAAGGCTCATATGTCTGTATTTTACAGCATACTGCTGTCTAGACTTATGAGTTGCCGACGCCGAGGGGTCAACAGATTTCTCATGGTTCTTTAGCACGTCATCTGTATAGCTCTACCATCTCATGTTGTTATGTTAAAGCACTAGTCTGACAATCGCAAATATTGATACCTGGCAATGCGATATTCAGTATTGTAGGAGTAGTAGAGGAAGTGAGATCAGAGAAGCTTAATTTCACAGTGCAAGCATTTCCTTTTGGCATACATTTACCTTAGAGTCAAATTACTTTCAACGACACAACTAAGATCACCCCCTTGAATCCAAGATGGCCACCATTTTTCAAAATGGACACCGGAAATCATAATTTCACTTATCTTTTTTTAATTATAGAATATAGTTATACAATTACTATCTTAATGTATGTTTTAGACAAATGCCATGGATATAAAAGAGGAAATACATGATTCTGCATATAAAAACACCAAGTCTGTAACGATGCAACGATCCAATTGAAAATGCACAAGATACCACAAATGGGTTGGCTTCAATTGGCCGGAATGTTTGACCCTAGCATAATGCCTTTCGGAGCCTCCCATTGATGATGTGTCGCATGTTGACTAGTGTGTGTGTGAATAACGTGATATAGTAGATCCTGCAAAAAAACACCACACGCACGCACGCACGCACGCACGCACACACACACACACACAAAGTTAACCTCTGTATTAGGCTGATTTTTCGCACCACCCGTACCATCTTCAATCGACGAACGATAACTTCTATAATGAGACAACCCCTCTATTGAAACCGCTTGAATTCAGCCCCCAGATGGTCTTACTATAGAGGTTATACCGTAATTGACAAGCAGAAAACCGCCCTGCTGTGAGTGTATTAGTGCCTGTCACCCTCAGTGATGGAAGAGACATTTTGTATGATCTCTGTTCCAACTGTCGGCCAATGAGATAGTGCAATAGAATCTCTATCTTCATGCCATCCCAAATACCAGGAGTTTTACTATATTGATCTCATTGGTGGTCTCAATAGAAAGGTGGTCTCTTTAAGTGGCCCATGCTGGTCTCTTTACGAAGGAATGCGAAATATGGTCTTACTGCAGATGCTGTCTCTTAAAAGAGGTGGTCTCAATTGTGGGTCATCCTGTGCAGTATTTAACAGTATCTCAACTCAAAATCAAATGCATTAATGCAATGCATTTAAGAGGATTACCTCTAATAAATCAAGTTAGTTCATTGACGCTCATCTACCGGTATGTCTCATTTACACAATTATATGCCTCCACTAGTCCTCATTTTTAAACTTTTCTCTTGTATTGTGCATTTGCCAAATTTTGTTTTACAGTCACTCTAGATATTAAACTGATTGCTGTCTCCGAGTGTATTACACGTACGTTATTATATTTCTTTAGCTCAATCAACAGGCCCTGCAGCCCAGCTGGCCTATTGACATACAGATATACATTACATTTTAGTGCAGAAATCTCATCATGTGAGTCGAAAGATAGACCTTTATTACTTTCATTCACGGTGTGTTAGTCTTGTGTTCATCCGTCGCAGCTCAAAGTTGTTTTTAGCACATCATGCTACAGCTGGTGCCTAGAGGGTTTCAGTTACTAGGCCATGGTACACTGAAGTTCCAAGAAACAAATACACACCTCGGTGGCACCTCGTAGTGCATAGAAACTACAACTTGTGGTCTGAAAAAGTTCGGCTCATGGACTATTTGGTCTATATACTCAGCGAATTCATCATTGAGGGTGATTAGCGTAATGGTTAGCGCATCATTCGCACTCATACAACTGGATTGTAGTTTGGATTGGGGGGATTGAGGTGGGGGTGGGGGAGTTGAAGTCCATCACACAATTACTCCACGAATCGAATCAGACACTTACACAAAGTGGTTGCCTGTGTTCTCATATCTTGTCATTGTGCCTATCAGATTATCCCGTGTGACTGAGTGATGTAGGAGAACAGGCTATTTCACGCTTTTACAAATGGAACGGGTGATCAGTTATGGTTTCAGTGTAGAAATAACGACACTAGCTTTGCCCGTGCGTGTTTGCACGCACCTGTTCTCTGACGCTCACTCGAGCACTAAAGACACACTCATGCATAGCCGGTGTAATAGTCACACGTATTCAAACAGGATATTGCCGTTATTATAGGCAGATTCTGCGGAACGCATATTTTTTCACTATCAAAGGCAACTGCATCAATGGACTTTGAGAAAATGAGAAAAGAAAGACAATTCATTATTGAATGAACTGCTCATTATAAACTCTAAAACTCTTTTCAAAGCTCATTGATGCAGTTGCCTCTGTTCACCATAAATTTCAATTTTCAGTAGTTTGGAAGCCGTGCGAGCTGGCCTTGAGGATGGGCAAGGAACTTATGTTCTTCTTTTTAATTAATTGTGTTTATATTTTGTCATTACATGGTAGAAAAGTAGAAACAAAACATATAATAATAGTAATTTTCAGTGTGTTTGTTTTGTATAAGCCCTATCGATCTAGCCTACGAAAAACCTGAGACCCCTTACTTGCACCCCCACCCCCTTTACCTTTCAAAATCCAGGATATGCAAGTGACCACATGATAGCCCATCACATCATCAACCCTGATTTTATTGCATCTACATCTACATTTCTTTCTCCATCAATAAGTGGGGATTAGGCAGTTAATATGATTACAAAACACGTGAGCTGTATGCATTGGTTTGTAGCTCATTCCATATGGGGGATTAAAAAGTATCGACCCTGAAGAAGCCGATGATGAAACGGCCTGCGCAAGCACTCTTGCATTTTTAGAAGGCAATTATTCTCAAAGCCCCAGTCTGACTCTGACAAATGTTCAACCACGGGGATAAGAAATACAGAGGCCAATTTATTAAGAGACGATTCTGCGTACAAACGACATGCATTTAAAAAAGAGCGTGTGATGCACTACGCCCTATATAAGCCGGGGCAGCGGGTGACCAGAATTAAAGATTCGAGTTGGAACTGCCTCTGTTTTTTCAACACCAAAACTGTGGCAAATCCCATAGTGTTTTGTAAATTAGTTTGGTTGTCAAACATACAGTGTATTTCATAATTATACCAACTGTTAGTGGCGTGAATGAGAGCGATGTTACGAGTAAACCAGCACGGAGCACCTGACACCATTATCCCGATTAGCTTCCGATGTCCGAGTGATAACCGGCCTATTAAGTGCGTCGTCAAAAGACTGTGTATAAAGTTCAGCATTTCACCGCTCGATTCCCAGGCGATCACGAGCAACTGTACTTCTTATCTCCAATATTACTGCAAATTGTTAGGGTTACATTTTTGAAAGACAGACCGGGCCCTACATTGCAATATATGTGGTGTTACTGAAAAATGTATTGTCTTCTATGACGTTCTTCGAGTTGATTATGACCAATGCAGCTGTCCATTGGGGGTTCCTGTCTGAGGGACGTGAAGTGCTCATAAGTCTATGTATGTTTTTACAGATTTTTAGGCTATTCTGGTTTATCGGTTGTTTAGTTTTACTTTTTGTTCAATAGAAGCACTTATACCTATAGCCTCAGGTGGTGCGAGCAAAAAGGTGACCTCTTGTCGGAGGTTTGACATGGTCTGTATGACTGTTTGGAACTGGGAACATGAATATCTTATTGTTGGGATGGTCATCGGAACCTCATCTGCGGCGTTATGTGACTTAAGAATAAGTAATACGGCATTTTCACATAACACACAATTTGTTGTTTGACACTCGACTATTCGCTACTATTCTTGTAAGCATGTTTGAAGTGAAACGTCCATCTTGCCTTGAGAAGGCAATGCGGTACTAATTTTACTTTGCGTTTGTACTTTATCACAGAAAAAGGAATTAGGTTTTGTGCTCTTCCTACAAGAGTTAAGATATATCATAAGATAAACATTGGCTATCAACACTAGAATATGAATGACGTCATAACGTCATCACCAGAATTTCTATACAATACAATAAAATAAACTTACCTGCTAAGCGTGCTATGACCGTCTTCAAATCATTTTTTGGTGAATTTTAAGTAGGATATTATATTCCTTTGCGACAGAATTTACAGCATTTTAAGAGTCTCACATGAAGTTTTGATTCATACCCTGTTCACCATTAGAAGACAGGAATACGTCTTATGTTGATTCATATTTTTGCTGTGGAAATATTGGAAGGAAATTTTATTATTTTTAAACATAATGCCCTCGTGTCAGTCAGTAGTCTCAAATACAACGTGAATCAGTCATGGTGTGGACGACACTGAAGTGTTTAAAAAATAAAATAATGTTCACCTCGTGTACCATTGTAATGTTTACCACACAGCGAAACGTTCAGGATAACAGACTGGAGCTTAAGTTCACCTAAATGT
Organism: Streblospio benedicti; assembly: GCA_019095985.1. Lineage (NCBI taxonomy): Eukaryota > Metazoa > Annelida > Polychaeta > Spionida > Spionidae > Streblospio > Streblospio benedicti. The sequence goes on along the minus strand of CM032665.1, from coordinate 33,018,774 downwards.
GATATAACTTGTTCATCCCCATTGCACCACTCATATAACGTTAATCAATCGCACAACCTTATAGCCATAATTCCTGGTCTTAATTACCCACAAGGACACACTCGAGCAGGGCAGAGAAAATGAAATAATCATGGACCTTTTATGGAGCAACAACCGTTAACAATACTGTAAAAAAAATAAAACTTATAATTCAACATGGTAGATATCAGATAGACAGTAAACAACAGTTTCAAACAGTTGTAGTCTCTCATCTCAACACGTGATACATGATTCATGCTTATCTCCCATCTTTGCCTGCTCTTCAGCTATACCGTAAGAAAAGATGCTTGGGCTATTGGATATATGGCCTAAGATTAAAAAGGGGGGTGGGGTGGAGCAGGGCGTGGGGCCACTCCAACAAAACACATGAAATCCTGTAAGTGTGCTCCCCCCCCACGCCCTTTCCAAAACCTAAACGTGACAGCGTAACACTGCCGTGGAGCAATTTCTCACGATTCAGAGACTTGTCTTGCACTGGCAATGGGTTTTAACGACGGACTGTTTATTATGACAATTGTAGAGCTTCTACTTGCCTTCGAACTGCTACCACGACACAATTCTACATTTGCATATGCCGCATCTTATGCGACAGAAACTTTATTCTACTGACATGTTTAATGTGTCTAATAACCCCAACTCTTCAGGAGTAACTCATAATGCTAGAGCTAGGCCTGTCTGAATATTGAATTTGAATCAATCTTAGGTTTACAGTGATTAATTCGCACATTATGTAGCGACAGACACGTTTTCGTATAGGGAGAATCATGTCTCATCTCCTGAAAAGTGAAGATACACACTTTGTTAATTATGATGTCACAACGTCATCACCAAAATCATATATGACTCAAATACCGCTTTGACAATCACTTGTGTATCAATATCATACTAGGCGTACTACGACTATGTTAATCTCCATTTTTGGTGGAATTTAAGCAGGATATTATATTCTTGTTTGAAAGAGTTTAGAGTATGTTCAGAATTGCACATTAAATTGTGATTCAGACATTTTACTCTGTTAGACTATTAGGAGAAGATTTATATAGATGAATAGTTTTACTGTATAAACATTGTACATTGTATTTATTTTTTATTTTTTAGACAGCATGCCCTCATGTATTACGTGGGGTACCCTATACACTAGATACACGAAAATACAGTTTGCATGCAACAACCAAGTATAAACCTCTATCTTTGGAAAACCAGAATGGCCGCAAACCACATGAAAATTTATATCAGGCATAAAGCTGGGGATTTTTTATTAAAAGCACCAAAAATTGCATATTGAAAAAGCATAAAGAGATATTTTATATCTTTTCAAGTATGGTTTATTTTTCCAAGATGACCACCAAATTAGTAGAAATCCTTACACCTTATACATGTATCATGTAAACAGAGCATGTGATGCACTACGCCTTATTATAAGCTGGTGACGATGCTGGCCAAAATTAAAGATTTCGAGTTGGAACTGTCTCTGTTTTGTCAACACCACCTGTGGCACGTCCCATAGTGTTTTTGTAAATTATTTTGGCTATAAAAAAGACAGTGTACTTCACAATTATACCAACTGTTAGTGGCGTGAATGAGAGCGACGTTACGAGTAAACCGGCATCGACCACCTGATACCATTGTCCCGTTTAGCTTACGATGACCGGGTAGAAAACCGGCCTATTCAGTGACATCGTCAAAAGACAGTATATACAGCTGGGCATTTTACCGCTCGATTCCCGGGTGATCCCGGGCAACTGTACTTCTCATCTCCAACATTCCTGCAAGGTGTAGGGATTTACATCCTCGAAAGACGGACTTTGCCCTACATTGTAATATGTGCAGTGTTGCTGGGAAAAAAGGTGTTTTATAACATTCTATAAGTTTATTATGATCAATGCAGCTGTCCATTTGGGGGGTTTCCTGTCTTTAGTGACGTGAAGTGCTCATAAGTCTATGTATGTTATGACAGGTTGCTAGGCTATTGTGTTTTTTCGGTTGTTTGATTTTACTTTTTGTTCAATAGAAGCACTTGTACTATAGCCCCAGGTGGTGCGAGTAAAAAGTGACCTCTTGTCGCAGGTTTGACATGGTCTGCATGACAGCTTTGAACTGGGAACACGAATATCCTATTGTTGAGGAGGTCAGCGAAACCTCATTGTCGGATCTATGTGACTTAAGCATAAGTAATACAGATTTTAACACAACACACAATTTGTTGTTAGACACTCAACTATTCACTGCAATTCTTGTTTAAGCATAATCGAAGTCAGGCGTCCGTCTTGCCTTGTGAAGGCTGGGAGGTATAGTAGTAATTTTACTTAGTGTGTTTTTTATATCACAGAAAAAAATAGGTTTTTGTGCTCTTCCTTCTCGAGATAGAATATATCATAAGATAAACGTTGGCTATCAACACTAAAATATGAATGACGTCATAACGTCATCACCATAATTTCATTACACTTTGTGGTACATACACAATTTAATGCAAGATCACATGTACCAGCTAAGCGTGCTATGACGGTCTTTCAATCATTTTTTGGTGAAATTTAAGTTGGATATTATAATCTTTTGTGAACGAATTTACAGCATTTTAAGAGTCTCACATGAAATTTTAATTCATACCCTGTTCACCAGTAGACGGCAGAAGTAAGTAATATATTGATCCATATTTTTGCCGTGGAAATATCAGAAGCAAATTTTATTATCTTTAAACATAATGGCCTAATTTTAAAAGCAGGGCTCGAGATTGCTTTCATATCAGTCAGTAGTCTCAAATACAACGTTGTTGGGTATATATGCTCTGCAGAAAGACCCTCGATTTTGAGATGACAAAATATCTAAGACCCCCTATTTCTTGGCAGCCAAACACCAAACACTCCCTAATATATCTCAGTATCAAAGCAAAGACTCCCCCATTCTATAAAAGATTAAGACACCCCCCCTCCCCATCCCCAGCCCCCGGGCCCAAGACACATGTAGTAACATGGCAAGGAAGTAAAAACAACAACACAACAACGAAAACAGCCTGGCATTGACCGAGCATCTGATACCATTGTCCCGATTAGCTTACAATGTCCGGGTGATAACCGGCCTATTCAGTGACATCGCCAAAAGACAGTATTATAAAGTTGAGGATTTTAGGCCTACAGCTTGATTCCCAGGCGATCCCGGACAACTGTACTTCTCATCTCCAACATTACTGCGAAGTGTCGGGTATTTACATTCTTGAAAGACAGACCGGGACCTACATTGTAATATGTGCGGTGTTGCTGGGGAAAAAAAAGGTGTCTTATTATGTTCTATGAGTTGATTATGATCAATGCAGCTGTCCATTTTTTTTTCTGTCGGTAGTGACGTGAAGTGCTCATAAGTCTATGTATGCTATGCTAAGTTGTTAGGCTATTGGTGGTTCTGTTGTTGTTTAGTTTTACTTTTTGTTCAAAAGAAGCACTTGTTTGGAACTGTGAACACAAATATCTTATTGTTCAGGAGGTCATCGGAAACTCATCTGCGGGGGTATGTGACTTAAGCATAAGTAGTACGGCATTTTTACACAACACACAATTTGTTGTTGGACACTCAAAAAGGTGTTTTATGACGTTCTATGAGTTGATTATGATCAATGCAAATGTCCTTTTGGGGGTTTCCTGTCTGTAATGACTATGTTATAACAGGTTGTTAGGCTATTGGGTTTTTGTTGTTGTTTAGTTTTACTTTTTGTTTAATAGAAGCACTTGTACTATACCCCCAGGTGGTGAGAGTAAAAAGGTGACCTCTTGTCGGAGGTTTGAATTTGTCTATATCACGGTTTATTCGCTACAATTCTTGTTTAAGCATGTTTGAAGTGAGTCGTTCATTTTGCCTTGTGAAGGCAGGGAGGTAGTAATTCTACTTTGTGTCTGTTTTTACCACAGACAAAAGAATAGGTTTTTGGGCTCTTCCTACTCTGGTTAGAATATATCATAAGATAAACACAGGCTATCAAAACTAAAATACTAATGACGTCATAACGTCATCACCAGAATTTCTATACAGTACAATACAAATGAAGTCTAAAAATAGACATACCAGCTAAGCTTGCTATGACCATCTTTAAATCATTTTTTGGTGAATTTTAAGTTGGACATTATATTCTTATGTAAAAGAACTTACAGTATTTTAAAAGCCCCATATAAAATTTTGATTTATGCACTGTTCACGATTAGAAGACAGGAATAAGTTTTATATTGATTCATATTTTTGCTGTGGAAATATTGGAAGCAAATTTCATTATTTTTAAACATAATGCGCTCATGCCAGTAAAGTAGTCTCAAATACAAGTGAGATTCTTAAGATGCTGTAAATTCTTTCACAAAAGAATTTTTTTGCATCTTAAAATTCACAAAAAATTATTTAAAGACCGTCATAGCACGCTTAGCTTAATGAGTTGACTTGCACTACTAGCAATAAACTATGTTTCTGTTTTCTGTGTATTTCATTGTAAGGAAATTCTGGTGATGACGTTATGGCGTCATTCATATTTTAGTGTTGATAGCCAATGTTTATCTTATGATATTTTTAACTCGTGTAGGAAGAGCACAAAACCTAATTCCTTTTTCTGTGATAAAGTACAGACACAAAGTAAAATTACTACCTTCCTGGATCACAAGGCAAAACAGACGCCTCACTTCAAACATGCTTAAAAAATGGTAGCGAATAGTTGAGTGTCTAACAACAAATTGTGTGTTGTGTGAAAATGTTGTATTACTTATGCTTAAGTCACATAACCCCGCAGATGAGGTTCCGATGACCTCCTCAACAAAAAGTTATTGGTGGTCTCAGTCCCAAACCATCATGTAGACCACTTCAAACCTCCGACAAGAGGTCATATAAAGTTTATCAAACTCACAATATAGTAAAAAAATAAAACCTTAAAAGTTTAAAGCTTATAACTTAACATCGTTTATAGCAGATAGACATTAAGCAACAGTTTCAAACAGTTGTAGCCTATCATCGAAATACATGATATATGATTCATGCTTATCTCGCATCACTGTCTTCTCTGCAGCTATACAATAAGAAAAGATACTTGGGTTAATATTATATATATGGCCTGAGATTCTTTTTCAAAAGGGGGTGGCACAGGGTGTGCCTTTTTACTCCAAAACTGTTATATCTAAGTTTTTTTTAGCATCTCTGCGCGTCTGCGTGCGTACAAACCCAATGAAATCGTGTGAGTGTAACCCCCCCCCCCCAACTTTCCAAAAATCTGGATGTGTCAGCGTAATACTGCCGTGGGGCAATGTTTCATGATTCAGAGATTTGTCTTGCACTGGCCATGTGTCTTAATGACAGACTGTTTATTATATATGACAATTGTAGAGCTTCTAATTGCCTTCCAACATCGACCAAAACATAATTCTAAATTTGCATATGCCGCATCTTGTGTAACAGAAACTTTAGTCTACTGACACGTTTTGTGTCTAATAGCCTCACCTCTTCAGGAGTAACCCATAATGCTTGAGCCAGGCAGTCGTGAATATTGAATTTGAATCAGTTGTGGTATTACAGTGGTTATTTCTCACATTATGTAGAGCCCTAGACAAGTTTTCTTTTTCGTGTAAGGAGTATCATGTTTCATCTCCTGAAAAGTAACAAAACACAATTAATTATGACGTCACAACATCATCACCAAAATTATATATGACTCATTTGACTCATACGACAATCATATATGTCTGATTCAATCCTGTACTAGGCGTGCTATGACTCTCTTAATCTCTATATTTGGTGGATTTTAAGCAGGATATTATATTCTTGTGTGAAAGAATATAGCGTACGTTAAGAATTGGTCATTAATCTTTAATTCAGACATTTAACTTCAATACACAATAAGAAGATGTCTTATAAAGATCAATAATTTTACTGTGTTAACATTGTACACAGATTTTTATTATTATACATTATGCCCTCATGTATTAAGTGGGGGTACCCTATACTCTAGATACACGAAAATACAGTTTGCTTGCCATGCCCCCAAATTCGAAAAACCAAAATGTCCACCAACCACATGACCACAACACCAGGCATAAATGTACAGAAATCATGGGATTTCGGTTAAAAGCACAAAACTTTGCCCAATTGAATTCTACAATTCATGTATTTTGAAAAAGCATACGGAGATGTTTCATATCTTTTCAAATATGGCTTATTTTTTCAATATGAATGCCAAATTAGAAGAAATCCTTATACCTCATACATGTATCATGTAAAGAGAGCATGTGATGCACTACGCCCTATTATCAGCCGGGGATGCGGGTGACCAGAATGAAAGTTTCAAGTTGGAACTGTCTCCGTTATTTCAACACCAAAACTCTGGCAACACTGTGAACTTACGATGGACCATGGAGCATACCTACCCAAAACAGATGCTAGTTCTTCGGTTTTAAGTGGTCTATATGATGGTTTGGAAGTCAGAACACAAATGTCTTCTTGTTGTTGACGTCATCGGAACCTCATCTGCGGGACTATGTGACTTAAGAATAAAAAATGCACACAATTTGTTGTTGGATACTCAACTATTCGCTAAAATTGTTGTTTAAGCATGTTTGGAGTGAGGCGTCCATCTTGCCTTGTGAAGGCAGGGAGGTAGTAATATTTCTTTGTGTCTGTACTTTATCCCAAAAAAAGAAATTAGGTTTTGTGCTCTTCCTACTTGAGTTAAAATATACCATAAGATAAACATCGGCTATCAACATCAAGATACTAATGACGTCATATATTAACGTCATCACCAGAATTTCCACTCAATACAATACACAGAAAAGTTTACTGCTAGATGTAATTGTCATCTCATGAAGCTAAGCGTGCTATGACAGTCTTTAAATCATTTTTTTGGTGAATTTTAAGTAGCGTATTGTATTCCGTTATGAAAGAATTGATAGCAATTTAAGAATCTCACATGAAATTTTGATTCATACCTTTTTTACCATCAGACTACAGGAGTAAGTCTTATATTGACCCACCTTTTTGCTGTGGAAATATAGGAAGCAACTTTTACCATTTTTAAACATAATGCCCTCATGTTAAAAGCAGGTCGCTAGACTATACCAGAGGCCCAGGTTTTCATGTCAATCAGAAGTTTCATATATAATGTAAATCAGTCATTTTGAAGCCACTGAAGTGTTTAAAAGATAAAATGATATTCACCCCATGTACCATTGTGATGTTTACCACACAGCAAAACGTTCCTGATAACAGACTGGAGCTTAAATTCAACTAAATGTGAAATGACTTGTTCGCCCCTTTGCACCACTCATATAAAGTTTATCAAACTCACAACCTGATAGCCATAATTTATAAATTCCTGGTCTTAATTACCCATAAGGACACCCTCGGGCAGGGCAGAGAAAATAAGCATGTGCGTTTTATGGAGCCATAAGCATTAACAATATAATAAAAAAAACTTTTAAAACCTTAAATGTTTAAAACTAATTTAACATCATATATAGCAGACAGACAGCAAACAACAGTTTCAAACTGTTGTAGTCTCTCATCTCAATTTGTGATACATGATTCATGCTTTTATCATTCTTTTTCATGTAATTTCATTGGTTATCATGATCCAGAAGTACCCGATAACCGGGAGAGAATTATCACCCCTCTTCGAAGCGGGGTAATACTATGGTTATCATGCTTGTACTCAGCCGGACTACTTTTTCAATTTTTTTAAAACAGTGTTGTAATTGTTTACAAAGGAATGATAAATACAAAACTGGGTTCGTTGTGTAACATGAATTAGCTTATCAGGATTCGCTCTTGTAGCACATCAGGCTCGGCTTTTAGGCTTGCCGTGATACGCCCCAAGAACTTACCTGAATAAGTATAAATTCATATTACAAACTCACCCGGTTTTGTCTGTATCTCGCATCACATCCTGCTCTTCAGCTATACCATAAGAAAAGATACTTGGGTTAGTATTAGATATATGGCCTAAGATTCTTTTTGAAAATGGGGTGGTGCAGGGCGTGCATGTCACTCCCCCGTTTTTATTCAAAAACTGTTATGTCTAAGCTTTTTAGCATCTCTGTGCGTCTGTGTGCGCACAAATCCCGTGAAATCCTGTGAGTTTGCCCCCTTTCCTTTTCAAAAACCTGGATCTGTCAGTGTAACACTGCCGTGGAGCAATGTTTCATGATTCAGACATTTTCCAAGGGTCTTTATGACAGACCTTTTAACATGCCAATTGTAGAACTTCTAATTACCTTCCAACATCGACCACAACATAATTCCTAATATGCATATGCCGCATCTTGTGCGACAGAAACTTCAGTCTACTGACACGTTTTGTGTCTAATAGCCTCACTTCTTCAAGAGTAACTCATAATGCTAGAGCCAGGCAGTCCTGAATATTGAATTTGAATCAGTCTTGGTATTACAGTGGTTAATTCGCACATTATGAATCCCCAGACAAGTTTTTGTGTGGGGAGAATCATGTCTCATCTCCTGAAAAGTAACAACACACACTTAATTAATTATGACGTCACAATATCATCAAAAAATTTATATGACTCATTAGACTCATACGACAATCATATATGTCTGTTTCAATCCTGTACTGGCGTGCTAAACTTTAGACTCTCTATATTTAGTGGATTTTAAGCAGGATATTATATTCTTGTGTGAAAAATTAGCGTACGTGCAATGAGAATTGTTATAATTCAGACATTTATTTTACAAAACGAAAACATAGTTTTAGTCATGATAAAAAGCTCTGATTCATACTATTACGTTCGCCGTAATCGTTTGTGAAATCAGACGTCATCCACGCTCGTTTTTGCAGGTAAATTTAGCTCCCGTGTTAATGTGAAATTTGCCGTATTTTGACACAATATTTTTGTTTTAAATTTGGTATTTACCTATGGTTGAATTAGAACTATTATATATACCTCGCCCACAACATACTGGATGGAGATGAATCATGTCTCAGATAGAAAAGTAACGACAACTCGTTAGTTTACCATTGTGACGTTACAACATTGTGCACCAAAATTATATATGACTATTTAACCCTTAAACGACAATCATAAATGTCTGTTTCAATGGATTGAACTAGGCGTGCTATGACTCCCAATTTAATCTCCATTTTTTGGTGGATTTTTAAGCAGGATATTATATTCTTGTGTGATTTCCGTCATAGCGTATGTTCAAGATTGTCTTTCTAATCTTTAATTCTTGACATTTTACTTCATTACACAATAAGAAGATGTCTTATATAGATCAATAATTTTACTGTGTTGACATTGTACACAGATTTTTATTATTAGACATCATGCCCTCATGTATTAAGTGGGTTACCCTATACTCCTGATACACGAAAATACAGTTTGCTTGCTACAACCAAGTATAAGCCTCCAAATTAGAAAAAAACAAAATGGCCACCAGCCACATTAAAATTTACAACATCAGGCATAAATGTACAGAAATCATGGGATTTAGGTTAAAAGCACCAAACTTTGCCCAATTGAATCCTACAATACATGTACTTTGAAAAAGTAGAAGGAGATATTTCATATATTTTCAAATATGGCTTATTTTGCCAAGATGACCGCCAAATTGGTTATTAGTAGAAAATCCTTTTTATACATGTATCATGTAAAGAGAGCATGTGATGCACTATGTCCTATTATCAGCCAAGGATGCGAGTGACCAGAATTTGAGATTCGAGTTGGAACTGTCTCCGTTTTGTCAACATCAAAACTCTGGCAAGACTCGTTAAACTCACGATGGACCATGGCGCATACCTACCCAAAACAGATGCTAGTTCTTCGGTTTTAAGTGGTCTATATGATGGTTTGGAGCTGGGAACACAAATATATTATTGTTGAGGAGGTTATCGGAACCTCATCTGCGGGGCTAGGTGACTTAATCATAAGTAATACGGCATTTTCACATAGCGCTCAATTTGTTGTTAATTATTCAACTATTCGCTAAAATTGTTGTTTAATCATGTTTGAAGTGAGGTGTCCATCTTGCCTTGTGAAGGCAGGAAGGTAATAATGATACTTTGTGCCTGTACTTTATAACAGAAAAAGGAACAAGGTTTTGTGCTCTTCCGACTTGAATTAAAATATACCATAAGATAAGCATCGGCTATGAACATTAAAACACTAATGACGTCATTTATAAACGTCATCACCAGAATTTTCATACAATACAATACACATAAGAGAGTTTACTGCTAGATGTAGAAGCTTCTCATGAAGATAAGCATGCTACGACGCTCTTTAAATCATTTTTTGGCGAATTTTAAGTAGCATATTATATTTCTTTGTGAAAAAATTAACAGCAATTTGAGAATCTCCCATGAAATTTGGATTCATACCTTTTTTACCATCAGACTACAGGAGTATGTTTTATATTGATCGACACTTTTGCTGTGGAAATATTGGAAGCGAATTTTATCATTTTTAAACATAATGCCCTCATATTTTAAAGCGGGTCGCTAGACTGTGCCAGGTTTTCATGTCAATCAGTAGTCTCATATACAACATGAATCAATCATGGTGTCGAAGCCACTGAAGTGTTTAAAAAATAATATAAAATGATATTCGCCTCATGTATCAATTTAATGTTTACTACGCAGTAAAACGTTCATGATAACAGACTGGAGCTTAATTTCACCTAAATGTGAAATGACTTTTTCACCCCTTTGCACCACTCATATAAAGTTTATCAAACTCACAACCTGATAGCCATAATTAATAAATTTCTTGTCTTAATTACCCATAAGGACACCCTCGGGCAGTGCAGAGAAAATAACCATGCGCGCTTTATGGAGCCACAAGCATTACCAATACAGTAAAAAAGCTTTTAAAACCTTAAAAGTTTAAAACTAATTTAACATCATACATAGCAGATAGACAGCAAACAACAGTTTCAAACAGTTGTAGTCTCTCATCTCAATACGTGATACATGATTCATGCTTATCTCGCATCACTGCCTACTCTTCAGCTATACCATAAGAAAATATTCTTGGGCTAATATTAGATATATGGCCTAAGCTTTAAAAAAGGGGGTGGGGCAGGGCGTGCGTGCCACTCACCCTTTTTATTCCAAAACTGTTATATCTACTTTTTTAGCCTCTCTGCGAGTCTGCGTGCGTACAAACCCCATGAAATACGGTGAGTGTGCCCCCCCCCCCCACACTTTCCAAAAATCTGGATCTGTCAGCGTAACACTTCCATGGAGCAATGTCTCACGATTCAGAGATTTGTCTTGTACTTGTCATACGTATTTATGATAGACTTTTTATTATGACAATCGTAGAGCTTCTAATTGCCTTTGAACAGCGACCACGACATAATTCTAAATTTGCATATGCCGCATTTTGTGCAACAGAAATTTTATTCTACTGATAACCTCACTTCTTCAGTAATAACTCATAATGCTAGAGCCAGGCAGTCCTGAATATTGAATTTGAATCAGTCCTGGTATTACAGTGGTTAATTCGCACATTATGTAGCCCCAGACAAGTTTTTGTGTGGGGAGAATCATGTCTCATCTCCTGAAAAGTCAAGACACACACTTAATTAATTATGACGTCAAAACGTCATCACCAAAATTTTATATGAATCAAATACTGGTTTGACAATCATTTGTGACTGTATCAATATTTTACTAGGCGTGCTACGCCTCTCTTAATCTCCATTTTGGTGGATTTTAAGTATGATATTATATTCTTGTGTGAAAGAGTTTAAAGTATGTTCAGAATTGCACATCAAACTTTGATTCAGACATTTTACTCCGTTAGACAATAAGAAGAAGTCTTATATAGAGCAATATTTTGACTGTGTAAATATTGTACACAGATTTTTTATTTTTAGACATTATGCCCTCGTGTATCAAGTCGGGTATCTAATGCCCAAAGAAATGATAATTGGGTTTAATTATTAAACTTTAATATTACATGTAGATATAAAGCCTTTTAAAAGACAAAAAACTTCTTTCGAGCAATGTCTTACGAATCGGAGATTTGTCATGTACTGGTCATACGTCTTTATCTTTCTTTTATAGGTGTCGACAGACTGTTTATTATGACAAATGTAGAGCGAAAGGTTCTAGTTGCTTTCGAACAATGTGCAAGACATAATTCTAAATTTGCATGTGCCACATCTACGCAGGAAACTTTATTCTATGCCCACCTTTTGTGTCTAATAGTCTCACTTCTTGAAGAGTAGCTCATATTGCTAGTATAGGGGCAGATAGTCCTGAATGTTGAATCTAAGTCAGTTAGGGTGTTGCAGTGATTGTTACTTGTCACACTATTTAGCCATAAACTAGTTTTTGTGAAGGAAGAATCATTCGATTCCCACTTATTTTTCATTGTCAGCAAAAAGAATATATGGGGATTAACATTTGTGACTGTGAGACTGGGGCTTAAGAAAAACGTTGTGTTTTAAATCTCCTGGCTAGTGTACATGTACATGTACTTTTTTAAAACTACAATAAATGTATTCTTCTGAAGGCAGAACGACTTTATCCCATAGGGCCATTACATTTTTAGAACCCGATGTATAATGTGCGTATATCTGTAATGTAATGATTATCCATGTGTACACATGTAGACCATTATTATCTATTTGCTGACCAAACATCCGTATCTGACTTGTACAAAAAGTACCAGTGTGTCCAACCCCCACATTAGGAAACTCATAAAGTCTGAAGGCCCCAGTCTGATATTCCTAAATGTTAATCTCTGACAATTTACAGTGTGGTAGTCTGGTAGATGAGAACAACCATCCACAGGTTATAGATAATCCCATCACTTTGCTATGTGTGCTTGGCTGACCATTAAAGCAATAGGTAGCTGTTTAATAAGACAATGAGCAGATGATATGGGAAATCCCCATTAAGATGAACACAAAACACGAGCAGTCTTTCGCAAAAACAAATGTGCAAACCAAAACAGCTTAAATTAACTGGCTGCAGACACCAGTAACTTTTTGCATTTTGATCGTGGCATCGCTACATTACACAGTAGACTGGGAAAGTATGCGTGGGTGTGGAGAAGGGGGCGGGGGGCATTATGACTCTAAAAACAACACGCCTGTGACAGCTGACTCGGTAATACGCTGATTGACAGACTACTTTTAGGACTGCTGTGGGTCCAATTATCCGAAACGTATGACCCTAGCATTACGTCTCTAACCACTGAAGTACGGCTCATACAGGTTCTATAAGTCACGAGTATTTGCATAGCATTCCCTTTCATTGTTCACACAGGATGCAAGCAGAACAACATTATAATATTGTTAGAAATTGTGCAGGATATTATTGCAATGGGTGGGGGTAAGGGGTCCGAGTCTGATGGCAAAACTATCTACTTAGATTCAGTTGAGTCAAGTCTTAGTTTGAAACAGAAAATTGTTTCAGCATTGAAAAATGTGTTTACAAGAAAAAGAGCCATGTATGTGGGTGAAGCAGAAGCATTACACGGGTCGTGGCCATGTCTCTTGACAAGCAGTAAATGGAATTTGGATGAGAGCAGACGGCAGCTGTCAGATGTCCGTATGTTCAGCTATAACTGCATGATCATTGCATGGGAGCCTTTTTACTAGGCAATGGTTTTGTTTGTTTTTTGTCAGGCATGGTGCTGGGGGTCGGAAGGGGTAGATGATTTTTTAATTCACTCTTCACACTGAAGAGGTCTTTGTCACAGGGATTATGTCGTCCCTTGTTGACAAAGATATCTGACAGTTTGCAGTTGAAAAGTTTGAGGTGAACAAATACCCTGTTTGCGACTGTTAGAAAAAAAACTTCAAATAGGGTGATCTATTGTAAAGATGTAGATATTCAACAGCCTTATTTCAATTCTAATTGAGTGGGACAGTCTGTCACACACTTGACACAATCACTCAGGCCGTAGCCAGAGCTTAAAAAGCAAAGGGTCGAAATTTGCTCTTTTCAGGTCGGCATCGCTCTTGGCGGTCTGCGTCATTGTGAAATATTTAGAAGTGAAATTGTGTATTTTAAACAAAAATGAATAGCCATTTAACATAAAGAAAATTACCTGTGCGGATATATGGATAGTAGAAAAAATAACACATAATATCCATACCAAATACAAAATGATCCATTCACAGTGAGCATTATGTTTGAAATATTTAGATTGAAGTATCGCAACATTACTAATCGTTGATGATGCCTAGCAATTGTTTGATTTAACTAGAAAATTACACTAGACAAAGTGATTTAGGAATAAGATTATCAAGAACTTCGATAGTTTTTTTAAAGCAAGGAGGCGAAATCTGAGGAGTGAGGAGGCAAGTGAGGCAAAGCCAAAAAGCGAGGAGGCGACCGCCTCTTCTGCTACAGCCAAGTTACGGGCCTGACCACTTTAAACAAGCAGTTTCAAAATTCGAAGTTACCAGTTCTGAAGCAAACGCATACTTTAATCACTACTGTTAAGTAAAAGTGAAACTATGGGGCAATGTGAAGTCAGAGCAGAAAACCACTTAATTGAAACTGATATTTTAGTGCATCTGTACATGTGCATCCCAGATGTAATTAAAGCTTGTGGGCTGAGTGATTAGCTGCCCGCCTATGCCCGCCTATTCTCATCACATGCAAAAATGTAGGCGGTCGGGAAATGAATGCATATGTAAGTGTCTCTCGCTGCCAGCCCAAAGAAGAAAGATCTTACCAAATAACACCCTATGTGACGTCAGTTGTGGTAGTGCTAGGGTCTGACATTTCCAAAAGTTGAAGCCCACTGCCAAGTTTTGGGAGAGGGCGGGAGCAGATTTGTGATCTCTGGGGTTCCTTACGCGCGATCGGTAGTGAATATGCCGAATGAAATATTTTGATGGGAGAGGAACCAGCGAAGGGGGGTGGGGTAGCGTGCCCCAAGCGCCCTCTATAGTTCCTATCTCCATGAAGCCCACATTTCTTGTTGTCATCATTGGTTAAGTTTTTTTCTTAAATATGTGTTAGTAAATGCCCGTTTACATTAACATAGTTTGTGGGTAACATTTGTGAGTGTAAGACTGAGGCTCATGTTTTATCTGCTAAACAGTGAAGAAAGATCGTGTATTAGATATCGCATCCCGTCGAAATGATGCCAGTCCTGATAATCACACTACGTGTGTCTGCTTCTATTTTAGCATTAAATAAATTGCATCATAACGGTCTCATGCTTAGTCATCTCTCACTATCCTAATCATGCCTAGATGAAATTTGCAGTTAACTCAAAATAATAGTCCATTCTATAACGCAATTATCAAAATGAACGGTTTTAGAAGCCATACTAAAAACACACAAACATTTAAAGTGGTGGACCTCTCAGAGAGCCTGACAATGTTTTGTACGCAGTCAGTCAAGTTGAAAACGCATTGAATTTTTCAGTTCTGTATATTTTATTATTTTTTTTGTTGTTGCTATCAATGCGCATAAATAACCTCGTTCTTTTATTTGAGCGAAATGAACACATAGTGAAGCACACACACACAAGAATTACCTACAGGCAAATGTATTTCTATTTTTTGGATTTTTTTCTTCTAAATATCATATCTTCGTATTTTCATTTCATTTTTTGGTATGAAATCCAAATACAAATGTGTTCGGTTGTTTTGCTGCACGGTCAAAAAGGGGAGACGGCATGCCATATATCAAATACGTGCTCAGAGGGGATCATATTGTTTTATACATCATTATGATACGCAAATAGCATATGCATTAGCAGAATTACCTGATTGCATGTCATGTTCACTTTGATTTCCCATGTACCGTCACATGTCAACATAGAATATGGCAGCTCAATAAAAGATACGACTGAAACTTGACTTAACGAGCCACCAGCAGGAAATTCATCGCAAGATAATGAACACATTTATATTCTGACATCCCATGGTCCGCATGGTCATGTGCTGAATCAACATTGAATTCGTGTGATTTGAATGTCCATATAACTGCATAGCTTGCATTCTCAGATTTAGAAACTTCCAATAGGGCACCTAATGACAGTAATGAACAAATATTGGACAGCATATTATTCAATATGTTTACAAGAAAGTCAACATTTTGAATAATGTCTGCCATTTAAAAAGTACAGTACTTCATCTCTCATCAGTATGACCCGAGTCGAGTTATAATGAAAGAACACATCCCTGACGGTTGATAAAATTAGCCTTAAGACCAGACACCACCTCTGTTCTATACGAATAAAACTACATTATAAATCACACGTCCCATTCCCTCATCATCATCTCAACTGAAGGCCATTACTGCCATTCATTTACCAGTCTGGCTACATTCGCACCACTGACGACTGACTCGCCGAGCCATGAGACTATCTGCTGTCTGCTCTCGTCCAAATTCCATTTAGTGCTTGTCAGGCGACATGGCCACGACCCGTGTAATGCCTCTCCTTCACTCGTGTGCCCCGCTGTTGTCTTGTTTCTCATTACTTTCCATTTTTTACGCTGTCAGTTCTTCGTTTTCGAAGAAATTTTAGCTAAATGATGGGCTCCTCATTCGTGCTGGCATCGTTGATTTGAAGTCGTGAACACAAGCAGATCGAAGTTTCCAGAAAAGGGCCAGGTGGGACGGGTGCAACCAAGTGATTTATTAGGTGTGTGTGTGTGTGTGTGTGTGTGTGTGTGTGTGTGTGTGTGTGTGTGTGTGTGTGTGTGTGTGTGTGTGTTTTGTTGTTGTTGCTTTTGTGGATGCTCATGTGGCGAAAACCATGACAAATACGTTTGAAAAATAGATAGGTATGTGATATTAGTAACTGCTCCACCATTACATTACAGTCTGTACTTCAGCCTCTTAGTTGTAAGGCCAGCTTGAGCTGCAGACGACAAATATTTGTGAGCGGCAGACTGATTCGTATCTTACTTTCACCCTCCTCACCCCACCCCCCCCCCCACCCCCACCCCACAACGCCTGGCAATCGGATCGACTGAGTCAACACTTGAACCCGACTCTGGACAAATATTGAGAAAACTCCGGACCCTGCGTGAGCTACATAAAGGGGTTAAAGACTTCCACAGTTTGTGTAGTAAAATAAATGGTTGTTTGGTTCACAAATAAATCGCAATGCTGCACACTGTGTATACAGCGATTCATGTGCTTGTTTACAAATATTAACATTGGTAGAACTTCTTATCGAGTGTTGCTAAAAGAGAGATGAAGTTTTTGATATTGCATATATGCGATCTATAGAATGACTATTGTACTGTGGTAGGACAATGTTTAAAAAAACACAGAGCCTATGTCGGTGACCATTGTTTCCTACACATCCGATAAACGTAAATAGAGGTGCACGAGTTTTATAACCTATTATACATGCTCAGTTCATGTTACATCATTCACACCAGGTCATTGGCACTCTTGTAACTCTTAATTCCCTTATAAACTCCCTGGGGAGCATACAGCTTTATTGCAAGCGTGCTAGCTATTCACATTAACGTTCACTTGTCTGACCTGTTCATAATTTGCGTGAATTTGTTCAACACATACACCAGACCCAACCGGAACTCGAGCTCCTGATCTTCTGGTCACGAGTCAGACTCTACCAAGTCGGCCACAGAAGCACATAATAGTACCATAGTTTACGTGGTCACAGCATAGGGTCTGTGTCTGTGATAAAAAAACACTACCATACAAGTAATGACGGTTTACAGAAAATGGTAGAGATACTTACAAAAATAAACTTGGTGTACGTACCATTTGAGTATGAATGTGTGATACTGTTCGAAGAAAGTACATCAACAAAAATAACAAATCTAGGGAGTGCAGTTTTAATAAGACAAAAAAAAACACACACACAGTCATGTGTAAAGTATTATACGAAAGACCAGTCGCACAATAATATGCGTATTTTTTCTAGATTGAGAATTATATTTGCAGCATTGTCCAATGTCGGTAAGAGTTATCATTCCGCATTTGTCTCAATAAACCGCCCATCGAGTGTCATAAAAAACAATCACGTGATGACAGATAAAGTCACGTGGGCAATGCAAGACAAATCTCAGAATAAGAATGAGCCAGCGGTAGTTCTGCAATCTAATGCTAGCGTCGGACATTCCCGATAATTGCAAACAACATAGTCATTTAGTTATGGTTAATTGGCACATTGTCCTGTCAGATTTGTATTGTTATTAGTAAGATTATGTTTTGCAACCTTTTCTCATACACATATTCAAGATATTCATGATTTACACACACTACACCATACGTATTATCATATATATTCTATTATAGATGGTAATGCTGGTAAAGTGCATGTTATTATGCTTGTAATCCTGCTCGCTCCCTCTATGATGATGCTGCGGCCAGACCCTAGTGTAAGAAATAAATACTTTTAGCGCCAATCTGAAAGTCACGAATGTTTATCACATTTTCACAGTGCCGTAAATGAGAAATATGGGGAGAGAGAGGGGTGGGGGTTCTACATTTTCAAATAGGCTATGACGAGACAACATGCAAATTTACAAATTAACAATATTTGCAATATGCAACAATTGACCCAGCTTCAATATTCGGGAATGTCCGACCACAGTAACTGTTGTAGCATACCCATAGATTTGTCAACCAAACATATTTACCCCCCGCCCCCACCCCCCTCCTAAAAACCCAGAACAAACTAGATCAAAAGTGTTTATAGAACACGGCGTCACTAGAACTACGTTGACGTATGAGCAATTAAGATATATACTGAAACAATGTATAGTTTACAATTAAGAACTTTATGAATTTGAGCAGAAAACATCACAATGAATATTTACAGCAATGATCAATATCCAGCGAAACATATTACTCTGTCGCCTCATGCCTTACAGTTGTGTAAAGCTTGAACGAAGTCGGGTCTTCCATTACAGCTCAAGCATGTCCGAAGACATACATACAAACATACATACATAGTTAGTTACAAATGGACAAAACACAAGGCTTTCGCTACAGCTGCTGAATCGACGCAAAAACAATTAACCAACAACCTGTCACAGTATTCCCAAGACCCACTGAATTATGAACACTTCACCTCGCTATCTGATTGAACAAACCAAACGTGGACAGCTGCATTGACTATAACCAGTCACTAGAACTCCATAAAACACCATAAATACAACTATTACCATGATGTAGATAAGGCCAAGTTATATATTCACAAAAAACATTCAAAACGTTAATCATTCAAACAACACGTAACTGTGTGATTTAAGTAACACTATGCAATGGCAGATCCAGGTTTTTAGAAAAGGGGTCGCACTTCAGGGATTTCATGGGTTTCGTATGCGTGATCAATGGCGGACGTGTAAAAAAAACTACAGAAATTAAGTATTTGCCCCCCCCCCCCTGGAACGCCTATGCTATTCCACTTGACAATGACCACATGATCACTGTGATGGCAACTGTTAGAACTAGATCTAGTCTAGACAAGTTAACAAAACTACAGCACAACGACTGCGTCGGCTTCCATTATGGGTAACATCTGACCCCATTATCAAATATGAGAACTCGAGACGAAACATGCATGAAAACGAGAAGGAAAAAAACACACAAATTTTGCCTCATCGCCAAATGAGACAACTAACAACAATTAATAAAGAATACAAAACCACGTGTGTCTCGGCTGGAATTATAACAGTAATGTCCTACCCTGGAATTAGAAAAAAGACACATGTCTGAATGAGCATTCCAGCCACATTCCAGCCACAATAACACCCTCATCAGTCACAATGAAATTCCCATTCCTATTGGGTTCAGTTCCGCACTTCAGTTTCCGACAGAGCAAAGACAGAGTGGTGCTGAGATTAATTAGTGTTTGTGGTCTGTGGAGATATAAAAAACAAACAACAGCGCGTTGGTGATGGTGGTCTCTATGATCTGTAATATAATGACTATGGGCATATTCAATTCAGCATATAATGTGTTCATTCATTCTTGAGAAATGATGTGGTCTTCGAGTAAGTGACGCTACCACGAATTACCATAGGTAATCTAAATCTGTACTTTCATGTTAAGAAGCAAAGAGAAGAAATGATTAGTATAAAAACAAGACAAGAAATCAGGAAATATCAGGAATATAAATTATGAATACCGTGTCTCTTCAACTTGACATCATGTTCATCATAATGTATTACATACTTTTATGTCAAGCCCTATGAATTAGCGACACACAGCAAGAATGATTAGTGCACAAGAAAACAAATGGCTATAAAAACAGATATGATAAACGTAATGTGTACTCAACCTGACTGGCTGTGTCCATTAAATTCGCATGACTAGCGTCACCGAAGAGGGTATTCAGTACAACCTCTCTACTTTGGGATATGGCGCTAAAGTCCCAATTTGGTATAATCTACAGATCCCGGGTGTGTAGGGAGCACAGGCCGTCCTTTCTCGCCCAAAAAATTCATTTTCCTGTTTGGTTCTTTTTTGTATTTCTACGAGCTTTGAATTTTGCGACTACGAAACCCGTGTAGGATATTCCAGTAGTTGCGCCCCTTCTGACCCCTACCCCCACCCCAACCCACACACAACATTCAAATTTCAACATATGACACCCCCTCCCCTATCTGTTTTTCCAACCCCCTTCCCCCACACACCTTAAATAATGACTCAGCCCCTAGAGGATATTCAGTGGGATCTTTCTTCTTTGAGCTTGCAGAGAGACACTTACGTATGCATTCATTTCCAAAACACAGACATTGACGCATGTGATGCAAATACGGGACAGCTAATCACTCGCCCAGCAGGCTTTAAATACAACTGGGAAGTACAGATGCACTGAAAATACAGTTTTAATTAAGTTGTCCACTGTGTTGACTCCACATTGCTCCGTAGACCAAGTTTTATGTATTCATGTTAACAGTAACAACGTTAACAGTAGGTATGTGTCTATCAAATTAGTATGACTAGCGTCACCCAAGCACCCAATCTCTCTTCTTTGGAAAATGGCAATTCAGAGTCTTATTTCTAATTCTGTAATTGGTTGTTCAGGATTATAACCCCATTTGTTTTTTTTTCATCTACCATCTTGCATAGCAAAATATTTTACCAGCGAACCCATTTCTAAAATATCCTTTTTTCTCAGTAGGTGACAATATAGAAGCACACATACATGTAGGGGGATTCAGGATACGAAATGCAGATTATCTGCTTGCCTGGTCGCGTTGAGTTTAACTAAGTTTGGCTGGTTTAAAATCTTCAAGAACTAACGTACACACTAAATGTTTAAGTACTGACAGGTTAAGGTAATTATGTGCTAACCTTTCATTGTCAAGACCAGCAGTGCCCGACTATTAAGGTTGGGCTGCCGGCTGTGATTTAATGTTGGACCCTTGTCATGAGTAGTGACTTCCGTCCTTTCTCGCGACATCATTAAATATGTGTGTATGTGTAAGTAAGATGATTTGGGGGCTCCTGAAAATTGCATGGTTGTTATTTTTCAACCTCATTTTATTTGTCTTGAATAAGAAATATTCATTCTGGGGGCCTCTTCTGATTATGTTGTCTTGTGTCAAATACATTTTGTATGTTAAGTGTAGAAGTTCTGTCAAAGTCTGCAGCCCACTGAAAGTATATGCTAGAGTCCCGTGTTATTTGGTGCGTTGTCGCAAAAAAAAATATCTCTCTAATATTTTGGTAGAATATGTGGGCGCCCGTAAAGTTCCCGGCCCCTAGCTGCAGCCCACTCAGCCACCTATTTAATCGTTTCACTTAAGAGCAGGTAGTTTTATGTTCTGAGCATTAAGGTTACGGATTGCAAGTTTAGCATGTGCACTACCACATGTACCAGAGTATAGCCAATCACATGCATATCAAAAAGGCTCCTGCATATTTATGTGATGTTAAACTTATGAGTCATTCATACAATACTAGGAAGAAAGAGTTGTCGTACATTGTACGAAACGTTAAGTCTTATGGACAGAAAACGTTTAAATATTGTAGCATTAAATATTGGAATAGTCTACCTCTACCAATACGAAAGTCAAACTGTTTGGTGTCTTTTAAATCAAAATGTAAGAAATATTATATGGACCATTTTATAAAAGAGTACTAAGAATATATTTGTTACAAGGTTAATCATTAGTAATGTAATTATTATGTTCTATGGCATCAATTCTAGTCAGTTGTTTTTCCATGTTTCACCGAGGTCCACTATGGAAACAAGACTCTCCATTTTAAATGGATATCTTTTTAGTGCTCCTTGTTTGTCACATGGTTCTTTTTTCATTATATTTGTATATCTCTATTCAAGTTTACTTCTATTTTTATTTTTTACCTATTTGTAATCTTTTATTTACTTTATAATTAATATGCCTGTGATACACAAAATAAATCAAATATATATAAAAAAAATCAAATTCGTCGCATTCCTTGCAGTGTTCATTCTATCCTCCTTGTCGGAGCTCAGGCCGGCGTCCACCCGCCATCGAAGCTGCAGTGAGAGAATACGAGGCACGATATGGCACGCTCGGGGAGCCTTTCTCCTGTCTGCATTCGCGAGGTGAGTGCATCGTAATTCTGTGTATGTGTAAATGTAATATAATCAGATAAAGATTTCATCAGTTAAAAAAAATAAACAAATATTCAAATAAAGGCACTACCTTAATAGATGGCCAACCCTGAGATTCTAACAACTGACAATTGACATATCTTATAAAAACATTTAAGAAACTTTAAAATGCTCATTTCTTCAATTACAATATGGCTTTCACTTTAGTCTTCATGCACGAACTTCATCAAACCAACATATTTATGACTTTTCCCCTTTATGGTCCGTTATGATTTTATCTGAAACCATACCATTAAATGCTACATTAGGCATATTATTTTTTTTATATCTTTTGTCTAAATTAGTAATTATAAATTGATACATGGATATAGAGACTCGCAGGGAACTCACTATATTTTGAGAACATTATGATAAAGATTAAAACATAATAAGAAATATTCTTTTTACGCTGAAATTTTATACACTGCATATTCATATATTATTAGTACAATATGATGTAACTATAACTTTTTACATGAACTATAATATCTGTCTATTTTAAAATATTTGTCTTTGTACATAAAAAGGGGGTAATTAAAATACTAAATGGTAATAAGTTCGGAGATATTGGATAGCCCACGTAATTGTCTAGATCATTAAAACTAAGTAGTGTATACAGTGTTACCAACTTCTACAGTGGAGTTGAGGATACCAACCAAACAATGGTGGATAGATGTGATAAATCAAATTATGTAACAACCTACATGGCAGTGTCACTCTGAGTATCAGATGTCAAGCAAATTGACCTCTGAAATGTTTCGCTTGAAAGTGGAATAACATAATTTATGTGACCTGTTTAAATACTGCAACCCGATTGTTTGGACCCGCCACACCCATCTGATACTTAGCTGTGATTGGTCATTTGACCTCATTTATATTCATCACCGGCCAGTGATGATTATAGATTAACAGCCTGTGATTGGTCAGAAGTTTCGATGAGAATTGTCAGATGTCTCTTCAGGACATGTGATACTCAGAGTGGGCAGTGTACAACCTCCAAAAGAATGATATATACAACCTCCAAAAGAATGCTTTTCAAAATGACTCGTCTCGTAAACAGAGGTTAGATCTAAGTGCAGTGACGGCTGCTTGTACGTTGTGCCAGTCGTGCGCGTGGCGTACACCGTAACGTAACTAAAAGCACTTGCGTCATGCGTATGTTGGAAAGAGTACTGTTTTGTAACAAATAGATCTATATTGTTTACGCATGACGAAATATGTATTATACACACATACACTCTTCGGTTTATCGTAGGTAAGAAACCTGTTGACCGGTCTTCACTATGTTGTCTAAACATTTTCCCTACTTGTCTAAAATTTAAAGTCATGCATGCGGTGGGAAATATGGAAGAGTCAGTTACATTTTAGAGCACTGCACCCAACTCGTGTGCACACCCAGTTCGTGTGTTATTTAAATAAATAAAAATAGGCTCCAAACAATTATAATATTGAATTAGCACACAATGTTACTACTTAAAATATTTTAGCTTTCCCGGTGCCAAAGTGAAAGAATAATTTTTTAGTAAGATCTAATGTAAATAAACATGTTCAAATCCCCCGATTATCGCCACGCACGAACTGGGTCTGCATGCAACGAATTGCACTATAGATCATATAATTTTAATGAACCATAACAATTGTGTTTAACAAGTGACAATATAAGTAAGTAGCTTTATTTTGACACACCAAACACTATTGTGGGTTCATTAATAGCTTTGGTACGATTGTTTAAACATTAAAATGCTAGAGGTAGGTGCGCAGTGCTCTATATATTTTGGTTAGACCAATGCTGTAAGTGCTGCAATGCTACCATCAGACTTACCATACAGACATTTTGTGTTTATTTTCCAGGTCCCACCGCTGCCGGCACCGCCGTGATCCGAACACGGCGCTTCACGTCAGGTCACGTTGCGCACGGATTGACGTGGTCAGCCGTCGCCGCCACTACGTCTATTGTCCTATGTGTGGTGTGCGTCATGAGGCGCGGGTGTGACTTCTGGTGACCTCTGGCTATTGGCGGTGTTGAATGCAGACTGACTGGGACCATGGACATGATTTCATGAACTGATGATAGTCATGATATACCCACACCTTATACACCTTACTGGAGATCTTGGGGAAAGGTGTGTGCGTTTGTGTTGAATAGAATTTGTACTAACTGCGACCATACACACTAACGGAATTCATGGACAATGGTGTGTAATAGAATTGTCTTGTCAAGATGATGAGCACCCGCATAGTTAAGCTGTTTCTACAAATCTACAATCAAATATCATACCAGTCAAGATGGCATGTACTAAGTCGTGATTTGACTAGTACGATGGTTCTGATAGTAACCTTGATTTCAATGATGTCTATTAAACTAGCTTAGATGACAAATGGCTACCCCAATGCTCATAAGTATTGGCAGAAAGATAAATGAACCTCTGAACCCTGAGCCAGAACAGCAAGACAAGTGGTTACGCTGGCAGATCCTGAGTAAGGGTCAGACAACTTCCGTCACCATGATACCCTGGATGGGTTTTCAGCATCACTCTGCGTAATTGCACATAGGCAGATCCAGGGCGCGCCCCCTACTTTTCATTTCGGAAATATTATTTTCATGCAGATTTTACCATGTTCATGAGTTTTCCATGTATGAAACCCATAAAGTCTAGTGGTTGCGCCCCAACCCCATTTTCTAAAAACCTGGACCTGCCCATGCTGCACGTACAGATTTCAATGTGTTGTTCCCACAAGCACACTTTATACCAACTGCCATTGTGAAGAGACATATTATATTACTATGCGTAGGTTGCAACAAAGGCGTTCAAGCATCATGATTGACACAATTTTGTTAATAATAAAACCTTTGCTCCTAGAAGTGAATGCACACTATATGGTAAGACTAGATATGTAAATGGTCAATGCATGTACAAAGGAAACCCATTCAAACTAGTTAAGTGTGATTGAATAGCGTAGCCCAGATAGTATGGTGTATGTTATATTTATGAAAGAACAATCTATGTCAGAAATGAATAGACAAAATGAACGCCATTGTTTGAAGTGAACCACGAATTATATTGTACAGCACAGATTGATATATGCACCACTATAGCACACCTTTTATCGCTGTTGATTTATCCTCAATAACATCCCCTCGCATAATGCAGTTCAACTATTTTATATTATATGGAATTTTAAAAACTAGAAAACTGTGGGGAACCTTTGGCCATATTTTACACTGTGTGTCCAAACCATTATGGAATGCATACCTACTTGCAAACCTGTTTGATCCCGAATAGTGTCAAAATGGTGAAAAAATTGGTTGGAATGGAAGATTTCTCTAAACTCTTGAATCTGTCATTCCGGTATTTTTTGTTTATACTTATAAATACTCTATGCATTTGACGTTACTTGTATCTAATTCTAAGCTGTAACTACAAATAAAGCTTAATGTTGATATGAATTACTTGACCAATTTGTCTTTGTATAATTTCCTACTATTCTAAAGTTTGTTTTATTCTCTGTGTATGTTCCGTTCATTG
Source organism: Streblospio benedicti (assembly GCA_019095985.1). NCBI lineage: Eukaryota > Metazoa > Annelida > Polychaeta > Spionida > Spionidae > Streblospio > Streblospio benedicti. The sequence continues at coordinate 32,992,679 of CM032665.1, read as the reverse complement.
TTCATTAGTTATAGAGATTATCAGAAGACTTTGGCTTCGCATAAGAATTAAAGTTTTGAATTTGAGTCAGAAATACGGCATATGATTTTGAAAATACAAGCACCATGGGCTAAAACAATGTATCTTAATAAACATGTTCGAAATGTACTGATACAGTGACAGCTGAATGATCAATTTTGTTGTGATTTATTTACAAGTGCGGAAACCCAATTTTGCAGAATATGCTACTTGTGAGAAATGAAGTAACACCTCCAATTAAAAACACCTGTATAATAAGACCAGATTCCGTATCACCAGATTTTCACAAAGAGAATAGCATTAACTGCAATTGAGAAAACATCTGTTTATTAACACCTCTTTCTTTTAAATTAAAATTGCCAGTTATTTGTTTGTGTGTCAGGTGGTCTCCATAACTATTCTTTGATAGACTACTTCTAAGATACACTGATCAACTAAAATTAATTTTAATAGCTTTAAGAAGTTTTTTGTATGCAAAAATTTTAGAATTAACCAGATATTCATTTATTGGCCCTAAAAAACGTTATATATGCAATATATATGTGTATGTGTAAGTAAGATGATTTGGGGGCTCCTGAAAATAGCATGGTTGTTATTTTTCAACCTCATTTTATTTGTCTTGCATAAGAAATATTCATTCTGAATGCCTCTTCTGATTAGGTTGTCCAATTACTTTCATTCATTACATAGTACCCTTTCAGAAAATTACCTTTGTTACATGACCAAACCAATGGTAAAACGTTGAAACGTGATAAACGGTATTGGTCCTATAGGTGCTTTTTACCCGAATTTTCACAATTTTTGGCAGCCATCTTGGAATTTCTCATTAGCTACTGTTATTTTTTTAAATTTCACCAAATTCATGATATTGAAAAAATAACACTTATTGAGATTTCCTTGATTTTGGGGGTTACGGCTGCCATCTTGGATTTCTCTAAGGTTACGAGGGTAATTCACGTCACCAAACCAATTATAAGATTTTGAAATATGATAAACGATATAACCTCCATAGGTGCTTTTTATCCAAATTTTCACATTTTGGCGCCCATCTTGGAATATCTCATTGGCTACTAATACTTTTTATTTTTTTTTATCTAAGTCATTAACATCATTGCCTACATTTAAATATAAGATTCATTCATTTCAGTGGTATGAAATTATAAAAATAGCACATATTATTGAGATCGCCTTTCTTTCAGAAAATTACCTTACGTGACCAAATGGTAAATGATTTCTCAACCACTAACGCTGCTTTCTCACATGTATTTCCTGCAATAAGCACAAGTCTTGTATTAGAGATGGTTTTAGGAAGTTTGTTACGTGTGAAAATATCCACAGAAATGTCATGCATTGATAGCACTCAATACGTGTATAATATTCTCATGTAAATTCATGGGACGACTTTTAAAACAATTTTAGAGAACCAAAATGGAAAAGCTAGATGTTCAAAAATAAAATTTTATAAATTTGAAAAACTTTTCCTTAAACCCCAAAAAAAACTAAACCTTAAAAACCCAATTTAAAAATTAAAAATTTGGTCCATTTAAGGGCCGCAGGCTATGAAAAAACCC
>CM032665.1:32977181-32990990 GCA_019095985.1 Streblospio benedicti | reverse complement strand
AATACTTTATCTATATTGTTCTGATTTGTTGCGAGGTGTGCTAAGTAAATGGATTTGTTAAAATGGTGTGGATAACACCACCTTTGATTAAAATTACCCCAATTAACCGATCTATGTGTTGCTCAGAATAGTAGAATAAACTAGAGGTGCCATGTAAAGCACAACTAGATCTACAACCAGGTCTAAAACTACTCCATATGATTCAAGAAGCATTGAAAAGATCTTGTGTCCATTTCGTGCGGTTGCCGCACGGCAGTATGAAAAGTAGCCCATGCCTACCATTACTGCCATATTTGACAGAACATTTCTAAGAAAGGCCTGCAAACTTAGAGTCTCACACCTGATATCATAAGAAGCTCCCATTTGATAAATTGGGCAATTATCACCGCTCTCCAACATATAAATGGGTCTAAATAAGACAGCAGGCTATGGCTCATAGTGTTGTTAAGATGATTCGACTAATGAAGGGTGGAAGAACTAGCCATATCATCAATTTTCTATGATATTATAATATGACACCGGGGGAGGGTCAACACAATAAAAACTAGATCAAAAGTGTTCAAAGAACACTGCGTCGCTAGAACGACGTTGACTTATGGGCAATTAAGATATATACTGAAATAATGTATACTTTACAATCAAGAAATTTATGAATTTGCGGAGAAAACATCAGAATGAATCACAATCAATATATCCAGCAAATTTACATTAAATGTTTACGTTTACATTATATTTGAAATTGTTTTTATGGAATTCCTATTTGTATTGATAACAGCATTATTTTTTTTAGAGAAACCAATAAAAGAGGGAAAAACCGTTCGAAAACATTTGACATTTTTTGTAAGTTGCCGTTCACGTTGTGAGAGCCTCATATATAGCTGCATGAGATGGTAGAAAGTCACTCAATGCTTGTTGGGGAAGACGTTTTTGCAGAACTAATTCGGGGTGGGGGGGGGGGCACCGATCTTGGACTGCCCTTGGACTCAGAAGTATATTCCACGACAAACGTTAATTGATTTCCTACCATCATGTGCTGCCATCTGGTGACAGCGACGGGTACCTCTGACGACGGGATTTTAAATAGCCTTGTCTCGAAATGATTGTAGTTGACTGTCATTCCACTCCGCCCAGAACTAGTTAGTGTTGAGAACAATGGTTATTGTCATTCACCCACCCTCGAAACGTATTTGGTCATATTGGCAAAATATTACGTAGGACACTAGCTCTGCACTATGAGTTGTGAGTTGCCATGATGCCAATTCCATCTGCATTATGTCCGCCTGATTTAGAATGTAGCATGTGTGCAAACAGGCGAATGAAAACAGACTCGAATGTTCACTGCAGTAGGGTGTGATGAGAGATGGATATATCGTACTATTGTTGCATATAACAGCTCATGAGGATGAATGACTTTTCATCCACAATCTCTCTGTCTGTACACTTCAAGCGACTGGCATTATGCATATTATCCTGTTATATGTGTAACCAGTTGCATACTTTAATTCATTGCTCTTTCACACTGCACCCAGAACAAACGAACGCAATGTATGTAGTGTAATCAAGCCAGACCATTAATTTTAAAGGATTCTTTCCCCAAGGACTATCTCGATCTATCTCCCTGGGACTATCTTACGTAGCCTCTGCCCGGACTCGAACCCTGGACCACTACCTATTAACTCAATCCAGGCTGTTGAAGATTGAATTCAGAATGACGTGCACATATGTTTTAGTTGACGAGGGTTGTAAAGGGAACTTAGAAGAATCATCGGCAAATATATTTCTAGCATTGCGGTAATCGTTAGAGGAAGTAAGTAACATGCTAACACCCGCACAGGTTAGCAGCAATAGTTGAAACATTTACCACCACGTGAAGTACATTCTGATTAACCAATTCTAATCAATATTTATATAATTAGGATTCAATGAAACGAATCAGTATGGTTTACTCAACATATATCTAATTATTCCAAGTAAGTAATTTAATGGGTAAAACATGGCTATCGATGTGCTTGAGTAAATAATTTGAGACTAATCTTCTAATTAACACAAAATAGTATGCAATTATGAAATTATGAATGAAATTAATATGCAAAAATTTTTCACGAATTGCTGGTCCTGACTGATAGAATTATAAAAATACATCCGTCTACAACTACTTGTTTCCGGTAACATAATACAAATATTTCATACATCTAATTAATTAATAAGTGAATCGGAACGAAACATTACAGCTGCTAAGATGTTTAGTTACCATGCATTAACAAATATGAATATACATATTGCATAATGAAAAATCGTGCAATAGTTAATAACTTGCATTCATTGGATTTATATTCTCATCCCTTAAAACTGCAGGTTTTTTGTGCTCATTAATCAAAACAGTGACAGGAAGTTAAAAATCTTCCCTACGTGTTTTCAACATTGCACTGTCCCCTTACCATTAACAAATATGAATATACATATTGCATAATGAAAATCGTTGCAATAGTTAATAACTTGCATTCATTGGATTTATATTCTCATCCCTTAAAACTGCAGGTTTTTTGTGCTCATTAATCAAAAACAGTGACGTGGAAATCGTGCCAAATCTTTAAGGCACGGGATGAAGTAATTGGGATGGTTATTTCTTTGAATGTGTGGATTTCAAACCAGTGTGTGCTTTAATGACACCGTGGCAGTTCTAAAATGTATATTTGTTTCGTGTATTTTTTATATCTACTTCTCATACCCGACTTTAAGCCTAGGGCACATGCGGCAGTACTGCCTCCCTATTGCCTCTACTGTGAAACACTCATGGAGACCGTGGTGATCAGCATTCAACACGCGCCCATTAACATGATTAATTATAAGATGAAATTGCCGAGAAAGTAATCTTTTGAGGCAGTGCGGAGACAGTAGCAAACGTTTGACATCTCAAACTTTCATTACATTCAAGTGAGCAGTAGCATGACCGTAGGTAGGCTGCATGGAGCCAGTACGCTAAGTCGTGCGTCATTACCGGCCATTACTATACACTGGACACACTGGGGGGAAACGTGGTGTTAAAATGTCCGCATTATCGGCTGTTCCCCTTGCTGTACTGTTCGTGACTTTCAGTCAAAGCTTGACACTATGACCGAATATAGATAGGATGCTGAAGTTGGTGGACAGAATATACAAAATCCTTGATGACACTAACATTAATTTACAGTATTACCTGCAATGAAGAGCATCACTATGAAGAGGTAGCCTTAATAATTTTGAGACAATTTTTCATCATCTGAAAATCTTCAAAAATTACCTTGTTATAGATGTGGCCGCTTTGTAGACGTCTTATGCATTTTAAATCGTATTGAACCCCTAATTAGGTTACGACCGCTGCACTCTGTGCCTCTATGAAGACCACATATTTGATAAATTCCTTTTTGTGGGATACTTAATAAAGAGACCTACATTAACATGCAACAAGAGATCCCTCTTTTTAGTGTATCGCTGCCCTTCCCTGTTATTAACAGAAAAATAATTCCAGACACCCACGTGTATGATCTGTGTGAAGATACTCTGTTGTATACCTTGACCAATAAGCCACAACCATCAGAGTACAACACCAATGTGCGTAACACAAATAGATTATGATTCACTCTTTCCAAAAATGGGTCAATTTGCTTCCTCATTATATGATTACCCTGCAGGTACATTTCGTCTTAATTGATTTTCCATCAATTAGAAAGTGAAGTTGGTAATGCATCTTTTGGGGTATCAGTTACCTTATTTTACATAAATTAAACCATCCCTGCTCCAACGATCTTTATTATACAGACAAACTAGAAGACGGAGAGATTCTCAAACGGTTTAAAGATGACACAACAGACAAAGAAGTTCTGAACTTGCTCGCGTGCTTTTGTGTTTGTTCGAGTAAAACCACAGGACCATGATCATTTGCAATCTGTGTATTCTTCTCGTTTTACAAGAAGTGCTTGGTCAAGGTAAGGCCACTATTTGTTATACCATGATATCCTAACAGGTGCTTTCTATGCTTTAAAATGATAACTGCTCTTTTGGCAAACATCAACATAAAAACACCACGGCTAATTCTACCTCAAGGATTAGGAATGTCTGATTCGTGCAGCTGAATATATACTTTTTTGTATACAGACATTTCACTAAGAAGTGGGAATTTGAAAACACTGTGTCCCGGTGCCAGCTGTAAAGGCCACTGCGGGCGTGCAGCACACTGGGGAAATTGCTACTGCGACAACAGGTAACCGGTCTTTTGATCGCATGACAATTGCCAGTAACTGCAAAAACATGTCTTTATTTGTCTTATTCCACCTTTGCTTTGTGAAATCTTTATTTTATTGATTTATTATTTACTTAATATTTTATTTTATTTAGAATTTAGTTTAAATTTTATTTTCAAATATTTTCGCCATTTAAATTATATGGCCTCATCAGGAATCAACTAACTTATAAAATTAACTTACAAAATTACAAACTTATATTATTATACTGAATTGTTATTGAAGTATTTAAGACCCTTTAAAACTATAGTCCAGAGGGACCAAGTACAAAAACGAGATATTCAGCAAAGTCAGAACCTAGCATTAGCGTGGCTAGCTCTAGGCTCAGTCTGACTTTCCCAAATGTTTATGCGGAAATATTTACTGTATAGTGGGGTTTGATAACTTCACGGGGAGAAAGGGTATCTTAGCACTTTAGTGAAAAGACCATAATTCAGTTAACAAATGATGCCATAACTGATGCTGCTTCAACATTCGGGATTGCCAATACCTAGCTTTACGTTAGCTGCACTCTATTATTATACTGACCTCGAATCTTAACCAGACATAAATCAGCGCACATAGTGTATAACGCTAGTCACGTACTTATCCTATTATGATCATAAGTACGATCTGACTGTGGTCAGAATGGAAGGCGTAATAGTGTGTGAACTACTTAAGTTTGATCGGCTCATAAGAGTCTCACATGACAGACTTTACATGATTCTCATGAATCATGTAAAGTTTGTCATGTGAGTCTCAGCTACTCTGACCCAAGATCCTACATTAATAGTGTACACTGTATTAGATTCCTGTTTAGATCATGTTTTAATCATGACAACAATTGGGTGCAACATCAGAGTGTAGATGAAGAGAAAATATTTACCTAACTGTAAATAATTTGCTGGGGTCTAGATAGTAGATTCTTCACCTAATTCTGAACGTAGCGATTGGTGGTCAGCAGCAGAGGGGTCAGGTGGTTTGGTTGACTGTAAGCCCATCAATTTGTTCAGAGACAAGTCGTGTTGACAGTATTTGTATGACATCTGAGTAACAGACTAATTTATAAATGAAAAACAATCTAACAAATCCTACAATGGAAAAGTTGTTTATATTTGATGTTTCAAAATAGCGACCAAAATGTTTAACTCACTTGCTATGAAATCATGACACTTTGGTATTACTATGTGCTTCTACTTTGAGTGATTAACTGATTAATTAAGTTGTATATTGTGCTATTTTCTAGGTGCAAAGTGCTCAAAGACTGTTGCTACGACTATTATGAAGAATGTTTTAATGGAGCCAATGATGAGCACTCACCAAGCGTAACTTGTATCAACATAAGACAGTTTACAAAATCTTTCAAAAATGAAAGATTATCTGTAGTTTCATTTTGTGATGATCACATAAGCCACTCCTTTCAAGATTTCCGAATGTGTAAGATGGTTCCTAAAACCCTGGACTTACAAACACTTGCACAACATATTCCCGTGTTCTCTAATATTACAAAACTGTTCTATTTTAATAGATATTGTGCTATGTGTAATGGGCTAGACGAAAGTCAGTTTATACCTTTAATTCCCAGGTTTCAATGTCCGTGGGAACACGAACAGAACACTCTACAGTTATTCGAATCTGAGACTCATAATGGTATTGTATCACAACTGTTAAGCAATTGTATCATGGGATATACCTTCGAGAATATAGAGGACACTTCTAACATTTATCTGCCTAGATATCTGTGTCCAGCGATAGATAGCTGCCCTCCTGAAACGGAGAGCACTATGAAGGAAATGTGTGGTCAATTTAAACAGGAAATTAAACTAGGTGAGCAAAAAACACGCTATGCTAATCCATTTTGTGCACTCTGCAATGGAGAAGTCCTTTCAGATCTCACCAACCTCACATGTGTGCATTCCACAATTTTAGTCGGAAGCGATGGCGATAAAGTCATAAATGTACCTTCGTTCCACATCCTTTTAGATTTCCGTGGAAATCAGCAAGCTTTCTACAAGGGCCAGCCCATCTGCGGTAATAAGGAAACTCTGGACTTCGCGCACGGCCAATGCTACCATTCCCCATGTGATGCTGGCATGTATGAGGATGATGGGGTTTGCAAAAACACCACACTTTCTCTTCCTAATCCAGTTATCATAGCTGCAGAACATAGAAAACTTGTGATTTTGCTGGTTATCAGTGTGCCCGCCTCGTTCATATTGTCTGACGATGATGCGTTCACGGTCCTTGACATGCGTGCCATTACCCTCTTACTGGGCATAACTGTTGACGGGTATTTGGACCCTTACGTTACCAGGGAGCTTTATTTTAAACATTGGGATGAAACCGGCATCTCGCCGTGTGAGCAGAGTTATTGCATTGCATTCTTTCACAAGATAAGAAACGATAAGAAAGTTATTGACATAATGGGGAAGAACCTGGAGGATAACAAAATTCGGTATTTGGTAAAATACCATGTCATAAAAGATGTTTTCACTGTACCTCTTCAAGAGGACGTTTCAGAGATCAAATGTTCTGCTGGTACATTTTATTGGACAAACGATTTTAGAATAGTGGAAGATAACATACAGATTGCTGCATTCCCCACAGGGCCTCATTTGGTTACCAATACCATTCAGTTATACAGGTTGAACGAGACATTGATTCAGACTATGGTATTTCCTAAAACTGAAACGCCAAAAAGTATGAGCATTGGCTTCTGCGATGTTGAAATAAGAACATGTACGTATTTTACAATCAAAGGTCACTTTACTCTTGATGATGCCCACAAATCTTTGATTTCCTGGCATGAACAAAACAAAACATTTAATCTGCCGCCTGGCTCATTTCAGATATACGAAGGTCATATTATATTTTGCTGGAAGTATTCTATTGAAGTACTAGGTGACACTTATGACAATATCCACACCGTTATTCAGCAGTACCTCGGTTTTGTTGGTGTATCTCTCTCAGTTGTCTGTCTTTTTGCTTCTTTGATTGGATACTGCAGCATCAATGAACCAGTCTCGCTGCCCACTTTCATAATGATAAATCTCTGTTTTGCCCTTTTGGCCTCCCAGATATTTTTTCTTAGTTCTCAGACGATGATTCACCATTGGGTATTTTGCAAGGTTTTAGCCAGTCTCCAGCATTTCTTCTGGTTGGCATCATTCTTTTGGATGAATGTCTATGCTGTGTCGCTGTCATACATTCTTTGCAGAATGATTGAATTGAAGCATTTGTCCAACAGGTGCACAATGATTCGGTGTTTTGTGTATGCTTGGGGAATCCCATTTCTCATTTGCCTCACTTGTGGCTTGCTAGATTCTTTTACACACCGCTTTGTATACGGCTATGACTCTATACCTTCTTTAGCCTGCTGGATTCAGCCAACTATTGCCCTTGCTCTTAGCATGGGACTGCCACTCGGTTTGATAATCATTATCAATTTTTTCTGTTTTGTGTCAGTAGTGGAATTTATCAGGAAAGCACAGATGAGAGGATTACAATGTAATAGCAGGACGAGGAACACAGCTCTGATCAGTTTCAAGATATCGGCAATCATGGGCTTTTCCTGGATGTTTGGTCTTCTGGCAAATATAGAAGGTCTGTGGTTTTTGTCCTATGGATTTGTGGTTCTCTCCTCACTGCAGGGGGTGATGATATTTTTTGTATTTGCAGGTGGCTACTGGACACAACATTTCATAGGGAAAAGTAGTACTCCATCACAAGCAGATTATACAATATCTAGTTAAAGAAATGAAGGACATTGAAATGATAAATCTACAGATTTACTCGAAATGAATATAAAATGTTCATTACATAAAGAATATATACAGATACCAATAGGAACCAAACCTGTCATTTTTGGTGAGACTTTCGGTGTTGTCTTAACAACTTCATCGGTTCATATTCAGGATCCTGTTCATGGAACTATAGCATCTCCAGCAATTGCTTTACACACATTTCTCTAAGTAAATTTGTCATAATTTGAAATAAGTTGATATAATGATTTTGTTAAAACGTTTATGTTAAAACTCCATACACAGTAATTGTTTGACATCTGCATGCGGTTTATGGACTCTACTCTTTAAGTCATCGTCTACAACAGTGTAATATTGAAGTGGAATGAACATACACATGTTTCATTATGTCACTTTCCATATGCGACGTTTAGCATACACCATTTATGAGGTAAACACGAAGAAAATGTTGCTGACTACCATGTAGGCTGGGTATTTGGCTTATGTTAAGGGAAATTATGGTAACGTGAAGGTACACTTATCTACTTTTACAGGTTGCTGTGATATATCCTAGGTCACCCTTCATGGCACGTATGCTTAAGTGGGTCGGCCAAGGTGGGAAAGCTTTGATCTTGTTTGACACGTTGCCTTGCGGCTGTCAGGTCGCTGTCCATATTGTGGCTGGCTGCAGTTAATCATGACAGGACGTGTGTTGGGATCCTGGACTAGGTCACTAATCCTACTCCTGTTATCATACGCTCAGCAATGAATTATTATGTAAGGCTATATGTGTGTTTAGCCCTAGAATAGTTATCCAGAGGGCACTGATTGGGCTATTCTTCACTGTTGCCAGGGCTGGCTTCCAGAGATTGAGCTGTACACTTGATCTGAAATCGTTCAGGTTGATAATGTCTAACACACTTTCTTGATGGTTTCGCCATATAGTTAAGTGGTGGGTTCTCAAGGGCGGAGATTGTATTCCCAGAGCTGGGAATGCCACTCCTAATCTCCTAAGTTTATAAATGTGTTCTCCAAGGCTGGAGATTGTATTTCCAGTACTGGAAATGCCATACCAATTCACTGTATCGCTCAAGTGGGGACATTATAATCTGCAAATTTTACAGCTGGCCCCAGGAAATGCGCTTTATTGTATAGTGCATTCCCTCATACCACCCCTTCTTTTATTGTAATGTATTATTCTATCTCATTTTCTCATTTAGGAATATAGTGTACCAGGTATACTTTGTTAAGTTTAGCTAGCATATTACGTTTCTTGTATTTTGTTTGTCACTATATAATAAAGGTTTTATGCTATATCTGTGTTTGTTTATATAAATGTATAATATTTAGACTTATATTTGTAATCCATGATTAGAAATAAAAGAGAAATGAGATTACAAACTTACGACGCCGTTACTAATATAATATCGGATGCATGTATTTACTTTTTTCTTTCTTTCTTTTAAATATGGACCTAATTTCCGAAATAAAGTTACCTTATCTTTTCTTTTCTTATACATATTTTAGGCGCATCTTGGTATGTATGTATGAGCATTGTGGTTGTCACTCAGGGAGGGGGGGGTGATCTCAGGCTATATTTGGGTACGGGTGTGCCATTTTGACTTCAGGAACAACACCGATAAATATACTAAATGATTTGCAAAAAGCATACCCAAAAATATTGTAAAATTCATTCAAAGTATACCCATAAATATACTAAACCCAAAGCTCATACATAACATACTACAGAAATACACAGAGCAAAAAAAAACATTTTCACACATTTATAAATGAATAACATTACATCAGATATGAAAAATGGACAAATCTATTATCAAAATTTATTGTAATTTCACACCACACATCACAGTTACATTAGTCACATTAGTCACATTGCCCTATGACATAGCTATCTCTAGAGATAAGACCCTAAAATATGGACCCAATGATATATCAAGAGGCTGGAAATGGTGACCTGTAAGAATTGACCTTCATAATACCATGTTAATCTTAATAGCCATTATGTATTCTTTGTACTGTATTTCCACTGTCTTAACTTGTATGTCTATTTTAGTTTCTGACAAGGAACCTACATGGTTTGAAAACGTTCATAAATAAAAATTCAAAATTAAACTATTGTGAATGAATACCACACAGCAGAGAAGGACATTCTATAACAAAATTTGATATTCTGCTTGCCAAATAATAAAGTATTAATATTTAGAGGCATCAGATGTGCCAGATGTGCAAACAGCTCGGTGCGAGCATCAGCATATAGGGGACAATCAAAGAAAAAATGAGCTGCATCTTCTTTTTCCGCACCACACTCACAAGTTGGACTGTCCACAATTTGCAAATTATTACACAAGTCAAAATTTAGCCACTTCCCTTACCAGTACCACACCCTCCTCGCTTGTGACTTTCAGTATTTCCGCCATGGTGCCCGAAAGACCAGCAGCTTTAACAGATTTCATCTTCCAGACAGCCTTGCGAATTCATCGTACAGTAACTGGAAGAGGTAGGCCCATTACTGGGGGACCATGTGGAGCATATCACAAGGGCATTCGAACTATTGAGCAATCTTGCAGAGTGCTCAATCCATACCTTCATCTTTTCCTCATCACTGAGTGAGAGTTCTCTTAAAGACTCTAGTGCGGTTGGGAGAGATGTCACGGAACACTTCCATCTCAAACAACACGTTTCGCCACACGCTTTGCTTCAGTAAAGGCAGCTTTAGTGATATTGGCTTTGTCTGACTTGCCAGCTTTGATTAGGGCTTTGAAAGTTTGGAATTAAGCTCTCTTCTCATTGACAGCACCATCCAGCCTGACATACCAACACCAGGTCTCAGGCTTCCAGCGATGACTTTTAAAGAGACAACACCCTTCAGAATACAAGATTGTTCAAATTGAGTTGTGCTGTTCACTGTGCACGTTAATATTCAAGACAATGCCTTATTAAAAGTAATGGATTGTGTTTCGAAAGAGTACCATGTCTCCGAAAAAAAGGGGAAGGAGCAGGCAATCAAGATTGATGTACCAATAGTAATAATTAACTGATGCTGTTGTAATTTTTGTCTTCTTACTTCATCATTGAAATTTTTGGCATGACAACAAAAGTCAATATAGCATTGGATGTGTTGAATCTGCTATGGTGTGACCAATAGCATTAAAAGTGGGAAGTGGCTGAAATAAGTGGGAAATGGGAGAGAGCCAAGAAAAATATTGTGAGATAGGAGAATGAGGAAAATGTGGAGATGGGAGATTTTGGCAACCCTTTTAACCGCCCCCCCCCCCCCATTTAACACAAATATATACATATTCTTTGTGCCTGTTTTAGCCCCTGCCAAACTTCACAAACATTAATGATCACAACTTACAGTACCCGAGGTATAAACCAAGAAAAAGATGAAGATTTTGCCAGTCTTGGACTACTTAATGTGGAAAGAAGGGTTGACTACTTCACACTGAACTTTATGTATAAGATTTTTAATTGTTCTGCCCCATCATATATGTGTGAATATGTTGAACAACATAAGCGCGTATACAATACAAGATACAGTTATAATTCTTTCACTGTGCCCCAGGTAAATTCTCATGGCAAGCTTACTTTTAAATGGAATGGTGTCAAACTGTGGAATAAGTTACCCCATTATATAAAATCATGTGATAGCAAACAGAAATTTAAATCCCAATGTAAAAAATATCTCTTTAATGAAATGATCAAAGTTGAAAATAGCATTTATACTAAGTAAACAGTAATAGTAATTATTTTTGGATTATTTATTATCAGATGAATATGCGATTGGGATGCCAATTTGAAAGATATGTTGTTTTTATAGGTCCACCATGGAAATAAGTTGCTAGATATTTTTTAATATCTTAAACTTTTGGTGTTAACCATATTCTTTATCATTAGGCATAATTTCACAATTTATCTTTTCTTCATGTTTTTGTATTTGTAATTTTTTCAGGATCACATGTATTTCAATATTGTAGTCCATACTCAGTATTTCCAAAGATTCAGTAGTATTTATATATTTTGTCACCTCTGTATATTGAAACCATAACATTGCTGTTATTTTTAATGTAAGTATAAGCAGATATTTTGTATTATTATTGTTTGCCATAATGATATTGAATAAAATCAATCTCAATCTCTCAATCTCAATCAATATTTTAAAGATGTCTGTAAAATCGGGAACAGCTGTAATACCATGACTGATTCTGCTTCATTCATTGGTAATATCTGACCAAGGCACTACTTAAAACCTCCGAACAAAATCAATGGTCCCTATCGAGGGTTTGATAGAATTTTGACTTGACAATTTTCAAGCATTTTGACAGCCACCACTAATAAAGAGAAATAGACCACCTCTCTATTGAGACCTGACACTCGCCCAGCTGATGATAAAAATCAGGCTATACTATATGCTCATTGTTGATATTGCGGCTTTCTCTCTTGAAGCTCAAACTCACGTCTTTTGTCCAATAAAGGCTGCCTGAAGCAATTTCACCAATTCTTTTGGCAAACAATAGAGGTGGCCAATAATCTGGTGTAAATAAAAGCAAACTGGGTACTTCCCTGCATTACCATTTATATTGGCTGATTTGCATACTGGGCCTCTGATGGGCGCTGTAAACCCCAGTCTGACAGTCAGGAATGTTCTTCCACGCTTTTGCTGTGTGGTAGATGCCTGATTATATAATGTGAAGTAAGTTAGCAACAGGAAATAGTGTTGAATTTCATTTCGTAGTACACACATTAGCATCTGTGTGTTGCGTATTGGTTGCCCTCACCAAACTCAGCTAATTGATGATTATATGTAAAGGGTCACCCATTCATGTCTTCCAGTGCATGATATCGAATGAACTCTGCACAATTGTGGTTTATCAAAACATATCTATTTGTATTATGGATTCATTAAAAATGTATATCCATCTGATGTGGACATAATTTTGGTACATACCTAAAACACACGAAATAAAAAATCTATCATGGTGTAGACTTAAATTATTTTCATCCTAAAATACAGATTTCAATACCTTACCACTATTTTACAACCCACTTACTTAAAAGCCCATCTCTTCAAAATCCAGGTTCAACTTTGTAAAAATGTAATGGTCATATATATATCGTGAATTATTTTATACACAATGTTCATAATGCATGACACATCAAATATGACTTTTCATATGATTAACACAACGCAAAGTAAACATGGTTAAATTAAACGTCTTAATTAATTATACATAAATCATAGTCTCCATACAGCTTGAAACATGACCTCATAATTGCTGTATTCTCTGAGAACTTTTGATCTTGTTGGCAAAGTGCCCAAGTTGAACACAGTAATGGTCACCAATCACAAAAACATTGTGTTGAATTCGGAGGTCATGTTTCAAGCTGTATTGAGACTGTTGAGGAAAATGCAAAACCAAAACGCCTTAAAATGGCCCTCTAGGAGGCATGCTTCATTTGGAAAACTGCCACAATTAGACAATTAGAAATGTGATGGTCACTAGGTATTAAAACATTCCATCAAATTTGTACGCCATGATTCAAGCTGTAATGAAAACCTATAATGGCAATTTGCAAACCACACTTAAATTGGCAAAGTTCCAGAAATGGTCACACATGGTGGATACTTGGTATGCAAGCGTTGCACGAAGTTTGAATTATTTCTTTCAATCAGTCTTAAAGATATTGTAGAAAATGTAAATGTTAATAATGGGCCAAAATTGGCCCTAAAAGTAAACTATATTGGCAAAGTGCCCAAAATCGAATAATGTTGGTGTTGTTTTATACCT
>CM032665.1:32930264-32945399 GCA_019095985.1 Streblospio benedicti | reverse complement strand
AAAATTTAAGAAAAAAAGGGGTATTTTAATCACAACTTTTTTTTAAAAAACAAAAACTGTTTCTAATGATTTCCCCTAAATTTTTTAAAGTTAAAAAAATTTGTTGTTGTCTTTTAAATAAGGTTGAATTAAAATTTAATATTTGACCATTTTCAATTAAGTTTTGCGAAACGTTGTAGTATACAAATAAAAAAAATTTTTGACATAAAACCCTTTTTAAACCCGGGAAAATAAAATTCTTTTTGGGGAAAACCAAAAAGAAGTTTTTGTTAAAACCCCCCAAATTGCGCAATGCCCCCCCCCCTTTGGGCCACCCCGCCTTTGTTTTTTGTAAAAATTTGAAAATTAAGTTTTTGCCCCTACTTTTTTACCCTTTTTAAAAAACCCCAAATTTTTTAAATTATAAAAAAATTTTTTATTATTATTAAAAAAAATTTTTGGGAATTCATTTTATTACTTTAAAAAGTAAAATTAAAAAATTTTTGGGTTTTTTTAAGGAAACTCCATCATTGGATATGATATTCTACCTGTCTTTGATAAGACGATTAATATTTTTCAATGAAATGGCAAAAACGCGGATATCAATCTGTAGCTTAACCCCAAAGGTTTGCTGTTATTTCAATTTACATTTAATGATGTGGCAATCATCCCATGTGTACAGTAGAATACTTCCTGTAAAAACCGAACTTACCATTTTCGAGACCTTTACCCTCTACTAAAAGAGTGACCTGTTTGGTTTCTTTGAAATTAAATAGAAGAAAATAGCAATTAGAAACAAAACTTTAAGAATTAGGGAAAGTATAATCTTGGACTGTTAATCTGGGTGTACATTGTAAATAGTCAACCTGATGTTACTACACGTTGTAATTTTCAAATAAGACACCAAGGATTTACTTCTGAAATAAGCATGATGCATAGTAAAAGTATAAATATTGCGGAAATTTCTAATCAAATTGCTGAATATTAAGTACATAATGGGTGCCAGAGATTTTAGGTGATGAATTCCCGGGACTTAATAATCCACCCTACCCCCACCCCTACTCTACTAGAAGATTTTATGGTCGCATTACTTGTAATTCGTTGATTTTCACATTTCTTATCATAATTTAATCAAATCTTATCGACGGATGCAGTTGCCCTTGTTCAATCCCACCTGACGCCGTATTCACAGAAACTGTTGTTATCTCGTTATCAACAGTAATATCAGCCCGTAATATTACCATTGAACGTATTGTTCTCCGTAATCACACTTCATATATTATCATCGTTGTCATTACTGTACATATCTGATGTTGTGATATTCAATCTACACACTGGTATACCAGTACCATAATTAGGAATTCTGATGTCACATCCACAACCCACCCACTCTGCTTTTCTACGGAAGCACAATTTAAACCCCAGTCTGACAGTCAATAATGTGATTAAGAGCTACAAACATACGAGGCATGATTAGTAAACCAATATTAAACCTTTTAAAGCCGTCAATACGCCCATTTACCCGGTAAAACAGTACCGAGAGAGATTCCGTTCCAAATCTCTAGACTGGCTGTAATTAAGAATTCTACCCATGCAGTTCGAGCTCAATAAGGTTCAACAAAATGATAACCCTGACCCTCCCCTATTGCGTTTGTCATGACTGTCACCGTCCTCCAGGGCTCCCTGCGCACGGCCTCGGGCTCCCACACGTGCGGCTGCGCACTCATCCACGCCAACTGGGCCGTGTCGGCGGGCCACTGCGGCGGAGACACGTGAGTTACGGTCGTATGTCAATAGCATTGCATAATGTACAGCTTGATATGAGCTCACCCACGCCAAATGGGCCGTACACTGATAATGTTGGTATTGTCAGCTAGCGCATGTACTGAGTGGGCACTATCGGATTCTGGTATCTGAAAAAGTAGAGATGCAACAGTGGATTTCATGACTCTCTTTCATGGGCTATGATGTACTCGAAAAAAAGCTCATGCCAATGACTTTTTTTCGTTTTTCAATGGAAGGGAGGAGATGCGTGTTGGGATGTTCTATGCCCCACATAGTTCTTCCGATATGGTGAGACATCAATCTGATTTTACATATGTTAAAAACCCTTACACAGCATTATCATATTTCCAGGTCGTACAGCACCGAGTGGGGCATGACGAACCGCGGACAGGGTCTCGCAGTTGGCATCAGCGCACTCACCAGGGTAAGGTGTCTGCCACGTGGCTTTGTTGATGATTCCAATTTCATGGTAAAGTCGCGTATGTAACTTATTGATCTTTTACATTGCACGATTTGTATAATCAATTTGCACATAGTGAACACCTGTCAAACTAGTCAATGAGCTCACAAATCAGGTTTTAAAGTTTATAACATGTAATAGCATATATAACTCCTGGCGTTGTTGAAGCGGTGCACCCCACGCAGCTACTCCAACAAATAAAAGTTGGGAGTTATGGGCTACATGATCACACTTTTTACACTTGGTTCGTGAGCTCATTGAAGAGTTTGACTCATGTGCAATCTAAGTGTACACGTTGGCACAAACATATTCAGTCATGGATTGCAGCAGCAGAAGTTGCAATAATCAACTGAAAAACATTTGATTCGACAGTCTATGCCTCCATTTTGTTGGATAACTTTCGAGTTACACCCACGGCTTTGGCCTTGTGATTTTTTTTTTGTTTCAATGCACGACTGTTCTTCATGTAAGAAAATTTGTATAACATTGTTGAAGAAGAGTAATAGTATTTATTTTCCAACAGAACTTCAGTGCATATAAATTGTGTTAAAAATATTTGTAACGCATAGAAAATAATGTGATGTGTCGTCTTTCAAAGGCAGATCCAGGGGGGCGCAAGATGTGCAGTCCCCTCCTTTTTCAACCAAAATACTTAATTTTCATAACGTGTTTTTACGCGTCCGCCATCAATCGCGCGTACATAATCCATGGAATCCCCGAAGTGCGCCCCCCCCCCCACCTTTTCTAAAAACCTGGATCTGCCATTGTCTTTAGCCAAATAACATACATGCTTGTTACAAATGTTGTAATCAACAAAATTAGATTCTTCTTCTGAGGCAATTTAAACAATTATCGCGGTGATTAATCAAGACTCGTTGTTTTTGTTACTCTTGTTTGTTTTATTTTTTGTTTGTTTTTGCGTGTGTGTATTGTTATTGTCTGTGGGTTTTTTTGTGTTTTTTTTTGCTATGGTTGATTGATCCTGTGCTTTCTTTCAAAATGAATAATCCGTCAACTTTTTATCTTTATCAAATTTTACTCATCTCAGCACCCTGAGTATGACGTGGGTCCGGGCTTCACCCCCAACGACCTGTCAGTCATTCAGCTCTCTGGATCCGCCGCCGGCACCAACATCGAGCCGATCCCGATCGGACGCGGAGAACCGATCCAGGGAGGCGACGCCTACATCACTGGCTGGGGACGCACATGTTGTGAGTGACTGTCGTGTATCCATCACAACGTAGGCCTATTCATGTAATTCTTCAACCACCACGACATATGTAACCCGGAAGTCGAACCCCACAAATATTCTAAATAAATACACAGCCGACCATTCTATTGGGACCACCTCTACAATAAGACCAGTTCAGCGGGTCCCAACACCAAGAGTCTCAGACTAGTTATTAACCTCCACAAAGAGATCACATCTCTGTTGAAACCAGGGGGCGCATTCTCGAATATTGATAATGACACGATGAAAATGATCGTGGTAATGGCATATTAGTATGAAGAATGATCGAGGTGATATTGTCAACGTTTGTATTCTCGAAAGTTGAATCACTGTGATCATTGCCATGGAAATTTGTAGGGGTGATAAGATGTATAGTTATTATCATTAGTGTATATTTAAACGCCTGCTGGTTGTAGTCCTGTATCTCAAATAAATCTTCTTGGCATACCCAGCATTCTGTACACGTTTTGTATTTTACGAAACGAGAGGAATATTTTGCTTTTCTCAGTCGCTGCCTACAGTTGTTCCACCTACATAATACTGCATATAGATTTTATGGAAGTCGTTATTCACCCCCAAACCACTTCTCATCCAAACCCATCTACCTTTATGAAAACCTGGAACTGAAGTTTATGCCATCAAAAATGTGCTCTAAAATAGATCGTATGTAATGTCCTAAAACACTGAACAGAACGTGAACATTATACAATAGAACTACAAATTAAGACCACCCCTCCATTAAAACCACCCCTGCAATAAGACCATTAGTGCGGTCCCAACCATTCATAGATACAGAGCAACATGAACAGTCATACAGAGATCCCCGTCCCTTTCTATTGAGAACACTTCAGGTCAGAGGCAAGGATGGTCTTAATAGAGAGGTTCCACTGTACTTATTAATATCTCTAACTCTGGGATTGCAAATGAAGACCACCCCTCCATTAAAACCACCCCTGCAATAAGACCATTAGTGCGGTCCCAACCATTCATAGATACAGGACAACATGAACATTAATACTATTAATACTATTGAGAACACTTCAGGATGGTCTTAATAGATGGCCTTACTATAACATATCTAACTCTCGGGATGTAGACCCAGAGTGTGGCATCCCCACGGAGCTGCGAGGCGCGCATCTGCCTATCATCGACGACGCCACGGCGCTGCGCATGTGGTCCTCAGCCAACTACTACCCGCCCGTGCACGTGTGCGTGTGGGACGAGAGCTCGCTCGACAAGGGAGTCTGCTTTGTGAGTAGCGTACTAATTAAACAACCATTCAGTCATTCCATTTATTAGTCAACCACTCACATGCTTATGCACTCACTGGCTCACTTGCTCGCTCACACAGTTTCTAAGTATGCAACGAAGTATACTAAATCAAATTACCAATCAGCCAATCAAAACCTTACAACTAACTAAGCATACAAATACAATTGGTGTAAGAACTTTATCAACATGAATCGGTGTGCAATATTGGTATAGATGCATGATTGTCGATTTCATTATGCAGATCACATGCAGATGATGATCAAAATGTTCGATCGCTTCTATCTGGCGTTCATTGATTGCGTCCCCCCCCCCCTTGCAGGGTGACTCCGGTGGCCCGGTGGCTGTGGATGGCGTCCTCCACGGAGTGAGTAACTTCTGCGAGGCCAACTGCTCGCCCACCTACCCCAGCTGCTACACCCGCCTCACCAGCTACACTCAGTGGATCTGTGACACCACCGGCCAGGCTGTCTGCTAGAAAAAGCTGGAAAGCGCTAGCCATCTGAACGCCAGAATGTGCAAGATTATATTGAAACATTTTGATGTGATGGCTGAATAAATACGCATTTCATTTATCGAGTATGGTGAATTTGTTGTTTTGTTTTTGTTACACCACCGGACATACTGTCTTCTACCTAGAATATTAACTCTGTGGATAAACTACGTTGTTGTATTCAACATTTATTTATTGCAAAATTACAACATTTAACTACCAGTCCTAATGACATATAGGGATTACTTTATTTTATATAAATAAGAACTGTATTAACATGTATCGATGTGCAATGTACACATTTATGATTATCTAAAAGCACGGATTGTGGATTTCCAAACTTATAAGTAAATGCAGCCAATGAGCGACAACTTACTGATGAAGCTATGGAAATGTTATGAAAATATTCAAATTGTGATTGACAAAATTACCCTGTTGCAAGGAAGGCAAGCACCCCGACACCCAGTGCCAGCGGGATCAGGACCCGGATAAAATGATTGGATCCAAGGGGGACGCTATATCTGCCATTAAACAGTTAGAGAAAGGATCCATAACTGTTCAATGCATGCAAAAGTAGGCAGAAAAATGTTTCATATAACATTATGCTGTACGCGTTGCACACATTGTTGGTCGTTATAGAATCAAACTGCATTTTGTCATTATTCGTACCCTGCGCCTACTCACCCCCAGAGGGTTGTCTCGTACGTCATGGCGGCGGTGACATACTCTCCTGCCGCAAGAAGGCAGTGGTACTCAAGCTTCTGTGGCCGAGTGGTTAGGGAGTTGGACTCGTGACCAGAAGGTCATCCATAAACAGTTGATCACTGCTCCGTGTCACCTACACGTTAATTAGGTACAGGTCATTGGGTTGAAAGGGTGAGTGAGTGATTGTGTGAGTGATTAGCATTGTGGGCTGAATGTGCTGCCGATGCAAGCATGTGAGAAATGATCAATTGCTGATCATTGAATATGCCAATGACCTGGTGTAAATTGTAAAGTCGTGAGATCACAACTTGGATCAAGACTATAAACCAGACATTTACATTTACATTTACTCGGTTGCTGGATACATGCCCTTGTACATCAATGTGACGCCAGACCCATAATCAAACTTCATTCTGGGGGAAATCCATTGTGCGTCTGTAACGTTGTTCGTGTGTGTAGTGATAAAAGACTTCTAAAACATTTTTTACAACTGCCAATGTATCAATCCTTAAAGCTGAATTATTTCCCACATTTCACCCACCACTAGTCCGCTTGTGGTCACCAATGAATAGTCACTTGACAGTCAGCGACCGGTCACCCAGTGGGCTCTCACCAGTCACGCACCAGTGATATACCAGTCACCCAATAATAAACACTGCATTTGAGCATTCACGAACGTGCGTGCGTGCGTGCGTGCGTGCGTGCGTGCGTGCGCGCGCGCGCGCGCGTGTGTGTGTGTGTGTGTGTGTGTGTGTGTGTGTGTGTGTGTGTGTGTGTGTGTGTGTGTGTGTGTGTGTGTGTGTGTGTGTGTGTGTGTGTGTGTGTGTGTGTACAGACAAGTAATTAGCACTTGACAATTAACAGTAATGGGCATGGAGGATCCATAACGCGAAACTCACAAACATAATGCCACATTGCCCACTGCTGGTCAAACATTCAATATAACATGTTGATCGACTATTGCTTATATTTCCCGACGCAACGCAAATATGCATAGTAATCATTAATTGGAAAGAAATATATAACATTTTATGTTTTACTTGAAGTGGCCCATAGATTGTAGCTTTTGTGACAACAAGTTTCCCCATTAACCATTAACCCCAATATATAAAGGAGAGTGCGGGGGCTGGTACGGTCGAGGAATACGCGAATATACAGATCAATGTGTGAGCTGGGCGTGCGCCCCTCTCTTCCCCTCAAGAAATATCATTTCCATGTTCTTTTTTTCCTTTTTCTTTTGTGCATATACAACGCATTAAATAAATTCCCCGTACACAACAAGATATAGGAGAAATGAAGAAGAGATAGGACGAAATAGATGCTACATTGTGAAAACAACAGCACCCACCGTGGGATGGGTTTGAGGCGGTACTAATACGTTATCTAATACTCAGAATTACTAAATGCGCGACAAATGCCCCCCCCATTCATGAGCGGTAATTCCCCAACATAGTAAGACTGTGGTGTCTTTAATAACCGCAAATCACACTATCGCAAATTATAAACACATTCAGTGCCATTCGGTTTGTTCACACATTCGTCGTGCACACATTCACTATTTGTAATGGACAAGGTTGCGCAAATAAGCAGTCAGTTACATTGCAACTAGATATATTGTTGCATGTGTGCCCCTGAATATACCCAGACACTGCCGACATGAGGTCCAAAATTAATCATGTTGTCGCTGTGTCACTTTTTAAGAAATTCCAACATTTCTCTAGTCATGTTCTAAGGTACTTCAACTACAATGTATCTTCGCGTGTTGGGCGAGTTTTGCGATGTTGTGCATCAGTGCTGATTTGGGGGGCCAATTTTCAAGCGTTTATATTCATGTTAGAAGGGTTTAAATACGGCAGGATGAAGAAGACATTGTATTTTTTTCTAAAGCACTGCTGTCAAACACTAATACTGTTTTGACAGACGAAATAGGGTGTGCGAATTATTTGGATCAAAATGCATGTTTTAAGGCATATTCTATTATTGTTGACTCAACAAAACATGTATAAACAGTTGGGTCATTTGTGGCACTTTCGTGGCCACAGGGGGACTGAAAAGGTGATTGATTTGACACATTTTAAAAACAGAATTGAGCAGGGATCCTCGCAACTAACAGCTCACATGGCACTGCTCAGTAGATAACAATGACAAATATTGTGTATTAATACAATTCCTCTCAAAATGATCGCAACTTTGTGCTAGTATGCCCCACCCAAAGTTTACAATACCCAACATTACAGCATTCAACTAGAGCATTGTCTACAGCGCCCAGGACCTGTCAGCATCGTGACCGTGGTACGTCGTTTACGTTACAGTCATCGCGCGAATATTGTGTGTTGGCTCAGGCAGAAGTCTAAAATAGAGTTCATGCCCTCATTCCCATGGGACCACTTCATCACAAATGTGAACATGTTCCGTTTTTTCCTATTCACGTGTTTTTTCTTTTCTTTCTTTCATTTCTTTTTTTTTTTTTTTGGGGGGGGCGGGGGGCGGGGCGTTCCCAGCAGCAATGCCATTATTGATATGATTCTGTCTGCGTTTCAAGAGCAATGTTTTGTATAAAGTGATCAATAATTGACATCACATCTTATTCAAATTGTTTTTCAGGTATATGTATGTATGTGCGTGCGTGCGTGCTTGCAAGCGTGCGTGTGCTTTGCAGACGTTTAGCTGTTGTCTCAGGAGCGTCAACAGTCCTACTTAACGGTTGAAACTCAGTTCGCGGGATCATGCAATGAAGGTCACGTGATGCAAGTTGGAGAAGGTTGCGGAGATCTCATTTGCCCACGTTCTTCTCATCATCCAGAACTTGTTTCAGACAATGAGTTGACAGACAATTTTCAGTCTTCCCAGATTGGAATAAAACCGATGAAAACATACGTGTACGTGTGTTACAGTTTTTAAAAAGTGCAAGTCACTAATGTAACCATGATGTTACCGACCCTTGGAACGCGGACATAGTATTTCCACGTTGACAGACAATGGTGATGCATAGGTTCTCAGAATCCACCTATATATAGAATACAAATCACATATTTACCCGCAAACACCAATCCGTGAGTTCCTTTGACACCTATTTGCAGGTTAATTAATTTGTATTGCAATGCCATGACAGCACGTCAGTACAGTACCTTTAATTCATTTGCCTATCCATTAATTAACTAAACACCAACGTGTTTTGTCCCAATTCCTTAGAAACAATTTATATAGCAATCCATATCGTCAATGTCACCTTCCAACTATAATATGCTACGTTTTCACGTACCGCGCACATTGTTCTAAATCGTCGCACCATCATGGGTCTCTCGTTCTTGACAAAACTTGCCTTAATTGTTTCGGCGCTACTTGTTTTCTTCATCTTTACAGTAAAGGGTGGATTCGTGATGCGTGACATTACCAGATCCACATTTAAGGAGTGTACCACACGACCAACTGCCCGCGATTTGAATTACAAGTACAAAGAGGTATCTGGACTTATATGTGTTAGTTGTGAAACTATAATCAGTATATATAACACACTACATATGTTTAGTATCAAATAATAGAGAAGTGGACAGGGTTTCTTCATGGAGATTTGCTGCAATCTCGTTTATATAGGAAGGTTTGCAGTGGAAGACTGGGCGAACGTTATATCGTACATCAGCTTGTCTCTCCCTATAGCACTCTCCTATATCTATGTAATTTCAGGTGTGGACGCGAAGCAAGATCGAGTGTTCTGCCATCTGCCAAAGAGAGGCTGGCTGCACGGCCAGCACGTGGGAAAAGCCATCACGCGCATGCGCACTCTTCTCTGACTTGAAGCAAAACTGCAGCGCAGACGACGCGGTGACCTCTCCCACCTATTATGAGAAGGTAGCACTATATAGTTATACAACATGTCTGTTGCATATTCTTTTGCTCAAGTAAATGTGACAGTGGCAAATGTGGATACAGTGGCCAAGTGTTTCATCATTTAGACCAGGTTCTGGACCCACAGTCTCATGATGCAGTCAAATCGTGTTCCATATGCGATTTGACAAGAGGGCCCCCTGTACTGAGAAATATTGTATCTGACACTGAATTTGTACATTTCATTCTCGTTTACTGTAACCCTAAAAACATTCGAGTCTCGTGTCATATGTCTCGGACAGTCATTGCTCTCATTTTTAAGATAACATCAACACAAAGGTTCAAGGAAATAACATGTGGTATGATATCAGTTTTCTCACTACTGTTATAAAAATGTTATGTATTCTGTATAGTGTTTGGTAATATGAATATTGTCTCATTCTTATTTTACTGTTTATGTTGATTGAAATACATGAAAATCAATAGTTTGTATAAGTTTTCACTGAATGCATGTTTAAGTAGGCACTACTGAGTTACCAATTATCATGGCCCATGGGAGTATGAAAAAACTATGGAGAGAGACTTGAAATACTTCTTGATTTGGGGGAAGACCTGCTAATCTGGGTTGTACTTATAGGGGCAGTCTGGAAAATTGGTAGTAAATTTAAGAAGTAGGGGGCTGATTTTGTTCATCAAATTTAGGCAGGGGGTCTGGAAATCGTATCATAATAGCTTCATTTTAGTATATACCCTCTGTGTGCCATATTAAATGGTAGCCCCCTTTTGCACTAATAAAAGGTAGTGTTTTTATATTAATAACTGCGAAATGAGACAATAATGTCAATAACAATAAGAATTGGAAATGAAATCGCAAGCTAAGGAAGCATGGTTTGTTCATATTTATAGGTGAGCAGTAACTATTGCGACAACAACGGCACTCGGCATACGAATGGCACCTGCAGTTGTCCATTGGGCTTCATCGGACAGTTTTGCCAGAAAGGTACGTGCACTTGGGCCCGGTTAACTAAAACGTGAATGCAGTGGCAATGTTTCATTGTACCTCCGGTAGTCTAATCTGTCTGAATTGCGGACTTTCCACATGTCCAAGCCCCGGGGTCCAAGCGCACGAAAATACACCAATTTTCACATGTTGATGACAAAGATGAATATTAGATAAAATATTTAACGCAGAATCAGACAATATATCATAATTGGTTCTAATGTACTCGACCGTTTGGCTTATGCATGTGATCCATTAAGTTGGTGTTCTTCATATTTCAGCATCTTCGTGCACATCTAGTCCTTGTTTGAACAATGGTGTCTGTCTAGACGGAGCAGATTCTTACATTTGCAACTGTGCTGACGGATTTATTGGAGAAAATTGTGAAAGTGGCAAGTATTACATTTGAATTATATTACAATATGACATTGGATCACATTTTATCACATCACATCGTGTTACGGGTGTTGCGCGTAATTTAGATTTAAGAAAAAATTGGTATAGACAACAATTGACGAGACTCCAAAGGGTGATCTGTCTGACTGTCCTGTTACCAATCTGCTAATTGCCCTCGTAAAACCTTTGAGTAGAATATGCACCCTAACGGAATGTGAAATCATATCAATCAATCTTAGATATATTTCGCTTCTTACACGCATTCTCGGCAAATGACAAATTTGTAAATGGAAAATGGAGTAGTGTTTAATGCTACCATGTAAAAGTATATTAATGATTAAAATGCAACATAACTGTTATGTAAAATTAGTCGTGCTAAAATCAATGTCCACTTTATTAACACAGACATAGATGAGTGTTCTTCCAACCCGTGTCAAAATAGTGGGTCTTGTATGGATGGAGTGCTTATTTACAATTGCACATGCGCTGAAGGATTCACGGGAATTCATTGTGAAACACGTGAGACACTACAAATATTATCTATGTATTTAAATGCAATAGAAAGTTTTTCTTTTGGCCTTTGAATATACATTAAGTTTACATGCTTTATATTATTGTCAATCGTTACTCACCCGAGAAACTGCATTAATTGAAATGAATGTTGGCATACGTGTGTAAGAAGTATGAACAACTGTATATATATTTTTCCCATGTTTGCTTGTGAATTGAATTCTACCCTCACTGATATGCAAACAAGCTCCTGCCACTGTATTGACATAGCTGAAGACACATTTTCCGTTTGACTATATCAAGTGTCCCTAACGGGACTCGAATCTACGACCTCTGGGTTGAGATGATAACTGATCAAGAACAGTTTGTAGGCTGGGAGTTACAGAGACAACGGTTCGTCCATGTAACCTGTTTGGGATGATGGTATTATACTGGTCTCAAAGCCTTGGGGTCGTGAGTTCAAGACCTGTCGGGGCCACTTGATATAGTCAAATGGAAGATGTGTCTTCAGCTATGTCAATACAGTGGTAGGAGTTTGCTTGGCATAACAGTGAGGGTAGAATTGTGTGAGAAGTGTCCATGAGAATATGTACAATTGTACATATATCTTTTGACACATTAATTCTTAGAGTATATATCATATCATATGTAAAAATAATTGTGTGTCTCAGAACATTACGTTCTTGACCCATAGCATTTGATATTCCAGCCCTTGATCCGTGTTTCTCTAGTCCTTGCTTGAACAGTGGAACTTGTGTAGGCAATGTTAACTCTTATTCCTGCACATGTGTTAGTGGTTTTACAGGATCACACTGTGAAATTGGCAAGTACAATTTGTGGCATTCTATTGGGTTACATGGAATTTCATTACTGTTAATAACATTGCATTACATCACATCATATGGCACGCGTCTCTAATCTAATTGATTTTACAACTCACTAAATTTACTATCTGTAAAGAACAAAAACTAAATTTTACAATATATTATTACAGACATTGACGAATGTGCCGGATTGCCTTGTCAAAATGGTGGGTCTTGTATAGATGGAGTAGACAGTTACACTTGCACATGTCCTGCAGGATTCAGCGGACTTATGTGTGAATCTGGTAATGACTGATATTCTTTTTATTACAGTCATATTGTATGCTATTATAAGAAAAATAAAACAATCAACAACTTGTACGGACATATATAATACATCTATGGGGCGGGTTTGTAAGGAAGTGGAATAAAAGGCCGATAAAATTAGGGGTGCGGGGAAAGTGCCAAAAAGAGGAAAGTGTGATTTCAAGAAAGTGGGGTGTGGGGAAAACGCCTTTTAATTTGTGAGGTGGGGGGGGGGGCAAAGGAATTAAGGATGTGGGATTTCTTGGCCCCTTATAAATCTATATGCCATCTTCTCGAAGGAAATATATGACAAATTACGATATAAACTCTACTATTTCTTGCAGACATTGATTACTGTGCATCAAATCCATGCGTTAATACTGGTACCTGTGTAGATGGCTTGACCGGCTTCACCTGCGAGTGTCCTTCTGACAATGGTTTTGCTGGAGTTACCTGTGAAGACTGTAAGTTGTAATACGCCACCTCATTTCTTGTCATAATTGTAAAGAAAATAAAGAGAAAGATCAATAGACTGATTGAGTATGGTCCTAGAATGGTGCTGATTGGAGCACATATAAGTCATACACGTGTCGTATGCAATTTTCTCCCACTCCCTGACTGTGTTTATGAATGGCAAGGCCGTGGGATATTTTTTGATCT
The DNA here is from genome assembly GCA_019095985.1 of Streblospio benedicti. NCBI lineage: Eukaryota > Metazoa > Annelida > Polychaeta > Spionida > Spionidae > Streblospio > Streblospio benedicti. The sequence continues at coordinate 32,931,977 of CM032665.1, read as the reverse complement.
CTTTATAATTTCATACGCCAATCTTTGCATAAATGATGATAATTATAATGTAAAAGGGGACTGCTTTACTACACTTTACTACAGATTCATTCATAAAATTGTAAAGTTATTCTTTTTAAACACCAGATGGCAGCATTGATAATAAAATTGCCACAAAAATATCCATACTAGTGTTATACTCTGATATTTTACTGAGCATAACTTTGTGCTGAGGGTGGACAAGAAAACTGATCGCGCAATCAGCGTAAGGTATTTTTTGCTCATTAACATAATTGAAGATTCCATTCCATCGGAGAAAGGGCGACAGCATAAATCCCTACATATTTGGTGTTAAGATGTTCAGTGCCTTGACCTTAACTGAACTCAACTGAAGTACTTTTTTTGTTCTTGGATAGAAGTTGGATAGTTTTAAGTGGTTTCTATGCCTTGTTGCCAGTATATACGTGGGAGAAAAGGTAATTATATAAGTGGAGTGGAGATATCAGCCAATATCTCACCTCGTGGTTTTGATAACAGCACTTGTTCGCTCCGCTCACTTGTACTGTTATCAAAACCACTCAGTGAGATATTGGCTGATATCTCCACTCCACTCATATAATAACCTATTAGTGCACTGCCAGATCCAATGATATATCCAGGATTTCTCAGAACCGAGGGCACATGTGTTAAATTGTACCCTCAGACCACGTGTGTCCAGAACATGGTCAAAATTGTGGGGGAAAACGGCTGGGGCGCTGGGCCGGTATTATTATGTGAATTACTATATGGTTGTAAATTAACAGCTAGCCCACGCATTCATAATCTCAAAAATACATTTTCCTATATATAGGCCTACCACTGATGGACTTGTTGATTCATAATAGCATTTTAACTCTGTTCTGACACCGCACAATTACTCCAGAGTATTTATGTCGAAACACCTCTTGCTATAGAAGTAATTGAAAAAAAATGTTTGATGGTTTATATGTATTGCGAAACCTTTCTGCTATAACAAACTATATATGTTAATTAACCGATACTGTTTTGGTCTCTGTATAACAAAGCATTATTTTTCACCAAATAAAACTTTTTGTGAAGGTAAATCGTGGTATGATGAATGTAATTATGTCATGGTCTTTCATGATCCCAATTTCATTTAGGTCGGATTCACAGCCGGGGCCGTGGTTTTTCTTCGGCGTATGTTCACTGTTTTGTCGTATTTTTCATTATGAAAGCATTCCCAGATTCGTATCATAACCATGTAACTTTTTTAGCACTACTGGCTGATCTGCGTATGTCTGCGTATTCTGCGTGTTGAGTTAAGGATAGATACCTATGCTTACAAGAGGATACGTAGTCTTGCGGTTACTTCAGATTTTTATCCGCTAGCATCTACAAAATGCCTTAATTTAAGGGGCCAAATAAGGTGTTTGCTAGATACTTCATATTAACTTTAGATAACAATTAATTAAGATATTGGGATTAAACAAAATGCTTTATTTCAGTCGTGGGAACAGACATGGTGCCAGGTCCTGTTCTTCTTGTAGTTCTTAATGGTTTCCAAAAAGACATTGCACAAGTTGATAACCTACGCTGCCATGATACTCCAGGATCATTTGCACGTGGCTTTCAGTTACATGTAAGTGAGCTGTTTTACCACTTAAAGACAATCCACAAAATTCCTTTTGTGTTCTATATGTATGACTGAGCATATTAATCTTGTTATAATCACCA
>CM032665.1:32917302-32930164 GCA_019095985.1 Streblospio benedicti | reverse complement strand
TCTGTAAATTATACAAATATTAAACTATTTGTAATATAAATACATATATACACGTACGTTCTTTCACAAGTTAATAAATGTTTAAAAATATTACTATGAATTATAACCTCAATATTAAATTATCTGACAATCAGGAATATTTGCACAAACCAACACAAACCAACATTTCAAGTATTAGTTCCCTTCTATTACATTCAATATATATATAAATACATACAAGCACATCAAAGCCAACACATTTTATTCCACTAAACAGATAACTATTTAACAAGAAAACTTTTCAACAAGTTAATAATAAATTCACTTACAATAGCTGCCAAATTCTGCATTGACCACACCATGGCCGATATTTTACCACAACTGAACACAGCTTCAGTATTTGTTCCAAAGCTGGCAAGTAGTATATTTACACAAGAATATTCATGTTTCAAGGTGTAAAGTGCAATGCGGGGCTACCAACTGCACAACTGCTGCTGTGGGGCTCCGTACATAACAATTATTACAGGGATGATCCCGTCCTGAATCAAACTATTTAAAGCATTTAAAACCTCTTGAGAATACAGCCTTAAATGTCTTCTATGATATTTTATCCATATAAAACATGCTGCAAAATGTGCGAAATGTTTTGTTTTGTTTATTATAACACAGGTTGCAATGCAATAAAGTTGAGAGAACAAGGTGCGTGGGGGTCACTCAATTTTTATTGACGTTGTGGAAGTGGGGTGCCCAATTTCCATTTATGATATTGGTGGAGTAGCTCGTTTTACTAGTTTTCTCTTCTCCATATGACTAACCCGCCACCGTGTACGATATTAAAATTGTGCGAGGTCCCTCAGAACCATTTTCAAACAGCTATACGCGCACATACCTACATGACTATCTCATGATAAAGCCGGGTTTTGTCTAGTTGAAAGAGAAACATGATATGACCCTTTGACAGAATGACATATTCACTTCAGCCTTTTATAAAATGTTGTTGTTGGTGTTGTTGAGTTATGCTCATGATGTATTGGTAATACAGCCAGGTAGATAATCCCGAACTTCTCAATATAAAAGTAACATTACACAAATCTATGGTCAGTTGTAAATTGTTATTTTAGATCCAGACGCAAGGTGGAGGGGAAAGTGATGACACAGCAGTAAATGCGATCAGGATTTTTTGTGAATCACTGTCAGACGGAATGCAATTTAATGTTGAGTCTAGCACTACTTTGGAGGGCGTGTGGTCGGATCAGCAATATTGTCATCCTGAGTACTACATGGTGGGATTCGAGGTAATAATGTAAATTTTTCTAAACTTTCGACTCTCTCTCTCTCTCTCTCTCTGTCTCTCTCTCTGTCTCTGTCTCTCTCTCTCTCTCTCCCTCTCTCTCTCTCTCTCTCTCTCTCTCTCTCTTTCTCTCGCTCTCTCTCTCACACACACCACGCACACGCACACACACACACACACACTCACATAAAGAAACTAGTTGTCAAGGAAAGATATCTCGCTAAATATGATCACTACTTTTCAGATGAAAGCAGAACCATATGGAGCTACTAGTAGCGACAATACAGGAATGCACGGAATGGAGGTCACGTGCCGTGGTCCTGGTCTCTATGGAACCGACACGGCGTTCAGCCGTTCAGACGATCTCGGGTGGGCTAGTGCAGATTGGGGTAGCAAAAGTGAAAACTGCCCTGTAGGCACGGCTGTCTGTGAAATTCAGGTCATTGTGGGGTCTGTAGATGGCGATAACTATGGAGTTACAGATGTCAGTTTATTTTGCTGCACATACCTCATACCTACATAGACTTTTGTATAGTGAATAAATGCGAACAAAAATATAACACCAAAGAGAGGTATAGTGACTCAATAGTTTTGATAGTAGCAAGTATATAATAACGTGTACACGTATGTACGCACATAGTTACAAGCATGATGTAACATAATTTAGCCAGTCAGGTTTTACGGGTCAAGTGTCACTAGCAGATTATTAAGGTCTTTTCGAAATACTCGTAGGTTGATTAAGCTGAATAGACATTCGTATATGTAAACGCCAAATACGCATCTAGTAATCGTTTTATCAATGAAAAAATGGGTGCTATATACAGCACCACCACACCCTTAAGCTTGCACCAATTGAGTGGGCGGCGGGTGGTATAATGGGTCAAGTTATCCCACAGCTCTAATTTGTTTTGGCCTTATTTCCCACACCCCTATTTTATTTTATTACCTTTCCCAACATACTACAAGACTTAAGGCGTTTTCCCCACATCCCACATCCTTGAAACTTGAAATTCCACATGTCTTTTTCTTTTTAGCCTTTTCCACCACATTCGTTTTGGCATTTTTCCACACATACCTCTTCCTCTTTATTCCGGGAGGGGTGTGGCTTTTTTCCACTTCATTATAAATCCACCCCTTTGAGTACCACATGTCATATTTCTATGAGACAATAAGACTGGTGATGAAAGTATGTCTGTCTGTTTCTTTAATGTATGTATTTTAAAACAAACAGTGTTCGTGTTAGGTAAATTAAAGTCATACTGTTTTATGATTGTGCTTCTCTAAGTTTGCATGTTGAGCTCGAGTTGTATTTAATTTTGTAGATACATTTTACATATATATTCACAAATAAAATCCACGTCTATACTTAAAACTATTGTATCTATGATGTAATAAAAAGAAACAAAAACTGATTTCTACAAAATCTGTGCATCATAGCTTAGTTCTGCATTATATTAGTACGCTTTGTATCTTGTAGTTGAATGTATATATTGTGCTCTTTTTTAAATTTGTTAGTATGTAATAAATGACTGTTGTACTGAAATACGCATTCCATTTATTTCTGTATATATGTGTTACTTTAATGACATTGGTAGATTCAGAGTTGGAGGCAGTGGACTTTATCCTCCTTTACCCCCAAATGATTGACAAGCTGGCCCCACCACTTTTTGAAAACCTGGATATGCTAGTGTATGCGACAATAATGTCAGAGGCTTCGTTTCGACAAACACTACAGGTTTTAATGTAACATAAAATAACATTTATCTATTTTATTCTTTTAAAAATACATAAAATAAAATACGAACTTCCCATATTTTACATGTACATCTTCTCGTGACCAGGGGTCATTTTATATCATTATCAGATAGTAATGGATGATGGATGATATCTTTTTTATGGCAATATGCATATTTTACCGACCATCTCTAGAAGCAAAACTAGTTCATAATATCAACACAGGCAACTACAATGAATGTGAGATATGGAATATGTCTTGCGTAAAAAAGATAAGACGGGTATTAACCTGTCGCCATATCTCTAACATATTGCAGCAATAAATAAGTGTTGAAGATTTGATCTTCTTATCATACAAAAACACCATTTCATGCAGATTTTTCAATTTTCAACTACCCCCTCCCCCTTAAAAGAATGAAAAAAATATGGATTGGTTTTTCCTATGTACCTTTACCTTCATACGTTTTCCAGAAATAGGGACAAAATACAGGTTGTGCTTGACCAGTACTACAAATAGGGTTTAATGCATACTCAGGCTTTGATTTTTTGTCAATGTGGGAAAGCTAAATTCATGACTTGAACGGCAGCAGGTCCTCTCATTATAACAATAATGTGGGAAATGTGGGAAATGCCCACACAATCATGAGACTACACGCTTTAGATACCCCAAGTAGGACCATTTCCATACAATAAGACCATTTCTCATGTCACCAACATTCACAAAGATATTGCTACAACCCTCTCTATTGAGAAGATTTGAGGCCAGCCACAAGCTTTTGCACAAACAACACTACCATTTTTGAGTAATGAGTCAGCTTCCAAGTCACCACACAAAAACAGGCAGAGTGACATGCAAGCTGACAGATGCTGTACCAGAAAGCAAGACAAATGCCCACACACCACCTCGTCTCTCCCGCACCAAAGCCCTGTTCACTTTGTCATTTTCAGTGGAACCTGTCAGTGTCTTGTAAGGACATCTGTTTCATGTGGACCCGTTTCCCTTCTATACGTTTCCCTATATACTATACGGTCTCATTTTTTCAAGTTTGCTTCTATCTCATGTGGAAAGCTTTCACATCTACCTCCCCCTATAATTATGGCATTGAAAACGTGAACGTGTTTTAGGTCAACTGTCTTATGGGTAATCGTAATTTGCACCAGGATAAGTTGTATGTTGACGGATATGGAGACGAGCTTCAGGCGACCAGCATGCACATCCCATAACCGTCTGCCAGACCGACTTCATGGCTACACACCACTCTCGAGCTTCTAGGGTCCAGATTCAGGTCCAAAAAGAACAGTTTAACTTTGATAGAACTTTAACCATGGACGGAACACTACCCAGATTTGGTTAATGCGGGTATTTGGTGCAGATCACCTACTGCACGTGACTTTGAGGTGTTCAGTCTCCGCTCACCAGTTACTAGAGGGTCATTCATGCTTAGGCCTATTACCGCATACAGTAGAACCTCAAATGAAGACCATCTCTATAAAAAGATCACCTCCATCACTGGTGGATCCAGGCTTTTGGAAAGGGGGTGCAATTACATGAATTAGGGTTCCTGTATGTTTTGTACGCGCGATCGATGGCCAATATGCCAAATACCCATTGAAAATGAAATAGTGTGGTTCAAAATTTCTGTTACTAAAATTTCTGGTTTAACAGGCGTATATCAACCACATGTGTGCACCATTAGATATCATATATTGAACACATGTCAAACTCGCCAATGATTTCACAAATCAGGCTTTATTATTGTCAGCATGTGGCTCGTGAGTCCACAACTCCACAGGAAGCACCACAGCAACACAGTTGGAAGTTACCTCTAAGATTATGCTCATACTCAAACTTTCAAAAAGCCCTTCTGCACTGATAAGATACAAGCGCCCCGAATAAGGTTTAAAACGACACGTTCTCTTGTCCGTTGCAAACTGACTCGTTCGGTCCGCAGTTAAATCTGAGTAATAAAAAAGATTCTCATCTAACTCTGGCTTATAATCATCACACAAGCATTTTTCGTCTACAAGTTATTGAAAATGAATTGTTGAAATCAATGTGTGTGACATTTGTAAGACTGTTCATAGGCAGTGAGAAAGACATTCTAATGAATACTAATGCAGTAGAACTTCAACACCGCCTGGTGCAAATGGGCTCAAGTGGTCTCAACAGCACGTTACTCTCTGTATGTTGGTTCATTGTGATCTCTATTCTAGCTCGGGACTCCTAGAAATGGCATTTTTAATAGAGGTGGCCTCAACATAGAGGTGTTCTTGATAGAGAGTGATGTACTCAAAACATACTGGCACTAGCCACTGAACATCGTAAGAAGAAAAAACACTTCATTTCATATTCATTCTACAAACAGTAATGCTTTATGATCCAAGAACCAGTCACTGCAATATATGTAGACTGTAACAAATCTAGTGATATCTAATCGCCAGTGTCATATAATGATAACCCCGAGCTTTGACTCACTCCAACTTGAACTTTAAATGAAGACTTAAGTGTTAGAATAAAGATTGGTGCTTGCACGTATTTAATAACAATGCATACGTGGCGAGGGATGGTATATTGAAAGAGCAAAGCATCGCCAAAGCGTATCAAAGCTTGATCAAAGCGACGTCAGGTTCATGATAGATCTTGGGAAAGCTTTTAGTAAAGTGGAACATTCAGCATACTAGCAAGAGCGCAAAAAGATTTTAAACTGTTTAAAAATTTTGGGATCTCTGTTACGAATTGATGAAAGCGCCCATGTCAAGGCTTAACAAAGTTTAATTCGAAGCGTAGGAAAGCTTAACAGGCCTTGGCTCAAAGCGGGGAGCGCAGTCTATAGTCTTATATAGGCACTGGATCACAAGCGGGCTGAAAACGGCGATCTCGGCATTTGCATCCAATGAGTAACAGAGGTTAACAAGAGCATAGCAATGCACAACAGAGCTTGATAATCTTGACAGTGCCTGAATTAAAGCCTCATAATACAGCGTTTGAGGGGGCCACGTGCTGGAGCTCGCTTTACGTTTGTCTGTGTTGCGCGAGACTACCATGCCGTAAGATCAATTTTGCAACACTTAACGACCGTCGCGTTGTACACCGTCGCATATACATGTAGATAGGCCTACAGTCGTAGCGGTGTGCACGGGGTATTAAAACACTTAATAAAATGGCGAAGTATAACACTAGAATATGCATGGGCATGGAAATTGGATATTTACCACAATTGTCGCTGCTTATAACAATTTTGATTATCATTAACAGGTAGGTAATATCAACATTTACATTTTTGCATAAACACCAATATTGGATTTACCTACTCGTGAAAAAGGCTATTGTTCGAAAGTCTGTCCTATAATACGTCATATCAATCATGATGTTTTAATTATTTTTTTTTTCATTTTCCCCACAGTTATTACAGTTGGTCTATGATGAGGTCCAATCAGTTGTCCCAGTGTAGTCCCTACACAGGCCACTACTACACATTGCGTAGCTTCTACCATTATAAAAAGATCAAGGAAGAACTCTTTCATCTGTCGCAATTAGAAGGTGATTTTGCCATAAACAACAAATCTAACTCTGACTCAACTACTTATGTAACAGTGAACACATTAAAGGAGGTCAATAAAGTCACCAATGTTGATCAACTCCTCAATGACAATGCTCATCTCCTAAAATTAATTAATAACTCAAACATTGTTCATGGCTATTGGATGATAACCGATAATGTAACGAGCGCACAATTTGCAATACCACTTGCTGAAGCGGCATATCAAAAAGATGTTATACTTCAGACAGGCACCTTAAAAACTATAAAGCAAAATACCTGTAATGTTCACGCCAACAACAAAGTGTACAATTACGTGTGTTTTGTGCAAAAGAAGAATCTACTTCATCCATTCGCCTATAAAATTCACAAATTACGGAATAGCTGCTGTTTCACAGTGAGCTACCAGATCGTGGAGCGTCAGAACGGAGTTCTCACTAAAGGTGGTAGCTCCTTTCGAGTGGTGAAAACCATGACAGAAACAGGTCTATTGTTGCATTGTTCCGTGGAAGATCATTTTGATGGCCACTATACCATCGAATGTCCGTGCATTGATGGTTGTTACGACATCTCTGTCACACTGATGTTCAATGATTTCCTAGCCTTTGCTGGGCATGATATGCCGGCTTCGAGCAAGATTTCCATTAGTGCTGAGTACAAGCTGCTATACGAGAGGCGTGAGTGTGGAGGCAAAGCCTCAGACCTGTGCTGCTCACGCCTTGAGCCGCCCTCGGGGTGGAGGAACCGTGGTGCACAGTGGCAGTGGTATGACGGCAATCAACCTGCAGAAATATGGCTTTTTACTGAACAGGAAAAACACTGTCTATCACGGATGAAACCAACCGTATTTTTAGGAGCTTCACACATGAGAGAAATATTCTCTTACTTGGAAAGTCAAGCCTATAATGAGGTAACTGTTTCGAAGGGCAGCACCGCATCCAAAGTAAGGAATCTACACTTTGTTTCAGCAGCTCTTGTGAATCAACTTGGTAAATATCTGAAATCACACAGTAATAATGTAAAAGATATTGTCTTCATGACTGGTGCCTGGGATATGGAAGTTAATTCTCTCGAGCAATTTATTGACCAGAGTAAGGATCTGGTAGACTATGTAAGAAACGTTTCGTTCTCCTCTTTCGGCAAGCCAAAGATCATTTGGATGAAGACTGTTGCTTTTGTAGAAAAGGTCCGTCAAAGAAGAAATGCTTTTCATGTGGAAGCAGCTATGGAATACCTGTCTGTGCAGTTTGAAGATCTAAATATTAAGGTGATAGAAGTGTTGGACATGACAAAGACGAGGTACAATGAGGGAGTGGTTGGTCCACACTACTTCTACCATTTGCATCCCACACAAAATTTTGTAGGAAGTGTAGGGTATATTTATGTAAATGAGCTGTTAAAAATCTTATGTGGTGAATGATTACTTCATACTAGCTTATACCCGTGTGGTCTAAAAGGCATGCTGAGAACAACATTGAATCCCTCCAGTTACATAATCGTATAAGTAGATCCCAACTAAATCATTGGTGAAACCCATTGACTTGGCATGTAAAATGAAAATCTTCGGGAGGAAATGTAAGTGTCCATGTAAATGGGAACACAATTCCCTCCGTGGGCATAGAAAAAAGACATATTTAATGAGTGTATAAATATGTTTTTTACAGCATTTTATTTTCAAACACCCGTGTCCTGACTACACTTGCCACGTCCTTAAAGTACCACCACCCATCCTGAAAGCACCCTGACAGCATCCCCATACACACAACATCCAAGATCAAGCCAAGGCGTCATTCATTGAAAGACAGTTTTTTGACCATGTAAACATGGCAGGGTGACCATCCTCTGTAATAGCCAATGAAAATCAAAGTCATTGTAATTTTTCCCTAACATTGGCTATAAGTATGCTTATTTAGGAAGTACAAACACCTACTATATATTGTGAACACACTAACTACACAGCAAACATAAGCATCAAGTATGATTCATTGGCGGAGCTTTTCAGAACCATATAACAACAGTCGATGATGAAAAGAAAGTCAAGACACCAACCATTCAAAAATAAAGGCCACTCCGCAATGCCCGCATTTTGACACCACCCATCGACTTCCTGATAGTACCTGCCAACATCAACCCCCCCCCCCCCCATCCCAGACCACCAATTAACAACAAATACATATTACGTAGTTCAGGCATCCACTCCCACCCATCGTCCTGATAGCACCCACCCTTGTCCTAACAAAGCTCAGCCCCAAATCTGACACCGTTCGTCAAGTCCTGTTAGCATGTTTTCCATCCTGACAGCACCCATGACTTGATAGCACACACAGGTACTAACATTACCAATCTCTCATCCTGCTTGAAGCCACATACACATTGGCATAGCCCAGATGGCGACACATTTTGATACTTACACAATACACATATATAGTCCTTTTAATACTTAGGTTCTGTCCATTACGTCCAACCATAATAGTGATAAATTATGTTGATTTTGCAAGCATCCATACTCCCGATTACTATAGCATGACTACAGGAACAGTCACTCTATGTACATGTGGTAAAAACATACTTATCCACTCACCAAATATGTCTTTTTTCTATGCCCATGGAGGGCATTGTGTTCCCATTTACGTGGACACTAACATTTCCTCCCTTAGATTTTCATTTTACATGCCAAGTCAATGGATTTCACCAATGATTTAGTTAGGATCTACTTATACGACTATGTAACTGGAGTTATTCAATGTGATTCTCAGCATGCCTCTTAGATCTATAGATATAAGTAGCAGTAATACTTGAACAAATATCAAAAACACTGTAGATCTTCTTCGATTATGTCACACATCTGATATTTCCACTTTTGGGGGGAAGGGGGGGTCAAGAAAATAGAAAACAATATCATCCCTAAATACAACACAGTCCTACTGTGACAGAGTGGGAGGCTCTAATCCTAGGTGTTACAGTGGAACTACACTGGCTGTGAGTCACTGACCTACACTAACAGGGATTTTTGTCACATCTTAAAGACCCCCCGTTACATTCCAGGTTCTCATGTGTCGAATAATCTATGGAACAGGATTTATCAGTTACCATATTATTCAAAGAGCTCTAGATACATTTTGTGGGAAATAAAACAAACAATGAGGCATGTGGGATTTCTTGAGCCCTTTTGATCCCCCCCCCCCCCCCCGGCGCTCCCCAAACAACATCTGTATTTTATGTGCAGTGGTATATGTGTACGGGCGGGCCCACCACCGTAAAAGTGATGCAAATGCTGTTACCAATTGAGAGAAAATGTGCCTCATATGTAACTCCACTTAGCAAAGGAGGATTTTTTGAGTGAAAACATAAAAGCACTAATAAACATTGTAAAATAGAAATGCGTCAAGGGCATTCAGTGACATTTATCTATAATGCATAAAGGGCAACTTGTTTACAAGTTTTCAGCTTATGTTGAGCCTTTGTAGCTGCAGTTATGAATATTTCATCAGGAGACCAACGGGAAGAGTTTCCAATAACATGTTTATGGCGACAATCGATTAAACTGCTTTGGATACCTAAAGCAAAAAGTGAAGAACGAATAATCCTGTGAGTGCCATAGAGGTTAGCTGTCTTGAGCAGACGTCATGTGGAGTAGTATGATGTCATAAAGACCCCAAAGGCGTCACATGGGTTTAAATACTAGGGATTGCCACCACTTTGCCAATTGGGCTATGTGTACATTAGAACCTTCAATCAAGACCACCCCTCTAAATACACCGCCTGTATTATAAGATGGTTTGTAATAGTCCCAAGTCTTCATAAAAAAGACCATCGCAAACATCGCTAAAGAGACCATCCGTATATTAAACCACTTGACGCCAGTCCTTGGACAGTCTTAATAGAGATGTTCTACTGAAGTGTGTGAGAATATCTGTGCCATGGAGAGCATTATGTTCCCATTACCTTAGACACTAATTTTTCATCCAATAGCCTTTGCATGTTAGATGCCAAGTGCATTTTCAGTGATCAATGACTTACTTGAGAAGATATTCTTCTCCATCTGCGCCTAGTATACCACATCCAAGCTCAGAAATCTATAGCTTTATCTGTTGCTTGACTTCTTGGTCATTGCAAATATTCGATATTGTGGTATAAGAACTACCCTATCTCAATTTACCTTCAGTCTTAAAGGTTGTTCCAAAACACTCTTTCTCCATATCATACTTGATACTTGGAAGGTGCTAAGTTGTCAGTACAATGAAGTGTGCCAATATCATTTATTACTAAAAATATTTATTTGTATGTACTAACTAATAGAGCCACCGCTACAAAGTATCACCCATGCCCACAATTTGCACAACGGTGGTTGCTGGAGAAAAAGAGTGCTGTACTCATTCCATACACTTTACTCAATATATCCTTTTTCTATGTCCATGGATAGATGGTGGTGCTGTCAGGACGTGGGCAAGTGTCGTCAGGACAAGGGTGCTTGAAAATAAAATGCTGTAAAAAACATATTTACACACTCAACAAATATGTCTTTTTTCTATGCCCATGGAGGGCATTGTGTTCCCATTTGCATGGATACTAACATTTCCTTCCTTAGATTTTCATTTTACATGCCAAGTCAATGGATTTCACCAATGATTTAGTTGGGATTGACGTATACGCTTATAAAACTGGAGTGATTCAATGTGATTCTCTTCATGCCTCGTTGACCACACGGGTATAAGCTAGTGAATATGTAAAAGAGTCTCATGCTCGAGCAAGAGATGCTTTTATACATTGGCAAGTTAATGACAAACCTAGACGGGGTCCAATACATGTTGCTATGTTAGAGTCAAAAGCCAATTTTAAAAGGTGTTTTCGGTTTTGTAAGTCCATAAAAGATAAAGCCAAAGCTGACTCTATTGCTAAATCTCTGCTATTAAAAGATGGTGTTACATTCTGGAAAGAAGTTTAAAAAACTGGGTAAAAGTGGTGCTAACTCTCTGGCTTCATTGATGGATGGTGCAGTTAGAGAAAATAACATATGCAATATATGGAAAGACCACTATGAGAATTTATTAAACTCCAATACTGATTTTAAGGATAAAACAGAGGTTTTGAATAGTATTAAGTTGTCTCATATGAAAGAAACTATGCTGTATTTACAAATGCAGATGTAAAGGAATCCATTAAAAACCTTAAAATGGGTAAAAGTGCTGGATTTGATGGCATATTTGCTGAGGACTTTAAGTATGCTGACAATATATGTACGCATTTAAGCATGCTCTTTAATGCAATGATAATGCATGGTTATATTCCTAATTCTATTATGTATACAATAATTGTCCCCATTGTTAAAGACAAAAAAGCATTACTAAATAGTAAGGATAATTATAGACCTGTAACATTAACAAGTATTATTTCTAAGATTTTGGAAATTGTTTTGCTTAATTTATTTGAAGATGAGTTACAATCTAATTTTAATCAATTTGGCTTTAAGAAGAAACTGGGTGCAGATATTTGTATTTTTAGTCTTCAACAAATAATAGAATTTTACAAGTCTCAGAATACTCCGGTTTATGTATGTTTTCTAGATGCGTCTAAAGCTTTTGATAGGGTGAACCATTGGACTTTGTTTAAAAAATTGTTAAAAAGAAAAATTCCCATTTTAATAGTCATGATAGTACGCCTAATTGTTTTCTGGTATACTAAGCAAGAGTGTTGTGTTCGATGGGGCTCATCCTTATCTAATCCTTTTAATGTAACTAATGGTGTCCGCCAAGGGGGAATTTTGTCCCCAATTTTGTTCACCTTATACATGAATGACCTGTCTATTATGTTAAATGAGTCAAAAATTGGTTGTAAAAAATATGGTCAAATGTGCAATCATCTTATGTATGCTGATGATACGTGTATTGTCGCTCCGTGCCCAAGTGCACTGAAAAAATTACTGAATATCTGTTGTGTGTTTGCTGAGCAACACTCTGTCAAGTTTAATGGTAATAAATCTAAGTACATTTGCTTTAAAACAAAAAATTGTAAAAAAATGCATGTTACCAATATGTCACTTGGATGTGAGATTGTACCTATTGTAGAAAAAGTTAAGTATCTTGGGGTGATTATTACTTCACAACTAGATAGTAACGATGATATAGCACGTCACACAAAATGTATCTATACACAAGGCAATATTTTGATTAGTAAATTTAGATATTGTTCTGAAAGTGTTAAAATATGTCTTTTTAAGACTTTTATTAGTAGTATGTATGGTAGCCAAATTTGGACTGTATTTAATGATAATGTCTTTAACAAAGCTTCTGTAGCATATAATAATGTTTTTAGACATCTT
>CM032665.1:32883217-32907545 GCA_019095985.1 Streblospio benedicti | reverse complement strand
ACAGCCCAGTGGGTACTGTAGGCTATTTTGGGGGAGTTCTAAATATGAACTATAAACAAGGACTGGTGATTAGTTTCAAAATAATGTTTTGGCCCTGTGGTCCGTTATATAAACTGATCCTGACTCCCCTGAAGGCCAGAAAATTTTACCCAGGGTTGTGGTCCGTGACCCAGGGTTGTATGAGATATGATCATGGCATCCATGTAATCATTAATGTTCATGTTTAACACAATGCAATGGCTAAACCCAAAAATCCACAATGCAAACACATAAAAGTAATGAATGCTCTCAAATGATGCAAATAATGAATGCTCCCTATTCATGTAAACAATTTCTGCTAAAGTTGACATGGCATCATGAACTTTGCACATACATTGTACAGTATATCAGATCAAAGCAAATAACAGTTCATGCAACAATAATCAATGAGATATTTATGACATACACTACAATATGGTGTTTAGTTTAACTTCAAGCATGTTAAATAGAGTCAGTAAGATTAGTGTACAACTGCGTACTCTTCTAAGACTTCATAACTACACTGCCTACACTGGCTACAGACATAGATCTAGCAGTCACAGTCACTCCATGCAATCCCCAGATGTGAAAAAGAAAGGATTTAAAATAATTGATGGAGCCATTGATAACCAATCAAAGCAGTTTATAGAAAATAAGTGTTTTAATGAGGAACTTACAAAGAAGTATCAGTCAATTGTGCAATTAGTGTCAATGGGAGGTGGAGAAAAGGCAGCGCAAAGACATGTTGGAAAAAATAAGAAAATTCTTGTCAATGAACGTCTTCGCAGGCTCTTTGATGATGCTGATGATTTGCTTGAAATTGGCGCTTTAGCAGGAATGGGAATGAAATACGGTGATGTACCTAAAGCTGGCATTGTGACAGTTATCGGAAAAATTAATGGTGTCTATTGCCTAGCTATTGCTAATGACGCAACAGTGAAAGGTGGAACTGTTTTCCCAATAGGCGTGAAAAAACAATTGCGATCACAGGAAATAGTTCAGCAAAATAGATTACCCACCGTTTATGTTGTGGACAGTGGTGGGGCGTTTTTGCCATTACAGGCGGAAATCTTCACTGCAGGAGGAAGGACATTTTATAATGAAGCTATAGCCAATTCACTAAACATTCCACAGCTGGCTGTTGTCTGTGGCAGCTGCACTGCCGGGGCTGCCTATGTTCCCACCATGGCACAAGAGGCACTTATTGTTGACAGAATTGGAACGATTTTCTTGGGTGGCCCACCATTAGTGTATGCAGCATTGAAAGAGAGAGTTTCTCCAGAAGAACTTGGGGGAGGTTTGATGCATTCAAGTGTGAGTGGATGCACAGACCACTATGAAATGAATGAGGAAGATGCGTTTGAAACAAGTAGGGAAATTGTTTCGACCTTTAATATCAATGCGATTGAATACACACAAGATTTTGAAGAGCCACGCTTTGATGCATCGGAATTACTGGGCATTATCCCTCAAAGCAACCAGCATACATTGAATATGTACCAGGTTATCGCTAGAATTGTGGATGGTAGTAGACTTCAAGAGTTCAAACAAAAGTTTGGCTCGACACTGGTGACTGGTTTTGCACATTTATGTGGTCATCTTGCAGGAATTGTAGCTAACAATGGATCTATGACGACAAATGCTGCACTGAAAGGTGCGCATTTTGTGCAGATGTGTTCACAGAGAAACGTTCCCGTGATATTTCTGCAAAATTCTGAAGCCAATCTTGATTCCAATGGAAACAATGTCGATGAAGGCAACAGAATAAAAGCCCATGCTGCTCTCATGGCAAGTGTAGCGTGTGCAGAAGTTCCCAAATTGACTGTTATTGTAGGAAATAGTTTTGGTGCTGATAATTTCATGATGTGTGGCCGTGCTTTCAATCCAAGATTCATATTCAGCTGGCCAAATGCAGTTACATGCATTTCTGATCCTAATTTGCTGTTGGAACAGGCAATTCAACAAACATCTGTTGCCAGTGGTGATAAAGACACTGATGTTGAGAATAAGCTCAAAGAATATGTCACTGTTTCATCAAGTGCATTTAACGCTTCAGGGAAATTATGGGACGATGGAGTAATACTCCCTCAAGATACTAGGAAGATTTTAGGAAAGTGTCTTGAAATAGTGAAGCAAGCTGACTGCTTATCACATAGAGACGTGAATATCGGAGTAGTGCGAATGTGATAGATGTGATAAGTGTTAAAGTAAAGTAGGACAATATGATCAATGTTTAAAATTCTAATAAACATAAGAATAAAGGATAACATAAAATGTTTGGCTTATAATCTTTGATACTTTCACATAAGTTGTTTCAATAAAAAATGTAAAAAAAGCTTAGTCTTTGAAGCAATACATTTTTATTTATTAGTTTAACACAATTACTGCAAATCGCATACTTGACCTTTATCAACTTTATTAACTCCTCGTCTTTCCTTGATTGTAGGAACTACGAACAATATAAATCTGTATACAACAAAATTTAATCAAAATCATAACAGTCAGAGTTAGCTATTGATAAGATGCAACCCTAAAGATTCTATAGCAGTTAAAAGTTTTATGGGAAGTATTTAACAATGCCCCCCAAAATATATATATACAAAACAGCTCATTAATGTGCAATTACGTCTTGTATGAAAATATGATATAAATCTTCCAAGTTGTTTCGTTTAGGTCTATTTCATCATACTTAATTCTAAAATACTACATGCAGTATATTTTAATATGCTACATTAATTTAAAAACAGCTCAAAATTGCAACAAAATACTTAAAAACTAGATATATTTACATACGATTTGATTAGCAAATTTTGTGGCGTACAGTAAAACTGCAAAATTGAACAGTCCGCTAACATTTATAGTCCGTAAATATTTTTATTTCATTACGAATTCCAAAGTTCACAGTAGATATAGCAGGGCATGTCAATATTGATTAATCGTACAGGGTCAAGATTAGGTGGAAAAGTGCTACTCGTCAGTGAGACTAGTAACCCTCAAATATCTACTTGTCCTGCAAAAAATGAACTCGTCCTCCTGCCAATTGACCAGAATTGCTACTAGTCAAAAGGACAAGTTGTTGAAAATTCTTACTCATCCTCCACAAGTCTTTATTAGCCAATATGAGTGGGCAACAGGCTAATCCTAACTAGACCATGGACCTCAGGTGCAGATAATTCCTAGAATTACATCAGTATATTGATTATTACTAGCCGAAGAAGTTACATTTTGCACAACTCCGCAAGAAAGGCGTCAGCATCATAGCAGGGCCACAAATATGAGAAAAATGATACTTGTCTATAGGTCCGACGGGCATCATGAGAAATATACCCATCCTAACTAAACTTTACACGTCCAAATCAACAAACTATGAAAATTCAATTGAAATTGATGTTTGGGGTGACTGAGAATACTCGTCCATAGGACAAGTGTAACTCATAATTTTTACCCGTCCTGACAACACACATACCCATCGCGGACAATAAATGGGTACTTATCTGTGGCCCAGTTATCGTATGTGGACTTCTAATCATATCTGAATCAGATAATTATACATTAAAGATATTACATATATATTACCGTATACCACCATCCAAGTGCCCACCCTTGTGTAACAGCCCACCCCTTCTTTTTCTTAAATGTCCTAAGGAATTATGTAGTAAATGCACTCTCGGGTAACAGCAAGTTTGAGAAAATTTCTATTTAATGGCCCTGGGTACTTGCATGGTCGTATATTATATTAAATATATTGATTCAAGCTTCATGAATAATATTTCTAACTTGTGCATAAAGTGCAATTAAGGGCTGAGTCATTATTTAAGCCGTGGGGGGGTCAGATGTTTGAATTGGAATGTTTTTGTGGGGAGTCAGAAGTTTGAATTGGAATGTTGTGGGGGGTCAGAAGTTTCAAAATGGAAATTGTGGAGGGTCAGAAGTTTAAAATGAAAGAATATGGGGGGTCAAATATTCTGATTCTTGACATTTTACTGGGGGGGGGGGTCAAATGTTCAAATTTTGTAAATTTAATGAAAGGGGCCATGGCAAGCGTTTATATTTATCCTTAATAAATGTTGGTAGGATGTCCTGATCTATTTTTTTTTTTGATATGTGATCAATCATTTGGTTGTATAAAATATCTTGTAATTTTGTGCGAGTTTCATATGTCAACACTTAACACAAGCAATTGCATTGCTAATATTTGCCACAATGCTTTTGACGGAGGATTTTAGTGATTGGATGGAAAGTTTTTCTTTAATTAACAAGTGCCCCAAGAATTTGTACTGTTTGAAAATATATCAAAGTTAACTTGTCATGATATGAAAGGACTGGTGCTGTTAATTGAATTTCGAGGTTTTGATAATAGCTCATCTGCTCTTTTATTAGAGCAATTGTCTGAGTCACTGCAAGCAGCTTATGAAATGGAATATGAAACCCTTTTATAAAGATTGAATTATATTATGTTTAATTGTCTTTCGGTACCACTAACTTTTATTTTCGGAAAATACAATTTAAGTTCTTTTACTTTTTTTTCAAAATAACAGATTAAAGATTAAATCGCTTTCTCTAAATTCAATTAAATAGCACCAGTCTTTTCATATCATGACAAGATAATATATACAGTTTGTATTGCATTTTGTTTATTGCAATTAATAAACCGGGGAAAAAACTAATTTCATTCATTTATAGTTTCATTCATATAGCTAAATATTTTTGCAAATTTGTACAGCAGATATGACAGTACAATGCTATACTAATACATACTTAGGGCATGTGGAAATGGGGGTGTCATATGCTAGGCAAGTTATATATTAAAGTGGAGTGGGGGTCAGAAGTTCATATTTCAGGCATATATTTCGATGAGGAGGGTCATATGTGTGATTTGCGAACCCGTGGGGGGGTCATATATTTGATTTGCAAACCCGTGGAGAGGTCAGAAGTTAGGAACACTGATGTCTAAAAAAACTTCCGACCCCCCCACATCTTAAATAATGACAGCCCTAAAGACATATAGTATTACATTGTGCATAGCCTCACAGTTTTAGAGCATATATCAATAGACCATTAAATAACAATTTACCGTATTCGATCTTATCATCGCACACACCCCAATAAGCGCACGCCTCTGTTAATACAGAAAAAATATTATACAAATCTTGCTCTTTTTACCGTCGCCATATTGTAAGACTAACACGCCAGTTTTATTCCGTATTCGGATAACCACATAACCATCCGGGCGTGTTGTGTTATCATATTCTGTGGGGTCAAAGTGAGAAAAATGCATGAACCGCGGAAAATTGTTATGGTGTGCTTATTTTTATTGTTGCTGAAATTATGAATGAATCAAACCCGGGAAATTTGATAGTTGTGAAATATTCGAGCTTTACAGTAGCAGCAAATGTAAAATAAACAACACAAAATTTGGTTGTGTATTGATAATATTCAATAGACAAAGAATTCTTAAAAATGGCCACAAAAACACCCAAATTCTTGAAACCCTGCAAATGTCCCCTTAAGAAAAAACCTTAATCAGACATTACAATTGAATCAACAGGTACTATTATCATTCCGTGTACATTTTTTAACATGTCTTGAATAGATATGAAAAGATAATTAATTCTTTCTTTTATTTATTTTTTTCCAATATAATGTACTAATTATTAGACTAAAATATTACTACTAGTTATGCTAGCCTATCCCAAGGCCTTTAAATTATCTGACATCTACAAATATTGATGCTAGTGCATGTGATAATATCAGTGTACATGTGTATTATTTTCAGGCAGTGATCGAAGAACTGTGTGAAACGGCTCTTGATGATTTAAAAAATCTTCCAACGTCCATTCTGACTCATCTTGTGCAGTGTGCTTTAGAATTTGACAGCTTTTCATCATCACCATCATCATCTGTCCACAAAATAGATAATGAAGTGGAAACAAGAATAGGAGATGGCGTGTTTTCAATATCTGAAATATCTGAACTTATAAAAATTTACTCTGTAAATATAAAAGGCAGCATATCTGTGACGCATAATCTGTGGATACATCTCGGCCATAGACACAAAGAAATTGATGATAAAAACATCAAACTTGTTTATGAAACTCTCCAATACGCATCACCGGAATTCAAGTATATTTTTCGCGTGCTTGATCGAAATATCAAATCCCTGTGGCAAAAGTTAAATGCATCGGACATTAATACAATGGTGCGGATCATGTCATTGTGTAACCACTACAGTGCATCATCTCTCATGATGATCGGTCGCTGGCTCTTTCTCAACATACATGAAGTGCAGGATGAGCACATGAAGGACATCATAGGCATTTGTGATCAATTCAACTTCAGTGATACGCACATTGTGCGCTCCATAGAGCGCTACGTGTCACTGAAGTGTTCGCGTATGGACAAAACACTGGTTGGAATGGTGACTGACTACTTTCGTAAGCGGAGGTATTTATCACCTCGTGTTCTTGACACTGTTGCTGTGGATTTTGAAGTCAATGGAGATCAATATGACTCTGCACAAATGTTGAAGGTGCTCAAGCCGTTTGGTCAGTTGAATTATCTGCCACCAAATAGTGGGGCTTTGTTTACCAAAGTGGAAGATATGCTACTGAAGCATTTCAATGACTTCGATGCAGCGTCCATGTTGGAATTGCTTGCTTCGTTTGTGTATATAGAAAGGATCCCGTTGAACTTCCTACGAAAGATATTTATTCCTCACTTTCTTGCTAAAGTGTTAGGTGAGTACTTTTAAGTAATTTTATGGTCGTAGAATAGAATTGAGGAGAGGTAGACCTATCGTCATGGAAAGAGGTAATAATTGTATATAAAATACACTATTTTTAATGGAATTCCATATCCTAACTTGCAGCAGAAGGTTGTAACTCAAAAAGTGTAAAGTTCATAGCTCCTCCACTCCCCTTCGAAAAAAAACCCCACAGAGGTCAGGTTGTTTCCATAAAAAAAAAACTAAAGTCACATTCCTTATTTTTAGACTCCTCTTCACTTTAACAGCTTTTTGGTACTTTTTGGAACAGTAAAAACAGCAGAAATAGGGAAGTATAGTTCTTTGTAAACTCTGAGGTCGACGTTTTCAGCAATCCCGAACCCGGCACTGCAGCAGCGAGCGGCGCGGCACATGCTGGAGCTGCAGGCCGCTGTGCTACTCGAGTGCCCCCAACACCCCGTGCTGCGCTTCATGGTGGACAAGGACAGTGTCGGCTTCACACTCAGAAAACTAGGTACCGTAATCGATCTTATTAGCGCACACCCCTGTTAATGCAGATTAAATATTATACAAATCTTGCTCTTTTTACCGGCGCCATATTGTAGACTATAACACGCTGGTATTATTCCGTATTCGGATTACCACGTAACCATCCGGGCGCATTGTGTTATCATGTTCTGTGGGGTCAAAGTGAGAAAAATGTATAAATCGCGAAAATTGTTGGGATGCGCTTATTACTTTTTGGTTTTTTGCTGAAATTTGTTTTTGCAAGCGCACTGTGCGCTTATTAGAACGAATACCGTATGTCGGAATTTGTAATGAAACAAGAATAATTGCCAGCTATAAATGCTTGCTGACTATTTAATTTTGCGGTATTACAGTAAACTGCGAAATTTGCCAGTTAGATTGTATGCAAATATTTCTTTTTTCTTTATAGTTTTAGACTGTAACTATCTTTTTTGGTACTCGTTAGTTTTATATTTCTTTACTACACAACACCAAAATGTCATTTACTTAATTGACATTTTTTCTGTTACTGGTGACAATCATAGGGTTACACAATGTATGATGGTAAATCATGATGGTCAAGATTGGGTACATATTCAGCAGTTGATGTGGCCTGTATTTCTATTCATAACCATCTTTTTCCTCTGGATATGTGCTGTGTTTTTTATTAACCTTGTCTTAACATCACTTTCCCTATCAACCCCTGCACTACTATCCCAATCCATATCGTTGTTCAGTGTGGCGTTGTGTTTTAAAGAAATATGCATGTAATATGTGAATTCCAACACAATAGAAAAAATTCAAAAGAATAACATTTACAAAAACAATTGGCACTCTCAAAGTGAGATGCATTGTTTTTGATCTTATGTTTTAAAGAAAAATGCGAATAATATGTGAACATAATGAAAACAAAGAAAGAAAAAAGAAAGAAATTCAGAATGAACACTTTGAAGATTAATTGTGCCCAAACATGTATCTGTAGGTGATCGCTACGTGAGATTCCACCAAGAGCTGCGGGATTTACTGATGGAGATCCTCGGGCCAGACAAAGTCAACGTGATCGAAGTCCCCAAGAACACACCACATCTCATAGGTGAGACAACAAAATCTGGGTCATGTCACTAACGGAGGGTTTATTAATTCAGTGTGAGGGTGTGGGCAGGCATTAATTTCTAGACCTCCAACGAGAGGTGAGGGGACATGGAAATATGAAATCGCTAACAGATTATGCTCAATGTGGATTGTGGAAGTATAGTCACCCCCATTGTGTTCATAAATATGAGAAATTTTACATGTTTGTATAGTACATGTATACAGATTGTCCATAAAATTCCATTATAGTTCACCATTATATGCCTAAATGCATACTTTTTATCTGGCTGGTTAACTTATGTGTTTAGAAATAAATGTAGAGACAGTTTTTGACAGGGTGAGATAATTATAAGGACCAGAAAGAAAGTTTTTTTTTACAAAGAAATCAATATTTCATATACAAACCTTTAACTTTTGTCAGCACATCAAGGAAATACTGTAAACCTACACAGTATCAAAGAATACCAGAGTGAATCAAGTTTCTACTTTTTTTTAAGAGTGGCACAGTCATAAAAGTATTGATTAACAGTGATTAATATCGTACAATTTATGTGAATATAAATGTGACCCTGTAACATGGACATTTTCGGTTCCAATGTTGATTTAGCTGTGTGGACACTTATTTAATATCATGGAGTTTTTAAGCCATTATTGTATACATAATTTTACATACATGAAAAATTTAGAAAACCTTGTACATTTCTCTTTGCTTTCTAAATTATTTTTAATCATTCTAGATTTTGAGCTGTACGTTGGTCCAAATGAGAAGGCAGTGATGTATGGCAGCAATAATGTCAAACGCAAGTGAGTCGATCAGTGTTGGGTGTCTAAAATCAGATTTAGTGTGTAATGTACAATAAGAAAACGGGCAGATGCAGTGTTTTTGTAAGAGAAAAGTTCTACGAGTGTTTTCACATTTTTTGTTTGATTTCATGAGGTTATAGATTTTTTTTATTTGAAATCTATTAATGTCAGTGGGTGATCAATATGTATGAGTAGATCCCAGTACAGTATCCTGCGATTTTAGGGCTGCTGTGTTAACTTAATTAATGGTTTGTCCATTGTAAATCTCTGTGTCTGCTGTGTTTCATAGTTGCCAACATAACTCACTTGCGTAATATTTTCTGAAGAGGTTAATGGCGCATATTGTCACATACATTGTATATCTTCGCCTACACAGTATTAGTTCACATGCTCTATAAAACTGCTATATTTATGGTGTAAATAATAGAGACAGACTTTGATACATATATTTTTCCTGCTTTTTTAATACTTGTATTTTTCCTGTTGTAGGTTGGCCCTGATTGGCGTGATGCCGGAGCACTACTGCATCAACACAAGTCACCTCCTGGGTGAACATGCTCTGAGGAAACGTCACCTCAAACTCATGGGATACACTATTATTGAGGTAGGTAAACATTGTTGTGTAAGTCTTTTTTTTGTTAGTCTATTGGTGATTAGGTTCAACATTTGTTGATTTAGGTTGTGGGCTTTTCCTTGCTGGGTATTTGTATGGATTCCTAAAAAATGTTCGTATTTGAATACAATGTACCCGCTTTTTCATGGTGGGTCTTAAAGTGGGCAATGGCAATTACATTGACTTTTGGATATGCTTCCATTTTGTCGCAAATTTCATCCTAATCTTAGGGACCATTCAGTATTTATGACAGGGTGGGGTAGGAGGATTTTAGGATGGGCCATGAACTTTTGTCACAATGTTTGGAGGGGGGCTATCAATTTTTTCACACACTTTTTAGGGAGGGCTATCAATTTTTTTTTTTTCACTTAAAATTTACCCCTATTTTTAGAGATTCTGTACTAAAATTTACTGTTTTTTATATTATGGATATCCATCAAATAGGATTTTAGTTAACCAATAATGAATTCGTTAACTGTTGGGGGTCGGGTGGGTGGGGGTCGGGTGGTCATCAATTTTTGTCACATGAAATTGAGGGGGGGTTACCAATTTTTTCACAGAGGTTTGAGGGGGGCTATTAATTTTTTCACAGCAATTTTGGAAAATCCTCCTACCCCACCCTGTCACAAATACTGAATGGTCCCTTACTGCATTTGCACATGAAAAAAAAAAGTGGTTACCATTTTCAAGTCTTCACTGATCTCAGGAAAAAAGATTTGGCTAAACTTGTGTTAATTTTATTGGGGGTCAGATTTTTTTCATGTTTTAGGGTATTATATACCCCATACATACACTTATAAAACTTGATGAGTAATACTAGTATTTATGTAAAAAATATAATTTTGAATAGTTTTTTCTGTTTCAGTTACATTTTGAAGAATTTATGTACAAGCGACAGCATCAAGGAGCAAAATGGACAAACCACAAAAAGGAATATCTGTGTGATCTACTTAGTCCTTATATTCAATTACAAAAGTGATGTGAACGATTGAAAATATGAAAATCTTTGTGCTTGTGATTACAATTACATGCTTAATGCATTACAGGAAAAACATATATATTGAAATATACTAGAAACCATTTCTAGACTGTCAAATATGAAGATGTGTTAAAATTCCGGTTTGTTTGAATATGGTGTTCATTTTCTAACGTGTATTTTCAGCTGCTTTACTCTTTCAATATATGGAATATATGTCTGGTTAATTCTTTCTTGAAAATGCAATTATGAATCAGATGTACTAAGATGTGTGAAATATATTTCATTCATGATAGTAATTTTATTAATATATTACACCATAAATTTTCATTACACATTCAAGTTGGTAATAATTCTGGTATAGTAATATATTGCACTAATGACAGCGGGAGTGGCAACAGTTTTGTTATTTCTGAAAATCCGTTAGACGGAATACAGGTTCTGATCACAATTCTTGCCAAATCTTTCAACATCCTAGGATTTACTATTGCTTCTTTCAACCACACAGGCATGTGTTTTTTCTCATCTGCGATTGGCAAATTTTCAAAAAATTCACTATGAATAGCATACTTAATTTTCTTATGTGTGTTTATTCCACCTAAAACCAGCACTTCACACATGTCCCATTTTCCTTCCAATAATGCTACTTCCAAAGCATCTTGCCGTGCCGGAATGAGTGTATCTGGAGGTAAGAATGCAAGTTGGGAATAAGGAGCACAGCCTCGGATATTAATATCACAGTTCTTCTGAATCAACATTTTGGCAATGTTCACACGGTTGTAATATGTTGCAATTAGGATAGGCGTTGCACGATTTTTGTCATAATGGTTTACATCTGAACCTGCTTGCAAGAGAAGAGACACACATCTCTCTTGGCCATTACGAACGGCATCAAATAATGCTGTCTCTTTGTGAATGTCATCTTGATTAACTTCTATATGACAGTTCAACAGAGTTTCAACAATCTGATCATGTCCTTGCCTTGAAGCCAACATCAGAGGTGTAAAGCCATATATTCTGTCTTTGAGATCAGGATGAGCATCATATTGAAGCAATAGTTTGACAATGTCAAGATGACCATTCATACATGCCCAGTGCAGTGCAGTTCTTGTCTCTGTATCTGTCCTGAAATCATAGAAAGTATTTATAAAATACTCATATAGACATAGCATTGTCAAAGTACAACATGAAAGATTATTAAGTATTTATTTTACAAAATGGAAGAAGTTAACCTAATCATTTTACATTTTCTATGAATATATTTATGAATGTATTTGAAAATTATTAATCTAAAATCATTTGATTAAATTAACCTGTTCACGTGACATCCACATTGTAGGAGAATTTCTGTTACTTCAGTTTGGCCCCTCTCAGCGGCAAGAATTAATGGAGTGTTTGAACACATAAAAATTTGATTACAATCTGCTCCAGCATCGACAAGGGCCCTAACAAATTGTGCCATGACTGGATTATTGACAGGTCCCCTAACGGCACGCAAGAGGGCAGGACCGAGAATGTTGGTTTTCTCTTCAATTGAGCTTTCCATTTCACTAATCATTTTCACAAGATCTCTAAATTTTTCAACGTCTTCTTCTTGAACTGCTCTTTCTAGATCTTCCTCCATGTTGGTCTCTATATATAAAAAAAAATGAAAATTGAATGAGACCAATAATCATTATTTGTCCATGCTGGTAAACATCAATAGCATGTTAAGAGTTACTTATATCGTTAAGCCAGCATGTATACATTTTACGATATGGATACAGGCAGAGAAAACTACATGGAGAGTAAAGGAATAGTTGTTTAAATGAATGATAAATATTTTGGATGTTGACCCTAGCATAGCATTGACAACAACCATTGCTCAAGTTTAATATGGAGCTCTGTATAAGTATTTCTATTATATGCAGATTGCTAACTAAAACAATGAAACATTTGGTAGCTCCATGATAAGTTCACTCAGGGTTGATCAAGCCTCAGTTATATGAGAAAACAAGTTGGGTTGAGCTAGGCTATATATATAGGTAAATGAATAAACGATTGTACTTCTATATATGTTGGATCTTTACCATCAGATTACTAAAGATGGCCCTAGTAAATATTAGACATAAAACATAAAACACCAGGGTCTTGATTAGCCACTCGTCCCCTCGTATTGACGAGTAAAACCTTGTGGAGGACAAGAACATCGAGTCCATTTCATATACGCATCATTTTATGCAAGGCCGAGCATATTTTTTTGATGGGTAGTTTTTTTAGTGCGACTTGTACTGCTCACAAGTAACTCTTGTCTGCTTAATCGTGACACTGAAACACGTCTTGTATTTTCTTTTCCCGGTGCCTAAGTGTAAGAAAATTTCTAGCAAGATTGTTCAAATTGCATATCGCCACCTGCGGTGTATGTGTGCATACGTTATTTCATAACAAAAATGCACCATGGATCATGTAATTCTAATGAATCATAAAAAATGTGTTTAACTTTCGAAAATATAATTAAGTATACTTGTCATGAACCGAGACAAAGAGCCCGCCAACTCACCTTCATACCCCATGTATGTAAATATAAAAATAAATAATAAATAAATACAGCGGACCATGCATGCCCCCGGCAGCCCTTGCTGGTGGCACGCCAGACAAAAAGCCGATGTTTGCTGCCGGTAGCCCCCCAGACCATGTTGTCTGGGTAGCTTCAATTTAACACTTCAAGCACGTGCTATTAATAGTTCATTAATAGCTGTGCTACGATGGTTTAAACAAAAATACATGCGGTATGTGTGTGAACTGCCCTAGAAAAAATTATATTGATATCTAGACAAACAAATATGGAAAACCATGAATGAACGTTATTCCGATAATGTGGTTTTACGCATTTCATATTGATACGGTGAAGAAAAAATCAAACATCTATGTTGATGTTGGTGTCAAATACATTCCCTTATGTACAAATTTCGATGCTGTTTGAATGATAAAAGTGTTTAAAATCACATTATCGGAATTAACGTTCATTCACGGATTTCCGTTCGGCTGTCTACTAGTCCACATAATGAGCCACAACTTGTCACAAGATTGGTTAGCTTAACCTTTTTAATTAAGGGTAGGCTATATCAACCCCTCGGCAGATCACACAACCTCCATCGATCCACCTAATGTCCCATCAGATGAGCCCAGTCCCCGTACTTAGGAGCGGGCCAACCTCTCATTTCGTCGCTAAAACTAACAGTTTCACTGTTTCTTCGATGTAAAAAGACAAGAGGGAAGCCCAGATCCTAAATATAATATTTTACGGCATCCTCCAAGGATTCTACCCTTCACTACGTTTGCACCGCTTATATATTCGGGCGTGGGTTCAAGCAAGAGGATGATTTTAAACATAAACAATTTCTACTATATTAAGTATTCTACAAATAAGTGTTTACCACAAAATAGCTTTGCAGATGCAGATATATCCATGTATCATAAAAAGTTGTTTGACATTTTGTAGTTTAGTCTGGTTGGGTGTCCATTTTTTAAACATCAGTTAGTTTCGATTTAAATAAATGAAAAATAAAAATATTTGCTATTACATAACTACGAAATCAATTATTCAATTGATATATCGTGAAGTTTACTTGTGTATAGACCAAGAATTATGAACTTATTTTCATTTTAATAAGTAAGAAAACAAAGCTAGGTGCTTGCAACTGGTGAACACTGAAAAGCAAGTGCACGGAACGCAACATAATGAAATACAACAGTTACGTTTTGCGATCAATAATATAGATCTATCATCCCATGTATCTACCAAATCAACCAGACTAACCTACGTGTTGGCGGTTGTTTTGACATAATAGTTATATATATTCATTAATAGCTAAGTATGTGACATGGTATATACTAAATAAAAAGTTTATCGATACTATAAATACTGTATGAATATTTAATTGAGACATTGGAGCAATTGTAGCTCGTGATCGTAGTGTAGAGCTCCAAGTCTGCTGTGAATTAACCCGTTCAACCGAACAGGTTAATTCACTATTATTAGTAAACTCGATTTTGCTTGTATACCGAAAAATATGTGAACGACCGGCAGTACCTCAACAGCCAACACAATATTGGCTAATATTCTGATAAATCTTCATTACACAGCTGTATTCTAGCTGGATGCATAGACCTCTAATATCAACCTCCAAACCGCTGAAAGAGGACGTTATGATTCCCTGTTGGAGGTTGATATTAGAGGTTAAGTGAAAGACTTGTATACATGGATAACATACGTACCATATACAGTTAGAAAGGACAAGCAACATTAATGGATAATCTTGTAAAACACACTGACAGTAAAAATCTGTACAAAGCTGATGAAATACAATTCCAAATAAACTGTGAATATCATATGTTATATGAAAACTAGAGAAGTATGGGACCATTTCTGTGTATGTCACGATACATAATAATGAACATAGAGCACAATAATGCCATCTTTAAAATGACTAACATACACGATGTTTTGTGACATGGGTATATTATCTGGGTCCAGGCTGCTAGTGCATATAGCGTCATGGGTCACTTGAAATCGGTCAATATGTGAACGACCAATATATATTTTTTCGGTATACAATATACGACAAAAATCAAGTTTACTCGTCTGACCGGAGCAATTTATAGAAAAATGTACGTGTGTGACGGACGAAGGAAGCTCCTGCAATGCAAATGTAAGCCTATATTTTCAACTAGCTGTTTACCCGGCGTTGCTCAGGTTGAAACAGATGAGATCCGGAACACATTAAATGCGCCTCCCTCCCCATCCTTCTTCCTGTCCCACATCCCTCGAACCAGTTCTCGTCAGTATACAGGTCTGTGACAGATTAAATACACCTCCATCACCGTCCTCCCATCGTCATATATGTCACAGCTATTTACACACTAAATCTACTAAATATGGCAATGATTGATCAGTCTGATATCCCTTCCCCAGTCACTGCTACCCCTGGTAAACACGTGCGGAGCAGATTAAATGTCCCACTCATCCTTACCCTCCCTTGCACCGCCACCACCACCCTATTCACTCCCCACCCTCTACCTCACCCCCATCTAAACAGGTCCATAATTAATGCACCCCCTTCCTGCTGCTGCTCTGGTTGAAACGGGTGAGATCTGGAACGTATTAAATGCTCCTCCCTTCCCATTCTTTACAATGTCCCACATCCCTCAAACCAGCTCCCATCGCTATACGGGTCTGGGAAAGATTAAATACACCTCCATCACCTTTCTCCCACACTCATATGTGACAGCCATACACACACTACATGTATGTGGCAATGCTTGATCCCTCTAATACGCCTCCCTCCAGCTATTCCTACCCCTGTTAAACACGTGCAGACCATTAAATCACCCCCTTGCAGCTGTTGCTCGGGTTGAAATTGATGAGATCTGGAACATATTAAATACTCCACCCTACCTCATCACCAGCCAAATCCCCCACCCCCACCCCCACTCCTTTCAGCTGTTGCTCGGGTTGAAATTGATGAGATCTGGAACATATTAAATACCCCCCCCCCCGCCACCACTCACACACACACACCCCATATGGAGATCCACACCCTTTCTGCCAAAACCCCTCGTCAAAACAGGTCCGGAGCAGATAAAATGCACCTCCATCACCATCACCATCACCACCCTCCCCAGCTCCCTCGTTGTATGACTGTACGTGTGACGTGCAACGTACACTTGACATATACAAACGTTTAACGTATGACGTTCCTTTAAAAAACATGGCCCTGTAAGCAACCTTTCTAAAAAAATCTTTTTTCTTGTTTTTATCATTAATACTAATTTATTTGGTTTGAAATGTGATATTATAACGACCACCAAGTTGTTCTGATTTTACATACGTAGTTTGAAGTGTGTACGTCTTGTGGTTAAAAAGCCTTTTGTGACGCAAAAAATCGCCTCTTCCTTTATATATTTTCAATGTAGAGGCTCCATTGTCCGTCACATGCATTGATTTCTCTATTAATTGCTCCCATGATTTCTGTTGTGTCATATTGCTCCCATGACAGTTGCAGTCACTTATTTGACATCATTTTGTTAATTTTATTTTTTGTTAATTTTTTAGAGAAGTTTGAATTATTATCCGTAATGACGAAAGAATCATCATCTAAAAAAGTGTTTCGTGGGAAAAAAAGGAAGTCTGATACAGGTACATTTTTTTTTTTTTGTAGTTTCTTGCTCGGATTATATGTATTATAATTATAGTAAAAATGCTGTTTTTATTAAAGGTATGCTACCTTTTGTCATGTGGTATTATAAGATTCTAACCTTTAACATATTACATAGGTATTATGAGGTCAATAGGCAGACTGACCCATGCATGTAACGATGTAAGATAGGAGTATAATTAGCTGTGCAGCATCAGATTGAGTGATAAGTGTGGTATGCACGTATTCTAGTTAGTTGTCTCAATATTAAAGCTAGAGATACAAGCTGTGAGTTACGAGTTGTGATACTTTATTTCTTCAGTTTACAAATTGATATATGACCTTTTTCAAATGCTCAAAAAGCTTATTTCAGATCTAATATATAGCAGTATGGGTATATACATTCAATCTAAGTTGAATTAGGACAGTTGACAAATGAAGTATTATTTTCTAACATTTTGCTTTTTATCTTTATAGATGCTACAAATACTCCAGAAAGTGAAAGCTCAAAGAATTCTCTGAATGGCATGAAGGTGAAGATAAAATTTTCATTGTTCATTACTTGAATTCTAATTCATGTAATATTTAAATATTTTGAAAATGAATGGATACTTACTTTATGATATTGATGTTATTATTTTTTTTCTAGATGTCCAGTCCAACCGCAAGTCCAGCAAAAAAGAAAAACAAGCTTTCGTTGAAAGGCAAGGACTCCATATTGAGTAAAAGTGTGGTTAACTCTCCCAAAGACAAAAATAATGGGTAATTAATTTTCATATTCAAAATTCAAATGCATAAAGTCAAAATGAACCCCATTGTTGTTTTATGTCAAACACGTTTTTTAAGCATATATATATATATGTTACATAGAAGCCATGCTGCAGAACATAATAGAAAAAATTAAACGGCAACCCCAAAAAAAGTTTACGCACCATTGTTGTTTTATGCCAGACACATTTTATATGCGTATTTATGTTGGTAGAAGCCATGCTGCAGAACATAGAGAAGAAACGGCCACCCCAAAAAAAGTTCACAAACCACCATGCGTTGCTGCCCTGTATAATTTAGGTACATTTATATTCTGAGCATTATTGCAACAGTTTTGTAATCAAAATTAGCAGTTTTACAATAAAGACATAAATTAGTTTTAAGTCATCATATGTAGTAGTAGGTCTCACATACATAGCACATAGGATAACTTTTATACATTAGTTTTAACTACTTTCAGTTTGATAATCTTTTAATGGTGCATATCACACATTTTCCCAATTGATATTCATGTACAAACCGATTTGCTAAACTTAGAGAATTACATTTTCAAAATTTTCAATAAGGTTTGTATTAAAAAAAATTAGATACCTCCAACTGAATATGAAAATGTTGCCTACCAAAAATTGGCTAATCGTGTCTAATATGTTTTTATTGTAGGAAACACCTGTTTCTTGAATAGCGTCCTGCAAGTTCTGCGATACACTCCTGGTTTTGTATCGAAAATTGATGAATTTGCAGCAGAGGTGGCAGT
The DNA here is from genome assembly GCA_019095985.1 of Streblospio benedicti. Classification (NCBI taxonomy): domain Eukaryota; kingdom Metazoa; phylum Annelida; class Polychaeta; order Spionida; family Spionidae; genus Streblospio; species Streblospio benedicti. The sequence goes on along the minus strand of CM032665.1, from coordinate 32,889,113 downwards.
TTGTCGCAAGGAGAAGGCTTTCGAGGAACAGCCTCAGGATGGAAAGGACGACCTCACATGGAATATTGTCACAAATCTTCAACAGGTAGCATTACAACATTAAATTTTTATGTATTTATCTTGTTGCTTTCAATATGGCAGGGAAGAAAAAAAAATCCATATATGTGTAGTTAAATTTATTTGCGTCTTGAACTTTTCTGAAAAAAGTTACTTGTTGCAGACATTCAAGAAGATGCTGAGACGGGAGAAGGATTTTCGCGCAGAGAGAACACCATACACAGGAGTGCGACCGTATGATCTGCTTGATACGATTGAGTAAGGACAACAAAATGTCTCGTCTCATAAGAACTATTTCTCTTAGTAACCTCTATGTTCTTGTTCATTTTGAAGCTAACTTCTACCTATATTTCATTGTCTCAAGTATTGATCGTTTACGCTTTATATCTAATAATAAGCTATTTATTTAAATTACATTTTTTTTTCTGATAGTATGCGTTTTGATGAATTAGACATCCTTTGTGGTAAATTTGAGTGAATTTTAGAATTTCTTCTAGGTTGCTATAATGACATCAGTGCCCTACCTGTAAAGAGTCAACTCGCACTCAGTAACCTGTGGACAATGTTTCAGGAACCTGAACCCTATGTTCAGCGGAGGAGAACAGCACGATGCACACGAGCTGCTTGGCTGCCTCATGGCCTACTTACAGGACGCTGCCACAGAGATCAACAAGCATCGCAAACTTAATCAGGACAAACTCGATGGGAAGGTACCCATGGTTACAAAGACCAAAAAAGAGGAAGAACATGTGGAGGAAGAAGATTCAAAAGTCACTCATCTTGGGGAGGAACCAGTCAGCAATAATCTGGCTCATAGAAAAGTTCAAGACAGTGATTGCAATGGTAATGCATCTGATGGAGGTCATGCTGATAAAGGTGGTCATGTATTTACTACTGCTGTCATTGAAAGTCCAAGCAAAATCTGTGCTGATTTGGGATTAGATGAACAGATTGATGGTACGACAGATGCAAAGTCACTTCAAGAAAATCGGCCTGTTAGAAAGTCTACGAGACAGCAGAAGAATAAGCAGACAAACATTGCCAATGATGAAAACGCTATTAAGGGTGATCTGAATAAAGTGCCAAGAGAAGACGCAGAAGCCTTCAATAATGCATCGAAAGTAAAGACTAGTGAAGGTCATAAATCGTCAGCTCCCGTTGTGAAAAAATCAGCAGGTGAAGGGCAATCAACTATCTTATCGATGTTCGGCACAACACAAAAACGCTATGGCACATCAAGGGTTGTGAAAGCACATGGAGAACAGACCAATACTTCTGGTGGAGCAAGGAGTGCTTTTAAACCACCATCCCCTTCTTGTAAGTCAGACACAAACATTGCAGCTTCCAGATTGCATGTGGCTTCCTCTGTATATAGAACTGAAAATTCGCATTGTTGTATTGTTCATGATATGAATGGTCATGGAGATAGTGCTGAATCTTTGAGTAATGGAAATAAAATGGAGGACGATAATTCTTCAAATAGTAAATTGGTTGCTGTTCTTGAAAATCTTGACGATGTTTTAAGTAAAGGTGACAGTGTTGATGACAGTTCGTATAGACATAGGAATGAAGTGTCTTCAGTTAAAGATGCAAAACTTAATAATGGGGATAGTCAACAGCAGAAACATGTCATTGATCAAGCAGGTACGTGTACATGTCTTATATAAATGTAGTGAAAACTAATGTTACACCTCTGGTAATATGAAGTGTCCAATAAAACTAGAAAAGAACAGGTTCTACTTGAATAAGAATGCATGTACCGTACTCAATTTTTAGATAATGAAAATCTGTATTATATAACGTACATTTGGTATTAAGAGATACTTAAAGTACACAAAACATACTGCTATTAAAATGATATACCTGTCTTGTGTGGCTACAAATTCATAACTGACCAATATTAGTGAATACATGTAATATATTGATGTCTGATTTGTTAAAAGCTGAAATAAGAGTCGATTATGTTCTTTAATCATCAAACCTGATTTTGTGTAACACTGCTAGGAAACTAAATAATGGAAATATATTGATATGCCGTCCAAAAGGCTTCCTTGTCACTCATACATGAAAGTATTTTTTCATGCCTGATGTTATTTTCAGAAGAGCTAACTTCACCTGAGTTGAAGGCAGAAGCTTTATGCCGGGGTAAAAGTGCTAATGTCAAGTTGAAGAAACTGAAAATGACGAATTTTTTCTCCAAAGTGAAGAAGGTGCAAGAAAGTAAACCTGATTTAAAGGTGGATCTAGTCAATGACTATATTGCAGAGATGTGCCATGGCACGATGGCCTTCATTTAACCCAGTGTCTTGTGTGTGAGAGGTAAATGACAAAGTATTTACATTGATTAAATCAGTCGTTGATATATTCATAATTTCACTTGCTCATTTTTGCAGGCTGGCTTGAAATTTTATCTGCAAATTGAAAAGAAATAGCACTTTCAAATTGCTTCTCAAGTCGTTATTTACAAATCATTTTTTAGATCGACTGAAAGAAAGGAAACTTTTCAAGACATAAGTGTGCCTGTTCGTAAGCAGAAATATCAAACGAGTGAATCAGATGACGAGGAAGATGATGAAGACAAAGAAAATGGTGTGTAGTTTTCTTCATTTATGCCATGTAAGACACGTTTCTCTGACAAGTATTGTACATTGGAATAGGTATGTGTAATAATTGATCTTGGCAAAACCTCATTAAGATACCAATTCCTTTCAGTATATTTTAATCAACTACCTTTATATCCATTCAAAATAACCATGGTCTTTTATATTAATGTGTGTTTACATTGAAATTTCTATGGTCTAGATTTTGATGTAGTCCACTTTATTGCACCAAATTGTAGTTTCTCCGTGCCAGTGGCTCCTCGATGCTCTGGCTGAAACGGAGCGTTTAGCAGAAGACAACAAATATTTCTGTGACTACTGTTACCACTTGGTCGAGGCTCAGCGCTCCTTGAACTATGTGAAAATGCCACCGATTCTGACACTGCATCTGAAGAGGTTTGCAGCACTCTCCGGGTAAGTCTTCTTTCTTGTGTGCATTTTTCAGTTCTTTTTAGTGATCAGACACAGCTTCTTTTTTGAAAAGTATTTCACATGTTAAATTTAAAAGAAAAAGAAAAAAGGTAAAAGCATTTGGACCTCTAATTCCGAAATCTTTGTGTTACCAGTAAAATTCTCAAATCTTTAGTTCAAAAATATGGTATATACATGTTGTTGTTTGGTTTATATAACTGTTTATGAGATTAATGATTTACGCATCAGATGTCTAAAACATTTAAAGAAATAGATGTTTTTGGCCATCGTTATGATTGTGCTTATTGATGATTTTCAGTTTCTATGGCACATTTGCCAAGATCGAAACCATGTCCTTTCCACAACATCTGCCTTGCTTCCGTGATGAGTGCAAGAAGCAAGCATGTCATGAGCCAGAGCATGGGGCACATGGCTCATACAAAAGATCATGCACAAAATTCAAGGACTTCATGCCTTTTCTGCCAGGGCCACCACATTGGTGTTGCTGGGCCCTAAATCTAATTCTCTTTTAAACCCTTGCTTCCATTATATATTGCTGCAAACTAACTAACAACTATTGTATTCCACGTGAAAGCCGCAACGCACGTATAAACGGAGGCTGTTGCCGGCCAGCCATTAAAAATGACAGGTTCAGATACACTTTAGAGACTAACGAGAACAATGCTAAATTTTAAAAATCCTTTATTCATATTTAAATTTTTTATTTTTAAGGAAATTTTGAATTTCCCCGGGTGAAAACCAACGTTTAAAAAAATTTTTTAAACCTCCCTTCTAATTTTTGGTTTTTGGGCCTTTTTAAAAGGCCCCATATTCCCCCTTGCTGAGATTGGTAGGGGTATTCCCCAAACAGGAAAGCCCTTTCCCCAAAAAAAGATCTGGAAATTACATTTTTTTCGTAAAAAAGGATTTCCTTACCCTATTGGGAAAATTAAAATCCCCCTTAAAATGGAAACGGCCGTTTCCCTTTTTTGTGTTTTTAAAGTTTCCCCCCTTTTTAAGGGTTTTAATTTTTTTTTTAATTCCGTTTTCCCAAAGGTTTTTCCCTTTTTCTGGTTTTAGGTTTAGGTACAAAAAAAAAATTTTTTTATTGGGGTTTTCGATTAAAATGGATTTGAAAAGGGCAAAGAAAAAAATTTTTTGGGGTTTGGTTTTGTGAATAAAAAAAAAATCTTTTTGGGAAACTTGGGGGTTTTAAGCTTGATTCTTTAAAAAATTGGTTTTTGATAAATTTTTTAGAAAATTTCCGGCTATTTTCCTTAAAAAGGGGTTCTTTGGGTAAATTTTCCTTTTTACTTTATTAAAAATTTTTAGGGTTTGTTTCCAAAAGGTTAAAAGTCCCCGCAAAAAAACCTTTTTGCTTATTTTCTTTCAAAATGGGCCCCCCATAGTATTTCCATTTTACAAAAAACCAGGTTTCCCCCCCCAAAAAAAAAAATTTAAAAATTAAACAATTTTAAAAATTTTAAAAGATGCCATTCCCTTGGTTATGATGAAAAAAACCTTTAAAAAACCCTTTTTACTTCAAGGATTATGATATATATTTGCTAAAAGTCAATAAAATAAAAACCCCAATTTTTTGTGATTTCGTCTCCAAAATTTTGGGGTATGCCCCCATTTACCCCCTTCCTTTTCGCGTCGCCCGGGTTTACCACGTGGCCTACGCCCCCCCCACCGGGGGCCCGCCCGCACCCCCAAGACCCCAAAAAGGGGCCCATTTTAGTTTTCCATGAACCAAAAAAAAGGCCTTTTTAGTCACCACTCAACCCCTGTTACGCCACCTAAGAAGATTTTGCCCCCCTGATGGAAAGGAGCAGGGATCTTAAAAAGAAATCACCATTAGGGGCAAAATGAAATCGCCAAGTCATGAACCAACCCCATTTGTGTCCCACCAAGGGTACAGAGGACGGCCACTTTTTTAAAAGTGTGACCACAAATTTTGGGCGGTGATGAGTCAGGGGAGAAAATGGACCGGGTGCTTTTCCCGAACGGAATTCCCCCGCATTTACTTTTCTACAAACAAAATGCGCATAGTAGCCGGGGTTAAAAGGGGAGGGGGTAAGGTTTTAAAAGGTTCCCCTTAAAATGTTGCGAAAGGTGCACAGTGAGATTAACGGGTATTGAAAGGACAAAAAAAAGTAAATTGTTTTTTTAAATTTTTTAATTTTGCATGCATATATTAATGTACAGATTTGAAATATTGTTGAAAAGTTTAATGGGGTAATTAATGGTTTGAGCTTTCCCTCTTTCATTCAAGTATTCTATTTTTTTGTATTAAATTGGGGAATTTGGATTGGTGGGGAGCCCGGGGGCCTACTTTTGGCTGTTTTAAAGGGTTAGACAAGTTTAAATTTTGGGTGTCGTGATATACTCTCAAGTCTAAAAGCCTTTGGGGTAAATTTACAACTTGGGGTTATTTGGTTTTATACTAGGCCCCAAAATAGCACCCATTTTTTAAGCCACCCCTTTTTTTATGGGTTATAGGAATGATGGTGTGTTTTGGGGTCTGCACAATTTGTTTGTAGGGGGAATGAAAAAAGTAAGAAATATCTTTTGATTGTATAATTCCATATGAATGAATTAATACCTGGGAAAGTATTTGCAAAAAAGACCTTTTTCAAGTTTGAAAAAAATTTTTTTAAAGTGGGGTTAAGACATTTTTAAAAAGTATTTTTTTTAACAGTAACCTTTTTTTTTATTTTTCCTTATTTAATTTGTTAAAATACACATTTGTGATACTCCTGGGTTTTGCTTTTTATTGTTTTTTAGCCAACGAAAATTTTTTTAAAAACCGGAAAAATACCGGGGTT
>CM032665.1:32861962-32883117 GCA_019095985.1 Streblospio benedicti | reverse complement strand
GATAATGGAAATCTGTATTATATAACGTACATTTGGTTTAATAAGAGGGAATACTCCTAGTACACAAAACATACTGCTATTAAAATGATATACCTTCTGTGTGGCTACAAATTCATAACTGACCAATATTAGTGAATACATGTAATATATTGATGTCTGATTTGTTAAAAGCTGAAATAAGAGTCGATTATGTTCTTTAATCATCAAACCTGATTTTGTGTAACACTGCTAGGAAACTAAATAATGGAAATATATTGATATGCCGTCCAAAAGGCTTCCTTGTCACTCATACATGAAAGTATTTTTTCATGCCTGATGTTATTTTCAGAAGAGCTAACTTCACCTGAGTTGAAGGCAGAAGCTTTATGCCGGGGTAAAAGTGCTAATGTCAAGTTGAAGAAACTGAAAATGACGAATTTTTTCTCCAAAGTGAAGAAGGTGCAAGAAAGTAAACCTGATTTAAAGGTGGATCTAGTCAATGACTATATTGCAGAGATGTGCCATGGCACGATGGCCTTACGAACCCAGTGTCTTGTGTGTGAGAGGTAAATGACAAAGTATTTACATTGATTAAATCAGTCGTTGATATATTCATAATTTCACTTGCTCATTTTTGCAGGCTGGCTTGAAATTTTATCTGCAAATTGAAAAGAAATAGCACTTTCAAATTGCTTCTCAAGTCGTTATTTACAAATCATTTTTTAGATCGACTGAAAGAAAGGAAACTTTTCAAGACATAAGTGTGCCTGTTCGTAAGCAGAAATATCAAACGAGTGAATCAGATGACGAGGAAGATGATGAAGACAAAGAAAATGGTGTGTAGTTTTCTTCATTTATGCCATGTAAGACACGTTTCTCTGACAAGTATTGTACATTGGAATAGGTATGTGTAATAATTGATCTTGGCAAAACCTCATTAAGATACCAATTCCTTTCAGTATATTTTAATCAACTACCTATATCCATTCAAAATAACCATGGTCTTTTATATTAATGTGTGTTTACATTGAAATTTCTATGGTCTAGATTTTGATGTAGTCCACTTTATTGCACCAAATTGTAGTTTCTCCGTGCCAGTGGCTCCTCGATGCTCTGGCTGAAACGGAGCGTTTAGCAGAAGACAACAAATATTTCTGTGACTACTGTTACCACTTGGTCGAGGCTCAGCGCTCCTTGAACTATGTGAAAATGCCACCGATTCTGACACTGCATCTGAAGAGGTTTGCAGCACTCTCCGGGTAAGTCTTCTTTCTTGTGTGCATTTTTCAGTTCTTTTTAGTGATCAGACACAGCTTCTTTTTGAAAAGTATTTCACATGTTAAATTTAAAAAGAAAAAGAAAAAAAGTAAAGCATTAGGACCTCTAATTCCGAAATCTTTGTGTTACCACTAAAATTCTCAAATCTTTAGTTAAAAAAATATGGTATATACATGTTATTGTTTTGTTTATATAACTGTTATGAGATTAATGATTTACGCATCAGATGTCTAAAACATTTTGAATAGATAGGCCATCGTTATGATTGTGCTTCTTGATGATTTCAGTTTCTATGGCACATTTGCCAAGATCAACGACCATGTCCCGATCCCACAACACTTGCCTTGCTTCCGTGATGAGTGCAAGAAGAAGCGATGTCATGAGCCAAAGCATGGGTATGTGTTAAGTGGGGTTCACTGGCGTAGAAAGGGTTAGTACATGACTTGAAAAGTCAGAGAAAAGAGATTTTTGTGTGTGGTTATTGAAATGTCAGTAAAAAAAATTATACTATGCTATGAATCTTTGGTTCTAAGCAATGACTTGCTTCAAATAACAAATGTAGCTATTAGCATCAAATCTTAGAATATGAATGGAAATTATACCCATTGAAATGTGTCTCATATTTGGGTAATGTAAATCAATTATTCACTTCATATCAAATCTATTTTTTAGATTCTGAATTTCTCTGAAAAGTTAACAGTCCTGCTAAAAATTAACCATCCCTGCTATTTGGTTGATACAAACCTGCCCCATAGTCACTGCTTCAGATTGGTAGCTTATCAAACGAACCAGCCCTTCCCAAAAAAGATTCACCCCATTACAATTGCAAATACCGGTAACTGATGTATTCTCCCCTCGACTCTATGATGAAACAAAATCCTAAGAAACTTACACTTCAAGGCATATGATATATATTTGCTAAGTCTAATGAATATATCCCAATTTTCTGTGATTCCTTTGTCTCCAGTTACGAGCTGTATGCCCTCATCACCCACACTGGTGTGTCGCTGTCGTCTGGTCACTACGTGGCCTACGTCCGAGCCCCAATCGGCGCCCGCCCGCACCTACCGACAGCACCCGCTCAAGCACATGCGGCACGAGTACTCACGTTCGACGACGATGAACCCAACAAAACGGCTCAGTCACCACTCAACTCCTCTGTTACGTCACCCAAGAAGATCATCCCCATGATGGAAAGCAGCAGCGCATCTTGCAACAAGAAATCACCATTAGGCGAGCAAATGCAGTCGCCAAGTCATGACCACCATATGGGCGTACTGTGTCCCAGCCATATTGTGTGTACAGAGGACGAGCCACTTTGGTACGAGTGTGACGACGAGTTTGTGACGGTGATGAGTCAGGCAGACATGGACCGGATGCTCCTGCCCAACGGAATCTCACCGTACTTACTTTTCTACAAACAGTGCGCATAGTTGTCAGATTAAAAGTGTGGGTGGTATGCGTTTGAGTTGTTCTTACTTAAAATGTTGCGTTAAGCAGTGTGCACAGTGAGATTTAACGGTGTATTGAAAGGACGAAAGAGTACTTGTAAATTGTTTGTAATTTATTAGATGTTAGCATGCATATATTAATGTACAGATTTGAAATATTGTTGAATGCTTCAATGGGATAATTATGTGTTTGAGTCGATCTTCATTCAAGTATTACATGATTTTGTTGTATTAAATGTGTGTATTTGAGCATGTGGCTGGGTAGTCATTGATGCCTACTATTGCAGACTAGATGAAGGCTTAGACAAGTTTAAATTTGGATGGATGTCGTGATATACTCTCAAGTCTCAATGCCGTGAGGGTAAATCACAACTTAAGCTTATTTAGGCTTCATACTAGGCCTGCAATAGTAGCACCATATGCTACTTAAGCCACTTTTATATGGTGTTATAGGAATGATGGTGTGTGCTTGGGATCTGCACAATTTGTTTGTAGGCGTTAGAATGAAAAGTAAGAAATATCTTCGATTGTATAATTCCATATGAATGAATTAATACCTGAATGTATATTGCAAATAGACTTTTTACAAGTTTGAAAATTATATTTTTAAAGTGATTATGACATTTTAAATGTATTTTTATTAACAGTAACTTTTTTTGTTTATTTTTCCTATATTTAATTTGTTAAAAATACACATTTGTGATACTCCCGGGTTGTTATTATTGTATATGGCTGATCCCTGATGTACACAAAGGGAGGTGAAATTACAAAGATTTGTTTACCCCTGTAAGTTATTTCAGCATTCATTATCTATTTTAGACCACATTAAAATTTTTGTGTAGCCATTTAAAGGTTATGCTCAATGACCGAACAAGTATGCGTGTATAGAAGCAATATGATGTGTTCTTTGCATTCTGAAATTTTCTTTCATTTTAACAGTGTATTAAAGTATGTAGAGCAATTTAAATACCATGCAATACGAGGCCAGTATAAACCCATCAAAACACGTGAATGCAAGGAATGTCAACCGAATGATTTTCATTAGACATAACTTGCATGGTGCACGTAAGAGGTCGCTATCTCTCCCATGTTAAACGTGACGTCTGCTGTTAGAAATCCACGGTATGTCTGGTGAAAATCATTCGATTATGCATCATCACGTGACCTTGAGTTTTACGATAGTTAACAAGACAGCATGTTATTTTTGAAGGTGTCGATACGTATCAAATGTGGAAAGTATAAATATTATTTTCCTTACACTTGCAATGGAAAAAGCATTGTGCATTGATACTGGGCTTTACAGAACACATATTTTTGACTGAGCATTATCTTCAAAAAGAACTATCATGTATGATTTGTATAGATCAGGAATCAGACAATTCGTGTGCCAGATTCCCAGTCACTCTTTCGGGTGTTTTTACGTCATGTACCATGAACGCACATTTAGTCTCTTCTACAGCCGTCTGTTGACTTTCGCCATTAGGCACTAGGGAACTAAAAGTGTGCTAGGAGTCTAACACACAAATTGTGTGCAAAGCGGAATTGTAGAATTCCTGGTCTACATCATCTAAATGTATACACAGGGAATATCTCTCATTTCAAACACCTCTAGCCAACGTGGCCAGTGCTGTAACAGGAGCACTAGCCAAATATTATTGGCACCTGCCAAAATTTGGCAGGTGATATTAAAGGGCACTGGCCAAAATCTGAAGTTGCTGAAAAGGGGAGCGCCAAAGGCACAGTCACAAGCGCCATAGGTGCTAAAGTATAGCTAGGGGGGCCTGGGGGCATGCACCCCCAGAAATTTTTTGAAATGGATGTGTCTAGAAGCTCTCTGGTGCATTCCTTTCTGAGAAAGTAGTTTTTTTATTTTGATGAAATGGAGGTATTTATATCATGTTTTGTTTTTCAATGATTTTACACGTTATTACAGTTAACTTTTAACACATACATGTATTTGATAATAAAAAACTTGATAGAAAAGGCAATCGCCAAAGTGGCAGGTGCAAATTTAAGCCCACTCGCCAAATGGATTAAGCACTTGGTTTTGGCTAGTGACGAGTGTGAAACATATTCCCTGTATACAATGATTCGTTCGATGTTGATTATTTACTGATTTCTCCCCATGGTTATGAAGACTCCAAAAGCTACCAAAACATTTTATAGGCTCATGAAGTTCATGAAATGGACATATTATATTGTTCAAACAAATCTTAGTCTTGAGACTTGTAGCTTTTTGGGTTATCTTGAAATTATCATCTATCTTCAGTTACTAAAGACACAAATATTCCATTGTAGGAATAAAAATTGTGAAAAAATTAACATAATTTTTAATATTATGTATTACTATCTTGGGGTTGTCACTTGTCATTACACAATTCATGTGACAATGATAAAAACATGGCGGATGCAGTGTGAAATGTCTGTAGTGCATTTTTAGTCCAATTGGTGTAGATTATTAACTCTAGTTCATATAATTTTGAACTTCTGCAAATATTGATATGTATTTCATGTACTGGATAATATTATAACCCAATTTTTATCATGCATGGATGAGAAATATAATTTATTCTGTTGTGTTTGTTATTTAGAGAAGTCTGAATATACAGAAAACTTACGTATACACATCATGTCAATTGTCGCTTGACCTTGACATTAATATTTATGTGGTACTACATATTTACAGTATTCGCCCATAGAAAAAGTGTGCATTTTATATTGGGTGTTATATTTATTCCCAATATAACTAGAAATATTAACTGGATCAATTCTTATGTATCTATTTTTCATACTCAAGATCGGTAGTCAAATAACAGCTCAAAAATACTTTCGATGGCCACCCAAGAAAATCTTTCATATCCAATCTACAATATGAAAATAGTAATTTTAAATATTTTTGTATATTTATGTATCATGAAGAAAATGGGAATTTAATATAAATAAACGTCATCTAACCAGTAACCAAGTGTAATATGTTCTATGTATATTTGTTTGACAACAACCAACAATTCCACATATCAGAATTTCATCCATAAGTTGAGTTCATCCACAATATTATTGACTAGAGATATAATAAGTGAATTTTAAAATCGCTATAGACTTATATGCATGATCAATGGCCACTAAAATTTAGAGCTGCAAATTTAAACTTGTCTATCATATACTGATTTCAGATTTAAAATACATGAATACTGAATACTTTGTGCCATTAACATGTACAAGCACAAAAACTGCAGTATGCAGGCTCACCAGCGTTCCTACTATTTGGAAATGGTTCCTATTTTTTCCTACTTTAAAAAAACTATTATTCATACTTTTTTCTAAATTGGAAAAAATATGATCACACATTGCAATGTACATATCATAAACTGTATTTTATTTAGTAGTTTACAAAAGATGCTTTAATAGTTGGCATGTTCATGGAAAGCCTTCATCAGCATTACTTACAGTATGACTTACATTATATTAGTTTGCTTTTAATAACTATTGACAACATTTAGAAACAATGCTGTTTGGTATAGTTGTACATGTAAATGTTTGATGCTCTTTTTATGCCTCTAGACTCTAGACTAGTGATGCTTTGCTGAGGGGACTAGATTATTACCAAATTTCCAAACTACAAAAATCCCACCATAGACTGTGATATACCGTATTTTCTCGAATAGGCGCCCCGGCGCTTATCAATTTAAAACATGCCATTCACCCGGCGCTTATTCAAGACAGGCGGTAGTTCAAAGGCCGGCGCTTATCAAAGAGAATGCCACCGGCCGATTCCACTGTTCAAGGAGATCAATAATTTTACGGACTTTTAACTGCCATGTGGCGAGTCGCGGCGTTTCTTTAATTGAAATTACTTGAGCACATTATATGGACACATTATCAAAGAGAACACCGCCGGCGCCAAGTTGATTAATATGTTTATTACCTATGATGCGGTTGTTCACTTGTAATTTAGTTATAATCAGTCCAAATTTGACAGTTAACATATCATTTTAAAGCTGAGATCATCGTGGATATGACTATATACACCATTATATGAATATCTATATAATTACCAAAAGGAAATCATGTTAATTACATTAAGAGTGGGATCACACACTAATCCCTGTATTTATACACTTGAAAGCAAGTGGCGGCGTTTTTATTTGAAGTTACTTGAGTAAGTTTCTGTGGCTTCCTCAGGTGTGTCTTACTTAATTGAAATTACTTGGGGATATTGACTGAAATTACTTTAAGACCTGCAGGTTGGCCCAAATAAAAATATCAAAAGGCTTTAATTGCAGGTGTGCTAAGGTGAGTAGTTTGTTACCCTATTTAAAATGCGTTGGAGCCATCGACCCGAACAATTACTCTTTCAATAAATGTAATGAAAGATAATATGACAATGCTAAACTCTACTAGACCTCTACGTAAATAATCAATGCTATTACGTCAATTGATATTGTTTAGCCGCCAGGGGACCCGGCGGCTAAACAAGACCGGCGTCTAAGTAAGTAATATAGCCTCTACACCCGGCGCTTAATCAAATACCGGCGGTTGATCGAGGCTAGGCGGTTGATCGAGAAAATACGGTAGTCCTATTCTCATATAGTTGAAAGTCTAATGATTTATTTATATGTATGAGTAATATAAACCCTCTTGATTGGCAGGCATGGAAGGGATGTTTGCATTCCAAACTGGGCAGCCAGTCCACAAAAGCAGATTTAATTGTCTAACCCCCACATTCTGTTGATGCCGCCGGCATGGGACACCGCTGGCTTGTTTGCCTTTGTTTTTTAACTAAATTTCAACCTGTGCGGGGGTCATACCGTGCTGATGTCGCCCACGGTGTATTTGAAGTTGCCGACGGACCCCGCCGACGGTTCTTTGAAGCCGCCGACGAACAGTGCATTTAGGCCACCGGCGGTGCTTTGAACCCCGCCTACGGTGTTAGGCCGCCGGCGATGTCTAGCTGTGGGCCGCCGGCGATGTCTAGCGGTGTCAGTGAGACCCCGCCTATGGTGCATTTAGACCGCTGGCGGTGTTTAGCGGTGTCGGTGAGATCAAAGGAAATCAATAGAACCCCCAACCCCGTGGACGGTATGGGCCTTGACGGTATCCTGCGACTTCTTAGAAGTCGCCAGAAAAGTGGCCGCGGCGTGGCTTTTTGGCGCCAATGATGTACTGCGGTGTCCCCTTTGTACCGGCAGCCCCAGGGCTGCACTAGTGGAATGACTTCTTCGTGCCGGTCTTGCTCGTTGGCGGTGTTAAACAAAAATATTCAAGAATATTCAAAAAATGCTATTTTTAGTAACAAAATATTTACAAAAACACGTTCCGCCGACGTACTATGCCGTAGGCGGCCTGAATAGAATGGGGGGGTTAGTACGGTATTAGTAAATACAGTAGTAGTAGTAAATAATTACAATAAATGATTCACAACTAGAAATATCATTAATGTGTTCAAAATGAAAACAGAATAATCTAATAACCTGTAATGATCGTTTCAAATGGTAATGAAAGAAAAATCGCAAGTTTGTTATTGGCTCAAAATTTTTATTTTCTATTCAATGGGCATAGAAATAAATTAAGTACCAATATAATATTAGTATATAAGATATTGATGGCATAATATTTAGTGCATATACAATATGAGTTCCGAATGGCTATAGCTAACCAAATAAATTCGTCTAAGAATTTAAGTATTACATATATGATCGATCGCCTTTACCTAAATTTATTGGTTAGTCAAGACTTACGTTTTGCAAAATTTTGTTGGAATGGGGCTATTTTCAATATTTTGTTAATTAATCTGGTCTAATAACATTGGGGCCATGGGTTTGAGTTCTGCAAGAGCCACTTGATACAGCAAATGGAAGCTTAGGGTTGTAAAACCTGTCGTCAGCTATGCCTATCATGGTAAAAACATGCTTAGTAGGAAGATAAGAGAGAAGATAGAAAATGTAAATTAATCATATACCAATATTGTGGAGGATGGTGGTCATACGTCCAAGCTTATGGTAACTTCAATTAAAAATCTACATAGTTTTTAAGTCTGGTTCAATTAAGCAGGACAAGTGGACCACAGATTTCATGGACCACAACTGAATATTCCAATCGTTTTGACAATATAAGTTAAGCTCATGAATGTTGCAATTTGTTTATCTAATATCGAGTTCATACAGTAAACTGCATGTGGTCTCATGTTAATATATGTATTGTCTTTCTTCTAACGCTTACTCGAGCAGGACACCACTCTTGCAAGCTAGAGTGGGAAATATACCTATTTTGAGGTGTGAAAATTGCCCTTGATTTCTTATGAGAAATGAGAATGGGGGTCCATTTTCTTTGAGAATATTGAGAAATTGTGAAACTGTGAAAAACTGTGAAATTGTGAAATGAGAACGGTTAGAAAATTAATGACAATGGCCCTGGGTTTTTGCTCTAGTGTTATCTCCACACTAAAACAGACCATGACCCTTATTAGCCTACATTTCGATAAATCTTCTTTACACTAGCTAGCTGTCTTAATATTATGTTTAAAGCTTGGCTCAAAACATACATTACGCTTAATGTCATTTCGCTGGAGGGACATAATATGAAGGTATATAAGAATATAAGCATTTTGTTAAACGAAGTCAATAACAACAATTGTATAATAATGCACAATATTATGGAATTTGTTAGAAACAAGTGTGTAAAATTAGGAAACATGTGGCTTTGTTTTGCTTTTTGGCTCTTCCAATTGAGGAACAGCCATTCCTATTTTCAAATAACTTCATCAGAAACCTGAACTTTTAGATGGACAAATAATGCTTTTCATGCACTTTTCCCATGATGTCGACTAGAGAAAAATACAATAAGATGCTTTATGCACATACCATATCCTGATTATATCTAATTAGTCGTTCACACCCATCAACAAACCCTCAAGCAGCAAGCACTAGTTAAAACAGCCATTAGCCAATCAGAGTAATTCTTTCGAGAGGGCGGTCTATGCATTGACGCAATTGACGAAAAGTCCTAGGAATTGTTTGGTTAAAGCTGAACTTGGAGCAAAAAGAAGCGGCCATTTTGTTTCCAAAATCATAACTTAAATTTAAGCCATATTTGCAGGATAAATATCAAGCTTGGAGTGTTTTCTTATGTACAAGGTAATTTCATTAATTGTAATATATGCATTCCCACTATGCATCATTGATTTGAATCAGGGCTTATAGGCAAACTTCATCACTTGTAAATTTCAATCCCAGACGCACTATCAATCTAAAACAAGAAGCTTCGATCACGTGGTTCTCATTATCACTGTCTTCGTCAGCGTTACCGTTTTGATAACGTTACGTAACATTTACTAAGGTACCATTCTAATATATTCTGTATAGGACAATACTGTTAAAATTTATGTCAACGCGATTTTATTTTCATTGGGGGAGGTCGTGGAAAACGGTCTTAAAACAGTTGTGGGCGTGCCGTGACATTTTCACTATATTTTGCCGGCATATCAATGACAATTAGATCTAACCTTTACTATATTTTTATATGCTTTCCGGTCAATAATTGTGTGTTATAATTGCGTACTGTGCATACGTGATTTGTGTAGTTTATTTACCTGACGTATGAAATTGTCTTAATAAAATCTGTTAGCCCCTCCAAGTCCAAATTGATTGAAGCAAAAAATCATGTAATTAAATTTAATGTCTTGACAAACATTTTTAAACTGAGATTTCTATATTAATAGCCTTCAGATTATGGGCTTTTCGTGTGTATCTATTTGCAGTAGTATGATTCTGGAAATGCTGATATATTGCATATGGAATAATAGACAATCAAATTTTGACATTACACACCTGTGTGTCTAATTGTTTTAAATGCCATCTCGTTGACTGCATTGCTATCTTATAGGGCCTTTCAAGGTTGACTAAAGTGTCCATAAGGTGCAATAGTTTATTTCATAAATGCCATAATACTGTTTAAGAAGAAATAGTAAAGTTGAATTTGATAATAAAATATCTTTTGTGTTGTAGGTGATCCTGAATAACTGGCAAATGTGTTCGTGGAATACTCAAGGCAGTCCTGATGTATGCCATATACACATCCATTGAGGCTATGCTGCCAAATCGCAATGGCGCCAGCTCTCATCTCTGAAGCAACAGCAGACAACAGGCATACGCTACCATCGTCTCCAGTTGCTGGTCAGGAGACAGGAGTGGCATCATCCTCTGAAACAGCCAGTTCGTCGCATTGCGTACAGGAATCTGGATCAGTTCGATCTCTTGAACTTGCCAAACTTTCAAGTCAAGTGCTTCAAAAACTATTGTTAGATCCAGAATTCGGAAACTCAGAACAAGCAATATTTTTGTCCAAACAACTGTCAAACTTAGGCATACATTTGAATCAACCTTGTTTCAAATCAGGTGGTGGATTTGAAATAACAAAAACATTAGCCAGTGTGACATCTGGTCTCAGAATGAATACAGGAAATGGCAATGAAATTAAAAGTAATCTAGGCGATAGCTCTGCAAATGATCCATTAGAGAAAAACGAGTCAGCTACTATGGGAATACCTACCACAGCCTCTTCGTCTTTCAATGAAGGATCTCACTCCTTAGTATCCAATGGAATTAATAGCTTATCTCATGTTGATATTGAATCTATCATACCCAGTTCTATTATAAATGAAAACAGTGATGTTGCAATACCTGGAACATCACATGTTACATTGTCACAAGAGGATGTGTGTGCTCAAGCAGTTGCTAAGCAGAAATGCTTGCAAACTAAAGCAGAACGTCTTCTCAAAAGGTTAAAGCGTTTGCAAACTCGCCAAGCTGTAACTCATTGCCGTCAACAGATGATAGGATTAATTGATTACCAAAGAAACACATTGCATCTTAAGTCTAAAAAGCCTGAAAATGAAGAGCGATCAGGACTTTTACAGGATAAAGATGTTAAAAATCTGTCAACATCGGCACTTGTGAATTTAATTCAGTCTTGGCAATCACAGCATTCCCAAAATTCAAAACGTCAACAAGAGACCAAGGAAATTGAGGAGGCAGAGTCTAAGTGTAAACTTGACGAAGATTTTTGTGTGGAACTTGATAGGGTAGGGGGTAATTTGCAAAGCAATTTGAGACATTTGCAACGTTCAATTGATTCTGATGCTACAGAAAGTAGTTCAGGTGGTGAAAGTTGTGATGACATGGATTATGATGACTGGGATGGAAAGGCTCCTCGTCCTCAAATGTAAATCATTACTCTTGTTTTTGTGTTACGTTTGTTTGGAAAGACCAAAATATTAATTTTGAATTAATTGGTCAAAAGTGCACAGTAAGTTATACATATATATTGGGTTTTGTAGCTGAAGTGTCGGGGTGACTAGATAATTTTTCGATATATGGAAATAAAAGTGTCTGATCAAATTATTGGACAACCCACATGATGTATTCAATTATAACCCTTTTGTGTGGGTCAAATATGATGTGTGGACTGGACAGTTAGAAATTTTCCAGGGTCCATGTTTTGGTCTTTTCAAGTGGTAATAAGATTTTTTACATAAGACTATGTTAAGTTATTTACATGTCAGACTATTTTTGGCTATTTACATTTGTAGGCTATTTGTACTAAATTGGTAATGTTGCTCGTGTTAAGCTCAATATCCCACAATTGTGTAAAAACTAGCATTTATGTTCCATCAATCTTTCTTTCATTATTGCATTGAAACTTCTCAAACTTCTAATACGTTCTCATAGACAAAAACTGAAATGTCAATATTGAATACAGAAAATTGACAATGCTATCTAAACTGAAAAAATGTTTTGTTTTTCCTCAGTGAGAAGCGAGCAGTGTGGAAATGGTCCCAAGAACGAAGTCAGATAGCATCACGGTGGACGTGGCTTCAAGCACAAGTGTCGGATTTGGAGTATAGAATCCGACAACAAAATGATATATATCGGCAAATTCGGCAGAGTAAAGGCAATGTGGTACTTGCTGATGTGCCAACTTCAGAGTCAGCACCCTTGCCGCGATATGATCCAACGGCATTGGACAATAAGAGTGCACATAATCAGTTGAATGAAGCATCTCCTTGTAATGTTAATTCAATGATGAACAATGTTGACAAACAGTCATCACATCTTACTCAACAGTTGGGTAATGTGTATTCACCAAACAATCCACAAACCGGACTGAAAGATACCAAAGGAGTTCCAAATGGTGTAGTAGATCCCAGTGTTGTGAGTCAAGTGGCTACCGAAAAATGTGCTGTACCACAACTTCCTTCTGGACAGTTTGTTCCAACTACATCAGTAACTGTTGATGCTACATGTGTTGCTGCAAGATGCAGACCTGCCAAAACTTACAGGATACGTAAACTGTTGCGAACAGAAGGTCTGCATCTTGTGAACAGAAAGGCTGCAAAACTGTCTACAGTGAGATGCTGTTGTTACCCACCTAGACCTTCATGTGCAATGTGTGGAGGGCGTTTGAATAACGTTCAGCGCTTACAGCCTTATATGTCTTTTCAAGAAAAAGTCGCACTTCTAGATCCAGCATTTCATCCTGTTTTATCTTTCCCCCAAGGTAAGACCTATTGAGAAGTCTTGTATTTTAGGGTTATGATGAAAAGATCACCTTAACTAGATACGACTTATCTAAAAAGCACTATCTTTGAATTTCTGGAGAATCTGGAATAAGATGATTAATTATTAGCAAGTATTCTTAACCTAGTTTACTCTGAATATTTCAGATGCTCCTCTAGCCCTGCACTTTGAGAGTTTGTTGAAGAGTGGGGAGTGGCAGCAGCAAAGACCTCCATCCAAGTCCCTGTGTAAAATGCTGCATTTGGACAAAAAGTAAGACAAGGCCCATAGTTATTAAAATTTGGATTTCTTGCAATGGGTTAAGTACGCAAAATAATCTAACGTTGAAGAATTTGGCCTTAATTCTGTCAAGCAGCAATTATTATTATTTTTTTTTAAACAAACTTATTTCTTGAAATGTTTGGCCTTGATAGAAAATTTTCAAATTTTTCTGTCATAGTTTTTAAGATTTTAAAGATGCTTTCCATTTAACTTTAGGAAAAAGAATAATGTAAAAGAAAGACCTCGGAAGTACAACAAACGACTCACCAAGAGTGCGTCAGCTGCTATGCTTAACCGTAAGTTCTCTTACTTAAAAATAAGCTTGTGTCAAGCTAAAAGTGAAAGTTGAAGGATTTTTCTCCTTTGCCAATATTCTCCATGCACATCTTTCTCATCAGACTGTACACAGGAAAATGATATTTCCACATATACTACCCTAACCGATAAATATTCTCCCTAAATTGTCTCCACTTTGGGGTGTAATCCCAGGAGGGAAATGCATGAATTCTTGGCGATATGTTAAGAGCAACAGTCTCCGTGGGTAATAACCAGATGGGCAGTTTATTCACGCTTCAACTGGCCTTTTTTTTTTTTAATCACATTTGGTGTCATATCAGCTAATAATCTGGGTGTTTAGGTAGAAACTTTTGTATCGCACCTTCTGATACAGATATGAAAGTATGTGATTATACGCACGTCCCACTCACTCAAACATCTTAAACCAGGACCACGTTAAATAATGACTTTTTTTGTTGAAACGTTAAGAATGCTGTGATGACAACTTTGTGTGAATGTAAACACACAGACTAAAACTTCTATAGACATGAAATACATAAGTCAATGGAAACCAAAATAAACCGAAAATAGTTACTGCCCAGGAGGAACACCGACTGCCTCTAGATGTAACAAATGGGGAGATTCCAATGAATTCCATTAGAAGCTGCTAAAACAGTATTACTTAACAGCAAAGTTCTGCAGTTATGAGTGAGGGTAGCCCAAGTATATTGTTGAATAATAACCCTTAACTTGATCAGGGTCAGGATTAGGTGGAAAAGTGCTACTCGTCAGCAGGACGAGTAACCCTCAAATATCTACTCGTAATCAGAGTTCGCAACTACCCGCCCGCCCCCAAAAAACCCGCCCACTTTTACCTGGGTTTTAATGGGTTGGGCAAAATGGGGCGGGTTTTTTGAAGCGGGTAAAAAGTGGGTAAAAGTTATTTTTTAGCATTATATCTTTAATATTTAAGATTTTAACTTAGAAATAGGGAGAAGTGAGAAAAAGAAAAAGTGAGATAATAGAAAAATATTCCTCTGCAAATATTTAACAAGTGACACTAACCTGGTTTGCTAATTGTTTCTTAGTTGAAATTGGTTAGAACAATGGTTAGCACAATGTCAAGCAACTGGTTAATGCCTTTTGTTTACTTGCAAGTAGTGTCAAGTTCCCAGTTAAGTTAATTACTTTTTGTAAAGGGACAATATTTAAAATCATTGTATGGAAAACTGAAGTGTTACAAGTTGCTTTGTATCTTAATCTTTAAAATGTGTTAAATCACTAATATATTCTTTAAAATATATAAAGTATCAAATGTTTTTTTTAAAAAAAGCATTGTTAATAACTCTTAAATCCTTTAAATGATGAAATATTGCTGCCCGCATTTATGAATTATGACCTCAAAGGATTGTAATAATGGGACGTTTTAAAAAAAATAGATAAATAACCTATGTTTTTACTGTTTGTTTACATTGATAAATTCACAATATTACTTAATATATCTATTATATTAAAAAAATAGTGATTATTAGCATTTTCCATTACCTTTTGCCCAGGTTTCTTAAGAATTCCCCTAGTTTTCCCCACTTTTACCCATTAAAACCCGCTTTTACCCATTAAAACCCGGGCGGGCTGGTTTTTTTGAAAAAACCCGGGCAAAATGCGAACCCTGCTCGTAATGCAAAAAATGTACCTGTCCTCCTTGCACAAAGCTCTATATTTGTATACCAAATTGACCATAATTGCTACAAGTCAAAAGGCCGACTTGCTAAAACATTCTACTCGTCCTCCACAAGTTTTTACTAGTCAATACGAGCGGACGACTGGCTAATCCTGACCCTGCTTGATGGATAATTAGGGCTGCATGTACAAATATATTTAGGACTCTTATCTTTATTTTTTTCTGTTAGGTATCAAAAACAAATATGAGCAAAAGCAACTGTCAAGAAGTTCAAATTTCACTGGATCACCTGCTAAAGAAGGAACAGAAGAGAAAAGGAAGCTTCCTCTTGCTAATAAAGTTAAGAAGAGGAAGGGGCTTCTTCATGCCACAGGTAAATGCTATTAGGCACAGGCTTGAAGTTCATCATGATTAGCTCTCTAATGTCAGCTGTAGCGTATTTGCTAAGCTCAACAATAAAGCAAAAAAGTGTGTCAATTTATGGTGTCAAAATATGGTAACTTTGAGAATTTATGGTGTCAAAATATGGTAACTTTGAGAAGCTTGATTTTATTTGTTTATTAACATGATTAAAAAGAGACATGGATGTAACTAAAAATGGGGCCAGGGTTTGACGTTCGGATAAAGCGGATTTTCTGATAATCCGGATATTTGGACCTATACTGTATTATGATTACAGAATAACCTGCAATTAAGACCACCTTTATATTGAGACCACCTCAATAGTAGGACCATTTTAATGCTCCCAAATGCTCATATTTTTATGGCGCTACCTGAAAATTAGGTCTCAAACCACCAAATAATACATGTATTCAGTCTCGCATCGGAATAAGCGCCCATCCCCTATTTTGAGAAAATATTAATCTAAACGCCCTGGGAGCTTGGATGGTCGTGTACGGTAAAATGAACCTCCATGTAACGACTACCTCTCTATTGAGACCATTTGAGGTCATCCCCACAGGTGGTCTTAAGAGTTCTACTGTGTATGGTTTTGAATTAGATGAAATGATACTGTTAAAAATATGTTTATGTCCTGACCAGATTTTCTGATTTTTACAGATTCTTCAAGAAAAAGGCCACGATTTTCACTTGCAAACAGAGTATCCACTCGTTCTAATTCAGTATCTGGTGCAGATGGAATAAATGGCAAGCAAGAGTCACAGACTTACAGAGAAATTAAGGAAGTTATGAGGCGCAGGCGTGGAGAAAATGCATTCGATATAGATAATATAGTCATTCCATATAGCATTGCTGCATCTACAAAGGTAGAGAAACCTCAGTATAAAGAAATTGCAACTCCTAGTTGGAGGAAGCTTGACAAGGACAGTGATGAAAATGAAGTGAAAGTGACCAATGGAGTGGCCAACAAAAGAGTACCTCTTGCTGAAAAGAAAGTGCCTGGATTTTCTATTAATGAAAATCATAGCACTGGAGCATCAGGTTATCATCCACCTGGACATGAAGATGACCAGGTTAGTATTTCATTTTGCATGCTTTGTGAAAGGAATATGTATTCCACTTGCCACTAGTGCATTGAACTGCAATATCTATTGGCACAAAATTAATACTTGTAGTCATGACACTTAAAGCAGGAATCAAAAGCTTGGTGGGCATATGAGGTCATGGACTAAATTTCACAATGGATATTTAAAGTGATTGAACAATTTCGGTCATAATATGGCAAAACTTAACAGTGTTACCTGTATTTTGAGGAAGGAAAAATCAAAGATGTCTCACTAGTTTACAATTAATTATTCATATATATATCATGTATTCTTTAGTGAAATTTTTTCAAAGTTTCTGGCAAAATCTCTAGAGCCCTGAAAATTGGACTTCTAATTGCAGGTGGAAGATATTTCTGAAGAAGCTTACATTTTGCGGCATCGACGCTGTGAAATCGGCGAGAAGAAAAAGTTCATGTCTTACGTGAGTGCGCAGCGGCGGGGACGCGGCCACCGTAGTGAGAGTACCACCGACGCCGCGGTAGACAGCCCACGGCCAGACACACCCTCTCTGAGCTCCAGCTCTGCCAGCCTCCACAACAGCGCTAGTGCCAGCAGCCTCACCTCTCATATGTTTGCTGCACCCGCACCAGCAATGTCACTGCTGCCCACTGAGGAGGACGAGGCCATGATCCTGGCTAGCTACGAGCTTGCTCGACAGCGACGCAGCGGGTCAGTGTCGTCATGCCGCAGTCGCTCCATGTCAGTGTGTGACGAGAAATACGAGGATCACTCGCTGCCACCAGTGGCTCCATGGCAGCCGAGGAAGTTTCCTCTCAATGACCAAGACAATGAACAGTTGTTTCAGGAACATCCGTCGTATTCGACATCAAGACTAGAGATAGGAGAGAAGCGGCTAATGCCGTCTGCTGCTGTTGGCTCAGCACCATCGCCAGTTGGGAGTGATACCAGTTCTGCAACTGGTGACGATCCTAATGATCCTGAGTGGACTGTAGACGATAAAGCGGAGCCAGTTCAGCAGACTAATAAACTTGTGCTACGGTTGACTAAACGATGAACCAGTTCAGGCTGATAGTTTATTGCTTGCTTACAGGGTGTAATGATAATGTTTGATGCATTGCATTAATCCCATAACGTCCATTGACGGATATCAAATATTAGATAAGATTGGCGAGACAAACCAAGATCAGGTCTGCAAATTTAGTTCAGATAACTTCACATTTATAAGTGTGCATGTCTGTTTTAACAGTTCTCAACTGAGTTCTTGAGATGTTGTTTGCCAATTTGATGAAATAGAATTCAGTGGAACACAGAATGGCTAATATTCTGTGAAATGGATTGTGATATGAAGAGTTGACTTGAAATTGTTATAGTATATACATTGTATGTATATTTTGTATATTTCCAATGTTAAATTGTTGATGCTGGTGATTGCTATTTTCTTTCAGTCCTGTGGTGTAAATAGTCACTGAATATGTATTAGCAATTGTTTGGCTTTAAAAAACAAAAAAATAATTTTGGGACATGATCACATCATTTAGATTCGTAATGTATGAATATAAAATTTCTATACTTGTCAGTTCTTTTTCTGTCTCTTGTTTTTGTCTCCTTTTTTTATTATTATTTTTTTTTTAAAATAATTCATTTCGCGGCATATGTGATATGAGCATGAACAACAGTTTGTGAATTAATATGTCTTTATGATTATAATTGTATGTTCCAAATATTAAAAAAATGTAATCAAGAATTAGATTAGTATTATTCTTAAGATGGTACACTTAGTTCTCGGTAATGCTTTTTTTCTTCAGTAATTGAAATGTGCTAATTTCTAAATTCAATGTTCATGAAATGTAATACTGCTTCCGCTAAAATTGCATTGAAAAAAAGTCCCAATTTTTGTCCTAGTAAAAAGTACATGTATCGTGTCAAAATGCACACTGTGCTTGTAAAAGATAATGGAAATAAAGAGTATTCATTAAGATGTGTCTTGAATTTGTAACATCAATCCACATAATTATTGAAAGCTGAACATTATTTTAATTTATTAGCTAATTCTGTATTTTACTTCTGTGTGCAATTCCAGTATGCAGACGGGGGTACCCAGTAGGAGTCAGAATTTTTTATGAACTTTACAAGTAACCAGTGAGGATTCTAGGCCGTGTATCTATGCATTTGTTGCACATTTAAAAGCCATTGGCCCAAAATACCAAGGGAAGGGTGTCACAGCAAACACGTACAAAAAAAAGACCGACATCACACTGATGAGCCTGCCAACTTTTCCTCAGATAACTTTTCATGATTGATATTTTGATAGAATTTAATCGATAAAATGGATGAATCTTAAACAGCCTACCTTGGGCCAAGATTTTCCTCTTTCATTTCACTCTAATCACATTCCAGAAATTAAGAGTTAACAAGTTAACGTTTATCTATAGTAATTAAAACCAATTTAAACTAAGAAATGTGTTCTATGGACTAAAACATATTTTTAATGCAATAGGTTACATAGGTTACAATTGATTTCACATAAAAAATTGGAATAACACCTTTTGTTTGGTCACAGGACTGGCAACTTGTTTACTGAGAATGTTAAAAATCATCAAAATACGATGCAAAAAGGCTCCAAGATTTTAGTGTACTGTGGTAGTTGTATGAATTTCGAATTATCTAACACGTTTATGAACACAGTTCAAACAAAAATTATATCAAGGGGGTGCATGTTATTGTTTTCTGTGTTTCTACTTCTTAAATCTTGGTCAACTAGTGAAATCTGTTGCTTTGTATTTAGTGTCTGATACCTGTTAAAATTTTAATCTAAAATATTACTTCAGGGATAGTTAGAAAATCTCAATCTGACATACTAAGTACGGATCCTGTGACAGTAACAATTCATACTAGTAAACTTAAAAATGGTATCTGCACAAACTTTTGAATATTCAATTTTAATGAAAGGATAGTGGATGGGAGATGTATTTTTTATGTGGACATGACCATAACTGACTGGATATAATAAACGGATGGAAGAAACAGTTCGGCTTTTTCAAACGAATTGAATGGAAGTTTGAATAAAAACTCTAGCTAAGTGGTTAATGGTGTATTTTTATTTGTAAAATCACTATTATGAGCGCTCGAATATGAGCGTCATGTACCTGGTAATAGGTATATTGTTCATTCACGTTTACATAGGTTACTACTCTTCAGTAGCAAGAAAAAGAAAATCTTACAAATGAATATTTCAGTTCGCATTCAAGATTAAATAGTGGAAGTAAAATGACATTTGTTAAGAACATTATATTTTGTAATCATCCATAATATTAAAACTAAATAGCTAGACTAATAATCTATACATACCGATGCATACTT
This sequence comes from Streblospio benedicti, assembly GCA_019095985.1. NCBI lineage: Eukaryota > Metazoa > Annelida > Polychaeta > Spionida > Spionidae > Streblospio > Streblospio benedicti. The sequence goes on along the minus strand of CM032665.1, from coordinate 32,862,791 downwards.
TGTACAGTCAATCCTTGTTCACTTACTCTGTTACTGTAAAACTAGAATATTTCGTGGCTATCAAATTTTGCAATTTTCATCTATAAATTATTTTGTGACTTTAATTTTGTGATTTTGGTCTGTCGTCGAATCTACTTTAAGTTTGTGTTTTTGCGCCTACCCACTTAAATTCGCAAATTAAAATCGTGTGCAAACATTTCTAGTTTTACAATATTCCACTATCTTCAAATACAAAAGTTCGTGACTTACATTTAATTGTTTTGGCATACTGATTTTTGGCAATACTGTAGAGAAAATAATTACATTCAAAATGCGTAAAAGTAGTTGATTTCCTACAAATGTGCTTCTCTATATTAAATTAACATCCATTCTCAGGGATATAAAAGGAAATATGACCACTATAAGTAATTTTTTACAGGCAAACTGATTCTTGCAGCACTTTTTGTACTCTGCAAATTTTACTGAAAACCTTAAATGGCATATTTTTGCCTGTGCTTTAATTCTATTCTGCCAAAGTGTGAACCACCCGGTCAATTCTTGACTTCTAAGTTGCGCAGAAAAGCTGTGTACTCGTCTTTTTTTTTTTTTGTTTACTTTTTGAGACACAAAGTTCATGGTTACTTCAGTATGTGTTATAAGGCCATTTACAATTGCATTTAATGCTATTTCATACAAAATGTGTATTGCACATCACATTGATGGCTATCATGGTAGTCCTTGCAGAATGGTGCAGAATATTGAAAAAGAATTGTGCGCTTTGGGTTAAAAGTGTGAACATTTACACACAGGTAGCCTTTTGACCTACTGATTAAATCTGGATATAGGGCCA
>CM032665.1:32789250-32861862 GCA_019095985.1 Streblospio benedicti | reverse complement strand
TGTTCATTCACGTTTACATAGGTTACTACTCTTCAGTAGCAAGAAAAAGAAAATCTTACAAATGAATATTTCAGTTCGCATTCAAGATTAAATAGTGGAAGTAAAATGACATTTGTTAAGAACATTATATTTTGTAATCATCCATAATATTAAAACTAAATAGCTAGACTAATAATCTATACATACCGATGCATACTTTGTACAGTCAATCCTTGTTCACTTACTCTGTTACTGTAAAACTAGAATATTTCGTGGCTATCAAATTTTGCAATTTTCATCTATAAATTATTTTGTGACTTTAATTTTGTGATTTTGGTCTATCGTCGACCTACTTTAAGTTTGTGTTTTTGCGCCTACCCACGAAATTCGCAAATTAAATCGTGTGCAAACATTTCTAGTTTTACAATATTCCACTATCTTCAAATACAAAAGTTCGTGACTTACATTTAATTGTTTTGGCATACTGATTTTTGGCAATACTGTAGAGAAAATAATTACATTAAAAATGCGTAAAAGTAGTTGGATTTCCTACAAATGTGCTTCTCTATATTAAAAATAACATCCATTCTCAGGAATATAAAAAGGAAATATGACCACTATAAGTAATTTTTACAGGCAAACTGATTCTTGCAGCACTTTTTGTACTCTGCAAATTTTACTGAAAACCTTCAATGGCATATTTTTTGCCTGTGCTTTAATTCTATTCTGCCAAAAGTGTGAACCAGCCGGCCAATTCTTGACTTCCAAGTTGCGCAGAAAAGCAGTGTACTCGTCTTTTTTTTTTGTTTACTTTTGAGACACAAAAGTTCATGGTTACTTCCGGTATGTGTTATAAGGCCATTTACAATTGCATTTAATGCTATTTCATACAAAATGTGTATTGCACATCACATTGATGGCTATCATGGGGATACACATTGGAAATAAAAAATATACATTTATTTGAGCTGTGCATTCTTCATACCCGGTAAGTTCACATGTTTGGTCTAGTCACTGATCGTCTGCAATTTAGAATGAGAACAGTGTTTTGCCACCCAGTAAAACTAGTGGCACATCACTTAGTTCTTTAGATAAATCAATGCCACAGTGCTGGGGTGTGTTTTGCCCATAACTTCGTCAATTTCCATGCTAACTAAAATCTGATTACAGATTCATAATCCTCACCCAAAATCCTTTTAGAAAATACTTTCCACACATGGCACACGATAAATGATACTTGAAAATTACCTTTAAACATTTAGTCGTGTTAGTCTAGAATTATCCGGAACTCACAATGACTATTTTGATGGTGGTGTCGCAAGAATATATACAGCGCATTTTCCTTCTTGAAAGTCATGAATGCCTGACACTACATTGTGATAAATGCACTTTCCTTTCCCACGACATTCAAAATGAGAGTTTTCTTCATGTCTATCATGTTTGTGATGGCGATTACATAACAATCATCTGTAGTGAAATGTGCCTCTATCACGGGCGAGTGAACATTGAGGACGGTGAGTAAGGTGCCATTGTTGACATCCCAGAGACGCAACGTGTGGTCCTCAGATGCGGATATGAGACGAGAGCAGTCATGCGATAGGCACACACTTCCCACCTACAACAACCAATCAGGTTTGTTTTATTTCTTGCCCCTACCCAAAACAGCAGATATTTATTCATTTAAATGTTTCTTATTTGAATTAGTATAGTTATATTTTGCTTTATGTTTTAAGTTTTTTTTCACAGTATTTTGCAGGTTAAAACAACACTTAAAAAGATACATAATCATATCCAACATAGCATAGATACAGTGTGTGAAAAAAAGACATTTTCTGGACCACAGGTGTGGCAACTTTTAATTGAAAATAGCCAGCCACAATTTTTGTGGAGTTTGCAGCCCTCAGAATACTTACAGCCTACCAATTGGACCATAACCTTTCAAAAAGAGCCAGCCTGTGTTAAATTTACTAAGTGCACATTATAAAGGAATCTTCATTTCGTACCCTTATAGATCAATGATTGAGTTTTACATCTTTTTTTTACTGTATATTCACTTATGTTGAGGCACACAAGACTACAGGTGTATAATACTGTATATATGTCATCAAAAAGTCATATAGAGTTGAACTGATTTATCTTGAATGATTCTAAGTCACATTTATGGAGAACTCAAATAAATAGCCATTTTAATTTATGATACAGATACTAACAAATATCCCTTTTTACTAGGTGAGTGGTCATGAATATCTCCCTAAGAAGAAAGCCCAAAACATTTTGATTCTCTTAAGGGCCAGTCACACTGGGTTCAGCATCTACATCACGTCCACATCACATCCAAAAATTAACAAAAAATGTTGTGGACATGGTTGTCAGTGATATTGACGTGTTCAAGACGTGCTTAAGTAGGTGCTACTGTGGCTACATTCAGGATGAACACGAATCACACAGCGCGGCAAATTGGCCGCTGGATTGATTTACTCTTACACGAGGCTTGGACGTGGTTAGCAGTCTATTGACAGTCTTTCAGGCATGTTTCAGCTGTGGAAGAGCCACCGGCGGCTACACCATGAGCAAAATCACCTCCAAGTCTAGATAAACCAAAAATTACCACTGAAAATCATGTTCACCAGATTTTCATAACTTCTTGGAATGGACGTGATGTGGACGTAATATTGTGTGTGACCAGCTCTTGAGATTATGCTTAAATCTTTGTTAGGTCATATATTATCAAGTAAAATAATGTTAAAAACATCACATTACCTCTCCAGTGTGTCCTTTTAATATAGTATATTCGTTCTGTCCTTCCCGTGGAGGCACTCTCCATACCACAATCATACCATTTTCACATCCAAGAACAACAGAATCATTCTTTACATCCATCGCACAAATAAGGGCATCAGCCTGCTTGCGAGCCCCTTTTCCCTTGCTGAAAATAATGTTTTTGAGTATGAATCTTTTTATACAAATACTATGTCTTCAATGATGCCTTCATGGCAACTATTCAAAACAGTATTACCACATTTTAAAATAGGATTATTTAATATTATTTCTTTTATCTTCATTGTATTCTTCAAGAAAAGAAATACTGTAAAACTAGAATATTTCGTGGCTATTAAATTTTGCTATTTTTATACATAAATTATTTTGTGACTATTTAATTCTGTGATTTTGGTCCATACTGGACCTTCTTTACTTGGGCTATCAATGTTTGCTGACTATTTAAGTTTGCGTTTTTGCACCTACCCACGAAATTTGCAAATTAAATTGTGCGTTAACATTTCTAGTTTTACAGTATAAGTATGATTGTGGAAGAAAATTATGAACAGATTTTTGTGATATATATTATATGTACATGCACTGGTATTAAACATAGGAAAAGAGTTGCGAATAACATGCCCATAGGGCTTTTTGTTGACTCACTTGGCAAAATTGACTTAACATTCTTTAATCTTGTCAAAGGTACTGTGATTGACACCACAATGTCAAGACAATTGTGTAAAGTGACTAGTTGTGTCATAAACCCCCTATGATTACTACAACTCATAACAGTCTCCTATAAAGAGAGATCAAAAAGGTTCGTTGAATTATAAAAAATCCCAAAACCTCTAAATTATCAGTGACCCCATCACCTTACCGTTGAATTTTGGGAATGGCCCCATCAACCTTCCACTTCTGACAAGTATTTGACGGCAGTTCCCATACATAAGCATCATTTTTTGAGCACAGAAACACACACGACGAGCCAAAAGCGGCTGAACATGTGAACAAACTCTGTGCTTGGACATCACCATCAATATCACAGTTAATCACTTCCCCTGATGAAGTATCAAGAGCTTTTATGTAAAACTCATTGTCTTCTGAGTAAATTGAAAATATTAGATATTTTTTCCCTTGTAGAAAAAAGTTAGTTTTCAGCAGACCAGAATCTTCAACAGCCAATTGGCAGTTAACAATGTCTTCAAGTTTGTTTTCCATGGGTAAATATTTCTGAATATGGTACTTTTGAGATGAGTCCTGTTGTCTTGTAGCAAGAAGATAGAGTTCATCCTTGTAAAACAGTGTGTCGACGATGTTGTCAAACTTTCTGGGCAGGAGATTCAGCCCAGTATTGAGATCCCAGATGATGGCTGATTGACCAATTTCAGAATGTCCATTCTCAGAACCTAGTATACACAGTGGAATAGATTACTTGACTTGTAATAAATAAGATAATTGCAAAAGATGATCTACAAATAATTAGTCACCACCCTGGACTTATATAGTGTGTAGAATCAAATGAAACTAGATCAAAAGTGCTCAGAGAGCACAGCGTCGCTAGTGCAACATTGACCCATGGGCAATAAAGATGTTTGCTTTGCAATCAAAGCAGAAAAAAAGTCTTACTTGAAGCGTAACTCATCCTACATCTATGTTATTGGCATTGGATTGCAGGCGCTTTCTAAACATGGCTACAGTAAATATCTATTGCCCATGAGTCGACATTAATATGGTAATGCTGTGCTCTCTGAGCACTTTTATTCCAATATAACCACTATGCCAATTCGATGGTCATGTTTCGCATAGTATTGAAACTATAGTGGAAAAATGGAAAGAAAATAATTAAAATGGCCCTCTGAAAGGTAAACTCTAATTGCCAAAGTGCCAAAATTGAATACAGTTAATGTTCAGTAGGCATGTAAGCATTGTACAAAGTTTGAATGCTTTCTCACAAGCATCAACAAAACTATTGCAGAAAATGTTGAAAATGGACACAAAATGGCACTATGGAAAGCACACTTTAATTGGCAAAGTGCCCAAAATCGAATCACTTTGGTGTCGCGTCATACCAAATAGTTGTGTAAAGTTTGAATGTAACGTTTGAACAAAATACGGCAAATACATAGATAAAAGCATACTATACTTGTCCGGAGACAAACATACATACATACAATACATACATACATACGAAACATACATACATACTTTACATACATACATCAGCTGCTGTTACAAGCGACTCAACTACTTTTCGGCTTCGGCTCACACCACACCCACTATACCCACTGGATTTATATAGTGTGTAAAATCAAATGAAACTACTGACTACACCCAGATACTGTGCTTGTAAGAACAATCCAGAAACGCCACATTTTACCTAGCAGCAGGACGAGCAGTTTGTCATCATCGCTGATCCTCATGCTGGTCACAGTCTGTTGCACATCCTCATGCAGGACACGGATTAGTGTACCCTTTGACAAGCGCCACATCTTCACCCCGTGCGTACTCACTACAAAAACATACCGGGTAATTATATTACACTTTCTAAGTTTGAATTACAACATGCAGATACTTATGTAATTCTCAAATCACAATTCCATATTTCAAGTTCAATGCTTGGAAAGACTCAGATGACTTTGCTTTACATGTGTAATCATTTCTTTCATAATAGTGGCTTAGAACTTTCATATTTTCTCAAAATTTCAATTCAATTGAAAATCACCAGTTAGTACTTGATACGAAGAAATGCTTGTTTGCTAAGTTAAAATTTTGAGCTGCAGCCGTTATTCAATGAAATGCTCGATTTTTAACATTCATTGATTATCATTGAAGTTATTTAATAAACACACATATAAATCATAGGTGAATTTAGATAACTTTTATATACATTGTTTTTAATATCATAAATAAAATTCTTGCTGAAATATAAACACTTCTTACTCACCAGTAATAACAAATTGACCTTCTGTAGCACACTGCACCATGGAAACATTCTCTTCGTCTAGCTCGATTCCTTCATGCATCCGAGATGTTAGAGGGTCAGAAAGTAAATTTTCTAATTCATCCTCAATATCAAATTGCTTTAGCATTTTGCCTCCACATGACAAGATGGAGTCCTGGACAGTCAGCATACAAGTTACAGGTGAATCAGTCACGCCTTTCAGTGACACTGATAGATTCAGTTTACACTTTTCATTGCTCGCACCTGCAGCTAGTTCAGAGAATGTGACAATTTGTCCAGTTTGGGTCACAATTCGGAAGACATTTAAATTCCCATTATCATCGCCCAACACAATATGTTGGTCATCAGGAAGAATTTCAACACAAGTCACATTAACATTTGCATTTTTACATAAAATCAAGCTGCTATTTGATATATCTACAGAAAAAATTGAAACACAGTGTTTTTCTGGGTCACTCGTTACCAGCAGATTTGATTGTATGTCAAAAGCATTGGGTAAGTTTGGAACATTACTGGGTATTTGAGGTCTACCAATTTCAGATATAATTTTTCCCATGGTGATATCAATAATCAATATCTGTCCATTCTGCAGGCCACACAGAAGAATATCGTGCTCTGCTAATGTCCCAATCACATAAAGCAAGCCTCTTGGAACTGGGGTGGGCAATGCCACTCGATTTTTAATTTCTTTGCCCATAAAGTCCCACAGAGCAACAGCGCCAATTGTGTTTTTTCCTTTGATAGTATGTGTAGAAATAGTGTGACAATTGTCATGAGAAAATGTGATATTTGACGTTTCTGTTGATCCTGTAAAGCTCATGGCACACTGACCGATGTACTGCTCCTCATCCATAATTTCTCTCATCACTCCAAGTCTTGCCTCTCCAGCAAGAGCAATATGCTGCTCATCTGAGCTAACAGCGAAGCATTCATTTAATAAGCCACCTTTGTTGATATCGATGTTGATCTGATGCAGCAATTCTCCAGATGAAATTAAAAACCCATACAGAATTTTCTTGGTTAGTACGAAGACCCTCTGATCAGCAAGTACACATTGCACAATCATTGAAGATTGAGTTTTTACAGGCAATCTAATGGAAGATATCACTTCGAGGCTATGGGTGTTGAATACCTGAAAGGTCTCTTTAGTATCTAAAAGCAATAGTGTCCTATTCTTATTGTGAGTGAGGATGGTTTTTGGTCCATTCATATACCATTTCAAAGAAGATGAAAAGCCTGATATGCAATTTATGATGGGCAAGAAAGACGGCTTGCCAGATTCCATTATGTAATCTTTAGCTTGGTTACACAAATCGCGCAGTGGTTCATGGCTGTCCCTTTCCTTGACCAACTGACCTAACAGCTGAACTGCTAAATTTTCTACATTCGATTGTATTTCACATGATGAAAACTTTAGACAGTCATACACTTTCTGTATGTGTGGATCTTCCATGAGTTCTAAAGACTGTGACATCTCAAATAGCAAATCATTCACAGAAAAGCCCAGAATGTAACACTTGAGATATTCCAAATTGCAGAAACAGTGTTTTGTTAAACCGTTCGCATCCCTCGCTTTCGTAAAATGATATGGTAAAGATGTTAATCGCCGATGATTTGAAGAAATGAGGGGTTGAAGGGAGACTTGTCGATCCGCTTTTGAAACAACTAGTTTTCTATATGGTAGTTCAATGTCGAGGAGAACTGGCGTCTCACATAAGTATAATTTTGCCAGATCATCATGCAGATGAATGCCTTTGTTGCCATCTGAAAATATAATCAAATTCTTTTCAAATCCAGCAGACTTGTGCATTTTGTGCTTGTTTTACATTGTAGGATATAATTTTACATTTCATTCTATAATTCATAGTTTTATGTTTCTGCTGTATACTTGGTTTTCAAAAAAAAGTTCAAGTTTGGCTAGAATGTATGTCATGTATCATTCTTACTTCTCATTAGAATTTGATAACTCATACAAACCAGCATAAAGAGCCATTGCTGTTTCTTTGAACTGTCGGTGGTACCAAGAAATCACTGTCTTTCCATACACATATCTCTCAACAAAATATTCGCTTAGATGATAACGTAATCTTGACCACATTAGGTCTGGTATACGCACAATTCCATCTAAAGGTGGGTTATGATGCCTGTAAACAGTAAAATTCATTTTAGTCATTGTAAACTGTAATGAAAGAATTGGCAAGTGAAGCAACACTATTTGATAGGGATGGACAGAATAGAAATTGTTAAAATATTGAAGAAAAAACTTATTCAAAGCACACATAGTCTCTAAGTATTTGGAATTGGATTAGAAACTCAAAATTAATTTATTAATTTAGGAAAAGAAAACATAAATGCAAATTGATCAGCTTAGCTGTGAACGAGTGCAATAACTTGGTTAGATCATGCCATATTTATACCTGTAAACTTGAGCAAGCACTTCATCATTACATGATAACACATCTTCAAGTTCTATTTCAGTCAGTCCAACATTTCCAGCTGTAATGTAGCCAAGAGAAAACTCAACAAACTTTGCTCCAAGTTTAGTTTTTAGCTTGCCGAAGAGAGCAGATATTGCTTCCTTTGCACATGAAGATAGATCAGTCTACAATAGAATATTTTTGCCCATAGAAAAAAAGCAATATTGAGATAATGAGGTTTTACTGTAAAAATGAGTAAAATAGTAAGTAAAACATTCAAAAAATATTTTTTAAAAGAAGCAAACATTTACAAAAAATGTGGGTCCTTTCAATGACATCACCTGAACAGCTCATAATATTGTCCAATAAATCATAAAACAAATTATGTAAAAATAGACTACCTTTGTAATAATACAAAAAGAGAAACTTGAAGCCACATACCTGATCAACATTCTTGTACGACGGCCAACTGCATGCTAAATCAAGCACCATCCTCATGTGCAGTAGGTTGCAGTTTTCCTGCATAAACGATGAGATAATCAGCTTCTCTTGGCTCTCCGTGAACTTCCTATGCCTCAACTTACTGTACTTCAATACAAACTCTTGAAACGTGCTTTCTTCAAATGGTGATATTTCCAGAAACTCAGCAGTCATTTGCAGGTGGTTTTCTGCTGCCCCAACAAACTCTGGCAGCATTGATACAACAAAATGCACATTTGCTGGAACTACTTTTGGCAGCCAGTGTAGTTTGTGACTGTTGACCCCTGCAGACAGTTGATCAATGCCATCCAACAGTATGACCAGAGGTCTCTGAGAGCCATATTTCATTGACACATAAATCAACAAGTGATTGAAATATTTCACTATCATACTCATCTTGTGAAGATTGATGAACTCGCAGGTTTCACCGTAAGCCAAACAAATATGGTAGCACAGTCCCTTTAGGACTCTTCGAATGTCAGCGCTTGATGGGGATGTCCCAAGAAAACGGATTATAGTGACACAATTGTCGCTGAACCATTCCTTGCTGCGCTTTGCAAGCATCGCCATGAATGATGTTTTTCCACTACCAGAACTGCCATATAACACTAAAGGAGTCCTCCGGCTTTGTTTACTCTTCAATCTTGACTTCACCTCCTGGAAGTCTAAATCTCGTCCACAAAATAGATCACATTTACTTTTACAAAATAGCAAGTGATGTAATATTTCTCGTGATAGTAGAATCCTATCTTCATCAACCTGGTGAGTGTTGTCAGTTTCAAGGTTCTTCAAAGCACTTTCCATGGTATTCAACGTTAATTTTCCAAGGAAAAAATCACTTTTGCTTATGCCACCTTTGGTCTGCTTTGCTGGTTGACTTACATTTCTACTCTTTAACTTCATGCTACTCTCCAATAATATGTCTTTATCCCTTGTCTTCAAATAATTGTCTACAAGCTTTTTTATATTACTTACAAAGCTTTCACAAAACTGCTTGACATATTCATCATGTTCCGGGTGGGTTGAAACTTGGATTCCTTTTGGTTTCCACTGAACAGAATAGTCACCTATATTATCCGTTGGAAGATTTGTACAAATTTTGTTGATGAGCTGTTTTCTCATACCCATCACTTCCTGGTTAATCTCTTTCACCCCATTCTCAGCTGTGACTGTGTCTGAAAACATTAGATAAATATGTGCAAAGATATCATGGTACATGTATATAAATTTGTTGGAGTATGCAAGTACTCATGAAACTCTATTTCTACTAAATTTCAGTACCATTTTGTGTCCACAGAAACTTACCGATGTGTCTGCTAGCATCCTCATCTGCCAAACTTTTTTCAAGTCCTTCTAATCGACGAATGAAGCACAAACATGAAGCTTTAGCACCAGGTGCTGAGAAAATGCCTTGTTCAATTTCTTGTTCAGTTACTGTTAAAAGAATTAGACTTTTTTAACATACATGTAGTAAGATTACAGCTCATTGAGCTGGTCCCTGTTCACAAAAAATAATTATTTACCCAAGTAATTATTTACATTGAATTTGTAATTTAAAAAAATTACCACCAATTACATGTATGTGTGTCATGGTTGGATCATAAGTGCTAAAACACTCAATTCATATGAAATCATTGCTAAAACAACCACAATATAGAATATGAAATTGTAATTGACATTAGACCATAGCATCTAGTAAATCTACTAAATCTAACATAGGAAAATCAAAATATGTAAGCCATGAAGATTTAACCAGTTATTACATTCAATTTTAGTTAAGAAAAAATATACCTGACATGTAATATGAGCGCTTTCGTTCTTTAGATAATTTTCCTTTACTTGCAGCAATATTAACACACTGCCTCAATACACTTTGGAGTGTTCTTTCTACCATTTGCCATTTTTTCAGTCCCTCGTTGGAACATGTCTCATCTTCATTTAAAAAATCAGGAACTCGAACATCTATTGGCTGTAAATGAAAATATATGGGTTTATTCGTTTTACTTTATTGTTGTATCTTAGAATGTTAATTCATAATTTACATCAAACTTGTAACAAACACAAATGTTTCAGATTTTCCTCCTCTTTTTTCACTTATGTTGTTTTATTTGTAATTTGTTTTTTCCATGTGTTGGAGAAACAAAAAAAAAATTAATAAATTGCAAAATCATATTATGTATGCAATCAATTAATTATGATTTAAATTAATCATTACCTGAAGTATGTAAACTGGATGTTCAAAGTTGTTGTCTTTCTTGTACCAATTATCAAGAAGCACTCTTCCTTCAACTTTATTTTCTTCAGCGATTGCTCTTAGCAGCTCAAATTCTCCAGCCTCTACTTTCGATGGAATGGGTTGAAAGCCATAGCGCTGTCCAAGCATGGTCTGTAAAATAAGATCATGTATGACGTTAAGACATTTTCAAAATCAAGATGTTGACGAAAATCTCAAATATTGAACTTGACACATAACAAGATATCTTATTAATTATTTTTTGTGTGCTTTCTAAATGTTCCAGTACATATATATTTCATCGAAAAACATTTTTATAGTACTTAAAAACATACATGTAGGCAGAAATATCTTATTTAGAATTATATGAAATACATAAGGGTTTGCAATATACTCTATGCAAGTATTGAAGGGGCATTTAAGATGTATTAAAAAATCATATTTTGAAAATGTTAACGTTTATGAAAGCTACACACCACAAAGTTGGGTCCTGGGCAAAGTCTCTGGCATCGTTCAATTTCTACCAGGCAAATCTCCTCAACCGAGTGATCGTTGGTGGCAGCAGCAGTTATTCCCCAGCGAAGATCTACAACCTGCACAATGTGTGCAAAATATTTGTTATTTAGTTACATGTATCTTATGATATTATATACATGAACAGACATTACATATATAATAAATTGTCTTGCTAATAAGTGCTATGAGGTATTTATGCATATTTTTCATACAATGTAAGTTAAAAGTTACATGTACATATACGTGACTGAGCGAAATTGAAATTGCCTTCTTGTATAAGACATATTCATTTTATTCTAGGTAGCATTGCTGATTTCTCTATTAGCTTTTAAAAGTTTTGTTTTCTACATTATCCATGGAAAATATTTGAATTTGAAATTTTCTGGATATAGCTGTCCTTCTACATATACATGTACTAAGCAGTATCAGTACTGGGTGTCAATAATTGACCCTTGCATTGATGCATCTGATTTGCCATCTTAGGCTCATCAGGTATAGTAATGAAATCCCAGCGTAAAATTATCATGTATGCAGCCATTGTAATTTCCAAAATTATAGGACTGCCTTTCATCAATCACATAAATCCCCTGAGAAGAAATGACAGAGCTATGACACACTGGATGTGTGGTGTGAAGCCAAACGATGATACCAGTCGAGAGAGCCTTCTATAGAAATTGTGTATCACAGATATTGAGTGTGCTTCGTAAAGGAGACTGAGATGGCTAGATCATGGTGAGCGTAGATCTGGCTGGATTAGCAAATTAGAAAATTGGAAATAGAAGGAAGGAAAGATAGGGGAAGACCAAAACGGACTTGGGATGCGGTCGTGTAGAAAGATCAGGCATGTTTCGGCGTGGGTCTGTTAGATCCTGGTGACCGAAAGGCTTGGAGAGGACGGTTTAGATGTAGACTGGGCAGTCAGGACTCAGTGCAGAACTAATGAGAGAGGGCTTCTAGGACCATAATGAATAGCAGTGGACTAATAACCAAACCCTGATGTACTCCAACAATAACACTAAATTTCTCACTGTACCCATCTCCAACACAAACAGTGGTGCGTACATTGGCAAACATTGACTGGACTAGCTTAACAACCTATTCTTCCACACCTAGCTTTATCAAAAGATATAGGCATTCATTTTTCATCCTACTTTCCCTATAAATCCACACCATTATTCCCTGGGTATGATATTATATGATTGTCTAAAATTATATGAGTCTTCCAAAATCTGCAAATCATATTTTCTTTTCAAACCCATTATCAAATAGCCAATACACACACTCTAAGAGACAGCATTAGGGAGTGCTCATTATTTAAGTCAGGGGGGAGTCTGAGACTGAGGAAATCCAGGGGGGTTCTCTATTTTTGTACAGATATTTTAGGGGGGTCATCAATTCTGTACCAAGTACAAGAGGGGGGGGGGGGGTTGTCTATGTTGTGCCAGGGCAATGTTAAAGATTTTTTTTTTCATTTTACCTTCATTTCATGGGTAAAACACCTCTAGGAAGTGCTCACGTTATGAGCAGTGCTCACGTTATGGGCACATCCATCGTAGTGTTGATATTACGTACATCTCCAAGGGAACACATATGTTAGACGTAATAACAATACATAGTCAGAGATAAGCATCTAAAGATAAATTGCCCATGAACATTAGTAACCATAATTCAGGCAAAGTAGTATGTGGACAATGTGGTGTTTGCAATCGGGGAGACGTTTTACGGTAGTCAGAACTACATCTCATGAAATTCCCATAATGTGAGCAATATTTCGTACGTCGAACCTGTACAGGTGGAAACGATCATCAAAACATTTTTAAAAAAATATAATACTTGGACGAATTTAGTGCTGAATTATCGATAAAAGATAGAACATGAACTATACTTAAATTATCTGTTAAAATATCATATATGTATTCATTATTTATGAAAGAAATTACATAGTAAGTGGGACATTTCGGAAAACTGCAATATGGCGTGAGCAGTTTCTCTACTAATTTATATAATATGATCGTGGCAAAAAAACATTTGATTAGGGGGGGTCACCTATTTTGCACATGAAAATATAGGGGGGGGGGGTGCCTTTTTTGTAAATAAAGATAAGGGGGGGGGGTCATGAATTTTGTACATGAACATCTGACCAAATCCTCACACTCCCCCCGGCAATAAATAATGGGCAGTCCCTTACCCATTTTGCCACAGCAAGGTATCATCCATCAAATATTATAGGTAGATGATACTGGTCAGAATCCCGAATTGGTGAAGATGTGCATTACCTTGAAATCGAATCCCTTTTCATTACAATATTGCTTTAACTCAGGATAAGCTATCTTTGCAAGTGCATTTCTTTCTGCTTTGAAATCTACAGCAGAAAATATTGTAATATTTAAATCATGAAATTTTGCAGTGAGAGAGATTTGTGTCGTTGAAGTAAGGAGAGTATTTTCCTCATTACTTTCTATTGAAGAAACTTGATAAATGAGTATGATTAGGTAGGTGTTCCATGAAATAAAATTTAAAAGTGTGTCAATGAATAGATAATTATCACAAATACACAACAAAAATTACCTGAAAAAGTTGAACTCAGAAAGACTGTGATTATATTAGTTTGTTGAAGGGGTAAATTGTTCAAATCTCCAATTAATAATCGCTCTCCAACACCAATGTTTGGTAGCACAGGTTTTTTTACAATGGTTGTTGTTTTGTGTGACCTACTGAATGAAAATGACATTTACAAACTACTGTATACAACCATCCAAGCGCCAAGGGCCGTTAAATTGAAATTTTCTCAAACTGGGGGGTGGGCTGTTACATGAGAGTGCAGTTACTACATACATGTAATTCTTAAGGACATTCAAGAAAAAGAGGGGAGAGGGCTGTTACATGATGGTGGGCACTTGGATGGTCGTGTACGGTATATATAGAAAAATATCAACACAATGGAAGTGTGTTGTGCAGCAAAATTAAAGCATATGTGTCTCATAAAAACTAATTGATTTTCAAACTATGTGGAGCATGTTTACCTTTGCACAGGAATTTTTCTGCTGGGCTCTGGTTTTACAGGAGGCGGGGAATGTGTCCACACTTCAGGTGTAATGCCTCTGAAGATAAAAAGTAAATCAACCCCCATGTGCATATGATAATGAGTGTTGTTGGATTCATCTTTAGTAAAGGAAATATCATCTGTATGTATGCTGGGTAATGTTAAATTAAACATCTCGATAGTAAGTCAAAAATACTCATTACTTAATTAGTGATTATGCCTCCAGACTTGTGACCACAAGGTCGTGGGTTGACCTAATTTGGAGAAGAGAGTGGTAACTCAAAACAATCCTCGAGGTGCCAAAATATGATTGCTCAGTTCATCAAGTAGATGTAATAAATTTATCTAACCACAGTTATTTGATAGCAATACAAATATATCTGGAAAAATCATCTAATTCTTATACCTTTGCATATCAAGCGTGCTACCATAGCTCAAAGGAGTCAAACGTGATGGAGTTTTTCTAGTAGGACTTGGTATGGATGCCTTACGTCGAGATCTATCAGCATTTTCTTGCTGAGGTTGAGGCTTGTTAGAGAGACCAGATATGATATTTATAGGAATCTGTGATTGTGATTGGTTGGGATTTTTTCTTGTCTTGCTGTGATGTGTTGGCGCAGCGATGGACATATCACCTGCAAATAAAATTTATCTTCAGTAGAAAATTACTTGAAATGCTGATATTGTAGAAGAAGGGATGAGATTATTTTCTTTGTTGTGTAAATTGGTTAACATTGCATAACTTGATTATTGGCATTTATGTTTACATCGACTTTTCAGACCAGTTGCAGTGAAATCATAATCACCATCTATCTGCAGTTAGATCGACCATTACCATAATGTCTAGTGACTAAATTCCACATACCACTATTGAGACCATTTCCTATTTGAAAATCTGGCATAATAGACAAGTCTGGACTGGGCATAAAATGGTCACTTCGTCTGCTTCGTGGTACCTTTTTCCTGGGATGTGCCCAACTCATGATGACTATCTGTTGTACAAAATAAGACATTTTATGTGGAATTTAGGACTAAAAATTGTATGTGTGTGTGTTTCTTTTAAATCTAATCCTAGGTGCAATATTGTAATTTCAGTATGATATATAAAATATTATCATTAGAACTGTGTGGGTGTCTCTTTTTAATGAAATTCTGTGCGAACATCAAAACCACATGATTTTGGTCTCAGACCATTATTTCTGGTGGTGGAAGCAACGGCAATCCTCATGACAAGCAAACACAGGTGACCTCGTTATACATTTATCTTAACTGTTATCCACAGTAATGAACACCTTTGAGAAAATTGGTCTCCCGGGAGTTGCTGTTTACAGACTGATTGCAATCACTCCGTCGACCGTAGTCGATTGACGATGTGGGTTCTCCAGATATGACGGCTCTCTATGAGTGATCCCAGCTCATCAGGTCACATGCTCATGTGTCCCTCTTCAGTGTGTTGATAAGGGTGGTTTGCGGTCTGCCTTGATGCCTCTTTCCATGCTTTGGCTCCCATAGAAAGTATCAGTAGTGGTCAACAAGCTGCAGTCTTCTGCCTGTGACTTTGTTGCTAACTGCTGAAAGGTGGGAGTTAGGGTTGTGACTACTCCAGTTTGTCTTCTTTTCCTGTCAGTGCTTTCCTCATAGGATAATCAAGTAATGAATAGGAAGGGAGCCTGGCTGTCACCCTGCATTATTCCTGTTATGATTGCCAACGCTTCTGTTTCTCCATTGGTGATATCACTAGACAGATTGCACTAAAGTAAATAATGTGGCACTGTTGAATTTGAATACAGAGGAACCTTCAAGTAAGACCACCTCTATAATAAGAACACTCTTCTTGGTCCCAACCCTTCAAAATGATTCCAATGGGAACCTTGATATTAAAAACACCTCTCCATTGATATCACTTTTAAGTTGGTCCCACGAGTGGTGCTTATTGGTTAAGACTATACACACATAGGTTTATATTGGCTTTGAAATCAAATCCTCTTTTGACAAGAGTTACAGTGTAATAAATGTCCCGTCTTTCTCCTTTAATCACTGTTAATAGAATCATGTTCAGGCTTTAAATGAGAAATGAATTGTTTCTTTGTTGGACATGGCTTAACACTTTGAAATGTATTTTGTACAGTGGAACCTCTCGATAGAGACCACCTGCATGTATGACACAGCCACTTGAAACCAATTTTATAGGAGCTTTCACTACGAGTTACGTAGTAAGAGCTCCTTACTACGTAACTCGTAGTGAAAGCTCCTATAAAATTGGTTTCAAGTGACTGTGATGTAGGACTGATCTCAAGTGGTCTCAATAGAAGTGGTCTTAATATACAGAGGTTCATTTTGGTTGTTTTATGAATTTTGGGAGCACGAAAAAGGTCTTATTACAGAGGTGATCTCATTATAGAGGTAGTCTCAATTTGAGGTTCTACTGCATTTTAGTGTGAACAGTATGCCTTGTTTTCGTTTCATTTCAAAAGTAATTCTCACACACACATAGATGTACGTATAGTATGTGTTATTTGGTAAAATGGGAATTTGTGTGGCCATAAGACAAACTGTTCTAATTAAGAATGACCGGCAGACTTTTATTTGCCTTAAAATGGTGTTTGTACATGTAGATCAGGCTAGGTAGCCAACTGAATAGCTATAGTTTTCAAACTATAAACCGTGCAGAAGTCATATATCGAATCATGTAACGTATTGTATGGACCTTGTCATGTTTATTATTACGCAAGAAAGGGGCGCCCCACTACGTTAAGATTTGTGTGTGGGTGTTTACAAACGATAATATAAGAATTCAACTTTTATTTGCCTTAAAAATATTGCGTAGATCCACCATGAATAATATATACCGTATGTAAGTCATATATCGAATCATGTAACGCTGTACCTAAAAAAGTTATTCTCTTCTATGACTACTTACTTTATGCTTTATAAATGAACTGAATTGATGTTCATTTGTTTTCATTGACTACCACCTCACACTGGCATAGGTTAGAATAGCAAGTTTCTTTCCACGTCGTTCCATAACAAACGTTTTTAGATCTACCCTCGAGATATTATTTATATTCACAATTATTATCAACTTAATTCAGTTTGATTAAGCCTGCACTTTGACGACCCCCCTGTGTCATGGTGTCACCTCAACTGACTTAACATGCCAGAAAGTACGTTCAAATACTGTTAAATAACTATAACATTTTTTCTTCAAAAGGTGACTTCAGCCAAGTGCTATACTTAATTTACATGCTGTGTGAAAAATCAGCTTTTGGGTTGTAAATTCTTTAGGATTGTAATAGCTTCATAGTCAATTGTCAGGATTATCAGTTTGATACATTAGATCTATCAGCAGAATGTAAATTATATATGTCAAGTGGGTCAACCAAGTGGGTCAAGTGGGTCAACCAAGGTCCTGTAGCTGTCATACAGGAGTTGGCCTATTCGACAAATGGATTGTCGCTGGTGTGCCGACAGTGCACTCAATAGTGACTCTATTTGTTACCCAATGTTGGCCCATCAATAATGTGGTATCTGGAATGTTTAGTTCAACTTTGAGCTGCTGAATCACTACCATTAATTGACCATTCAGTATTTATGACAAGATGGGGTGGGATGATTTTCCAAAAATGCTGTGAAAATATTATTAGGCCCCCCTCTAAAATCTCTGTGAAAATTGCTAACCCCCTTCAATTTCATGTGATAAAAATTGATGACCCCCTCTAACAGTTAACACAATAATTGTCAGTTAACGCAAATCCTATTTGATAGATATCCATAATTTAAAAAACATAAGATTTTAATACAGAATTTCTAAAAAATAGGGTACATTTTTTGTAAAAAAATGATAGCCCCCCCCCCCCCCCAATCAAAAGTGTGTGAAAAAATTGATAGCCCCCTCTCTCCCCGCCTTCAAACTTTGTGACAAAAGTTCATGTCCCCTTCCCCCCTTGGGTGGGTGGGTGTGTCTGGGTCAGAAAATGGGTACAGATGTGCCTGGACAGGGTTAAAAACGGCACCCGCCAATATACCTATTTTTGCGAAAAAGTGACCCACAATATACCAATATCTGAGAAAATGTGCCCACCAATATACCAATATCCGAGAAAAAGGTGACACACCAATATATCAAACTCAGATTCTAGTACATGTAGATATCAAGAATGAATATAATGAATATCAATATTTCTTTTATCTTGATATACTAAAAATGTGAAAAGACACCCTAAAATATATCAAAAATGTTAAACAGGACACCCAGAATATACCAAAAATGTGAAAAAAGACATCCAGTTTCGAGGCATGTCCATACTAATCGCCATAGTGTGAGATTCCTCCCCCAAGGCCCCCCCCCCCCTAAAATCCTCCGACCCCACCCCGTCATAAATACTCAAAGGTCCCTAACTGTTCATAGAGCATCAATAGCACACCACAATCCATGAATTGTACGTATGACATGAACTCCCCGTTGTAGATCTAGTTATCCCTAAATTTTATGTCATACGTGTAATTCACGGTTTATATGGATGACCAGTTTTTAATAGCGACTGGTGATCTAACATACTTTTTAAAACCCTGACAATAATTCCAATTTTATTGAATGAAATATCAGTAGAAATACTCAGCTTGATTGTCAAATCATGTGATACAAGGCACCGACGCACTATAATATCCACCTGCAGCTGATACAATGTAATTCAATATTCTATATAGTACAGCATGACGTCATCTCGTCATAGAGGTCGGAAGTTCTTCAGGGAGATGTTATTTAAATTGGTACTTTACGTTAATGTAGCGATCACTGGATCATGCTAACCAACGTATGCGTTTTCATTCGACCAGAAAAATGGTGTGAGTCTAGTCAGTCGATTCGAGTTTTCCATTGTTGACATAGAAAAATAATCCTTTAGTAGCTCATATGATTTTCATCCGAACGTTTTCATATTAACAGTACACATTCTGAAGACTGTCTAGTTTCTTATTTTCACCATAATAAATAATAAGATATATAGCAATGAGTCCGATTCGAACAAAATTGAGTAATAGGCAATACATTTGACAGCAAATGGCCGAACGCTGGTTGTTATATGTGGCGATGGATGTGATTAATGGTCAAATTAAACTATTTAGTTAAAACACTTACATTGTCTTATCCATATGAATGGAATCGCATATTACTGCAGATTATTTCCATCAAAATTATATATTAATATGACAATGTATAAGAGAGATATGATCTAATATATCTGTTTGGTGTTTTTACCTGTCGTCGCTTGCTGATATTGTCAGTAGACTTTTTTATGATCATGCAAAGATTTCACTGTTTCAACTTAATTAAATAAACTAAATGCGATAGTTAATAGTTAATTTTACTATCGAACAAAAAAGGAAAATATATCATCTGTGATGCATGTAAGTGAGATTGCTGAAGTCTTAAGTTTTATTGAGCTGTGTGCGTTGAAAATGTATTGCGCAATTTCTCCCATAAGCATACCATTACCCTTATAGTATCATCGCTCGCTCCATAATCCAGTTGAGTTTAGTCTGGTTGTAACGGTAGTTCCTGTTTTCGTTACTTTCACCCCCTATTGCAGGCTGTTATGCAAAGTAGCCGCATCGCCTATATACATAACTGTCTATTCATACCTATTGGCACAGTTGTCCTGTGCGATTCTCTCAAAACGGTCGAAATGATCATGTGACTTTCATAAGAGGCTGGTCATTATCATAAATATAGAAAGTGAACAGAAAAAGGTAAACATTAATATTTTCGATGGATAGATTGGTTTCAAAACTAGGATAGTTGAAAAAGAACATTTTTGCTAATAAGTTATCCCATATTAAGTGTTCTAAAATGTATTTTGGGTCCGTTTAAAGGTGGTGTTTTCTTTTTGATATTGCTGACAGTGACACTGACACTGTCACTGTCAATATTATTGATTAGTCACATTGACAGCACCAAAGGGACAGTTTATAGTATGTAATGCATATTAGGACGATTACGTAACTGCTAGACAACCACACCGTGGTTCCCAATAATCTGATCTGACCAGAACCTTGCCTCTCAACTTAAGAAGTATATATTCGAGCTAGGCTAGACAAGATTATTTGTGTACACGTCCCTGTCAACATGGGTTGTTTCTAGCCCTACACGTAGAGCTGAATATATACCATGTATAACTCAGAGAGAGACCCAGGAATGAACAT
The DNA here is from genome assembly GCA_019095985.1 of Streblospio benedicti. Classification (NCBI taxonomy): domain Eukaryota; kingdom Metazoa; phylum Annelida; class Polychaeta; order Spionida; family Spionidae; genus Streblospio; species Streblospio benedicti. The sequence continues at coordinate 32,841,274 of CM032665.1, read as the reverse complement.
ACGCTGTATATTATACGACTAGGGTTGTTTCTAGTTTTGGGATTGGAATCTTGCCGTAATCTTCAATTGTAGGAAGGGACTCCACACACGGGTATGTTCTATAGAATCATATTTATCTTCCAGCCTTCAAAATGGGCTCGCTGTATCGAAGCGAGGAGATGACCTTGTGTCAGCTCTTCCTACAGTCAGAGGCCGCTTACGCGTGTGTTTCAGAGCTCGGAGAACTAGGACTGGTGCAGTTCAGAGATGTACGTATTGTGATAGCAATCTGTCTTTATAAACAAAAGTCAATGTGTCTAAGAATTATTTTTGAACAGATATTTCTCCGACCTATATTGCTAAATAAAACAATGTTTTGAAAAATGCTCATCACTTTTATGTCAAGTACAGTGCCGTCCGCATAGTAGGACCACAGAAATCATATGCGTTATTTGAGTAATATCTAGCAACAGGTATTACGGTAATGAATTATAACAGAAATTAATGTGGCCCTTATACGCGGACAGTATCGTATAGATGCTCAGTATAAGTGCAGGTTCTGTCATTCTAACCTCTTTCAAACTAACAAACATAGCTGTGAAAATTGGGGATCCTTCTAATTTTTTAAAATTTTATGTTTAAACCTGAAAGTGTGAAAATATAGGCCAGCTTTCTCTTAGAGAAGGTTGGATGAACTGTTATATCTAATAGTGCGCTGCATATTTCAGCTTAACCCTGACGTGAATGCTTTCCAACGCAAATTTGTTAATGAAGTTCGTCGTTGTGATGAAATGGAAAGAAAGTTACGTATGTAATTTATTTCTTCAAATAGATTCTCATTGTTTTCAGTTTAAGAACAATTGAATTGCATTTTTGTATATTGCATTGTTATAGGCATTCTTTGAATTGTTTGAGTTGTGATTTTATCTGGTTTTGAATGCAGGTTTTCTTGAAAAAGAAATTAAAAAAGATGGTATTCCTATGCTGGACACTGGAGACAATCCAGATGCACCTGCTCCAAGGGAAATGATTGACTTAGAAGTAAGTAACATTTCTTTTCAAAACTAGTCATTCTAAATTGTGTTATAAATTGTGTTATAAATATTAAAGTTATTAGACATAAAAGTTTTAAGTAATGTTTGATAGTTATATTGACTTTACAATTGCTATGATTAGGTTGATTAGTGTGTGGGGTTTTACTACGTTCTAGAGTATGTACTAAATTGCAAAGCTGTATTATTTCAGGCGACATTTGAAAAACTAGAAAATGAGATGAAAGAAGTGAATGCAAATGCTGAGGCGCTGAAAAGGAATTACCTTGAGCTGACTGAGCTGAAACACATACTAAGAAAAACGCAAAGTTTCTTTGAAGAGGTATTTTCTGAAATAGATTATTAGAATATTTAAATATTCTTGCTCATACCATTGTTATAGTAACAAATACAATGTGTAAAATATGAAAATATAAAGTGTAAAATGTTATAAAGATGTTCTGTTTATAAATTTACTGTTGACCAAAGTAAAAAAAAAGTCAATGAAAGTTTGACATTTGAAACAATAACTTCTGAAAAGTTTTATCATCTAGCATGTTTAAAGTAAACTAAGATTGGATTTTTGTCTTGTGAAAAAATATTACTGTAAATACCAAACATATCATTTTAAAAAATGCATGATTTTAACTATAAATTTCTTAGTATAAGTAGTAGTCCATTGTCCTGTCAAGTTCTAAAAGGATTTTTGACGTAAGAAATGTTTGTCAAACTGTACTGAATTTTAACATTTTATTCTGCTTTTAGGAAGGATTGATTTTTATATTTATAAATTTAAAGAATTGGATACACAGATAAAGAATTTCAAATCTTAATTGTAACCCACAAGAACTAGTATTTTTATTTATTTTTTGATAGTGAGTAACATGCGGAAATTGACCAATGTATAAATCTGTAATACCTTCATAATGCTTCTCGGTGTAAAATATAAATATATGAAAGTGACAGAACCATGGACTATCTGCCTATGATTGCTTGAAATTTACTCTTGAACCGTCCTAACAGTAACCATTTCTACTTTGTCATGGTATTGAGGAGACCATTGTGGGAAACAAACATGGAGTGTGGGGACTTTGGGTGTGGTGGTGGTGATGGGAGAAACCTCTGTAGTCTGCATGCCTGCATGCTTCACTTTCTTATTCTAGTAATTGCATGTTTAGTTTATCTCAAACGGGAGTTTCAACGATGAAGTTGAAGATGATTATGTATATGTGCCTGCAAATGTAAACTTACATTGTTTCATTTAATTGTTTTTATTTTTGTTTTAGTTTGAATATTGTTTTTATTTTTCGTTTGCCTGTTTTGACTTAGAATTTTATTGAGTGTTTTTTAAAAAAAAATCTTACTTTGCTTTATGTGTTCAAATTGCCGTTAAATTTTACACATGTTTTATGTGAAAGAAAGCACAAGATCACTTTTTCTGGCTTGTGTTAAGTGTTTCATACTTATGTCAAGTGTAATATTTTTTTGCAGCACTATAGAATTGATAGATCATGATATCCAGCATGCGCTGAAGTCTTTGATTTTTTATTTTTTTGGTTGCAAAATGCTAGTTAGAGTAACCAAAACTAGCACTTTTTTATGTTACGTCATCATTCAAAACTTTCACTTGACGAGTGCGTCATGCTGGATTCTGTCATCAGGGCTTCAAATAAACTCAGGTTAAAAGTAACTCATGCATATATCTCATTCTATAGTTCAAATTTCTTTGGAACAATCTCAAATGATAGTAGTACTTTTAGTATCCGTATTTATGGTCAAAAGGACATTGTTTAGTGTGAAGTCCTGAGGCAGTATCATAATGCACCGTCTGACTGCGCTTGTCTGTTAGTGCATGTGTACTGTGTTGCTGGGGAGGGGAGGTTGTCGCCGGGGTCGTAGCCACCATGTTTGTTGCCCCCAGGCTCAACACACATTTGATCAACTATCCGGTGACCAGGCGGCCTCGGACCCGAATCTTGGAGCCGCGGAGGAGAATATCAACCTGCTGGGCGAGGAGGGATTGAGGGCCGGAGGACAGCAGCCCGCACTCAGGCTTGGGTGAGGAGCTAGCTTATGTTCGGGTTTGAAGGAAAATGTGCTTCAGTGAGACTCAGAGAGGTAGCTTATCAATATGTTTGGTTGGTAGGGTTTTGGGGCTAGTCAGCCAATCATGAAGCTAGGGAGAGCAGCTAGCTGATATAATCGAAAGGTCTCAGGAAACAGTTGGAGAGATTGGTCTTATGTGAGAAGTAGCTTATTTCATGGTCAGTAGTGTTTAGATTTTCATTCTCATAAATATATTGTTTATGAAGTTTTCTGAGTTTACTGCAATCTTGTCTGAAGTTTGTTGGGTTCGATTTATTCTTTTAAAATTTTGTGTTACGTAGGCAGCGTTTCCAGTAATACCTGAGCGATTCTGATGATGATGCTTCCTTTATACATGTTCCTTTTTTCATGTATGAATTTTGACTAGTCTGATTAGAAAGGAAATTTGTGGTCAACTAATTTGCAAGTTATTTTCTCAATTATACAGCAAATAGTTAAGCAAACAAATACTGATGTGTAGATTTAGGTTTCTAAGGAGTACATGGAACAATATTTAGCTTGTGTCAATTTTAGATAATTTTTTCAATCCTGCAGTCAATATTGAAATGGTTTGTATTTCTCTTCTTTCATGTTACATGTATTACATTGATAACAACTTGTTCAACGTGTACAAAATAATCACGCTGATGGGCTTACTTACAAGTAGAAGGTGGCTGTGCTAATAACATACACATGTAGTTACTGTTAGTGCTAACTGTTGTTGGGCTTGGAAAGGTGTGGGAATAATTTCTAACTCTCGTTGGAATAAAATGTGATTGTTGAAGGCGAGTCGTATGGCTGGTTTGTTCAGGTTGAGGTCGATGTTGATGTTGATTTTGGCACCTCTTATGAAGATGAATATGAGGGAAACATACAACAACAGCAACAAGCAAGCTTCGCATCTAGGCCAGCTGGTGGTACGGGCGTGGCAACGTTTGAGTAAGTTAGAATAGCAGGTTTACAATTGGACCCATCAGATTTGAATTAAAGTGGCTACCAGTTTGCATGTTTTTGTGTGGATTGCAATTTCATGAAGAACAGTAATTCTTCCGACAGTACAAGTTTCCTTTTAATTTTCTCCAGACCACTGGAGAGGTGAATTGTAATTAAGTACATCAGACAATTTTATGATCATTATTTGAAGTGAATATTGGGAATATTTTTATCCTTTGATTATGTATTGTGTCTCACTTTGGATTGTTGATATTGCCATTTGACTCATGAATAGAATCTTTGTAGTCACAGCATAAGCTTTTCAAAGAAGGAAAACTGTTGACATTAGTTGTCACAAGACCCAACCAATGTTATTTTGATTTGGTTTCACTTGTACAGCTATTTTTTTTATTAAATATTTAATCAGTTGTTTGTAATCTGAAAGTAGAAGATAGTAAAACTTGCTTCTGTTGGCCCACCAGGAATAAAGGCATGACTTGACGAGCCGACACTTAATATAATTGTTTCGTGTTTGTAAAACATTGATTTGTGAATAGGTTGGCATAATATCTAGCAAAATATCAACTTGGGTTATACGTTTAGCGACAGTAATGTAATAATATACATAACTTCTAAATGCAATATGCATACATGCATGGTATAGGCCGTCATCTCTGGGATTTGTTTTTGGTTGATATTAGGCCGTCATCTCTGGGACATATTAATATATATATAGCTTAAAATATATAATGTGAAAAGTGTTAGAATTAGGTAAATTTGATCATGACATACACAATGACCATCCTTCCTCTCTTCTAGCTTTGTTGCGGGTGTAATCCTGCGTGAGCGCATCCCAGCATTTGAGCGCATGTTGTGGCGAGCATGCCGCGGAAACGTGTTCCTTAAGCAGGCGGAAATCGAGGCGCCTCTCGAGGACCCAGTCACAGTGAGTACTGATACGACCATTCAAGTGCCCACCCTCGTTTAACAGCCCTCCCCCTCTTTTTCTTAAATGTCTTTTAGAATTATGTTAGTAACTGCACTCTCATGTAACAGCAGTGTTCAATCTAGCTTTGCACTGGATGGGGCCCTACGGGCCCATTGACCTTCAAAGAGAGGGCCATTTTAAAAATGAGGGGGCCCAAGTAAAAAAACAACCCAAAAAGTAGACAGGATGCTTACTGCATTATGACATGGGTGTGTTGGGGTAATACCAAAATCCGACAAGAATTGAAAAAGTTATTACTATATTTCTTGGTATTTTTTCATAATTGGAGTAGAGAAGCATTTTTATTTAACCCATGTTAGATCCTGTCACAGTTTTCATCCTCCAAGGTTTCATCATCATATAAGTCCGTCAAATGGCATTTAGAAGCAGTGTCATCGGTATTAAAAGTAGATAACTTAATGTAAAACCTAAATAGGAATGATCGTACATAATTCATTTTAATGTTACTTTAATATCTTAAGCATATAACAAGAAATTTCAACACATTGACATCTGTTTCCTTATCATGTTATGGTAGCCATTTACAGCGCAAGATGCATTTATCACAATGCAAACAAGCAGCGCGCAGACACATTTTTCCCGCGCTACCGGCGTGAACTAGTTGAAATTATTTCAGTGGATCGCCGGTAGGTGGCGCTCTGAATGTAAACAAATATGGCCGCGCCCATGAAACTAATGCAGACGTGACGGCAAACTCCTTTTCTTTGGCGAATATCTTATTAAAAAATGTTACAAAAATTTGGCAAAATATTCATAGTGCGCCCGACGGGCCCATGGTACGATTGGGATTGCGCCATTTGCTATGTTAAGCGGCCAAAGGCGCAATGGCGCAGCCTAGATTGAACACTGTAACAGCCCACGCCCCAGTTTGAGAAAATTTCAACTGGCCCTGGACGCTTGGATGGTCGTATATGGTAATATGCCATGTCAGGGTTTGACATAAGGACTGGTAAGGCAGAAGACAACGGGTCTACCAAGTTTAAAAATCAGGTAGACCGACTCAAAATCAGGTAGCCCGGCACTTACGTGTTGTTAAAAAATGCATGTTTTCCTTCTGTTCCCCTTTAAAGGGAAGTGCATAATTCAATACATTGACATAATATCATAATTCTCTGTGTTTGTTAAAAATAAGGATGATGATTCAAACGATTGTTGGACACCAGTATTTTCAGTGTTTTTCTAATAATACATAATGGAACTGCCAAAACCAGGTAGACCACAGGTCTACCTACTGGCAAAAGCTGGTAGACCAGCCAGTTTTCAGGTAGACCAGTTCTACAGGTCTACCATTATGTCGAACCCTGCATGTTCTTACACCTTAAAATGTAAACTGCATTAGTAGACCTCGACGCTATATTGATAAGTTAATCATTAATGCCTACTATTGCAGCCTAGAAAAAGCGTAAAATAAGTTAAAGTTTACCAAGATGGATGTTTGATTCACTGTCACTGCGTTAGGGTGAATCTGGCATGCATGTTTAGTGAATTTGAGAGCATTTTAGTATCAATGACTAACTTGTCAGTTGCGTATTTGGGATCTTGAAGTCATGGTAATTTCATGTACAAACATACTTATACTCTGAGTAAAATATTGTGGTCCTGTATCTTAAAAAGTCATTGGAAAAATTACAAGATGTGTGATATTTATTTATCTTAATTTAATTGTTTGTTTTTTTGTCAGGGTGACTCGGTGAACAAGTCTGTGTTCATCATTTTCTTCCAAGGCGACCAACTGAAAACCCGCGTGAAGAAAATCTGCGAAGGGTGAGTTTCAAAGTACTTTGATTTATGTTAGAAAATTGGTTTTCAAAGTACAAATTGATATTGAATTTCGTTTATGAAAATGAAGTTATTGATTATATATTATGTAATTTTCTTTTGGCCTAATCTTTTATTCATGTACCAGACGTAAAAGAATTTGACATCCCATTCCATTGATTCTTTGAATTTTTGTTTGATCGGTTTCCATTTGATAACTTTACGACAATTCTTTCATACTTCTTCAGAGTCAACAATGTCGCATCCATTTTTAATCAATATTAATAATTCACATTAGAAAAAGATAGTAACCTTTGTAATGTGATGTTTTAGTTTCCGTGCGACACTGTACCCTTGCCCAGAAACTCCTGCCGAGCGTAGGGAGATGGCCATTGGCGTGATGACACGTATTGAAGACTTGACCACAGTAAGCACTTCTTCAGCATTTAAAGTCTTTTTCACCCTGCAATGTTGTTGGACTATCAGTAAGATGAAGGTGTACACTTTATTGCATCTTTATTAACTGGACACCTGAACATATTTACTCTTCTAAAGGTACAAGTATGGAAGTGAACTAACCAAGATTGATCACAGATACATTTACATGATGCATACATTTTGTACTAACACGATCAACGTGATATTGTACTTCCTTATGGCACATATTGTATACCTATCATCCAAACAGTATCAATGTTACAATTATACTCAGTGATAGCGATGGCGCATGAAGACAAGTTTGAAGTTTCAATGTAAATAAAAATCAAACTGAGTACTTCGTTTCCAGGTTCTGCAGCAGACCCAAGACCACCGTCACCGCGTTCTAGTGGCAGCGGCCAAGAACATCAAGGTGTGGTTCATCAAGGTGCGCAAGATCAAGGCCATCTACCACACACTCAACATGTTCAACCTCGACGTCACGCAGAAGTGTCTGATTGGCGAGTGCTGGTGTCCCGTCACCGACCTTGACAAGATACAGCTCGCTCTGAGGCGCGGCACGGTAAGTTATCGTAAGCCCACATATTTAACCATTGTAGGCCCCTGTACACTCAATTATACAGTGCTGTGTTTCTGATGTATGGACTCTTTTCATACGTAGTTTTTACTTTACGAAATAGAGGTAAATTTTCAACAATAGATTGAATGTGTGACATTGTGCACAACAATTAGAAAACAGCGGTTGCCATATAGAAATTCATGTAGTTTAAAATACTCTTTTTTTTTGGTAAAAAAAATCAATATTTCGTACTGATTTAAGGCTCATGTCTACTTAAAGCTGTGACAAGTTTGCAAGACATTAAAATAGGTTGTTTAATTTGATTTCCAAATTTGCTCAGTGTCCAAATTTTTCTGCAATCAGAACATAACATATTATTCAAGCAAATTTTAAAAGTGTTCTCAAGGATACTGTTAGACCTAACGCTTCATCCGTTTGCCACCAGGAACGAAGTGGCAGCACTGTGCCGTCCATCCTCAATCGCATGAGCACGCGGCAGTCGCCACCCACGTACCACCGCACCAACAAGTTCACATCCTGCTTCCAAACCATCGTGGACTCGTACGGAGTGGCAACATACAGGGAGGTCAACCCCGGTAATTCTATTTTTTATTCTATTTCAAGCTAAGTTGAAACAATCCTAATAATCAATGCTAAATGAGCCTCAATATTATGGTTGTTATTTGCTAAAATATGATCCATTGATCTAAACATTTTCAACGTGTAGCATAAGTCACAAAATAATGGAAGATCAGCAGTTGGCATATGAAAATTCAGGTATAGTGCCTGGTGCACATTTTAGTCATTACACTAGAAAGAGTCTCTTTAGTTTCAGAGTGACTAATGCATGTGATTTGTTCATTGGTAATCCTAACTTGTTTTCCCATTGCAGCTCCATTTGCGGTGATCAGCTTTCCGTTCCTGTTCTCCGTGATGTTTGGTGATCTTGGTCACGGACTCATCATGCTGCTCTTCGCCCTGTGGATGGTCATCAAGGAGAAACCGCTTATTGCCAAGAAGATCGACAATGAGGTGAGCAGGATAAACACAAACTCATTTCAACCGTGTGAAATATGAGAAACAATTATTTTCCGCAATCTAAGAAACGTAAAGATGTTAAACCTTGAGTAGTCCGTCAACCATTGACTTGAAATAGTGGTACGTGTTGTACTATACAGACTGATGTATATTGTTAGTTAAGCCATTTGATAAATGACACAGCAGTACTATCATTCAATGAATCATATCTCCAAAGCTAACTTTTCATCATCATAGAAATCCCTTTCATAGAAATTTTCTCTTCCATATCTTCAACCATTGTAGATTTGCATGTCTTCATTTTCTTTCACCCACTATATTGTTTGATCCAGATTTGGCAGATTTTTTTCGGCAGGTCACGTCTTCATTCTTCCTGCATTATCATGAAATAATAATAATAAAAAAAAAAATATCACTCATTTATGCCTTCCAATTGTCAATTGATCCTCCCCCCGACCGTTCTCTCTTCCTCTATTTGCTAGCTAACAGTTGATCCTTGCTTTGTTCCATGCAGATCTGGCAGATTTTCTTTGGCGGCCGGTACATCATCCTGCTAATGGGCATCTTCTCTGTGTACAGTGGCGCCCTCTACAACGACATCTTCTCCAAGTCGTTCAACATCTTTGGCACAGAGTGGAACGCAAACATGGAGCCTTACAACCTGTAAGTCAGTGACACTAACATGGAGCCATACACCCTAAGTCTTAAAAATAACATGGAGCAATACAAGTCGACACTTTTTTTTACATAAAATGGATCTACCAGTAAGAGATCTTTGATTAAATCAAGTTTATTTCGACTTAAGTGCTACCGGTATTAACATTCATCCTAAAAAAATTCTATTTCTCAACATCAATGTCTTATAACAGTCTGTGACAACAATGTTTACTCGTCTCTCAGAGTGATGAATGGTTTTAAACAAAGCACCTGTGTCTATAAAGTACAACAACACTGATTGTACTGAATTTGACATATATTGACACTTTTACTAGCTCTGAGAAATATCAACTGTAGAAAATTATCTTAAAAAATTAAATATGTAAAAAAAAATACATTTTAGGACGAAGTATCACAACCATGAGTTCCAGCTGAACCCGTCATCCAACAATGGCTCCTTCTCCGGAAATCCATACATATTTGGCATCGACCCGGTAAGTAGGCTTCGTTATCAAAGGATTTCAAATATCGCTTACGGAGAGCAAAATGCTCTTCATGGATCAATTTCACGCACATGCTTTTTTCATGTATGACTTTATTATGATACTGAGGCTCTTCACTGAACATGAATGTGTGATGTATTTTGCACAGCAAAGGAGAAGTTGTGTTTGATGTTAATGTACGTAATTATATACCACCTGCTTCTGCTTTCATTCGATGACTGAACATGTTCTGTAATCAAAATGTCAGCATCGTACCATTGTACATTCCCTGACATTGTACTGTCCTTTCTTGGTTTCAGGTCTGGGCGCTGTCGACCAACAAGATCACATTCCTCAACTCATACAAGATGAAGCTGTCTGTGGTACTTGGCGTGGGTCAGATGTTCTTCGGTGTTGTGCTCAGTTTCTTCAACCACAAGTGTGTGACTTGAATATAAGTTCATAAGATTCCTATTTCAATAAGTGAGAATGGCATTATTGATTCTGTAATTATGCTCAAAGCCTTAGTCAATATTGGACATTCCCTTATCCGTTTATTAGATGGTAGCACATGAATTTATGACTGTTTTTATATTTTGTGGTGTCATACCGCGACAACTGAATTTTTCAAAGATGGGAACTATTGCTTTAAAATATAAAGACTGCATGCAATGAATGTCTATAATTTGACAAAATTTACTTATCGTATTTGTTGATGTTTACGAGATTTTTCCTTAAGCTGATCAACATTTTCAAACATCATTATTGCATGACATTCTTCACCAACAGCCTTCATATAGATATTATGAGCATTATAAATTACCATTCTTAAAAATTTTATTCACAAAGTTTTGCCAGGTTCGACTGTTAATTGCTGAATAATTGCCTGTACTTGATAAAACTCTTGTGTGGTTGTTTGTGCTTCTAAACATCCCAAGTGATCTTCAAATAGTCGCCTGGCACTATTAATCAATAATTTACCGTATATAGCACAATTTTTTGCCAGGTTCTACCGTAGGCCGATCAACATTTTCTGCCACTTCATCCCGGAGATGCTCTTCCTGTGTGCCATGTTTGTCTATCTTGTGCTGCTCATCTTCGTCAAGTGGATCGTGTACGATGCTGAGCAAAGCTTTGAGGCCCCTTCACTGCTTATTCGTAAGTTGCTGTGGTTAAACTGTTGATATGACATAATTCTGTGATCATAAGTGGCATTCTGAGGGTCCATATTTGCTACAAACTTTGATTAATTAATGGCTGGAGATTTTATGTTGTTGGTGACACACTTTATAAATGAGTGCTAAAAAATTTTGAATTTCTAGTCTGAAATACACAGAGAAGCCCACAAATAGCCAGAAAAAACACAGTAAACAGCATTTCAATCGGATGTTTGTCCAACCATCCTATTATCAAGTTTTGTTCTTTACAGACTTCATCAACAAATTCTTGATGACATGATGTACAAATGTGAAAGCCTCATCTTGGAAATTTAAAAGTAATTTCTGCCAATGCAGTCCGTATTTTTATATAGTATTTGTTTTCTGCAGATTTCATCAACATGTTTCTGATGACCTACCCCACAATAGAGAAGGGTGCTCTGCCCAGTGTCGTTGTGTTCTACAACGGCCAGAAAGCCATCCAGAACATGCTGCTCGTTCTTGTGGTCTGTGTTATTCCCTGGATGCTGCTCGTCAAGCCCATCATCATGTGGAAGCACTCTAAGGGACAGCTCAATGTAAGCCAGGGTGTTTTCTATCTGTCTATCAACTGGCAAAACTATGGGAATTTTTCACGCTGTTGATTGTCAGATAAAATAGACCTTATATCTTGAATAAACTATGTAATTCTTATAGGTTTATCAAGCCATAGGGTCTATTCTATCAACTGAATAAAGAATTCACGTATATGTCAGTTCGTCAAGCTGTAGATTCTATTCCATCTGTATCAAAAATTCATAGTAGAGGGTTTTCAAGCCTATTATGTTGACCAATATGCTAAGTGATATATCAGCTAGAAACTTATGATGGTCTCTTTCACAGACAATAATAAGCTAGAATTAGGTAGTAATTTAGAAAGAAATATTTACAAACATATTTGGAATTTCAATTGATAGTCCCTAAAATTTTGATCAAACCTTTAAATTGGTTTGAAAATTGTGTGTAAGTTTGAACTAAATCATTACAAATTAAAGTTGAATTTTATGTCTCTGAATTATATCAGATTTATACAATATATAACTAGAATATAAAAAGTTGGTACAAGAAAATGTGAGCTCATTTTTCCTATGACCAACCAAGGGCTTAGACCTGTCGAAGCACCCTCCTCAGATAATAATAATAATAATAATTATGTTACATTTCTATAGCGCCCTTTCCTACGCTCAAAAGCGTGGTGATATATTGATAATAACGAATATATCTGAGGAAGGTGCTTCAGCACCGAAACGTTAATGAAGCATTTTTTACAATTTTGTATTCAAATTCACACATCAGATATCTGAAGAGAATAATAATGAGAAGAACTGTTGCTGCTCAACTCTTAACTTTAGCTAATATATAACATTATACATATAAAAATGGTAACAAAAGAAGTTATTAACTAGTTTTCTTTGATAAGCTTTCACCTGGCATTTGCTGTGTTGACATAACATCAATACTACCCACTTTGACTTGTACATTTTCGCATTCTTCCAATAACCATACTTTGTAATTTGTATGTTTTACATCAACCATTAACAGAATTCTTGAAAATAAAACTGCATGCATTGATGAAACTTGTGAAAATTTGCTCATGAGCCACAAGGCTAGCAATATTAGCTGTAAATGTAACCAGCAATGACAGAAAGGAAAAAGTATGGCCATCTGTGTATTTTATTTACTCGGCAGTCCTAACTGTACAATGTAACCTGCCTTGTGGGCCTGTGAACTTTCAAAATCCTTCAACCCTGACTAAAATCTATTCGTGGTTTTCCGTATACAAAAGTTTAAACACGGGGTAGCACCTGGCCAAATGTTACCCAACCTGGTTCCAGTCAATATAGGATCATATGATATTATAACTGTCCATGGCATTATTGCATGTGATCAACCTAGGGCCAGCTGGACTTCTTTTTTTCAAACTTTCCTGTCTGCCTTCTAGAGAAGGACACGTCTGGAGAACGAACCAGTTGGTCATGCTGTTGAAGAGGAGGTTGTGCATCATGACATCACCCCCAGTCACCTCGAACCCGAAGAGAAAGAGGTGCCCTCAAGTCTCCAGCCGCGCGATATGCTTCACACTATCTTCTAGCTACACTTCCTTTTCAATGATTTCTAACCCTGTAATAGCGAAACCTCATTGATACCTACTATTGTAGATGAGTGTGCTATATCGGGATGCAGATTATTTTAGGCTTTATCCTAAGCTGCCATCTTTCGAAATATGAAATGTGTAATTGCTAGTAATTGCATTGTGAGGTGAAGTGAATTCTGTCCAGTATAACTCTAATTTTCGAACAAATGCTTCAATGAAGTCAAAGTACAATTCAAGTGTTAAAAAAAAAAAAATCTTTTCTTGCTGAAACCATAACTTGTCATTTAAAAGGAAAGTGAGCATAGAGCATTGTGTTTGCAACATCCCTATTGATACTAATCACTAACTTTTTTTGTGTAGAATTAAGAAATTATGATTTCCCTGTAAATAACCTTTAACCTTTCAAACATTCATGCAAAAGCTTTAAAACAGGAAAACCTTAATTTGGATCATTTGCGATATGGAAATTCATTGTGGATGCATGTTAAATATTAAAATAATGATAGCTTTTTTGCATGAATGTTAATACATATTACCATTCTAATGTAGATATATTTTCTAATTAAAAGGCATGGGCATTTTGTTTTTGGGTTTGGAAAGTGTATACTTATCTCCTGATTCTTTGTTTCATTTCATGCTGAATGCTATTTAATAAACTTGCCAAAAAAGTATGTTTCAACAATTTGAAGCTTTCTAGTTCAACCTTTAAAACCATGCCCAAGCATTTCAGCTGAAATTGGAGGTGTTTTCTTCCACTTTTTCCAACAGTTCCCCTGGCATTACCGGTATATGTTTACGTACGTCTGGTGTCTCGTTTCCACTCAAAATGCTGCATACATCAAGCTTTGTTTTCGTCGTTCAAATGTTGCTGCATACATTAAGCCTGTTTGCTCGACCTTCTTTGGCCGCTGCCGCTGGTGCTGTGTAGGTCCCGTGGCTGATGCCTCAGGAGCCTTTGTCTGTGAACTCTGGAGACATCCAGGGAGGTGGTGGAGGTGGTGATGAGGTGGTCCACCATGAGCAGGTGGCCAGCCAGTCTGCTGTGCCGGCTGAGGAGGTCTGTAGCGACACCAACCAAGTGTAGCAAGCGTTGTCTTCATTTTTTGTTTCACGCTGTCGTTGTTTTGAAGTTTTGATTTAATGTTTCCTGACCCACAACTTTATATTCCATCGCCTCCCTAGATAGGAAAGGTTCCGATCTCATCATTAGAAAATGCGAGTTAGAACCTTTCGTATTTAGATTCTAGGTGGAGGAATTATATTGTCACACTGTTTTTCTGAAACCTTTTTTGTTCCTTTTATGTTTGTACCAGTTTGCCAAAAAGCAACTTTTGACGTTGTTATGTTAGTGCAGGGTGTAATTTGATCATTGATATAGGAATGTTACATAAACATTCTAAATTTGTTACGCGGAAGAAATTGATTGCAATTTGACATGCTGGATAAAATTGCCAACCCTGTTGTGTATATTTTCATGGATTATTAAATGTTCGGCTTTTTATTGTAAAACATTTTGATCGTGCATATCTTCCATCGTTATCATCTTGAAAGTATTCTTGCGTTATTAGCTGTATTGTGGATATTACTCATGTTAATCTATTATTATTAATATTGTTACTAATTTTGCATGATTTTCGAAACTAATATCATTTGTTAAATATTAGTATTAATGTAGTTGTAGTTTTTTAATTATCTTGATTAGTTGTTTTGCGAGTTTTGCATTGCAATATTTTTGGATAATAGTTAGTTTGTTGTAAATTATTGCTCGTTATGCAACCACATACATGTAGATCATACAATGTACATCACATAATTGATAAAAGTTGTGTGCAGATATTTGGTAAAGAAGATGGGTAAAGCTGTTTTTTTATATTGATTACAATGAGCAACTTATTTCCAATAGATGAAGATACAGCAAAAGCATAAATGTTTAAAAAAGTATAGATATAATACTTTGTAGGGCTGATACAATATATTGTTGCATTGCTGTTTTACTATATTTTTACTGAAGATACTTGTCTTGATAAGACAATATTAGCCATTAAACGTAATATGTACTGATAATATTACATATTAATTTTATTAATGAAACTATTTGTAATAAGTTAAGTTACTAGTACCTATTAGATGTATTATTAGTTAATTATTTGACAATTTTGAAATGATAAATTTTGGCATTGTACAAAAAAATTATAAATCGTTATGTAATTCAATTTCATATGAAACTTTTTCACAAAAGAAGTTCACAATAACGTTTGTAACAATTAGTTAATAATTTATTTTGACTAATTAGTTCATTTCTAACTGCCGAATTTTTGCGTCCTACAGTTTAGTTTTGGTGAGGCTCTGATCGACCAGGCAATCCACACCATCGAGTACTGTCTCGGCTGCATCTCCCACACCGCTTCCTATCTGCGACTCTGGGCTCTCTCACTTGCCCACGCACGTAAGCAATTTCATGCCTTTTTGGTTTTGTCATAGTCATAATCCAAATTTGTTAGAGTTGATTAAACAATCCCTTTTGCAACCAGAATTTTGAAGTATGGAGACTGTCAACTGCTTTGTATCATCTTCGGCAGTGTGTGAATATAAAAATTCACAGCCTTTCGAATGATGCTCACTTTGACCTATGACAAGATGTAACCAGAAGTCATTGAATTTAAAAGTCTTGCGATGAAAAGTATTTTTTAAGTCTGTTGATTTGCATAGGTGTCAGAGATGTTGTAAAGCATTGTGATGTCAACGGGCCAGGACTTTCTATTTTTTTATAAGTCATTTGCCCAAATGTTGTGCTTCAAAGAAACATACAAAATATTTTTGATCAAATTGGACCCACCATAACTTTTAGCCAACTAATACGCAAATTTCGCTGAATAAATCCATGGCACTTGCAGAGCTGTCTGAGGTCCTGTGGAGCATGGTGATGCGGATGGGACTGGCCTGGAACAGCTACTTGGGCGCTGTCATGGCGTTCCTCACGTTTGCGCCATGGGCCGTCATCTCAGTGGTCGTCCTCATCCTCATGGAGGGGCTGTCCGCCTTCCTCCACACACTCAGGCTCCACTGGTCAGTTATATCCGTTCATCTTTCTTTCAATCTATACTACTTTTAAAGTCTGTGCATTCAGAGGGTGTTGAACTGTTTGGTAGATTCATATACTTTACTGTACTACCGCAGAGAAGTACTACTCTACTTGTATGAGACTTGTACGAAACAGAAAAGTTAAGTCTATGGTACACCACTGTCCAGTTCAATAATAATTTTCGATAAACGTGTGCTTCTTTCATTCAAAACGCTATTTTTGGGTTTGACACGTTGTTTACCCCATCTGCCCCCAGTCACACAAAAAAGTTGAAACTTTGAAATGCTGTCAATATGCAAGTATAAATTCATCCGTCATTGTAGTTTGATGTTTTCACATTGTAGTTGATTAATCTTGACACAAGTGATATGCATGCATAAATGAAGTAAGTGCTCTAGTGCATTTGCTCTGTGTAGACAGTTTGTTATTTATAATCAGAACGCAGTTGTATCTATTTTTATTTATTTAGGTGATCCATTTTTGTAGTAAATTATACATGTCTAGTTTGTTTTGTACAATGAATGTAAGCACTTCTCAATATTGAGAGGAGATTTGTGTTTGAGTCTTATACTGTTGGACCCCCGGGGTTGGACCTGCTTAAGTTGAACTTTGGGAACGCTTCTTTACACAACTCTGATGTGTCTTGAGACATGTGTTACCAAGTGCACATTGTTTTCGCAAAGGTGGTATGGAGAATAACAGCCGCAAATTTTGAAAGAAATATTCTTGGTAAAAGTATGCTAAACCAGCTCTTTGATATGGTATTTCATGTATTCATGAGTAGCCTAATAGGAAGTGAAATGGATATTATCTTTATTTATCAAAGTTCAGGGTAAATGGGTCCAACTGTAAATGAGAGATGACTATTATGTGAATAATTATGTTCTAAATGAGACTCGTGTGTGTGATTTCAGGGTAGAGTTCATGTCCAAGTTCTACAAGGGCGAAGGCTACCTGTTTGTGCCCTTCTCATTTGAAAGTATCATTGAAGATAAAGTAGAAGAGTAAAATGGTGACTAGTTGCTAGATGCCTTTCTAGTTTTTTTTAAAAATTATAATTTACATATTTTGGTTTCATTGTTAATGTTTACAATAGTAGTGCCATTTGCATGAATACAAATAAGCATAGAATTTAGTTTATGCAGTGCACTTTGTAAAAGAAAAATGCTTGATTAAAGTAGACTGTGTAAGTAGATAAAATAGTCGAAAATGCATCAATCATATGAAAATATGTTCTGTAGAATAGCATTTTATGTTCGACCATTTCAGGGTGGAATTCATGTCGAAGTTCTACAAAGGAGAAGGCGTGCTGTTTCAGCCATTTTCCTTTGTTAAAATCATTGAAGACAGCTTCGACGAGCAGAAAAATACTCTTAATTAGAGAATCTTATAATCGATTATGTGTCTGATACTAATATATTTAGAAAGAATATGTTGTTGTAGTATATATTATAAACACTAGTTAAGGTAATCCAAATAGAGATTTTACTAAGGTTTTAAAAATATTTAGCCATTGGGGTAAATTAGGATTTAAATTAAAATAAATCTTTGCAATAGTGATGTTAGTATATTGTAAACTTGTATGTACTTTGTGATACATTCTAGTGATGAACAAACTTTGACTTCGGTACGCTTTGAAGGTGAAACTTTATCTAAATGTGTTTGTGTGGTGCGTAGGAAATAATAATTAAGTATAGTTTAAATGTATTTGAAAGATAAAAATATGTTTTTTAAAATGTAACATACCATGTGCATTTGACATACCATGTGCATTTGATTCTTAAACACACTGATTCTTGAGAAAAAATAATAGCTGTTGTTATTGAATTTATTTTATAAATAGTGTATACATTCTACTGTAATATCTACACTTAACTTTTTTTCAACTTTTTCTTATTGTGTAGTAGTTTATCTCGCTGTTTTGATTTTAAGGTACTGAATACTATTATTTGGTATTCACTTTTCCAAACTTATATTGGGGAAATGGTATGCTACAAATGATGTAGGAAAATATGTAACTAGATGATACGTCAGAGTAAATTGTAATTAGGATCATGGTTAAATGTTATAGTATGACATAAAAGCTTTTGTGTTTGTCAAACCACATTTTCTAATATTGAGTTGTTCTTTTTGTATAAATCTGATACTAAAAGGGAAATTTGTTTTATAACCAAGATGTTACTATTTTAAAACCATATGGTGTCTGAAATCCTGGATGTAATTGAAATATACATGTATTAAGGTGTTCAATGTTGTCAATTTGTCACATTGCAGTGTGGGGGAATATTTAGTTTAAGAAAGAAGTTAAATGTTTAGATGAGAATTGTAAAACTTCATTCCATGTGGAATTTTGGCCATGACCAAAAAGTATTAGTATGTAGATTTTTTTATATAAAAATACACGAAAAAAATGATTTTGAGAATTTAAAATTCAACTAGCGGCAACATCATTAATAAGAAAATTATGCAAAATTCTAATGTATTAACAATTTGGGTTAAACTATTTTGATTTCATTTGTTCAATTTAGGAAACATCATTAGTGAAAAATAATGAAATTTAAATATTGCATTAACAGCTGGCAATTCAAGGAAACAATAAA
This sequence comes from Streblospio benedicti, assembly GCA_019095985.1. Classification (NCBI taxonomy): domain Eukaryota; kingdom Metazoa; phylum Annelida; class Polychaeta; order Spionida; family Spionidae; genus Streblospio; species Streblospio benedicti. Next base: position 32,822,332 of record CM032665.1, on the reverse strand, counting down.
ATATTTTGGCTTCATTTTTTCGTTGTCTTTATTCAATCCATACATTTCAAGAGAAACAATGTGTGCAAAGTCTACAGTGTAACAAGTACATTATTTGAAAAAGATTCTTTACAAGTTGTAATGTAACGAAATATGTTTTTATAAATCATTTATTTCGCACTACATTTTCAAGCATCACAAAAGACTGCTCAACCTCCAATTTCTTGTCAAGATTGAGAAAACTAAACATATTTTTCTCTATTTAAATAGCATCCAATGGCAATATTCCATGGAATGTACACATAATTAAATAAAAAAATCACTAACGGCCAACCTTTCACACACAAATAACTAGTTAACATTCAAAACTAGCAAGAAAAATCTAATAACAATAAATATATTCTGTAAGCACATGATTCATTTGTCTGGTTATTATCAATTTTCATATTACTGTGTATTGCACTGGGGAAGTGACAACTGCCGCAGGAACAGACTTCCTCTAATAAAAGAATTTTCAATGTACCAATAAATAAAAACGTTCAGATCACAAATTGGTGAAAGTTCCTACACTGATTAGAGGACATACAGCTTACTGCAAATTAGGTACCCTAAATGTAAGCCAACATACAACTAAATTGCTCACTTTTCACATTATAATTATACAGGTGTTCTTCTGTCAACATCTGCTTTTATATGTTCATTTAATGATAGGCACAGTCATTGTCCACACGAGTGTTTCATCAGTTTCTATTGTGACTTTCCCATCAGGCATTTCAAGCAAATTTGAAGTGCTAACGAGCTTCCCAAATGCCAACTCTTGCTTATCTAAAACATCAATGATAAAACAGTGTAGCAATGGATATTACATGTCCATAGACATTTTTTAACATGCTAACTAAAACTGCCACATTTGTTATACACTACATTTTAAACTTGTAGCATATTGTTTGACTGACTGTAGAAGCATTGGTTGACATACAGAAATATGTGTAAAAGGAGTGTTCATTTTAATGACCATGAGGCAATTCAACCTTTTCTCCATTTCAATATAGCAGATGTGAGAAATTAAGAGTCTGCAATAGGTACCTGAAAATTACATTGCACTGTTTTCTTAAAAATCAAAGTATAAGTTGAAGTAAAATTAGTTAGTTCAGACTAAAGACTTACTAAGATTCCATCGCAGGCCGGTGGTGGAGACACTTTTACATGGAGCACCTAAGGGAATCAACCCACACACGTTGCCACTGAAGACCTCAGGCAGCATTAAGGTATGCTTGCCCTACACAGTACATCATAAACAAACACGTTGGTACATCTACTCGAACTAGAAAATAGTTCATTAAAAATTAATGTTATCCAAAGTTTCGGGTTATCAGAATTACATATCGTTAAGTCACATGAAAAGAAATTGTTTATCCTATGGCCCTCCGCATCATTAAATGGGGGTTGGGGGTGTATATACTATAATTAATATACAAACACCATTCTTACTCATAATATAAAGCCATCTTATATTATATGAGTGAGGATGGTGTTTGTAGTACATAAATTTTATTATTTCTTTACAATGTTGAATATTTTCAACAATTTAAATACTCATATGAACATCTTATGTACATACATGAAATAAACAATCTTTCTATTCTTATGATAAATAAAACTGACTTGGTTGAGAAGAAATGTGATGGAATCCATGGTGTGCAAAAACAGAGGGAGTGACGTGAGCTCATGGCAATGGTACATGGTTTCTAAATTTCCCATAATGTGGTCAAATCGCCCATTCAAAGCAAAATGAGCAATAATGCAGTCAACCTAAAATATGGTAGAATATGTTTTTAATATGTAAACAAAAACAATGTTTATATAACATGGAATTTATTTTACATTCATGTTTCTAGTAATTCTAGTCCATTTTATGTAACATGAAATTGATTCTATGTTGTATCTTGTAATTTTAGTCCATGCTAAATTGAATTAATCAAAATTATTTCTTACGAAAATCAAATTTAAAGCATTTTAAATAATTTTAAATCACTGCTAGAATATCACATGTACAAATTCAAATTTATGAATACAATGCCACAACATACACATACATATATAAAAACAAAGTCTCACCTCAAGATTATTAGAAGAAATCCTCTCTGATACTAACTTTAGGCATTTAGTAAAATCTGTATAATTTTGATCCGGTGTATTAATAAGTTGTGACCCCTAAAATTGAGAATGAAAATATAAAAATTACCTGGTAGCATTAGTAGTTTCATGATGTCTATCATATGGTATCATTTTTGGTATTGTACTTTCTTTCTAAGCTATTCTAATATGTCAATTCTTTAAACAAATCATAAAAAGTACAAAAAATAAAAAAATAAAAAAAATTTATCAAAGCTTTTTAGCTCTATAGAACCCTGATCATAGTTATGATTAGGGCTCTTTAACGCTGAAAAGCTTTTATAGCTTTTTTAGGACTTATTTGATATTTGATAATAAAATAGCGTAGAAAAATAACCATATATATTTTATTTAATATAAAAGATAGAACCAACATCTTTTTTATTCACATTTTAATTTAATATTTTCAACCTTGCGGTCATCATCAGAATATAATGTAAAATGGGTTTTGGAAATTTGGAAAGGTATTATTTTGAGAAAAGGCCTCTAAATTCAACTTTCATCTAGAACGCAACTTTTCAAAATGGAATGTATCATGGTAAAATTAGATTCATATTAAAAGTTATCAAATATTCAGTTAAAATAATTATTAAACAAGTTCATTAGCTATGTATTTGATAACATATATATGAAGAATTCGTCTTATCAATAGCTATATAATTGCATAACCTTATATTTCAATGGCTTTCAGTCCATCTTTTTCAAAGAAACAAGGTTGTTTACTTGGAATTGGAAGTAAAGAACCTCGAAGGAATGCTGACGACAGCCCACGGGGATGGTTCCGCTTTTCACCTATTATCGCAGCTGGAAGTGTCATTTTTGCTACATCGATAATGGGTGAATTTACCGTGGCGTCAATTGCCGCCAAATGTTCATGAAATAGCTGCTTCTTTGGGGGGTTACTATATATTCAGTGTTCCTTTAATCTGTGTTTTTTCTATATGTACAGATTCTCACAAACTTTATCTAAACATCCATTCCAAATACTTATGCAATACGGCATGAAATCAATTAAATATTAGTCTGAGAACTTTGGTCTTCGTTATGATCACCCCAAAAGTAGGAAAAGTGAGCCCGAAATCCTGAAAAACCCTATAGGGTGAACCTCGTTCATATTTGGTATGTTTATAAAAAATTGGTATACTTTACCGGCCACCTATAAAAGAAAAAGATTAACAACCGGCCAAACACACATTTTGCTGACCAAACATCAACTGTAAAATACTGCAGTAACACAGCCTTCATCGTGACAGCACATGCCTATACTTTCTTCCACTTATGGCAAGTTTGGTATCAATTTAAAGGTCTATACACACGCTTGACGTTGCCATTCATTGGTTTTTCATATCACATTTTCTAAGAAATAAAAAATAGTTTTCCTGCGAAAATGTGTACTTTGTTTACATCCGTGTTTGAATACTGCAGGTGCGTGCAGGTGCGTGCTGGAAAATGCTTCTTTTTCACGTAGTCGATGAATAATAATTTTTTTTTTTACTTTCAAATCGATGCAAACGGATAGAATTTATGATGTACAATGTTTGTTCAGTGATAATTTAGGTTGTCATAGAATGTAAACAACATAAAAGGTCTGTTATTGTCGTGTATTCTAATATCGGCAGGTGCCCGACAGCATGAACATCGGCAAAACCGGCGCTTGACATTGGCCTGACGAAGCACTGAACCAGCACTTCTTCGAGGTTGTTTACTTCCAATTCCAAGTAAACAACCTTGTTTCTTTGAAAAAGATGGATTGAAAGCCATTGAAAATATAAAGTTATTTTAATATGCAATTATATACATTGTAGCTATTGATAAGACGAATTCAGTTAAATAAATATTTAACTGAATATGTGACAAAACAGTATTTACTTTTTGTTTATAAAATTCGGACACATCCTTTGTGATTGAGTCAAAGTCTCCACTTATAATATCAGGAATGTATCTCTCCCGTTGTAGATGATCACAGTTATACAGGATGTTTGCTGCTCCATCTACACATGCTCGTATCACAGCTGTAAACAACATGTATTTAATTACAAATATATTCAGTGAAATTCTTTTAATGTCTTAATTTTTTCAAGAGGTGACCATTCCAATTTTTAAGGGACTGAGAGTTCATTCACATAGAGTAATCAACAGATTTCTAGAATTTAAAAAACAATAACAACATAATAATAATAGTGATATTAAAATAGATTATGGAATTTAAAACTTTAAAGAACCTTACAATTCTTCCATAGATGCTTGAAACCTTCAACGTCTGACTCAACGAGAGGGGTATTAAGCTGGATTAGGGCAAACTTTTTGTCTGAAAAGCATCACAATACAATGATACATGTATTCTAAATCATATGCTTCAAACAATACATGTGGATGTATCTATATTAGTATTATAGATATGAAACATTCATGTAAAATATAAAAGTCTATCTCGCTGATAAAAATTATGATGCAAATTAGAATTTCAACAGACAATGCATAAGCTCATTAAGCTGGGCGATACAGAAGTCCTACAACTTAGGAAAAAAAAAAAAAAAATAAAGAAACTCATGACTCATGAGCCGCTTTAGAATCTATTCATTTTTCTTTCTTTCATTGAACTTCGTAAATTCTTATGATACACTTACTTGTTTCACCATTCAAAAACCCATGAAGATTCCATACTTTGCCCGTTCCTCCCATCAAATCTTGAGTAAAATATCGTTTTTGAGCACACTTTGTTTTCAAATCGATCCTGGAAACAAATATTTCATTTAATCAAATATATGCATTAGATTGAAATAATATGTGCTTATGGGTTCATCTGGTTTTAAGTTAAGATAAATGTGTGTTAATGTCACATGGATCACAATCAAGCAAATGTGACATTTTGTGAATTTAGATCATGAAAGAGTGTGATAGCGTTAGCACTACTGACTGGTAAAAGATTATAAAGTGAAGTTAAAGTTAGTTTATTTTATTGGCTTTTACAGAATATGTTGTAAACATGATATAGTACTTATGTTTGAGGCAAGTTTCTGAGCAGCGCCCTGCTTGGTGTCGCCACCATCTAGTATACTGTACTGTGGTGACACACTGTGTGGAGATCGGCAGACGTACGACGTAACGTTTTTGGAGACACTATGCCTGCCGAGGCCGGGCCGCGAACTCACAACACATTCATATCACGTTTGGAGGTTGTACGCTCTAACCACTACACCAATTAGGACCACTTTTAAGGTACCCTCCGTGAACTTTGAGATCGGACTATAGCTATTATTGTGAAGCTTCATATAAGAGATTTCTTTTACTCCCACTTCCATTGTTATTTACGAATGAAGTAGGCGCGGCAGATTTCTTTATCTCACACTTTTGACAGACTAGCTAATTTGCATTTTTTTTACTACGATGTACAAAACATCACATAGTTTGTGCTGGCATGTTCTGAGAAATGTCATTCCCTTTACGCGTAAAGTTGATTTTTTTCCCCTTTACAATTTGGAGGGTTGACGTTTTAAAGCACACGTCCAGCACAGCGTAGTTTACTTTTTTTTTTATATTCCATGAAACATGCCTCCATCAAAATTTTTGTAACAAAGCAATTGAGATCATTTATTGACGGAGAAATAAGGCATTGAAATTATGTTTAAGTGCGGATTATAAAATATCTCACCATGGGGAGTTGTCACAGCTCTCATTCGCTTCACGCACTTGATCTGTGACAACTCCTTGCGGTGAGTTATTTTCTCATCTCATACTCAAACCCATGCAATTCCCTTTTAATATCAATCAATTATCTTCAAAATGTGTGTATCTAGTGAGCGATAATTAAGTAAATAACAGAGATATATGGTATTTTCTGACATATGGGGCTAATATTGTGATTTTAACGTTTATCTAATTTCATAAAAATACATTACGCTTTGTTATATGAAAATCGTGTGCCCAACGCTGATCTATGCGCAATTAGACCAGCAATTTTACCATAATTTAACATTATATACTTTGCATTATTAGCCACAGTACTTTATAACCAGCAGTTATCATAACATTGGAAAGGATAAGTGATGACCCCCTTTATGTTTTGAGGACGTTATGTAATAATCTACCATCGTTCGCTTTCTTTGGACTTTGGATTTCCAGTGTAAAGATTAGATTTTAATAAATATTAAGGTGTGTGAAGTGTCAGCATACAAATATAGCACTAGATGCTTTTGTAACATTTGTTCTACAATTTTAAAAGCACAAATTTTCATTTGACCTCTTAGTTTAATAATTATAACTGTAGGAGTATGGGCGATAACGCAGGATTTCCAGTTCAGTATCTTTAGCTAGCGCTAGCCCACTAGCCTAGCAAGTAGGCTACAGGCTTTAGGCTATGTATAGTGCTATACCGGTAACATAAGTGAACTTAAGCCTTTAGACAGCTAAATTAAATGCACTGTGACTTATGTTTCCTACTTCATTTGTGTCCATATACCTTAAGTAGTATACTCAATCAATTAGTGTAAATAATTGTCCATGCAACGTATGTGAATATGTTACAACATCAAGTAATTCAAGAGACCTAGCTCTGCACCACCATTGGCGGGTTTGCCCAACATACAGGGCTTTTGCCGATTAAGAAGAACAGTGGTGATACACTGTTGATCCGGCAATTTAATATGTGCAGCAGTAGAATGTAACTGGTTGACAAAACATGGTCTGCTGTGCATGGACCGATAACTCATGGCAACGGAAAATGCCATGTAGAAGTCACATGAGCTAACTATTATGTGCTAACCATATGTGCTTAGGTATAATTGACCTCTCCTTTCAGATGGCACTGCGAGGTGTACGTGTTGTGGAGTTGGCAGGGCTTGCACCGGCGCCCTTCTGTGGCATGGTGCTCTCAGACTTTGGGGCTAAGGTCATAAGGGTAGATAAGGTACAGTGTCATGACTCATTCTTAAGAACAAAATTAGACTATTTCTTGATTTAAACAATAGTATTTCTCTGAAGAGTATTCTTACGTGTTGAAACGTTGGAAAAATCTTTTAACAAATTAAATTAAACTAATTAAACTATTCTTGAAAGTTTAGTTTAAATTCCAAATTAAGTCTCCAGCCACACACGCACGCATGCACGCACACACACACGCGCGCGCACACACACGCGCGCGCGCGCGCGTGTGTGTGTATGTATATATGTATATACATTGTATGTATATATATAAAGTAAGACAAAATAATCAACAAAAATAATACAACGGATCCATGTTAAGTGCCTACTATGATGTCATTTGAAATCTTCGCATTTTAACATATTTCAGTTTTTAGCTGTAATAAATCAAATAATGTACTTGACAGCAGTGTTTTCTATCAACGTTAATCTTGAAGTAAATATGATTTATTCCATGAACTATATACCCGGTATGTTATATAATATTCAATCTGCAGACGGAACTATTTCGTCCTATTAGGTAATATTGTAATTTACATATTTCAATTCATTCAAAATGTCATTCAGGAGATGCTATACCATATCTGATTACATTATTTTCAGTTCAAGCCTTTTTTTCTACCCGATGACTTGTCGCGGGGTAAACAATCTATTGCCATTGATGTAAAAGCCGCTCCCGGGAAGGCAGTCATGAAGAAACTATGCAATAATGCTGATGTTTTGGTTGAGCCTTTCAGAGCTGGTAAAAAGAGACTTCTGATGTTTGAATTCCATCCCCTCTAGCTCAGCAGATTAAGCCTGATTATAAATGAATGTTTTCAAAATCATTACCTTGATTATGTTGATTTTGGTGCTGGCCTCTTTTCTATATATAGACAACATTTGCCCCAACTGAGGATAGTTTATCAAGAGGAAAAGCATCCATTGCTGTGGACATGAAAAAATCGCAGGGCATCAATGTGGTTAAAAAACTATGTTCCAATGCAGATGTGCTCATAGAACCATTTCGAAAAGGTAATTTTGTACAATGGAGTATTGGTAGCCTGTTTATTACTTATCCCTTTAATTAATTGGTTTAGGTGGATGGGAAACCCACAAGAAATCAATCAACTCGCGGAAAACGTTCTATTGGTGTAAATCTTAAATCAAAGGAAGGTGTCACAATAATTAAGCAATTATCAAAGAGTGCTGATGTTCTACTAGAACCATATAGACCTGGTAAGCTGTTATAGACAATTTCAAGCTGTTGATGATTTTTTATTTATCTTAACCTAGAATAAATAAGCTTCCTGAACTCATTTTGTATTTATACGTATTTTTTATGACTTTATAGATTCTCTCAAAATTTCAAAATCATTCATATTTCGATATATTGTGTCCTTTAAGAAAATCCTATGTTGATATTATTATTGAGATTTGTTTGGAATGTTTTTTAACAGGACATTTTGTATTGAAAGCGCTTTGTATATTTTGTTGCTGCAGTATTGAATGATTTTAAATTATGGGACAATTTTGAAATACTAATAAAAAATGCATCGGCATGCATTACTCATGATTAGTCTTATATTAAATCAATAATTATATAAATTACATGAAATCAGATTTTTGTAAATAAAGTATAATTTGGATGCATAGTTACCGTTTTTGTTTCAAACACAGATGATATTCAGCATGTTTTGTTACATGGCCTGAACATAATATGTTGAATATTATTCAAGTTGTTATTTAAATTAGTCAAGATAAGATTTCTTATCTTCTTGAAAGTGTTCATGGTTTAGTTATTCTTTTATCAATATTCTTATCAATAAATTGTGTAGCAAAACAATTATAGAAAATTAAGTCTAGTTATTTAATAGAGTGGCAAAAAATTGAACTATTTATGGCAATTGTTGGCTATAGATTTTTTTTATCCATCACATATGCATGAAAATGTATGCATATTATATATACAGAAATCACGTCTCTTGTAATTGAAGGCATAAAGAAAAATTTGAGAATGATATTTGTTTTTCAGAGTAAATGCTAGATGTTTTGTTTGTTAGATTCCATTATAAATCTTAACAATTCATTTCATAATGCAAGTAGGCATGTGCATTAAAAAAAAAGCTGTATTTACATACATCGTATCAGAAACACATAGGAGCATATGTGTTTCTGATTGTATTTGATAATAAAATCTCGGTTGATATAATGATATAAATGGATAACGGTGACAATGTCTGATAGCTCTGCTAAGAATGCCACCTACATTTACTTAGTATATGTTTGTAATACGAGAAACTTGGCTAGGATCACCTGTGCTTGTGCTCATTATACAGAGACCCCAATCACCACCATACACGTACACCTTCTTACCCATGCACATACCCTGACACTGACATTCTATTTGTAGGTGTGATGGAGAAGCTTGGCCTGGGTCCGTCCGTGCTGCTGGCTGAAAACCCGCGCCTGGTGTATGCACGCCTGACCGGCTACGGGCAGCATGGCGCAATGAGTCAACGAGCCGGGCACGATATCAACTACATTGCCACAGCAGGTACAGAACACATCGCATATTTTTGCATCCCACTGTAAGTAACCGAAAATTTCGTGACAAATAGTTACCTTGGTTCTTACAATAGTCACCTTTTCTCCCATAATGTTCTTCAATCTAAACTGATTTTCATTAAAGTTATTTTGTTTGGTGCAGAATGAAAAATGGCATGTTGAAATATAAGAACAATAGTCCAAAACTTTTTTTTGTAATAAAAAACGTGTATATTATGTTTATTTTGGGGTAGTATAATCAGCAGTGCAGCACTTCCAGAAAGGTAGTACCATATGTTAACATTATTAAGTTATGCGCAAACGCAACATTATGTAATCTTATGTGGTGGGATGAAGGTTCAATTATGTCATGATATTATATACAGGCAGAAACACATTCTGATACAGGGTACGTTATCAACCACCACCACAGGTTCAGTGCACATCACATATTTTTGCAACACAGTCTTAAGTCAAAGTCAAATTATAATCCAAGTAGAGAATGGACTCTTGGATGTTGTGCTTGTACATACTTGTGTATATCCACTGGTTATGATTAATTACTAATAATTGCACTGTTTAATGCACGTAACAGAACTTATGTAGCTTGAAAACAATAGTTTGGAGTTGCAAATGCAACTTGACATCATAACCTGCCTCTGGAGGTTCATGTAGCAACTCTACGCAGCCTCATCAGCAGCTAAAGGTTGTGGAGTATTCACCTAGCCCTAGACGCTACTCATCATATGAGAAATTAAAAGAAAACTATTTCAGGTGTGCTATCTCGACTGGGCCGTGCCGGTGACCGACCTCAACCGCCGGTGAACTTACTCGCAGACTTTGCTGGCGGCGGCCTCTCATGCGCACTCGGCATTGTGATGGCTCTGTACGAGCGGGCCACGTCTGGAAAGGGTCAGGTCATCGATGCAAACATGGTGGAGGGAGCGAACTATGTCAGTAAGTTTGTGAGTTTTCATGAAAATGAGGTTTGAGTGATGAGAATTCTGTACTTGCATTGTAGAAAGGATCATTTGGGAGAGAGAGAGAGGGGGGTGGGGTGGGGGTGGGGGAATATGATGGGTATACTATAGCTGTATTGTTGGGTAATTTTGGAAAGGGCCAGATCATTGATAAAAATATAGTGGAATGCGAAAAATATGTCCGTTAGTCTGATGGATTAAAAACAGTTAGTGCCAGTGATAGAATTTGAAAAAGATTTTTCTGTGAATAAGAGAATAAGGGATTATTACAATTATTGAATAAAAGGGTTCTTTTCAAGTGGCGGTTGGTGTATGTTTGCATTATGTATCAAAGCGAACACTTTATTACAATAAACCTGTTACTTTGGCCATGACATTTGAGAATATCAATCTTCTTGGTCATTAATGTACAATTTATAAGATTCACAAGGCCATGGTAGTGTATTGTTTCTGTGGAATAAATAGAATTCCACATTTCGTATTTTTGATCTGTAATGTGTTAATGTTAATGTTAATTTTGTATTTTTGATCTGTTGATGTGGATTGGTACAGTCCTTTTTTACCTTTTTCGTATAGATCCTTGCTTTAGCACAGTAATTATAATCGTTTGTGTGTAGATCATGTCCCTCCATATACAAGTGCACATAATTATCTTGCTAATTGAAGGGCTGTACACAGGGTACAGCATTCTCTTCCTTATAATCAATGGAGAGTCGATTCTGCCAGACAATTTATCTGTTTTAATGAGAATATATTAAGCAAGAAAGTGCACTTCACACTTTAAATTTTAGCTTATTTCCCACTGAACCACTTAAAATATTTTTTCTGGTTTCTGACTTCACACTTAAATGTATAGCAAATTTTGTAACTTCAAACTAAAAGAGCATTAATTGGCACCCTCAGTGAAGTTTCTTGTGCATGAATATACAGTCATGCAATTGGATGTGTTTGTCTTGTTCTCCGATACGTCGAATCTATGTCGATGACTCAGAGAAGTTATAAAATGATATATGATGATAATTTGATATCTATATTTGCAGTAAAATTTATGTTGTATTATGTTGTATTGCTTTAAGTTAAACAGCTCTATTAGTCTCAGACTAGTTAAGCTTGTATATGGTGAAACTTTACTTGTATATGGTGAAACTTTACTCATCTCATCAGCCAAATTTTCTCTAATCTTTGTCTTTGAACGGAAATTTGTCAGTTGGATCAATGATTTTACTCCAACCTAGAATGTAATCAAGTGTGAATTTGAATTGTACATCAGAATACTATAAACTGCCGACATTTACATTTGTTATTGCATGTTATGTTTCAAACTTCAGGTAGCTTCCTGTACAATTCAAGAGATGTGGGCATCTGGGGAGAAGAGAAGGGGACTGGTAAGAACATTATGTTTGTAACTGATCGATCCAATAAAAAGATTGTGTTTGTGTCTCTAGTGAGTTTTTTAATGTAACAAGTATGAGTACTGTAACTTTAAATTTTAGTAGTGTTTTAATTTTGCAATTTTATGCTAATTTGCAAAATAGTTTTAAGTTAAATAGCAGATGATCTTCAATAGGACAACTGTATCTACTGTAATATTGATCACACGTTAGGCAGGTAATTACACTAATTATCACTTTCTAGAAATATAATGCATGCATCATGCCCATTCTCGTTATATCGAATTCAGTTCTCAAATGTAAGAAAATGGAGTGCATCGTAAATTTCATACCAAAGAAATGATTGTGATTTTTTACCCTCATGGTAATCCACATGTACGTAAGTCCTTAAGTTAGTCCTTCACACTCAGGCTGGCTGGATGGTGGCGCTCCATTCTACGACACCTATGAGACGAGCGATGGAGGCTACATGGCAGTGGGGGCCATCGAACCGCAGTTCTACACTCTCCTGCTACAAGGTACAATGTAGACAGTTTTTTAGATTACAGTAAAAATGGTGTTCTCACATGGACTCTCTATATAGGGGTCATCTTATGGAGGTTTGCATTGGTCTTTCTCTGTGGTCATGGGGGTAATTAAGTCAAATTCCACAGGCTCCTTCTTAAAGGCATTTAGGTGTGTGTGTTTTTTTACTTTAGAAGCTGGGGTATCTTCACTTGGACTATTTAAATAGGTAGTAGTATCTTTATATGATATTGTTTTCCAAGAAAATGCTCACACATGGACACAATAACTTCCTAGTCTGTCATCATTGGCTGTTTTAATGACGGATCGAAGAAATAGGTTTTTTATATCTGAAGTAGGTATTCCTCAGATTTCAAAGTTCTGATTTTACTAAAAAAACAATATTTTTAAGCCACTGCATGTGTTAAAATCATGGACATTATGCTGTTCATAGTAGCTTATTTTAGAGTTTATTGTTAATAATCTTTTGGAATTTCTTGAATGTTTGTCGGTTTTGTTAACTTTTGAGATTTATTTTGTTACAACCTGATATCAAATGACTTCATGACTTCAAGTCTGTCAAACTTTCATAATAATGCTACGATCTCTTTGGTGATGTATTTTATATAGCAAGGCTTCAAATACAACTATTGCAATATACCGTGGAATAACATTCCTCTAAACTAATCTACATTAAGACATTTCCTTCTGATTTCAGGGTTAGGCCTAGACTTCGATGAAGCACCACAATTTGGTGATTTTGAAGCTGTAAGAGAGAAATTCACGAAAGTATTCAAATCCAAGACGCGCGATGAATGGACCAAGATTTTTGAGAACACTGATGCCTGCTGCACACCAGTGTTATCCATGGATGAAGCAGCCGATCATCCACATAATGTAGAAAGGAAAGCATTCTTGAAAAAGGAAGGAGCCCATCCCGAGCCAAAACCGGCACCTAACTTGTCTAGAACGCCTGGCGTGGATAGGCTAGAGCAAAGGCCAGTGATTGGACAGCATACTAGAGAGGTGCTAGCAGAATTAGGCTACACCAATGAGGAAATGGACTCTTTGATTAAGGATGGAGCAGTGATGCAAGCTAACATGTCTAAGCTATGACGATAAAGGATTTGAATGTGAAGGCTTTTTTGTGATTTAAAACTGTGATTTTCAGATTACAAATTGACAGTATGGGATACCACTATTTTTTTATGAAATGTGCACATTTGTGTTGGTAGAAACATTTCTAAAGATTATTTATTAAAAGCAAGCAAAATTTGTGCATAATCATGTGTTAAAATTGCAGTGAATTTTAACTAGAAAAATAAAGATAAAATGTTGCAATAAAATGTTGCATTATTCTTTTAAAGAATCACTTTAACATGACTAATGATATTTTCTATTATATGCAGTGCTATGTTAATCATAATCTAATGCATAGGTCTCTTTGAGCAATGAATGCATATCCATTTAGTTTTTGATTTATTTTTCATGCATTTTCCGAGCAAATGTCACAAAGCATTTGAATGAAATGAAATGGAGCAAAGTTTGTTCATTTAAAATAACACATTCACTTTCACCCTTCTATATTCTACATTATAGAGCGAACAACATGTTCAAGGCACTTCAAAGGAACACGACCATACCATTAACAAGGAAACTTGCAGCGGCTCATCCTGTATTCTGTATCAATTGGTGAGCTGCACAAATCAATATCGCAGTGTCCATTCAACCAGGGTAGCATTATGTTTTTAGGGTAATGACGCAAATTTGTAATTGTTCAATTAACTATGTGACGCTCTTGCTATAGATATTTCATATTTGTTTAACGCAGTCAGAGCACAATCATCATCAATAGTTATAAGGTGATATCTGGCTTGTTTTGGGAGAAATAAAAAAAAGAAACTAATTGAGGTGGTTTACTGAAGTGGTCCCTGTGAATGGGTTTTGCTATATATTTACTTTGTAGACACCTGTATTTAAGTGATACCTACTTTTATGTTTTATATTTTACATTTTGTGCTTGTTTCACTTTTCGTAGTGAATAATGTCACATGAAATGGTACCGCTCCTGTAGTAGGCTACTGTAGTGATCTTTCTTCCTGTTGTGAGTGACATTTCGTCTAATAGTTTTAGGTAATAATGGCAGTGTAAACTTTGAAAGGACGCTTTTGGTGAATGTAAATGTTTGCATAGGCATTTTAATGGGGGCATGATGCATAAGCTCTTAATGGATCTATTAACATACGTCGAACACATGTCATTATTCTCCATCGCATCCTTCGAATGAGTGTGGAAAGGTCATGCTTGTGATCTTGGCTAAAAGGGGTATATGGCATTAGATTCATGTGTTCAAGTACAAGGTAGTTTGAACAGATTTTATCTATTTCATTACAGTTGCCATGGACCATGGTCCCATCTACCACAAATTCTGTTAATCTGATTTTATGGATGACTCTAGGAAATATGGCATGGAAATTTTCTAATCCTCCATGAATCGATAATATTTTACATCATAAATAATAGAAATCTCAAAAGTTCTGGAGAGCTAGATTAGTATGTGACCCCCTCCAGTTTGAGTTGAACGTCTCCAACTGAAAATCACTTTGCTTTGACCTGCGTTAGTGCAAAAAAGCCTGCTGATCTCAGATTCATGGTTTATTAATTAATAGATTCTTTACACCATGAACTACTCGGTGGTGCAGATCTGAGATGATCAATCATACATGACAAAATCATTATTATTAAAAGTTAGTGGTGCTTGGTGTTCTGTATGCAACGTGGATAAAAATGCTCGTAGTATATGAAATATTGTAATTTTTCGTGATACATTTGTACATTGATTTAGTGTTAGATAGAATTAAGTAGTGTTTTCCCCTTCAACTCTGTTTGTGGGAAGCAAACTACATGTTCTGAAAAAAACAATAACAAAACCAGAGTAGTGAAAATGTGCATTTATTACTTTTTTTCGTCTGATAATCTGCACGGAAATTTACAGGGATGTACCATAGCAGACTTTATTGGGCTATTTATTGCACTAGATAAGCGGTTCAAAAAGTTGAACAAGCACTTTCTATAATATGATACCAAGTCAAGTACCATGGCAAAAAAAGCATATGTACTATATATGTCATTATGTTATAAACTAGGTGTACAATTAAAAAAAGTAATCGCCATGAGGTTAAGCACCCAAATACAAAAAAATTGTCCTGCAAAGGCAAACATCAGTGACTCTTGGTGTCGCTCTTATGATTGAGCTATTTTTACCATGTTCCCGGTAATAAGTAGCATGCAAGGTAAATATTTGTTATTCCCTCGTCATTGTTTGAGACAGACACCCTGGTAAATGTTCATCAATATGTGCTACGCAACACCTGTAGTAGTGTGTGAGTCAGTGTGACCATGTATATCACAGCGAGATACCGGTACATTTTTAATCCTTCACTGGTGGATTAGTTATTGACGCCTACTACTATCGGAGATAGATAAGGGGCCCCTTATCAATTGTAATGCTACATATGGAAATGTAAAGAGCAGTTCTTGATCGCAGACTTTTGCTTTGTCTCATTTGTGTGGAGGTCTTGTATAAGATACATGTAGATAAATGTGTGAAATATTAGCTTGAGATGGGATGATTTGAAAGAATTAAACACCTGATAAAAGACAGAACAATAAGATATCATGTAAGGTTCTTTGCTCTAATGGCCCTTAGATTCTCATATATAGTGTTTTGTCGATTTTTGCAGATTCCCAGGGCCAGACTAATTTAAGCTAGTGTCTAGACAGGAAACTTCTCTGGATGTGAATTAAACACATTCATAATAGTTTACATTGTGTGTGATCCATTCATTAATACACTATTGAGTGAATATTTAGAATACATTTTTTCTATAATTCACCAGCGTAACGCTGGGCCATGGCTAGGAAATATTCTTACTTTTCTGCAGTATGTGTTATGTGTATCATAGAAAAATACTGTCTTTGTAGATTTTACTTTACATGTCACATTCAATGAACTCCATGTAAATGGCCTTCATTCATTAACATTGAGGGACTGGGGTCAATTGCCATTGGACAAACAGTTCAAATAGTATACTCCTTTTGGTGGAAATATCATATGTGTGACATAATTGAAGAATATCTACACAGTGTTTTTTGACATCATTTGTTCAAATATTACATTTAGGTATGCTATAAAACTATTAATTAATTATGAGGTATATAAATCATAATATTAAAGTTAGAATTCTTGAAACTTCACACCGGCCATTCACACTTGATATCTGGCAACCACTGTTGTAGACCTTCTTCTCAACGGCTTGCAGCGACTGACATCTGAATTAAACATAGCCCAGTAATAATAATTAGTGAGTGCAAAAGATTTATCATGTCAACCAAAAGGTTTAAATAATTGCTTGGATCCAGTCGCCAGGAACGATGTAGTCACTTCTATCCAATTCCATCTAATTTTATTATTTATTTCCCATTCATGAATTGTACTGCACTATATTCATAGTAATATTCATAGTAATCATATTACATGTAATTCTATGTACTACTATCTTTATATCTACCTTTTTTGCGCTTATTTTCTATTTACTGCACCATGTATGTATTATGTATGAGTATTTTATATAAATGTAAATGTAAATGTGGTTGTTTACAGTCGCAATTCACTGTTATCGTGCTCTAGCGACTTTACATATTACATATATATGCCTTTCATTTTATTTTTATTATTATTTTCTACTGTAACTTAATATTTGTAACATGAGTGTTTTCGATAAGGTGAGGGCTTACAATAACCATGTGGGTCAATGTCCAAACCAACCTTCTACTCTATTCTATAATTGATATATCTTGTATTTTCATTGCATGTTACAGAAGAAAATGAATATTATTTTAACAAAAACCACTGCAGTGGGTAGAGGCTGTGCATCAGACTGATTTGTCCAGATACCAGTCTCAAACTGATGTGGCACTGATAACCTTCGAGGATAAATGCAATATTGATGATTCATAATGCCCCTCATTGTTAAAACTTGGTCTTTGTCACCCAGACATGCTTGATTTTGATGATTCTCTTATTCTCTTAACAGGACCGTTTGAATTTCCTTATGCATGTAAATGAGGGTCCTTAGTGTGAAGTGTAAAATGAGGTAAAATTCAAGTGTGAAGTGTGAATTTACATGTGATGTAGGAAATGAGCAAAAATAGAACTGTGAAGTGGTGAATTCTCAGAGGGTGAGTTAGCTAAAATTTGAATATGAGGTGGGAAAATCCCATCTAGACCCTCATACATTGACATATAAATACGCCTTGAGTAAAGATACTTGTTAAGAAGTGACCCAGGAACTAACCTTTTGAAATACAGTGCTAAAAAAAGAGACACATGGACATCACACTAACATGTCAGACCCCATTTAGTGAGCTATTACAACTATAATTGAACATCCCTGTTCACGTGTGCCATTGATTTGTGCACAAACAAATGCCCTTTGTAATGCTGTTACAATATTTAGGCAAGAGAATAGGTCCCCACTTAGAGCTGCCCACTTATCATCCTGAGGCATTGATTTCAGCCAATTACTGTCCAGTTCAGATTATTGTTATAATACCTATTCAGTGATAATCAATAGAAGTATGTGATGTATTTTACAGAAATTTTATAGCTTACTTAACACTTTCAAACCATCCAGTGCTACATGAAATTTAAATGAAGATTGAAGAAGTATGGTAGTAATAGTAGGATAATGGTCACTACGTTATCCTAGAGTAGTAGCATAAAGATTGAAAAGGTAATTAGTATAGCACCCTATATAGCCCTAAAATAAAAATCCTACTTTAACTCCCTCATTGTAGTATCATATTTTATGTAAGCACCATAGTCTGGATTTTACTAAGTTTATGTATAATATATAAAGCACTCTCTTTTCTCTGGCTTGCTAGAGAGAAGAGAGAGAGAGATAGAGAGATAGATGGGTAGAATTGATTAACAAGCAAACTTCTCACAATTATTATTAAGTTTTTGGAAAAGGTGGGAGGCATAATTAAGGGGTCTCATGGGTTTTGCACATGGGTTTTGCCAAAAAAAACATAAAAATGAAACTATTTTGGTATCTGATTTATGAAACAGTAACTTGTAACAGGAGGATTTGTATTTTGTATGTGTGCTAACACATTTTTTCACAAAAAACATGCAATACTTACAGAGATAATCACCGAATTTAGATAATGATAGGATTACTAAAATGGCAGTTAGAACTCGGTACCTGTATCTGTTTTGTAGACATCGGAAAAACGTTTCCACTTCTCTTATTTTAAATGGTGTCATTTTACAGGTAGAAGGTAAAAATCAAGTACTGTAAACCTCCTATTAACGGCCGGGCGGCTATTGACATACTTCTTCTTGAGGGGGAGGTGTTTATTAGAGATAGGTGTTTAATGAAGGAAGCAAGTTAATAACGTAGGTAAGACATAGCATTTTTGTTTCAAATGATGCATGATTGTTAGGAACTTTACACAATTCAGCCTTGTTATAATACATTATGATATCGAAAGAGACTCGCACATTAATTATTAAATGCTTTTACAAGAGGTTAAGGGGGCGTTTATCGAGGTAGGCCTTTAACAGAATACCTGCCACCTTAGCAGGGGCGGCGTTTAATAGAGGCAGGCTGCTATTAGAGGTAGGCCATTATTAAAAGATTTACGGTATGCCGACCGCAGGTTTAACATGGCCCTATCGCTGCATCCGTCTGCACCCATAGAAGGGTTATTGATAAGAACAGTAGTGACAAAGGTTTAATCCACGCAGTGTCTTATTTCGCTCTACACTCATTAATTATTAGCAACTCGTTTGTCTCTTTCTTTGAATTAACCATTGATTCATGTTCACCTACATATTTCCACCGAAAGAGTTACAATGTTATATGGTTATATTGCATGGAAATGATTGAATCAAATAAACGTTGATTTAAATTTTTAATTAGACACCCCAAACCCCCCAGAAAGCATTAGAAGCTAAAATCATTATATAACCTTGGTTATTTTATGACCTAATGTAATAGTGTACGTTTTGTATTTTTCTGATACTTTGAATAATTTTGATTGAATTCATCGTAAAATATGGTACCATAACTAGCCATAATTACAGCAAATACACATACATTTTGATGGATAAATGTTTTCCTTGTTTGAAGCATTACGCACCAAAATATGTTCATTTTGATTACATATTATGTTTGTCATGCGAGCTTTGTAGAAAGTAATTCTAAGGGTAATCTAAGGAATTACCTTCAATCGAACCATTTTCTTTTTATTTGTGCAAAAAATGATAAATATATTGCATTGGTTTGAATTTTGAAGATAGTTTTATTTAAAAATAGATTTGAATTATTATGCTACAGTGAGACCTGTTTATCTTGAACTGCGATATAGATATATATGCTTCCGTGGCCGAATGGATTGGGAGTTGATCTTGTGATCAGAAGGTTGTGGGTTCGATTCCCGGTCGGGTCTGTTTGTGGGTGTTGAGCAAACATACCCGTAACAGATTGCACAATGCTCCGTGGTACTAATATGTTTAATAGATATACAGGTCAGGTGAGTGAATGCTAATGTGAGTAATTAGCACCTAGGCGCTATAGCAGCAAATGCTGTATGCAGCCAGTGTTCTATGCTCCCCAGGGAGTTGAGGAAGGTAAAAATTGAGTCGACTGGACAGCACTTCTGGACTATAAACTCCGACATTTACATTCACATTATTAATGTATAGATAGCTTGAGTAACTGACAATTGCTCTTGTTAATGTTTTACCCAGGTAAATAAGAAACGCCTCTAATAACTCGAAATTGTGGATAGCTCACATTATATCAATTAACTGGTTCAATCGCACAAATAAAAAGTAGTTAAAAATTAGGACAGTTATCAGCATGTCATACAGTTAATTAGTCTATTGTCACCTATGTTCACCGCGGTGCATTCTTTATTGAGCAGCCGCGTGTGACTCAAGAGATCCTGTCTACCGCAGACCCAGTGCTTCATTGTGCAGTGGTTCACTTCACAGCAGATCTTTAAAGTCTATCTGGCATAGTAGTGAATGCGGTGGATTTAGAGCTATATCATTTAGTTCAACGAAAGAGAGAAAATTCAAAGATTGAAAAAAAAAATATCTGAGTCCCATACGTTTGGATTTATTATGATATATTTGGAGTTGTTTATATTATTTAGTGTATGTATTTGAGAAAATGAACAGCTATTTAAGTGAGATGACACGTACAGTGACATTGACAATAAATGTGTTAAGCGGTGCAAATTTTGTTGGTACAAAGTGTGAAGATGTGGTTTGAATGGAATGTTGTAAAGAATTGTTGTAAATCAGAGTGCCTTGTGAGAATAATATGCATGGAACATTTTCAGTTGGAAACCTCTAATAAAATATCACAATAAAGTAAATTGAACTGGTTTGAACCATATGCGATTTGATCCTGTTGAAATGAAATGTAAAGAATTGTAAATCACTCAGAAATGCAGTGTGAGAATAATTGATATAAGTGAAATTTGGATTGGGACCACTCTAAATAAATCACAGAAAGTAACTAACAAGAATGAAATGTGACATTTGCTGTATCTCTATCAGAGTACAGTCCAAGAATAATGCATGTAAGCAGCAACATATTAATGGGGACCACCTGAATAAATCGGAAGAAAAGATAAAGCAATTGTTATTTTAAATAAATATTAATGGTAAATCAGAGCAGAGTTGGAGAATAATTGCAACATTTGAAGGAAACCATGTAAAGAATTATTAGAAAAATTAATAGCAATTGTTATGCCAAGTTGACCACACAAACAAGCGCACAATGGAGTACACCAATCCATTAGGGTGAAGCAGAAGGTCTCGATTCCCTGGCACCCGGTAAAGTCAACACAATAATTGGTTATAAATGTGCAATGCAAACTGCAACAATTGTCGTCGATTGATTTTTTAATGTGTTGAGATTTAGCATTTGATGAATAGAAAGTGGATTTACTCATGTGAAGATTTATCATTATTGATGATGACAGATAAGTCTACAAAATGCGGATCGTATTGCCATTGTGCATAAGCATTTGATATATCAATTTGCATGTGCTAATATGCGTTGAAGTGGTTTGCGAGTCAATTATTAATCATTCATCAGTCTTTTGTATGAGTAATGAAAGCGTTTGAAAGACCTCATGCATATTTTATACATGTATGAGTCCTGAGTCTTTTGTTCTTACTGACAAACCAAACTTATGGTTGATCATTTGGACATTCACAACCAGCCACCAATCGCAGACTCCAATGAAACGATGCGTCCTCATCGCTTCTTCTACATTACCATGAAGAAATATAAATGTAAAGCAATGTTTGGCGTGTTTTTTTGCTATATCCTTGTCACCTATTGCACTGATCTTACTACCACTAAAAAGGGAGCAGGATATGCAAGGTTGAAAGATAGGAATCCTGGGATGCGTGCAACTCATGGAATAGTCGCAGAAGATGATCATGGAATAGTCGCAGAAGATGATACGGCTGAGTTGGATAATATAATAAATCCTGTAGTTAAAGGTAGCATTAAAGACGCTTTTATGAGAGATGACACCAATCTTCTCAATCATCATCTAAATCACTACAATGTACAAGATTGGCAGACTGTCAGTGAACAATCAGTATATTCGTATTCAGCCTATTTTGATTACCGTTACAATAGAGTAGTGTTACCAAGTGTCGTGGATGGTAGGAAAGTGACGAGACGGAGAATTTGTCGCTTCTGGTACAGAGGTGGAGAACCGGCGGAGGTGAAGAGTGTATTAAAAATGTTACTGGAAACCCATGGGCTAAGGTAATATTTTTATTTTGCAATTTTCTTGTCTCAAATAATAATTTTCGTTAGAAATATTTTAACTACAGTCAGATCCATGGAAATCAAGTTGGAAGTGGATAAAGACAAAATTCAAGTTACCCGTACATGACATTGAATAACCAAAGAAATTTCTGACGCAAAGGGTTATGAAGGGATAACCTCCCCCTCAAGTAATGCATGCATGCATGATGGCTTAGAAATGTTTGTGGTTAAGGTACAGACATGTTTCAGTGGCACCGTCAAGCAAACACGGGCAGAGCAAAAAAAAATAAAAAATCCTGAGGGGGATTAAATATGCTGGCCAAGTTGGTATACATCTCAAAAAAAGTGTCCGGTGTAAATTATTATCACACCTAACTACCATGTATTTGACCAGTCTGTAAGGTAGATCAAGAGGTTGTGAGTTCGAATCCACAGCCATCCAAAGCTTTACCGGCTTTCCTGAAAATTTCACAACAATCATAAGATATCAGGCATAGACTAATATTGGCGATGTATAGTATTTTGAATCAATGTGCATTTCATGTTAGTTGATAGGATCCAGTTGGACCTTTATATATCTCACTCTGATAAGTCAATTTATGGATAGCTCAAGCACATATAAACCATTTCCCTACTTATTACATTACATTATAAAAGCGTACGATAACTTGAACTCAAAATTATGGATACCTCCGGTCCAATAAATTGTATCTAGGAGGAATAATCATTATTTGTCCTACTAGGTTTTGTCCAACGATTAGCATGGGCTGTTGTATGCTAAGAGCATGACTTAGGTATTGTGTAAAGTAATCGCGGAACTAATTGAATACTGGGTACCCATTCTCTGCGCTTACAATATGACGAGTACAACTTGTTTCTAGTGCTTTTCATGTATCTAAAGCCCCCTTTTGATATCACGACTGGGATTACAATTAAGTGTTCAAGAGTGGTCAAATCCTTTGTGTTTTTTATTAGTCATATATCATCCATCTAGGTACAGAGTTTAATGTAGACATACATGTATGTGTACATGTATATGATTTTAAACAAAAAGAGGTGTAAAAAACAAACTATATGGACATTCTATCAATTAAAAAGATTTTGCATTTTCAGGTACCGGACATGTCTTTTGACATGCCCATTGGATGGCTTGGAACCGCCTGACTATGTCTCCCTGTTTGAAGTGACTGATGCCGATCATGACAATGAACATCGGATTAACCCAGGAAATATGTTTCGTGTTCAAATGTCACCAACGTTATCACACAACATCAAGTTTACTGTGTGCGTTTCACCACTACATTCCAACTTTTCCAACGCAAACAAATTGGTAGAGTTCATTGAACTTAACCGTATTTTCGGAGCTGAACACTTTATATTCTATAACTTTAGTAGTGTCAAGAATGAGTTGGATCCTTACTTGAAATATTATCGAAGTGAAGGGCTAATCAGTGTTGAGAACTGGTCACTGCCTGATACGCTGGTCAGAGACATGCAATATTTTGGTCAAGTAACTGCCTTTAATGACTGCCTTTATAGAACAATGGACCGTTCATTGTATACGCTATTTCTGGATTTAGATGAAATTATTGTTCCATTTATAGCCCCTTCTTGGGAAGAGATGTTGCAGGATCCGGAGGTTTTTCCACCAGGAAAAAGCAAGGACTCAAGTGCTTCTTTTGTTTTTCAGTTTACAAACATGAGGACTGATTTGCCAGATGATTCAAAGTTCATGATGGATCCTTTCATTTCAAAGTATGAAATCATCTCGCTTTTAAAAATGCAAAGAAGTCGCAAGTTATTTTTACCAAAGATGTTCTCAAAAGCAATGGTGATCCCGAATAAGGTGGTTTCTGTGGGGGGTGAATAGTGTCTATGAGTTTGTGGATAAACATATAAGCTCTGTGAATTTTCCAAGTAGGAAAGCGATGCTATTTCATTATGGATCAAACAAAATTATGGAAACTTCTAATATTGCAGAAAATAGAATGTTAAAGTTTTCAGGGAAGATAATCAAAAATATCAAAAGTGTTCACAAATCAGTTAAAGGATTATTGTGATTAGTAATGTTCTTTTTGAAATAGAAAATAAAATATTTTCATAATTTCTTACAATTTGAATCATAAATCATAAAGATCTTAAAATCATTATTAAAATGGTGCTGAACTCATGTAATCACTGGTATGTATGTCAAAAAGAGATTTAAATTAAAAATAAAGGCATGATTTAATAGTCTATATGTAGACCACAATGCACATACGCGTCATTTTAAATACGAATATGACCTTTCTAGAGGTTAATCAAAGTTCTCAGATATTGATTTTTACAACAATGTATTATTTTATCAGCATTTTTAGCAGATGTTCCTCCAAGTTAGGCTTTTGATTGAGCAAAGTGGCTTTTTGAAATTCTGCCCTCCAAGAATAAGGTGTGATTTGAAGCTAGGCCTTATTGTATGAGAGTGATATACATACAAAAATACTTAGTGGAGGCCTTTTATATCAAATCTCTTTCAAATAGATGGCAGTATATTTTTCCCATCAGGTATTCATGTAGCATATACGAAGTATTTGTTTAGATAATTCAAATTTATGAGCATATTGTTATCATGATTATTAGTTATTGTTGTCTGATCTCTGCTGTATGAAGTGAATAGAAATTGTAAAAAAAATGATTTATGAATGTTTTTTCATGCTCAAGCACCTTCCTCAGATATAGTGACTACCCCAGTGTGCTTGAGCACTGAAAACGTTGATATATCATTTTTTTTTTACAATTTTTGATTCACTTCATACAATAAAGATCAGACAAAAATTATAATCGTTAGAAGAACTGCTGCTGCGCAACTCTTAAATTTAACAAATCTATTTATTGGTAAAATGTAAATGTAAATGTGCTTATTTACAGTTGCAATTCACAGTTTGTCGTGCTCTAGCAACTTTACATATACACCAGGTCATTGGTATCCTTGTCATACTATATCTTTCTCAACTCCTTGGGGAGCATGCAGCACAACGCTACCATAGTGCAGAAGTGCTTTATGCTTATCCCACATATTCTCTTTCACTTGCCTGACCTGTACCCCTTTGATTGTGTAGGTACCATGGAGCAGTATGCAACCTGTTAGAGGTAGGTTTGCTCAACACCCATCACCAATTATAATTCTATATAAAAATCTGATGATTTGGCGTATACAGCATATGGTCGCACTTGATTTGCTTCCTCTATTTTGGTTGAAAAAAAGAAGAAGGAAATCAAATGAGTTATAATTCTGACCAGCTTTACAAATTAGGACCGCCTTCTGGTGAAGTATCAAAATACATTGAACACAGATTGTTTTCTGACAAGGATTGCCTCTAGCTGACTGTCCCGAAAGATTTCCTGTGTTGACGAGTACTATCGTGCGCATTGTGTTTTACTGTTCTTGCTACATTAATATTCATATTTTATCAGTCCTTCATTACATACAAAACAAGTAAGGGTCAAGAAACATATGCAGATCCAGGAGGTCGGGCGCAGGGGCACACATACTCCCCCCTTACGTTTCACACCAAAATACTTTATTTGCGTAGTTTTTTTTACGTGTCCGCCATCAATCGCGTGTACGACACCAATGAAATGTCTAAAGTGTGTCCAACTTTTCTAAAAACTGGATCTGATATTGAAGTAACGCCACACTCCATACCAATAACGAAGACTGCTTTCTTGAACCTCCAAGATATTTGAACGAATACTTCAATATTCTTGGATAGACAGTGGTACTTATTGTACCTTTTTATCTTTTTTTATACAGCTCACGCATGAATACCAACCAAGTTGGCGCCATATACAATTAATCAATTTTTTTTGCATTCACATAGTATCCTTATCATATGCCCCATTAATTAAGAGTACGTAATCTGCTATGAAAGATCTACAACATTGTGAAAGTATGCCAGTCGTTCATTAATAATTACCAAAGCGATCGCATTGAACTGTATTCCTTCTCACTATGTTGTAAAAGTGATATACACCTTGCTGCATGAACCAGTCCATTAGAGTAATTTTGATACATTATGTTGTGGTATGTCTATTACAAATACGCTGTAGCAAAGAAGAGATTGAAAAAATGGTATTTCCCTGAAGAGGATTGAAACGCTGTTTTTTTTGTATGAGAGCAACTTGTGAAATTTGTTTCCCATATTACCGTGACCGTGACCAGACAATGTAATCATGTATTTAAAAAAAGCGTGCCAGTTGCCACAGAAAAATGCTTTGATCTACTTCTGCGCGATATCCAATCTGGAGTTTGCAGAATAATATACAGATACAGATACAGATCTGTTACCGAACCATATGTTAGACACATAATGGGTCTTTTACATGTAGGTTATGCTATGTGGGCCTATATACATATTTTGAATAATTGCATATGGCGCATGTGGCGGTTTGCAATTTGGACTACCCTGAGAGCATAGTAACTTTACCCCATTTATAGACCGGATTATTTTACTGCGTAGGGAAGGGGGGCTGTTGAGCCGCGTTTTGCAACCAGCCGCGTTTTTCGTGTTGACGCGTTTTGCAACCGGTAACGCATTTTGCAACCAGAAAGGGTTCTGGAGCCGCGTTTTGCAACCACAACGCATTTTGCAACCGCCAATGCAAAATGTAACCTGCAGATTTTATTTTAGTTATTTTCCACATTACTAACACTCACACATATGCATTTGAGAGATTTTGTGAATATTATCACATTGTATGAACACTTAACTAAATTAGAAAATGTCTTGATTTGCCATTTGAAGATGCATTTCACATGCTATATGAGGCCCACATCACAGCCTTTTTTTTACTATCAGCAAATATATATTTGAAGATGCGATTGGCAAAAAATTTGGCAATTATCCTTCCATGGAATAGTGTTCTTCCAAATTTATGATGTACATATCATTTTCAATACAAAAGTGATATTGAATAAACATTATTATAATAATGTTCAGAATCAAGTGATGACGAAATATGAAGTCACAGCCCCAGGGGAGAGGTCACATGAGATAGTGACCTGGATTCACTTTAAATGTGAAAAGATATTGTATGTAAATGTGTGTATTCATTTACATCAACAACACAACATATTAAAATGTGAGGGTGTTTAGCCTAATTTTGAAACAAATCACACTGAGATATATCCATGAGTAAAAACCACTCTGTTGTTGGGCGCCATTTATCATGTTCAGGCATCTTCTAACCGTAATTCAATTTAATTATGTTAAACAATGTGTTATGGAAAAAAATATACACATATCCCTCAAATGCATTTGTGTTATTTTGTTTCAATTAGAAATACAAAAAATATCTACAGGTTACATTTAACATTCAAAAGATTTTGCTATTGTAAAAAATTTTTTTTTAAAATTTTTTAGCATCGATTAAAATTCAACCGGTTGATTACGCCTTCCATGGACACAGCAACCTTCAAAGGCTTTTATGTTTATATGGGTTTTGGCTATCAAAGCGCGTATTGAATAAACCCATAATAATGTTCAGATTTTTCAAATTGCCGTAACCAAGAATCACTTTTGTGAAAATCTTATTTTTTTTCATGGCGAAGAACCATTAATTTTTCTGTAATGCTTTTTTACCAAGCCTGGGTTGTTGCGCGCATAACCATTGTTTATTAACCAGCGAGCAAGTGATGACGAAATATGAAGTCACAGCCCCAGGGAGAGGTCACATGAGATAGTGAGCTGGATTCATTACACCAGAATCGATTCAAAGTAAGGTGCACTGACAGGTAGGCCCAGTGATACTGCCGTCAAAGTGTATCACCTTATCATCACTAAACATACTTTGTCGCAACATACTATTCATAATGCTATATGACACAATTTTCTGGAAAATGAAACGAATTTCTTCCAGACAGAAACCGAGACCACTCACCACCCGTTGTTTGGACACTGCGGTTTAGATACTTGATAAACCTGATAAAATTTAAGATCCTGAACAAGCAGGTCACGGCTATAACACTTATTTGTCTCATCACGTGCAGCTATTTGATACAAGTCGCAGTGTGTAGACGACTTACATCGTTGGGATACAACTGTTGGGATATAACTGAAGTATTAGCACTTCGACAGTAGTACTCGACAGACCATCGTGAACAGATATAGAGTGGATATAGACTGTCAGACACTTGTTACACAAGACCCCAACAAGTATCCCCCACCCCCTGTAACTTTTTACTGTTCAATTGCTGTACATCCAAAGATATAGTATAGCACCACAGCATTGGTAAGTGGACGACGAGAGACTAAATCCACATTCCGCAACGACTAGCCGTGCTAAAATTAAGGTATTCGAATAAATTGGCTTTGTTGTACAACGTAACGGTAAAGGATATGTATTCGTCGCATCACATTACGTGAGACAGGAAGAGAGACGCGAGGAACCACCATTGAGCGAATTTGCATACATGTATCATGTTCAACCGTCAATAGCTTTCGCTGAACCACTTTACGGTAGATCAGAGTGACGCCAAAGAGACACAAAGCCCGAAGGATCCTACCTTCGATGAGAAGCACTGATCGAGGGAATAGCCTTGACACCGTGAGAACACATTCACGTATACTTATCTGGAGGCCTAACAAGTTGTTTTACCATACAACGTAAATGTTGGAATAGCTATAGTTACATCACATTGCAAGGGTCACGAGAAGAGACCCCCCAAAAAGAGGGGAGACCCCCAAAAGGCAAGGACAAAGATACGTCGAGAGACCCGAAAGAGAGGGGAGACCCAAGGGGCGAAGGCAGACATTGGACACAAGGGGAGGTCCAAGGTGCTGCCGTTAACGTCCCAGACGCACCCTTACCACCTGCAAGATGGCGAGCACTAACTCTTCCACGGAGCTCGAGCGCTGCATCGACACGATCAACTATTTGCCTACTATAATCCACAGCTACGTGTTCACGGCGGTAAGTTAATGGCAGGCCCAGAAATTGCAGAGCCATTAAAGCTGAAGCGACTATATATTGTATAATGCATAGGCGTTTGTATTTACCAAATAATCTTATCAGTCGCCTGTTGATTTTAGGTAGTATCTTTTTCATCCACGCAGTTCTAATGCACTTGAAATATATAGGGTATGATATTTATAATTGCAATAATCGGGGCTTATTGCATATAACAACAGGGAGGCACAGGCAGGTCAGAATGATGGGTGCATTGCGTGCTTCGTCACCTGTGGGCCGGGGCGAATAAGAATTCTATGAACTACGCAATTGTATGCATGTGCTACGTCTGGCGCGAATGCATATGCGGTTGAATGCATGGTCCACTCCCATTGATAATTACCATTTAATGCCTCTTCAATAGTAACTGGGCAGCGATCGTATTCTAGAACGTATTTAATCAACAATTGCCTTGGATCTAAGTGGGAAATGGCAAAGATGCAATATGACTGTCCTGAAGTCATTTTTTAGATGTTCAGCATGACTGTCCAGGTATCTGTTTTCAGCTCTGTATAATGACTGTCCTGGCGTTCCTCACCAAGCGCAAGAACTACTACCCACAGTGCTGCAACATGCGTCCCGGGCTCGTTATGTAAGTCACTGATGAGCATTCACATTTTTCGTGATCTCTGAACGTGGGCAATGGTGGTAACTAAAGATGTTGGAAAACAATAAATTATGTTGGCATGCCTTTACAACCACGAGCACGTGTTTTAGCAATGATTAATGAGGAATCAGAATCATGTAAAAAGTGTCCTCAGACAGGGCGATCTCCTGTCCAGGTTGCACTACACTTGAAGTAGTAGAAACGTTCGGGGATAAAGGCAAGATCATGGAATGAGACAGAAATTGAACATACACGTGGCAGAGCCTAATCTGTAGGTGTTTAGAAACGTCCCACGTATGAACATGTCTCTGAACGTGCAGGGAGGTTAGCCTAAGGGAATAAGGCACCCGTTTACACACACATGACTGGGCTAGTGTGAACAAAAGATCGTGAGTTCCAAATCTGTACAGGGTTCCCCCCCATAAAAATTGCACAATGATCCTAATGGTACTCTCATTTGATTGTGTATAACGTAAGTATCTCCGATATTTTCATATTTGATAGTGTCTTTGAGTGATTGGGCCATGTGTCAATGTGTCAACATTTTAAATGTATGCATTTTTGAGACGTATGCGTCTGCATATAAGTGAAAGTGAGACGTGCTGGGAGTGACACATGCGGTACCTGTTACAGCCCGCTGAACCTTTTGGACGGTAGTGAGGACAGATGGGCTTACGCGTCTGCCTTTGGATCCATAACCAACACCATCGTTGTGAACCTCGTGCTTGGTGCCACGTTCTATCCATTTGACAACCAGGTGTCAGCACCAGTCAAAGGTATACAAAATTCTAATTGAAACCACACATAATAGTGTATAATAGCATTGCATCGAGTAAAGCTTAACATGAACATGATTTCAGTGTTCTTGGTGCTGTTAATGGCATTAGAAATCTGCGTTGTTTTCCTACCTTTCTTTGGTTGCCTCGCCTCACCAAGCACTATGGTCTCCTCAGTCATGGGACTTTTCTATTCAGTTACATGGTAAGTATTATAGTTATAAATTATTTTTGTCTGATTAGGTGATTTGTTTGCATTGCATACATTGAATGACATGTGGCATGAAAATTTGCACACTCTGTTAATATGCATGCTATTTTCATAAATACAGTCCAACAATGAATGAGCTATATTAAATATGTACATCTAAAAAGAACACGCAACTTACACAGACGTTTCACATGACATCCTTCAGTGTACAAGTCTCTTCAGTGTACAACGTGATTGGTCTGATGATATAATTATGGACATAACACCGAGACGAGTACACTGGTGTGGTCTGCTCACTGGGCCTGGTCACACACCAAAGACAGTTCAACTCTAAGCCCCTCCCCAATCCTGATTAAGAAAGACTGGTGCAACCTGCCATTAATTGCCTCTTTTTTATCTCCTGCTTGAACTCCCTTGTCCGTGATTCCATGCTGAATTAGTGTCCTTGTTTGCTATGAAGGTAAATTGCTGGTCAGTACCCATTAGCGCTGTTTCTCTGGTGTTGTGTTCTTGTGCTGATTTGGCTACTATATCCAATGGAAGTGACCAAGTGTTATTGCATCGGGGGTTCTCAGAATTCAGGCTGTAATCCAGATGTACAGATTCAATGTAGTTCATATATCATTAAACTTGGATGTCTAATCTTCACAATGTTGATAGTTTGATAATGGTTCAATGTTTACTCCTGTTTTTTAATACTACTATTACATTTGAAACAACTGTGTATGAAACGTGTGACTGGTGAATTGTACACGACTTAGGGGACTATGAACTCATTATTGCTTCAATTTTACAAATAACTTTTTTATTTTGAAGATAAATATCTAATCTTAATAACACAACATGTTTTGAATTGTATAGATTCATGTTTTTTTATATTTATTTTTATTTTTTTTTTTATAAAATCAATTAGTGTTTATATTGTTTTTTTTTTATTTTTATTTTTTTATAAAATCAATTAGTGAAAAATTACAACTTTGCCTGCGAAGCATATAACTGATAGTAAACATCAAAATGACCAAAAATCACAATTCAGTTACAAAATTTGTATATTTATCTAGAAAAAAAAATATTTTAAAGCCCCCTCTTTATCATTCATTTTAGGCATCGACCATTTTGATCTCAAGGGGGGGGGGGCAGCTATTTTCACCATAGCTTCAATTATTTTTTTCATGAAATTTGACATCTAATTTTTTTTTTTCTTACATTACTGAACTCAATTATTTTTTTAATCCATTGCAAAAGATTTGAAAAACCAGAATGACTTGACAATTATTTATTTTTTCTAACCAAATGAAACCTTATTATTTTTTTTTTCACCAATTTTTCAGCCTTGCATTTTTTTTTTCAATATTTTTGCTGCCCCCCCTGAGAGATCAAATGGTCAATGCCTTACATGCAAATTTTTAAAACCACCTTATTTTCCGAATTTTCTTGCAAATCAATACAAACACGCTTATAATTCATCAAGGAAAAAATCAAAATCCCTAGTAATGTTTTCTTCAGAATGCATATATCTTCCAATATATACAATGTTTGTGAAAAATTTGATTTCATGGTTAAAGGAAATATAAAAATGAAAAATCCATCCACTATGCAAACTTAGTTTTGAGAAAATGGGCTTTAAACATGGACTATCAATATACATGGATAGTAGTTGCTGTCTATAAATGTATCATCATATAAGGAAAACTATTGATGATAAAAAGGTTCATTTTAAAAAAGATGTTGTTCTTTATCATTTATAGCATACAAAAACATTGAAAATGTAAAATTTATTTTTTAGCCCATATAACCTTATAAGCCTGCAAAGAATGAGTCATTGTTTTTCACCCAGGTTGGTCTTCACAAAAATTGGTTGTAATGGGAAAACTATTGAAGAAAAAGGTTCATTTTCAAACATATTGTTCTTCACAGATTACAGTATAATAAATATCAAAAAGCTGAAAATAGAAATATTTTTCCCATAAAGACGTCATAGTACCCTTTATAAAGCCCAGAACATTTTTTTTCTTTTCTAATTTTTTTTAGTTTTAAATTTTTCGATTTGAAAATTTTTTAAATTTTAAAAATTTTCATTTTTTAAAAAAACCCAAAAAAAACGTAACTTTTAAAAATCCAAAAAAAACCCGGCCTTTCCTTTTTTTTTAAAAA
>CM032665.1:32759730-32789150 GCA_019095985.1 Streblospio benedicti | reverse complement strand
TTTTCGTATGTGGGTTCTTTTTAAACTAAATTTTCGTTTGGTTTTTTTGTTTTTTTAAAAAAGATTTTTTAATTTTGGGGAAAATTTTTTCCTGTCCGTTTTCAATTGATATCTTGTTTATACTTGGGCGATACAGATGCAGCTATAAACAACACAAAATAAATACAAATGAAAAAGTAAAACACAATTGTTGAATCCATGCTAATCTATTATGATTGCTTTTTTATATGTATGGAGATAATTGTACCCATTAAATCTGTCTATTGCAGGAAGGCACACACACTTTGTTTTGTACAAGGGTGACCGGAGTTTTTCTGCCACCTGGATACTCCCCCTCTTCAACCATTAAAATGGTCAGTACTCAGTCTGGCATAGATGTGTATCAATTGGCAACAGTCGCTTATGTACAATTTGCCATTACAACTAGATTGCCCTCAACCATAATAAATGCAGAGTTATTAAATATGTTCAAACATTTGCATATAAGTATTGTGCATATAGTCGATATTTGAATATGAAAAGTGGCAAAAGTGGTTTCCAACACACCACCCAACCAGTAAGGGGTCAGAGCAATTGCCAAATCTTCGGATATATTGGACTGAGAAAAAGTAAATATGGATTTTTAGGTGTGAAAACAAAGGGATTCTGGAGAGCTACTCACTTTGCGTGCATCAGTTAACTTATAATTTCCCTAAAGAATATTGGCTTTTTCAGCTGAACTAACTTCAGTGATAAAATTTTAAGGAGAAGATGTGAACAATTTTATCATACTAACTTTGTATTCACAGTGGAGCTCCATGATGTATTCTGGTACCAAATTGCGTACAAAGTTTGGGGTAAAGTAGCCTCCCTGACCGCTCTAGTATAATTAAAAAGTGAATAATTTTAAGATCAAAATTCATCAATGTATGTAACACAAGTATGTATAAATAGTTTAATTTAGTAAACAGTATGAGCTAAAATAATCAGGGAAAAGGCAACTTTGTAATGGTGGTATAAAAGAAAGCTACATATAGTTCATAATGAAGGATTCTCAAATGTAATGTCAAGGCTCAAGAAATAATGTTTGAGAATTAAATAGAAGTCAAGGTCTCTTAAAGTCTAGTTCAAGAAAAGACAAAACCGACTTTTTTGTGACTTACGCTTTTGCAGTGTGCCATAAATACGAGGTACACTTTTTGTCAGATTAGTATGTGTGTTTTTCAAGCTTGCCTGTATCAATATTTTTTTCTTCCTGTAAGAAAGCATTCTCCTACTACTATACTATATGGACATATGAAGATATGTAAGAAGACATTCTACCATTTGATGATGTCAGGATAGTGCTAGGAATATGCTTGCTGTGGAGAAAAGAGAGGGACATGATTGACACATTATCACATATATTTCATATGTTTTGGTTCATCTGGTGCCCTCCAGGCCTTTTCCTGCTGCTCTTCGTCAGTTACATGGTTCTCATCTTTTTGGCGCCCTGGTGGTGTTACCAAATATCATTGGGATACAAAAGCTTTCGTCATCAGTCTCATCGTCATTTATAATCGCTTTCTCAAATTCAATATAGATTCTGTAATAGCATCAAAGTGCAAGTGCACTGCTTAATATATTGCAACGTTTTCAAATTTCCAATGGGGATCATGCTATACTAATATTTGGGTTTGTTAATCATACTTTTGTCTCAATGACTACCATGATCTTATATGTTGAGTTACATAAATGTCTCCTAAGTTGCTTCATCAATCCAATTGTGATCAATTTGTAAAGTCCAACTTTTTCTATACAGGTAGACTGACCAATGTGACGATTGGACAGTTTTATGAATGGGAAATAAGACTATTGTGTAGTTAAACCAATAGGCTGTTGGGTGAATCAGAATGTGGCATGTGTTGCAGCGCACCCTATGCCATCGCTGTGGGGATCCGCTTGCTGCAGAAGGTCATGGCACATTTTGTACTGCTGCAGGACAAGATCAATCCTGACACCGACAATGAGAAACCCCTGGCTGTCAACAACAGGTAAAACTACTGGCTGTCAACACAACAGGTAAAACCACTGGCTGTCAACAACAGGTAAAACTACTGACTGTCAACAAGAGGCAAAACCACTGGCTGTCAACAACAGGTAAAAAACGACCTGGTGTTGACAATAGGAATAAAAACGACCTGGTGTTGACGGCAGGTACCACATGGTGTCAACGACAGGTAAAAATCACCTGGTGGTGACAACAGGTAAAAACCACCTGCTGTTGACAAAAAAACCACTGGCTGTCAACAACAGGTAAAACGACCTGGTGTTAACAACAGGTAAAAACCACCTGGTGTTGACAGTAGATAAAACCACATGGTGTCAACAACAGGTGAAACCATTTGGTGCTGACAACAGGTAAAACCACTAGCGGTTGACAACGGGTAAAATACTGGCTGTAGACAACAGGTAAAAACCACCTGGTGTTGACAACAGGTAAAACCACCTGTGTTAACAACAGGTAAAACCACTGGCTGTCGACAACAGGTAAAAACCACCTGGTGTTACAACAGGTAAAACTACTTGTTGTTGACATCAGGTATGCCTAATGGCTATCAACAAATTTAAACTAAGCATAATAATTCTAGGCAAGTTTTAGGACTGGTTGCCTTTCCTTGGCCAACTTTTCTCATAAAACAGCTGACCAAGAAGTACTGCCGTATGCAATTACTAACTAGATCAAAAGTGCTCAGTGAGCACAGCGTCGCTACAACAACATTGACCCATGGGCAATAAAGATGTTTGCTTTGCAATCAAAGCAGAAAAAAGGCTTAATTGATGTGTGACTCATCCTACATCTATGTTATTGGCATTGGATTGCAGGCACTCTAACATGGCTAAAGTAAATATCTATTGCCCATGAATCAACATTAATATGGTAATGCTGTGCTCTCTGAGCAATATAACCACTATGGCAATTCGATGGTCATGTTTCGAACAGTATTGAAATTATTGTGCATGTAAGCATTGTAAAAATTTGAATGCTTTCTCACAAGCATCAACAAAACTACTGCAGAAAAATGTTGAAGATGTCACTATGGGCTTTTACTTTAATTGACAAAGTGCCCAAAAATCAAATAACTTTGGTGTCCCGTCATATCAAATAGTTGTGTAAAGTTTGAACAAAAATAGGGTGAAGCGTAAAAGCTCTAGCTTGTCCAGAGAGAAACATACATGCATAGATACATACATACGTAGTTACAAATGAACGAAACACAAGGCTTTCTCTTCAGCTGCTGAAGCCATGCAACTAAGTATACTCAGTAACTCTGCCGTTGACATTACACAGCATTCTTCCCTGGACCACACAGTAACAGTACTGTTACAACATATTATGTGGAGCGCTATTGCATTGCTGAGACCCTGGTGTGCCAGCTTTGATTGCGTCGCTTCAGCAACTGAAGCGAAAAGCCTTGTGTTTCGTTTGTTTTGTAACTATGTATGCATGTATGTGTGTGTTTGTCTCGGACAAAGTTAGAGCTTTTACGCTTTGCCCTATTTCGTTTCAAACTTTACATAACTATTTGGTATGACGCGACACTGAAGTGATTCGATTTTGGGCACTTTGCCAATTAAAGTGTGCTTTCCATGGTGCCATTTTAAGTCCATTTTCAACATTTTCTGCAATAGGTTTGTTGATCTTTGTGAGAAAGCATTCAAACTTTGTACAATACTTACATGCCTTCTGAACATTAACTGTATTCAATTCTGGCACTTTGCCAATTAGAGTTTACTTTTCAGAGGGCCATTTTAATTATCTTCTCTATTTTTCCACTATGGTTTCAATACAGTTCGAAACATGACCATCGAATTGGCATAGTGGTTATATTGGAATAAAAGTACTCAGAGAGCACAGCGTCACCATATTAATGTCGACTCATGGGCAATAGATATTTATACTTTAGCCATGTTTAGAAAGTGCCTGCAATCCAATGCCAAGAACATACATGTAGATGAAGGATGAGTCACGCATCAAGTAAGACTTTTTTCTGCTTTGATTGCAAAGCAAACATCTTTATTGCCCATGGGTCAATGTTGCTGTAACGATGCTGTGCTCTCTGAGCACTTTTGATCTAGTTTGATTTTTGGGTGGCCTTCTCCTAGGAAGGTTGCTAGAAGGTCCTCTTTACTCTCTACAGCACACTGGCAAAGAAGACCAGAAGAGACTTGGTATGCAGTTGTGCAGTTGTGCAGAAAGCTCAAACACGTTTGGGCACGGGTCTAATAGATCCTAATGGCAGAAATTAACCCAGGAAAATTAAAAAAGGCTTGGAGGGGGTGAGATGTAGGCTGAACAGCCAGGCCACATCCTTTAAATGAAGAATTAAGGTCTGCTCAAATAAATTTAGGATTTAATTGACAACATCATGTACATGTAAAACTTCTGGCTGTTGGTGACAGGTAAAATCATAGGCTTTTGACAACAAGTAGGCCTAAAACAATGGCTGTTGATAGCTGGTGAACATTCTTTGCATATGTAACTCATCACTGAGAAAGATAAACGGCATTTGTGGACAAAGGGTAAGCTAATATCTAAGCATTATGAAGTCTATGTAAACCAATGATAGTATCATTCTGGTGCATGGCAACATTAACAGAGACGCAAAGAGCTAGAAAAAGGCAAACTCCACATTCTGCCAACAACTGTTAATGTATGTTGTCACTGTAATGCTAAGATCAGACTATTCCCTATTAAGACATGGTGTTCCAGGTGTTGTAGTAGATACTGGTAATATGCCTCAGATTGTTTAACTTTTTCTATGTATTTGTCATATATGACGGTATTGTAAAACTGTCGTCTCGAGGATTACAATTCGTGACCGAGGATGAATCACTAAGTTGCACATCGTACGACTTCAGAAAACATTGTCTCTTTCACTCTTTTTAGGCGATTTCTGCATTTGACCAACTACTTCTTCTTCATCGCTAATATTGCTATTGGTCTCTACTCTTGTCTGTACAGGTGAGATACAAAATATTTTTTCAACTGCAGGTTTCAATTAAGATCATTTTAATAAAGTAGACTGCATAAAAAGACATGCTCTAATGTCCTTAAAATGCCACCACTGTTGTCTGAACACTGGATGAACTATATATACATGTATGATCTATACAAATAAATCTATAAATGGTCTTTATTTATGAATTGATCTGTACAAAGATGAGAGTGTCCAGTAATCACATACCATATACACAGTGCAATTTTCTTTTTTTAATCCATAGACTTTAAAATGCTGAATGCATATATGAATATTCCATATATCCGGATAAGGCAGTGGAGGAATAGTTGGCGGCATCCATATAAGGCTGGGGTTACATATAAATAAACCAGAGCATCTTGGTCTCACATACCATACAAGATGCCTTGTGCGTGGACAGTCTGTCTATCTGTATGCTGAACATGAAAACCGAACATAAAGATTATGTGATGGTTGCAGGATTGGTGTCTCTATGGCGCTGGGGCTGTTCTTTCTTGGCCGTCTTGACCGTTGTGTCCTCATCCCAGGGTTTGAATTTTTTGACAGAGGTGAGTGAAGGTTTCACACTGGGAGGTGCAGTTCACACGTAAAGTTTCATATGTGGAGAGTAAGCTATGCTATATATTCTTGAAAATCCCCTTTTTCATATCAATTAGGAAAGGGGTGCATGCAAGAGGTGGGCATGCGCCTTAATCTTTATCCACCAAATGATCGTATGTATACGTGTGTATTTATTTATCTTAAGAAATAATTCTCTCAAGCTCCTCTATCTACTTTGAAAATATGTATCTTCCAGCGATATCATTGGTGTTGCACTGGCACAAGTAAATTTGTTCATGGCAGCTTCATGACTGTGGTGCTGAGCTCTGTTGTAGGTCACATGATGTTCCTGTTACATACTTAGTATCATGCGATGCACAAAGTAAACATGACTCACATTACAGGTCACATGGCGTACCTTGGCATGCTGCACGTGGAGCACGCACACTGCCACCCCGTGCTGCGCGTGTTCTGCCACTATCTGGTGGCAACCACCCAGGGACTGCCACCCGACCAGCAGTCTCCAGAGCTCAAGGAGGGGACACCAGGAAAGCCCGTGGCACCGGCAGGAGCTGTCGTTGCACAGGCAAACAGGCTCGGCTCAATGCCAGGTGAGATGCCACATAGTACATATGATAGTCATGTTCCCCATGGCAGTTAATTTCTAAAAGGGATACACAAGCACAATTTTCTGGAAAGGCGTGTATGATGAGAGGGTGTTGCGGGCATTCCCAGGTTGTCCATTGTGAATCTCTGCCAGTGTCTACAAGGCGGTGAGCTCTCAAATAAGATAATTTATTTCTCGTACATTAAAAATGCAACTAAGATTCTCCACAAAGAAAACATCTTTCTACTTAAATAAAACCATTTAAGGCTGACTCCTGATCATGAGATCACCGTAGATAGGGTTCTACTGCATATATATATTTTTTTTTTGTTTGTAGCTGCACCTCAGTCATTGATGTCACGAAGAATACGCAACAGGTGGCATCTGCTGTACACACTCACCTACAACCCAGAGTTGTCAGCACTTCGCAAGAGGGCGCTCGCTGAACAGAGGTAAAGAACAAGTTCCACCCATGGTGGGCTAACATGTTAGCCACTGGACCACGGCTTCGAAGCAGCGTTGTGATTTTTCGCGGTTTACTACAGACGGTTTCATGAATCTTATCACGTATTTATTCAGTAACATTATTGGCCTCTATCGAATAATTTGGGTATTTGAAACGACCTATGATCACACTCAGATTGCATGGAGCATGACACTTGAATCTCATATGAATCCATGATTGGCATGCTTTAGGGAATATAGGACACCTGTTGCACACATTCACTTCAGCAAATATCCCCCACCCCCACCATACAAACACGCCCAGTATATCTATAAATGTATTTCATACTTATAGGAAAGCATTTTGACTATGTTGCGCCACTCTCAGGGAACAATAAAACAGATACACTCACACGACGTTATGTGTTGCAGGACTGACCAGCAACGCATTATGGCCCTGTTGAGCCAGCACCGGATGGTGGGCAAACTTCGTGAGCAGTTGGTGGCGGCGGGCAAGTGGCGACCAGTGTATGAAGCCCGGATCGACGACATTGTGCAAGAGCATGTAGACGAAATCTACACAAAACTCTTGAGCACAGAGGCTAGTATCAAATTTGAGCAGTCTTGTTTCTGTATTTCAATGAATGACTAGATAATATAGTTTGCAGTTGACAAGATATCTGTTAAAAAATCAAGGTTTTGAAACGGACAGTAAACCATTTCAGGAGTCGCAGGGTAGGAATTCAACAGCCACATCACATGCACCCCACCATGGTATGACCAGCGCTATTCAGTCCCGCCAAGGTTGGGCGTCAGACGGCCTTGTGTATGAGGACGTGACGCTAGCACCAAATCACGTCCAACTGACTGTCCCCGTGAATGGGGACGTTGTGGACATGACTGTCCCGGGACACGGTGGCACGGTGTTTGGTGGAGTGGACAATGCCTTGTATGGCAGCCAGAGGGAACTAGTGGGCGATGATGACGGTGACCTCAGTGGCTATATGAATGTGGGTCAGGTCAGGAGGAGCATGTATCAATAGGATTGAGATGTGACATTCTTGCAAAAATGAGGGGGGGGGGGGGGGGGGGGGGGTACGATGTACATGGATGTTGTGCAGTACTTGTTTTTTAAATTACAGTGTAGGAGATTTGTTTAGTTATCAGTACCCCAGATAAAAAAGCAAGTGTCTATAAGTCATAGACTAGTTTTTAACCAAGAAGACCAGTAAGAATTTGAGTTTACTTGTCATATAGACTACCAGCTTTTGTCAAAGACATAAGGTGTAGAACATGTAGGAAGAGTAACATTTTATTTTGAAGGACTGGTAACTTGTATGCCATGCTAGTCATGACTAGTTAAAAGGTTATCTGGGACACTGGTTAATGATGATATTCACAATACATATAGGTATATATATATATAATAGGGGTTTCAGGATCGCAAAAAATATTGATATTATTAAAGTGCAACTCTCAATTTACAGTAATACTGGCCTATTGATATCTAATATTTGAATATATCATATATAAGTTTTACTATTTTTATACTGCTTTACAATTCTATAAACGTATGTTAATGATTTATGTGCCTGATACTTGTTATTGAAATAGCTTCATAAGGCAATCTCAAAAGTATCTTAATGATTCACCGCATTGTACACGAATAGTAAAAATTAACATAAAACTAAATTCCAAGAATCACATAGACCTTTTGACCAAGTAAGAAACCAAACCACTGCATGGACCTTACATTTTTTGTCAATTTTATATAGTTTATACTTTCGCATATAATATGATATAACTTTAGTGGCTATATTTGTGTTTAATGTTCAATTTTCAATATCAAAACTTTTATATCTTAATTTGCATGATGCTCTATGAATATTACCTGCCATGTTGAAGGTATGGATCAACAATGTTTATAGTTTATACTCTGCCATTAAATCACGTTGTTGATTTTAAACATCGTCAGTTGCATGGCTTTATTTAATTTATTCACACTGCCTTCACACTATCAACTCCGTATATAGCCGTGAGATATATAAAATGCTTTTATTATTAATACAGGTTTTGAGGAACTGGTGTTGCCTGCATGTCACCTATCATTATCAATATATTTACAGTCATATTTCTTATCAAACCCAGTGTCTTGTGAAGAAGTAGAACACACACACACACACACACACACACAAACAAAACAACAGCAAAACAATCAAGCAAAACAAAAAACCAACAAACAAAAAGACAAAAAACCAACAACAAACAAACCACACACATTCCAATTTCCGGGTACCATTATTCATATATGTCAAATTGGGCCCAACTATTGTCTCTTCATTGTCGCACTGGTGCCGGTCGAATCTTGGTGCCAGCAGAATGAGGCAGCGTCTGTCGCTTGTGGGTGGCTCTGGGTGGTGGTGGTGGAGGGCTGAAGGTGTCCACTGGGGGAAGCTTATCACT
Source organism: Streblospio benedicti (assembly GCA_019095985.1). Lineage (NCBI taxonomy): Eukaryota > Metazoa > Annelida > Polychaeta > Spionida > Spionidae > Streblospio > Streblospio benedicti. The sequence continues at coordinate 32,780,096 of CM032665.1, read as the reverse complement.
GATAGTGCTGCAGTGCCAGGCACTCACCTGACGGCAGAGGGAGGGATCTAATTTTATTACAATGATTCAATAAAGCCAACGCAACTCTTGGATGTAAGCGGAGTTTCAGTGATTATAGCTCAATTATAGTATCTAGGGATGATAGATGTTTTAGCAGATCAATTAAATATTATGATCATTATAAACACGGCTACCTTGTCAGTGATTGTAGAGTCCATGCTGAGCTGACGATCATACCGAGTACTTGTCCGCAACACAATGGCTGAAAAATCTAAAAACAGTGAAATTGCCAGATTTATGCAAATTAGATGTATGCAAATCAAGCCATATGGGTATGTGTTATGAGTATATAGTAGCGAAAGCTACACTACATCTCTAACAGTTCATAAATTGACAAGTATGTTCCGCCTCATTGGTGCGTAACTTTATATTTGCATTTCTGGCCCCCGGTATCTACTTAGAACAGTACTATGGACGACAGTACCTGTAATATGTGCATCAATGTCGTCTGGCTCGCACGTGTTGTCCTGATCGTACAGGGCGCTCGGCGGTCGGGCGGGCCGCACGCCCATCCACAACCTGTCCAGGGTAGTCGCCAGCAATCCGCCTCCCCTGAGCGAAAGGCGCCAGTTGTAACAGAGTTGTCGGGGAGAGACGGGCAAGTTGTAATGATAGGAGATAGGGGCGAGTTGAAATGGTGGGAGAGAGGGGCGAGTTGCAGTACGGATGTAGGTGAAGACAGGCGCCAGTTTTAACAGTGATGTATGGGAAGACTGAGACGAGTTGTAGCGGTGATGTCAGGTGGAGTAATGGAAGTCTAAAGGCAGAATTTTGAAAATGCTGTATTTTTATCAAGAGACAGAAGTGGGCAATATCGGTGTGCTGTTTATACAGACACAGTAGTGAAAAAAAGGCTGAAGCAAACGCACACCGGTCTGAGTTTAGAACTTCTCCCATATTGTACCATTATAGACCACTACATTAATAGATAATGACAATATGAAGTCTGAACTGTCAAAAAGAGGCAGTATCACACCGAACACATACCAGTGGCTAGTGTCGTTGTATAACACCTCCGCACTGTCTGGTCTTGGGAAGACAGGGCTTTTCACGCCATATGCCAGAACCCCTCTCCGCCGAAGAGGACCACTGCCAGGGCCACACCTAGAAATGGGACAAATGAATACAATTGTGTGTATTGTACGATATGTGAAAATACTGCAGACCTTGAATTTGAAGGGCGTCAATTTAAAAAAGTTCAGCTATCTAGAAAAGAAATAATCACGTTTACGACATTGAAAGTAAACCATAGTTTTGTAGAATATGGTAAAACGTGTTAACGAAATAATAGCAGTAAGGCCAAAGCCTTGTCTAGACTGAGACTGTCTAGAGCCAGTAGTGGGCTCAATAGTAAGAAACGAAACAAATACCGGTGCTACAATGAGTGAATGTTTCATTCTATTACCGGTTCTTCTTGCAGCACAAACAACACAGCAGCAAGGCCAGCAGGAGGCTGAGCAGGACGAGAGCCACCAGGGTGGGAACTGCAACCAGAGGTACAATGTGCATAGTCCGCCATTTTGGACGCCATCTTGAATTACTCAAAATGCTCAAAAGTGGGAACTGCAACCCGAGGCACATCGTGGATAGTATGTAATATATTTAGATACAAATACGCACACACAAGCACTCACACCATGCTTGTGCATAGGTTTTTCTAAGAAAAGGCGAAGTGTGTTCTAAACTTTCATTTTTGGTGGTGGAGTCCTTCCCATTTTCCATAATTGTGACAATTTTCCGGACAAGGCTGGTCCCAGTCCAAATACGTTTGAGTACACTGGCACTGAACACTAGGTTGTAGAAGCTTAATGGATGCATAAATTGGTCTTTTCTTCGAAACAAAGGGAATTGTTTGCAATTGCATGCAATTAAAATTCCATTTATGAATGTGCGCAAATCAATGAGAGATCCCTAGGAATTTTTGGAATTGCTGTGGGCTTTCGGGCGGACGAATCCTATGGAAATACATACACGGGTACTACCCGCCCCTCCCCACAGATTTAAAGACCCCCCCCCAAAAAAAAACAAAAACAAAAAAACAAAAAAAAACAAAACAAAACAAAAACACACAAAAACACACACAAAAAACAAAAACAACAGACAAACAAAAACAACAAAAACACACACAAAACCACACAAAAACAAAAAAAGAAGAAAAAAAAACAAAAAGGAAAAACACACACAAACACACACAAAACACACACAAAACTACCTGTGATACATGACAGATTACACCTACCTATCCATGGATAAACACACAGCATGTCCGAGCAATCGTCTGGCGACAAGACCAGCGTTTCGTTCAAACACGTGGTCTTTGTTTGATCAGCCTCGAAGCCGGGCAGACACGTGCATTTGTTATCGTCTGCACATTCCACATTGGTGATTGCAAATTCACACTGGTCTGAGGCCTCACATGGGTCGCCCACCTTGAGTTAAACATGTGTATAGATTCTTATACATGTAGTATACTAAGATACATTTTACATAATTGATGCCATGTACAAGTATGATGTATAAACTTAATTTGTGTCAAATTTGGTGTCAGCTACAAAGAAAATCGGCCATTTTAGAAGCCATCTTGAACTATGTAAAATGCTCAACGGCTGTGTGAGTTGAGTGAGTGTCTCTTAAAGAACTCATACAGCATTTTGTTGCAAGACCACATTCTATCGCAGTCATGGGGAAATGGGATCGACGATAAACACTGAGAAGAAAGATGTAGGTGATGGTGTGAGGGTTGGGGTTGGGGTCGGGGAGATAAAACCCATACGAAACACATAAAAGGGATGTAAAGAGGCATGTAGCATATCCAGTAACCTAAAGCACAGGTGAGAAAAACAATAAAAATAGTACAACGTGCAAAATCAGGCCAGAAAAAGCTGGACGTGGAATCTCTGGATTCTAATAACTAACCACACGAATGGGAGCATTGGCCGGATTGTAAAACACTTTTTTGTTACAATATATTCAAATGAGCAAAAACGCTCCCCCAATTACGCAGTGGCCTTTGTACAAATAAGGAGCAATGGTCTACGGACCTTCCTGGTGAGACAGGCGCGTCTGTCAGCCGTCACTAGGTAGTGATGCAGACACACGCACGTGAGCGTGGCGTTCGAGCACGCGCTGTGGGCCACTGCATCCGCACAGTCAGCATCCAAGTCACAGTCGTCGCCGATTTTGCCTGCAGGGGATGACATGAAAAATGACAAGTTCACAAAGTCCTGACTGACCGTCATGATGTTTAGAGCATGGTAACTTGTGTTAGGTGTGCATTTGAACAACATCATGCCTTCACTTCTGTGAGAAGATCGTGGGCAAACAAACTACTAAACACAAAGTAAACATTGAATGTCCCGATATTAGCAAAGTACGCTAACTTCCACAAGAGTGTGAAGAGATCAAAAGGAACATAACGACAATAATCGTACACCTAAATTTGAAGAACCCACAGCACATGCAGCAGATCCCGCGTGGAGATTTGGTGTTGGTGGGGGATGTGGGTGGGGGTGGTCGGGGTGTTTGGGGGTGTTGGATGGGTAGGGGTTTTTTTTAGCAGGGGGAACATCTTCCTCCTTTTACAAAACCAAATATAGCAGTCCACGGGAGTTTTGACATCGCCGCAAGCCTTTATATATAAACCGGTGAAATTGTTTTGGTGTGTGCCCCTTTTCCCGAAAACCTGGATCTGCCAGTAAGCAATTCTACAAGTGGCAAAGCCACAATAGCATATTACATGTATGTATGACTTTTCACTTCTAGATGTTAAAATTTCAACTATGTGTCACATAGGGGATGTGTCATATGAGCAGATCCAGTAGTGGAGGGAAAGCCCCCCACCCCTACCCCCACCGGTCCACCCATTTCATTTTAATTTTTCCTCTCTGTGAACCTTCCATCCTAACAAATACACACAATCCTGTGAATGCGCCTCCCCAACCCCCTATTTCCAAAAACCAGAATCTGCCAGCAGTAGTCACAATCTCGCATAAACTACGTGTCACATACACATATTAACTTACGTTTGACGCACGTGTCATTTGCGGGCAGCTGCGCGTAGTATCCCGGCGCGCACACGCACAAGGCGGCGTCGCCGGCTGTGGGGTGCTCGGCACACACCGTGTTGGGCACCGCGTCAGTGCAGTCCGAGTCGTGGCCGGCGGCCGGGCACGGCGAGTACAGGCGACCTACAGTGCAGGCGTACAGTACAGTAGAACCGCCAATTAAGACCACCTCTCTATTGAGACCACCTCTATAAGAAGACCACTCTTCACAGTCCCAAAGCTCTAATAAAGCTACCAAATGAACCCCCGTATAGATATCACTTCACTATTGCGACCACCTTACACTGGTACACTGGTACACTGGTCCCAAAGGTGGTCCTAATAAAGAGGCTCTACTGTAATTGTCTAGCAGTGTTCATCAGTGTATACAGTATAATTGGATTTAGGTACTAGTGTTTAGTGACTGCTGCGAGCAGTCTAGGTAATGTTTGGACGTATAGCAGCCAAGATCCGGTGTCTGAAAAAGTGTGTTTGGGGTGTTTGATTTTGTTTTATATTTTATGACCATCACCCCCCCCCAACACCCACCCACACCTCGCTCCCTCCAAACTACTCACGTCGCTGGCATGTCTTGCCGCGGTCCTGCGCCATATAGCCAGAGCGGCACACGCACGCGCGCGTGTCGGGGTCGCACGAGGCCCCCTCACCCACGCCGAGCGGGAACGCCGCCGAGCACGCGATCTGATAGGGCTGGCCGTCGTCGTGGGCACATCGCAGCCCCACCGCCAGCCCTGCAGACGAGAAACGACCGTGGTAATGGTATGAAGTGTTAAATATAGATACAACTGTAAATGTGTGGATAATGGTCCTGCATCCCCGCTAAGCAGGAGCAGACGGTTTGGCTTATACGCTAGCACCATTGTTACACAACAGATGTAGTTTTTAACTTCTTTAATAGGGAGCATACGTCTCATTGCGACCACACGTTCGCCTGGCATGTACTTATTTGATATGTAGGTACCACGGAGCAATGTGAAACTGTTCACGGATGAGTTAGCTCAAAACTCACCACAAGACTCTACCTGGAATGGAACCCACGACACTCTGATCACGAATTTCACTCCCTATCCATTTGCACACAAGCTAAGCTGAGAAAATTCTAAGCGTATAAGTTTAGAATCTTCTTTAAAAACAAAGAATTCCGCTTCAGTTAGCTTGAGTGATACAGTGTGATGATACTATGTGGCGTGGTGGCAGTCGTAGTTAGCAAATCGCAGCTACTAGACAGCTAGCAAGTTGTGGAGGTGCTAGAAGCTGACACTCATGTTAATTGAAACAAAGGTAATATGATTTTAATTTGAGGCAGTTAGAGCTACATTTATGGTAGCGCAAGCCCCCACCAGCCCCGCAGATGTAAAAAACTGAGGTTAGAGAGCCAATTGTGTAAAGGTGTAGGGTTATTGCGGTAACATCTCGTATGTGGCGTTGTCACAGTACATGTACAGTACATGTAGGTGTAACGCAGGAAGCCAGTTGTTTGCCTGGCAATTATGACACCAATATAACATCGAACAACTTCTTCAGTTAGAAAGGTAAAACCCCGCAATAGCGTAAAACTGGTATTCAAATTTAAGCTGCGTGCGTGCTGCTACTACCGCCGCCGCTGCTGCTATAACTCACACTCGTCTGACTTGTCCTCCGTGCAGTCGGGCCAGTCGTCATTGAAGTCCATCTCCTGCACGCAGCTCGAGCCGTCCACGCACTTGAGGCGGCCCTCCTTGCAGGGCACGGCCGTGGCCACGCCTACAACAGCAACAGACTACAGTAGAACCTCAATATAAGACATAAAAAGTATGTCAAAAATGATCTATGGTCTGACATAATAGATCAATACATTTTGTGCCGTTTGCATTCAATAACATATATTTCAAGACATATAAGGCTAGCCTTACCCTTGTCTGAGTAGCCTTATAACTTCATATATATGTACCAATAGTTTATAATGCTTGTAAATCATAGTAAGGCAAGAAAATAAAGATTCCGTCAAAAAGAGCAGCCATCTAGAAATTTGGCCGCCATTTTGAAAAGTAGGATTGCCTTACCCTCGTCCGTGTAGTCGTCACAGTCCCTGATGGTGTCGTTGACGTGCGTGGCAGGCACGCACTGTGCACTGATGTAACACGTGAACTCAAGGTCAGGGTCACAAGCTGTAGCCGACGCCGCCACTGTAAACACATATATGCAAAACCTCGCTCGAACACATGGTTTCAAATTGATTTCAAAAAGAGATGTTTTTTTTTTATACGAACGGACGTGTGCTGGGTTCTCTACATGAAGGGCTGAAAACAAGTAAAGAGGTCTTATCGTGGAAGTGGTCACTATAGAAGTGGCCTTTATATAGGAGGTTTTACGCCACGTTCAATTCCTTGCTTTAGAGCCTATATCTCACATTCAGCATTGGTACAATGAGGAAGTAGGGGTAATTCCACAATTTCTCATATAGATTGGTATGCGGATCCGAAAATTCATAGAATATGCTCACGACGCACACACAAGACCTGTTCAAAATGATGCATAGAAAGATCCGGGGGGGGGGGGGGGGGGCGCACACTTCATTTTCATTGTTTTTTTTACACATTCGCCATCAATTTCCATCAATTGCGTGTATGAAACCCATGAAATCCCTTAAGTGCGCCCCCTCCCCCTTTCCCAAAAACCTGGATCTGCCATTGATGATGTACCATTAGTATAAAGACCGAAAGTGTTGGATCAGGTACCCAGGACCCACTTTCGACCTACAGCTGGAGATGAAAAGTTTGTTTATAGCAATTGCTGATTCTTTTTGACAACAAAACGTTTGTGATGCAGAGATAAAAAAACAAAACAAAACATCCTGTTATTGTCCACCAATTCCCATCTGTTACTTACCACGCTACTTCTCTTCACAGTAGCAGTCTACCTTGGTAAATCCAACCACATGCGCTGATATGCATTTTGTGTGATTGATCTTGTATCAGTACAATTAATGGCTAAGAATACGAGATTCCGTGCATGCAGTCACTTTGGTTTATCCATATATTTTATTTGTCAAACTGCCAATGCACTGGTGTCATCGCGCCAACATAAACGGTCATTTAGATGCAATTTTAACTAGATACCAACGTAGACGTTTTAGTGGTCGTCTTCTTGTTATTGCTGTTTACTATGCATTAAATGTAAGAGCAACAGTGTCCAATATGATTCGTAGAGTGGTACACGTAGCTATTAAAAGGACACATTTATGACACAATCCTCTTTGGTTATGAAAACATTATTGCACGGTGCAGTCTGATAGCCAATAGGATGGATTCTCCACAATTTTAGGTATTTGTTTGTCCGAAAAGAGCTATACTTTAGATTCCTAGAAATAACACTAAGTTTTGGTATACGTGGCAGACAGGATATACGAAGAGATTAGTGGTATTTGTGTTGAACCTAACACATATTTATTATTTTCTGGAAGAGTGAAAGGGGGCGGGCACGCATTCCAAAGCGCGTGGCCGTTGCAAGCACACAAGGTTCCGACTGGTCGGGGCAAACCAGTAAAATATTGCCATTGAGACATGCCTAAGTCTGAACATTGACAAAATAACACCGAGAGGCCTATATTTTAAGCTATATCCTCGAGTTGAAAGATATTAATCTAAAAACCCGGGGAAGTAGAGTAAGGCACGTCCCTAGATTAGGGGATAGGGTAGTCTTTCAAAAGACCTTATATCTAATAGTTTTTATTTCTATTATTACGTAAACCCTTCGTGTCAACCATATATTAAATGCAAATATAAAGAGCAAGTGCAATTGTGACAGCCTCTAGCTCTAATAGATATAAGCCATTTAAAGGCCTTGAGATAGGCTAGGGATAGGGCAACGGCAGAGGCAGGTTTTCGGAACACACGAGTGCACCCACAGTTTTGATGTGTTTTGTACACCCCAAAACTCTCGACAATGCCAAAAACCCATGCAAATGATTGTTTGGGGTGGTTGTGGGGTGGAATTGGGAACTGGGGGTCATAAAGGGTTTCGTAGCCTCAAATAAATGTGAGTAATAAGCTCAGAATCGAAGTCATAAATACGGGGAAGCACTATACGTATGTATGCTATACATTGTACAGTCATGGTATGCTTATGTCGTATTGAAACGTAGAATCATCCCCAAAATGCAATTAAATGATCAGAAGCGTCATTTTCATGTAAAAAGTGGGCCAAATAATATTTCATTGCATTTTTAGGTATTGCAAGCTGAAAATATAGCCAAAAAACAACCAAATTATACAAAAAGGTGATTGAGCGTAGCCTGCAAATCTACTGGTGGCGTAATGCGCAGTTGATAATCCACATCAAACACGGTTAATGTCCACACAAGATCCCAATCACTGCTTAAGTGTCATAAAAGAAATGCTTCTACTGCCAACAAATAGGCATGCTATCTATATAGGGCAGGGTAATATAGATGTCCAGTGTGACATAACTCACGAATGTTAATGACCCGCGGTTTACAATACGGTAGGAGCTGATAAATATGATGATACATTCTTTTTCAAATTTTATGCATGTAAAAGTAAGACGTGTGATGTGAAACACCAAACCAGAATAGTTGCGCAGTACATATATGTTTTCAAGAAAAAAGAAATGAGCTGAAAAGTTATAACTCATAATACAGGATAGATTTCCCCCGCACACTGATGTCGCTAGTCACAACTATGATTGGGATGCTTAACAAAGGACGCCACTTTAGATTACAGCCAGGGGCCTAATAAACCTTCTACCGACATTGGGCTATGCTGCTTTCATAAAGTCTAGAAGAAACCCCATCTCAAATGGCTATTAGCTTTGCAAATACAATATGAGTCAGGGAGGTAGCAAGACGTATTTTTTAAAGTGAAGCACAATGTCACATTATTAAACCCTGTGCTCAGAGGTGTCACCAATTGTTACATTTTTCTATATTTTTTACTTACATATTTCACACTGCTCACATTAATTTGATATATAAAAGATGAATTTAAATCCCGTTTTACTCACTGTAAAAATTTAAATGATGATGATAAATATCAAAATGATGATATTCACTTTCCTGGATAAGCTCAAAGCTGAGATGAAAATAAGAAAAAACGCCCATGTTTTAATCTAGCGTTGAGGGCATTTGAAAATATTTTATTTGTACCAAGACAATGTATGTTACCCTAAAATATGTTATATAATATAGTTAATGTTTATGCTAATGCTACTTCAATATTGTAATATGTATGCAGGGTCGACTTATATTGAGAATGTTTTCAGATAATATACCAACATAAAGTGTATATATGATATATTTCATGTCCTACCTTTTATTAGCTCAAATCCATTCAGCATGATCAACGATGCAATGCAAATGCTCAACACATACATTTTAACCATGTTGTTGACGTATCTACCTGGCCTATAACTGTAGAAGTGAACAGTGAATGCCCATATCTTCACGTCTTTTATATAGGTAATATTTGTGACTTCAATGCAAACAAGTTGTAAAAGCCAATACAAGATTGACAGCTTCTACCGATCCCATACTGTTCGTACTTTCCTATTATATGCATAGGCTAATAAACAATCGAGGATTTATAGATATTTGCTCTTAAGCATTCATGTAAAAGCCCATGGGTCTTGAGTTGATGCTTGGTCAATTTTATGAACGTGCATTTTTATTGTTGATTTCACTTAAATATCGTTGTGTATAATGAAATGAATAGATTATCCATTACCATTGACTTCCTTTCCAATTAGATGTAAGGAATATTTGTAAAAGAGATTGTTTTAAATAACGTTTATCATTATGATACTTAGTACTCTTCATTGTACGTATCTATGCTAAATATACCCACATATGTATGTATCAAATGATATATACATATTTGTACCAAAAGTTGTTTCTTGTCTCTTTAATCTAAGGACAATTATGGATAAAAAATGTGCATTTATGTACACGTGTATACAATCTTAGGTCTCCTTATTTATTACAGTGGATAGCATTTTAAGCCTCTGTTTTTATATGTGCAAATATATTTGTGGCAAATCAAATATATTCAATTCAATTAGGTGAATATTATTAGGAAAGAAATAACGTTTAACTTTCTCTAAATCTTATGTTTACAAAATCCCAAGTATTTCACTGATTACTCCTATACTAGGTATGAACATTTATTTCAATTCTACTCTCACTGTTCTGCCAAGCATTTATTTAGTATGCACATTACATGTATAGGTAATTGATTCAAACCAGAAAATTACTGAAATTGCTACAGTCTCCTTGACGGTCACGGTAGTCATTTTTAGCATGATAATTCGTTGCTCATTATATATTCAGCGATCTACTGGAATAATTCGCATTAAATATCTTTTATGTTTGATTCACTGTTTATCAGTGGTGGTATTTTATTACCATGGTATTATGCTATTTACCATCAAAGATCTGCTTGTCTTTAATTAACAAATGCATGACTATGATTCTCAAGGTTAAAATTCTCCCACTATCAAATATACTGAACCTTGTCACTACCGGAGATGAAACCACCTGTGTACAATTGGTTGGTGTAGCCTGTGCTGTCAACTTTATGTGAAATATCTGGGCTGCAGCTGTTTTCCAAAACATTGTACATTATTTGACATCCATTACAGCTGCATGCATGCTAGCAGGATGCAATAGTGATGTAAAACTGTTTTTAAGGAGTGTGATATTTTATTCTGTACTTTTTGTTCTAAATATTTATATGTGTGTTTTAATCAAATTTGCATACAAAAGAAAGAGTTAGTTGTATATACGTTACACGTTTTACGTTCATAATGAAATTTGATTATGATTAATCAGCTATCTAAACCTAATTTTATGAGTTTGATAAGGTCTTTTGCCGTTCAAAATATGACCAAGGCTAAGGACCCAAACCATTTTAACCCCCGTGTGACACCCGCCCCTCCACCCCCTTTCCAACCCGCTGACATGGCCATATAACTTTAGCAGGAATGAGATTAGGGGAATTCTCCTCTTATGTCATCCCTGTTTTTAAGCATCACAATTATGGTTCATAATGGTCATATAAAATGCATGAATGCACTGACAGACACTGTCACTATTAGCACAGAAACACCTCTTTTAAGTCGACACCTGCAAAAATGTTCACATAAGACAGTTGTCCTTGAAAGAGAGATGTACACACAGGACAAGCTCCACTGTTTATACAAAAACAAAGTGATGGCTTGTCCAGACTTTCGCCAAACTCCACTGATCTCTGCCCAGACTCTGGGCAGGATCTCTGCCCAAACGTTTACCCGCCTTTTTTCCCCAAGTAATCTTTATCAACCAGCGTCTTACAGTGAGCTGTCAAACTGTAATCAGGGTCTAATCATGCTAATAGAATAACGAGATGTCTCACTAGCTAGCAAAACTGTAATGCCTGCGAATGTGGCGCCACTAGTGGCCGGATTGCAGCATGCATCTCGGCAGGACATGCTGTCAAGCTATGTCTATATGCTAATGGAAAAGATATCAAAGAATTTAATTTGCCATGCTACATTCCAACAAGGGATAGTATATAAGATCATGATACCAAGTAAACTTTTGAATTGTGAGAATGATCTAGACAATCTTTCACATTCTCTGTGGAACATTAAAGATCATTAAAGCGACTTATAATCCCGTAGAAAAAGGTAAAAAAATACCATCTTTCCTCCCTTGATAATTTGATATATAATGTAAAATCTATTTTGTCTATCTGAACAAATAAAATGGGAAAGGTTTGAGTCTTCAAGAGACTAACATCTTATATTACATATTTCGGATCAGGCCTTCTCTACACACTGAAATGTAAAGATATATGTGGTCAACTTTTGACTGGATTAAGTCCTACATAATCAATAGATACCAAAGTGTCGTAATTAAAGGCCAATTCTCTGAGTGGAGTAAAATAATAGCAGGTGTGCCACAGGGCTCAATACTGGGACCTTTTATTTTTCTTACATATATTGTTATCAAATATATGCATAGTAATGCCTATATATCAAGACTTAAAGTTGATTGCTTTTTGATTTTGTGTTTATTGAAATATAATATGAGCTTAAAGGAGCTGGATTTGAATGAATAAACATAAAAAGAGTTATGATTAAACATGGTCATCCTTTCATACATTTGGACTTACAGAAATCATTCACATTAAAATAATTACCAACAGCACAGTCATTTCCATTCACATTATGTGATGTGTCATATCCAAAAGCCTGACCGTTGCAAGCACGCTACTAGATGGCGTTAGCGTCGCTGGTGTTAGCTCGCATTACAATATGCTTGCATAGCAGTGAGACATCCTGTAGCCCTGCTGTCAAATTCACAACCACGCTAGCCATCCGAGGCTACATGTACATATAGATTAGCTAGAGCGGCAAGATTTTGAATTCCAGAATAATCTGAAATTCTCATGCGGTTTATAATTTTGTGTTCATCAAGTGATTAAGGGCGTGATTAAAACATAACTTAGGCAAGTATAATAATTTTATGATTTTTTTATATATTGAATATAGTTCATTAATTAATAGTGAGTTTAAGTTGATTTTTCATGCACAAATAAGTACTGCCAACTGTAAATTTCTGAGAGGCATGCACCTTTTAAATACAGGCTGAACATTTTCTTGTTGATGATGTTGATGTTCAAACTGCAAATATTCCTGAAATCCAAAATACATTGTATATATAACAAACTTGTCTATGCAGTTTCTTGTGGATTGAAGAAATAACTTCTTGCAACTTTGAAGTAAGTTCAATTTGATGTTGAGATAACACTATGATTATCATACAAATATTTCATACAAATATCATACTTCCCACAGTATTACAAAATTTTAAATCATTTGTAACAAGGAAGTCGTCATTGAGTTTAGTCATCATTAGAACTGTAAAGCAGTACGGAGTAAAACGTGGGATGGAATTGGGGGAAGGGAATGGAATCGACTAAAGTAACATGCTGAAACATGCCAAAAACACAATGTTGTTTATAATGAAGTGTGAACATGTATCTCTTATCAATTGCGTAAAAGAAAATTACTTGCTGCTGTAAATACACGATTTTCAGACATAAAACATTCAAACTGAACCAGCTTTGCTGGGATTATTTAAACTTTGATGTTTGATGAGATGTTGGAATAGCTGTAGTTGCATCACATTACAAGGGTCACGAGAAGGGAGCCCCGAAAAGAAGGGAGACGCAAAAAGACAAGGACAAAGATACACCGAGAGACCCAAAAGAGAGGGGAGACCCAAGGGGCGAAGGCAGACACTAGACACAAGGGGAGGTCCAAGGTGCTGCCGTTAACGTCCCAGACGCACCCTTACCACCTGCAAGATGGCGATCACTAACTCTTCCACGGAGCTCCAGCTCTGCATCGAAATGATCAACTTGTTACCTACAGTGATCCATGGCTACGTGTTCGCGGCGGTAAGTTAATGTCAGGCCCATAAATTGCAGACATTGAAGCTGAAGCGACTATACATTACATCATGCATAGTCGTTTATATTAGCCAAATAATCTTATCAGTAGCGTGCTGATTTTAGGTACCATCATCTTTTCATCCACACAGTTCTAATGCACTTAAAATACATAGGGTATGGTATTCATAATTGCAAGAATCGGGGCTAATTGTGCATAACAGCAGGCAGATCAAACTTTTTTCAGAATGATGAATGCCTTGCGTGCTTCGTCCGCTGTGGTGGAGAGTAAGAATTCTATGAACTACGCAATTGTGTGCATGTGCTACGTCTAGCGCGACTGCATATGCGTTTGAATGCATGGTCCCCTCCCATTGATAATTACCACTTAATGTCTCTTCAATAGTAACTGGGCACCGATTGTATTCTAGAACGTATTTAATCAACAATTGCCTTTGATCTATGTGGGAATTGGCCAAGGTGCAATATGACTGTCCTGAAGTCATTTTAAGATGTTTAGCATGAATGTCTATGTATCTCTTTTCAGCTCTGTATAATGACTGTCCTGGTGTTCCTCACGAAGCGCAAGAACTACTACAAACAGTGCTGCTGCATGCGTCCCGGGCTCGCTATGTAAGTCACTGAAAAACATTCACATTTTTCTGAATGTGGGGAATGGTGGTAGCTAAAAATGTTGGAAAACAATAAATTATCTTAGCATGCTTTTACAACCACGCGCACAAGTGTTTTTAGCAATGATTAACGAAAAATCAGAATCATGTAAAAAGTGTCTCCAGGCACAGTGATCTCCTGTCCAGGTAGCACCGCACTTGAAGTAGTAGAAACGTTCAGGGATAAAGGCTAGATGATGGAATGAGACAGAAATAGAACATACAAGTGGCAGATCCTAATCTGTAGGTGTTTAGAAGCGTCCCATATATGAACATGTCTCTGAACGTGCAGGGAGGTTAGCCTAAGGGAATAAGGCGCCCGTCTACACACATATGATTGGGCTGGTGTGAACGGGAGATCGTGAGTTCCAAATCTGTACAGGGTTCCCCCCTTGAAAATTACACAATAATCCTACTGGTGCTCTCATTTGAATGTGTATAACATAAGTATCTCTGATACTTTCATCTTTGATAGTGTATTGGGGTGATTGGGCCATCTGTCTGGGTGTCAAAATTTTAAATGTATGCATTTGTTGAGACGTATGCATCTGCATAAAAGTGCAAGTGAGACGTGCTATGAGTGACACACGCGATACCTGTTACAGCCCACTGAACCTTTTGGACGGTTGCGAGGACAGGTGGGCATACGCGTCTGCCTTCGGTTCTATAACCAACACCATCATTGTGAACCTTGTGCTTGAGGTCAAGTTCTATCCGGGTGATGACCAGGTGTCAGCACCAGTCAAAGGTACACAAAATTCTAATTGAAACCACACACAATAGTGTATAATAGCATTACATCTAGTACAGCATGACATGAACATGATTTCAGAGTTCATTGTGCTGTTAAGGTCATTAGAAATCTGCGTGGTTTTCCTACCTTTCTTTGGTTGCCTCGCCTCACCAAGCACTATGGTCGCCTCAGTCATGGGACTTTTCTATTCAGCTACATGGTAGGTATCATGTTAATGAATTATTTTTGTCTGAATAGGTGATTGCATTGCATACATTGAATGGTAAGTGACTTGATATTTTCATAAATACAGTCCAATAATGTATGAGCTATATTAGAGGCTGGTAATGTAGTTAGTGTGAAAATGCACCAAAGAAGTGTGTGAAATACTATTCTTCTTAGAATTTTAAACTTGATATTTGAACAACAAAAAGGATAGAAAATAATATAAAAATGAATGTATAAGCTATATTAAATATGTACATTTGAAAAAAAGAATAACATACAACTTAGACAGACGTTTCACATGACATCCTCCATCTTTCTTCGGTGTACTGCGTGATTAGTATGACGACATAATGACGTAGCACCAAGATGGGTTACTGGTGTGGTCTGCTCACTGGGCCTGGTCACGCACCAAAGACAGTTCAACTCTAAGCCCACTCCCCCAATCCTGATTAAGAAAGACTGATGCAACCTGTCATTAATTACCTCTCTTATGTCCTTCTTGAACCCCTTTGGTTCTCTGTCGACCATGTCCATGGTTTCCATGCTGAACGAGTGTCCTTGACGTTGTTAGCTATCATGTTAAATTGCTGGTGAGTACCCACTAGCGCTGGTTCTCTGATGCTGGTGGAACCTCTCTTTTACTGGTTTGGATACTCTCGAAAACGCAATTGTCATTGTATTTGGGATTCTCATAATTCAGGCTGTAATCGAGATGTACAGATTTAATGTAATTCTTATATGATTAAACCTGGATATATAATCTTCAAAAAATTGATAGGTCAAAAATGGTTCAATATTTACCCTTATTTTTATTCTACTTTTACCTGGGAAACAACTATTGGTATGTATGAAACGTGTGAGTGGTGAATTTTACACAGCATTGGCATATTATTTTAGTATCCAAAATGCACATAGTCTTATTTGATAAAACTGTAGGAGTCAGTCTCATTTCCAATTATATTGCTCTGCAAACTTCTCTTTATATACAACCAGGTTCGCATGGATTGTGATCATGACTTTAGGATGTGCCAATCCCTTTCCACAGGTGAGTACTTGCCACTTTCTTCTTGTTATTTAAGTGAAAAACATGGCCCGCAGTTTCCTTGATTCAGGTAAAATGCGACCAAAGGGACATAACGAGTAGATACTAACTGAAAATAATAACAATGATAATTATAATTTAAGTTAAAATCATAGGGACACACAACCATAGTGTGCACCCTCTCCCAACCTCGGACTTCAGCAGGCATCGTGTTTGTAAACCATAGTAGTAGACCATTATCTACCCCCTACCCCCTTCCATGATGTTGAGGCCCTTGAGACCCACAACCATACTGTGTACCCTCTCCCTTGCCTGCAGCTGGTGCCCGGCCTTGGAGTGCTTATCCAGACGCCTATCCTGCTGTGCCAGGGGCTCCTGGTGGTGAAGTTCATGGTGCGCATGGTGCGTGGCTTCCAGTGCCACCCCCGCATGGCTGGAGTGTTTGTCCCACTGCGCATTGCATCACCCACACAGCACGCGTATGTCAGCGACCTGCTGAGACGAAAGCCGGCGCCGTAAGTCATCTTTACATGTACTGCTCCCCAACCCAACCCAACGCAACACACATACATGTACAAAGTAAGTCTTTCAAAATACCTACCTTATATCTGTTTAGCTTAAAGATATTATTTAAACCCACGCCACCACTCAAAACACGAATTCTAAACTTAAGGATTTAACACAAGACAGGTTAATAGATATCTTTGTATCAATCTATCCCTCTTACGCACTCAGCACAATCATGTCACAGAATTAATATAACTGTTGAGGCCTCGCCAGCCACCATAATAATTGATTTTCACTTGATAAGTACTAGTACTCACACTAAACGTACCCTCCTCCACATTCAATCTCTCATCCATTAGTTCTCTGAGAACATTTTCACCACCAGACATCAGAAAATACTCAAACCCTACTCGCTGTAATCTCAGTATTCCATTTTAGAGCGTTTATGTGCAGACCCCTTTAACAAATAGCTGCCATCTTAGATCTGATGGCCCATTTAAAGACTTTTACAAAGATTTTATCACCATTCCAACTGTTGTTCACCTAGCTGCTCCTGTAACACATCTCATGTTGCACCACCAGGCCACCGCCTTTTGATGAGAAGTGGTACCAGAAAGCTTGGCGCAAGTCGCTAGTTTTCATTGATACTCACATCTACAAGCTCAACACGCGCTTCATGTACTCCACCCGCTTCATTTGCACCATCTTCATGGTTTTCATGGTGTCGTTCCAGGTAGGAAAATAAATTTCACAAACCCTGTATGAAAGCCCAGATAATCACTTTGTTTATGCATTCTGTGAATAACAATCTCTACAATGAACTATACAAAACATGATTACACTACACTGATGGTCCATAATGCACATTATAAAAGAAGCAGATTACTTTATGTTTGTTCTGTGTATTAAGATTGTACGTCCTCAACAGTCATGTCACACACTGCCGACGTGACATATGAGAATCAATGATACTTTTATAGCTTTCCCAACAAAAAACGGTATTATTTCCATGTTCTAATCTGCTGATATCAATTCATCTACCGTCACATTGCTGAATAATACTGAATGTCAAACTGTTTTTTTTATTGTTGGTAGACGTTCATGGTGTTCTACTTGGTGCTTGAGGCTGTCATCCTAGAAATCAAGGATTTCATCAACGGCGGCAACTTAATGCACTGGGAGATTAATGAAGATGATGTAGAGAGTCTGAAGACAGCAAGCACGGTTATACATGGTCAGTGTAGTCTTTCAAAAGACCTTTGTATTGTGTTTGTGTTGAGTGTGTTTTTGAGTTGTGTTTTAAATCTTATCAATAATATCTTATTATATAAGCTATTTGCCAACCTACTTCATTGGCGTAGAATGTTTAATTGTTGTTCTATTGATATTCAAGCCCCCTTTAAAAACTGTTTGAAAATTTAAATAAGATGAAGTAAAATCATGACATAATGGTAGAATGAAATAATGTTGAATGGTCCACATGCCAATAGATTGTGTATTATGGAAAAATTTATATGCCATTTTCATCATGTTGGTTCTTCCTAACTACATTTCAGTGTTGTGTGAGATCCTAACATGGGGAATCGCTGTCCTGTTTTCAATTGATATCTTGTTCATACTTGGACGATACAGGTACGCTATAAGCAACACAGATAAATACAAATGAAAAGTAAACACAATTGCAGAATCCATGGAAATTTATTATGATTGTTTTTTTATATGTATGGAGATAATTGTACCCATTAAATCTGTCTGTTACAGGAAGCACACACTTTGTTTGTATAAGGGTGACCGCAGCTTTCTGCCAAGTGGATACACTCCCTCTTCAACCATTAAAATGGTCAGTACTCAGTCTGGCATAGATGTGTATCAATTGGCAGCAGTCGCTTATGTACAATTTACCATTACAACTAGATTACCCTCAACCATAATAAATGCAAAGTTATTAAATACAAAAATGTATGTTCAAACATTTGCACATAATTATATGGATATTGCTGATATTCGAATATGAAAAGTGGCAAAAGTGGTTTCAACACACTATACACAACCAGTAGAGGTCCAGTGCAATTGCCAAATCTTTGGATATATTGGACGGAGAAATTATGGAATTTTAGGTGTGAAATCAAAATGATTTTGGAGAATTAAATTAACCTATAATTTCTTAAAAGAATATTGGCTTTTTTCAGCTGAACTGACTTCAGTGATAAAATTTTAAGAACATGTGAACAATTTTATAATACAAATTTTGTATTCACAGTGGAGCTCTATGATGTATTCTGGGTACCAAATTGCTTTCAAATTTTGGGGTAAGTAGCTTCCTCTGAGCACTCCTAGTATAATTGAAAAATGAATATTTTAAGATCAAAATTAATCAATGTACTTAACACAACAGTATACAAGTATGAATACACAATTTAATTTAGTATACAGTACATGTATGAGTTAAAATAATCAGGAAAAGGCAACTTTGTAATGGTGGTATAAATAAAGCTCTATCTTGTTCATAATGAAGGATTCTCAAATGTCAAGGCTCAAGAAATAAGGTTTTAGCAATAAATAGAAGTCAATGTCCCTTAAAATCCTGGTTCAAGAAAGATAACAGACTTTGTCTCATAGGTTTTTGCAGTGTGTCATAAATATGACGTACAATATTTGTCAGATTCATATGTGTGTTTTTCAAGCGTGCTTGTATCAATATTCTCTTCAACGTAGCAAGCGTTCTCCTACGACTATATGGACATATGAAGACATTCTACCATTTGATGATGTCAGCATAGTGCTAGGAATATGCTTGCTGTGGAGAAGAGAGGGAGATGATTGACACATTATCACATAAATTTCATATTTTTTGGTTCATCTGGTGCCCTCCAGGTCTCACCCTGCTGCTCTTCGCCAATTTGCTGTTTGTCGCCTTTCTTGGCATTGTGGTGGTCTCGATAGCACTGGGATACAAAGACTTCGTCATCAGTCTCATTGTCATCTATTTGTAAGTCCTGCTTTCCACAAATTCAAGATACATTCTGTAGTAGCATCAAAGTGCAAGTGCATGACATGTCCATACCAAAGCCCAGTGGGTCCAGGACCTGTCCAAAATTATGAAAAGACAGGCTTGAATGGAGAGCCTGGACCCTATGGACAGCCCAGATGTGCCACTGCTTAATGTACTGCTTCACGGATATTTCTAATGGGAATTATGCTATTCTAATATTTGAGTTTGTTATTAAGTTCATACTTTTGTCTCAATGACTACCATAATTTTATATGTTGGGTTATATATTGTCTACTAAGTTGCTTCATCAATCCCATTGTGATCAATTCGTAAGTCAAACTTTTTCTATACAGTTAGACCCATCGAGTGTGAATTTGAAGGGAGCAGGTTGTTCAAAATATGATGAAATAACATGAACGTATTCTTCTTTTGGACAAATGGGATGCATTACTATTGAGGTGATGGACCAATGTGATGATTGGACAGTTTTATGATTAGAAAATATGACTATTGCGTAGTTAAACGAATAGGCTGTTGGGTGAATCACAATGTGGCATGTGTTGCAGCACCCCCTATGCCATTGGTGTGGTGATCCGCTTGCTGCAGAAGGTCATGGCGCATTTTGTACTGCTGCAGAACAA
>CM032665.1:32746013-32759630 GCA_019095985.1 Streblospio benedicti | reverse complement strand
GTGACCAGCAATCATATATAGCGCAGAACAGCCTTTTTTAATCCATAGACGGTAACATGCTGGTTGCATATATGAATATCCAATATATCCTGATAAGGTAGAAGGGGAATAGTTGGTTGCATGGATATAAGGCTGGGGTTACATATAGATGAATTAGAGCATTTTGGTCTCACATACCATACAAGGTTCCTCTTCTGTGGACAGTCTGTCTATTTGAATGTTGAACATGAAAACTGAACATAAAGATTGTGTGATGGTTGCAGGATCGGTGTCTCTATGGCGCTGGGGTTGTTCTTCCTTGGCCGTCTTGATCGTTGTGTTCTCATCCCAGGGTTTGAATCTTTTGACAAAGGTGAGTGAAGGCTTCGCGCTGGGAGGTGCAGCTCACACGTACATTTCACTATAAGTGCAGAGTAACTATTCTATATACTTGTGAATATATTAGGGAAGGGGTGCATGCAAGTGGCGCACAACCTTACCCTAAACGGCCATATGTATACGGGTGTATTTAGTACATGTATTTGAAGGTATTGTCTCTCGCGCTCCTCTATCCACTCTGAATACATACATCCTCCAGTGATATCATAGGTGCTGCACTGGCACAACCAACTTCTTCATGGTAGTTTTGTGACTGCCGTGCTGAGCTCTATTGAAAGTAACAGGATGTTCCTGTTACTTAGCATCATGTGATGCACAAAGTACACATGACTCACATTACAGGTCACATGGCGTACCTGGGCATGCTGCACGTGGAGCACGCACACTGCCACCCCGTGCTGCGCGTGTTCTGCCACTATCTGGTGGCAACCACCCAGGGACTGCCACCCAACCAGCAGTCTCCAGCACTCAAGGAGGGGACACCAGGAAGGCCCAGGGCACAGGCAGGAGCTGTTGTTGCGCAGGCAAACAGGCTCTGCTCAATGCCAGGTGAGATGCCACATAGTATATATAATAGTCATGTTCACCATGATAGTGAATTTTTAAAAGACATACACAAGCACAACTTGTTGGAAAAGTGTGTATGATGAGAGGGTGTTGAGGCATTCCAAGGTCGTCTATGGTGTGTCTCTGACAGTGTCTACGAGGCGATGAACTCTCAAATTAGATCATTTATTTCTCAAGCCTCAAAGAGTCAGCTTAGATTCTCCATAAAGAGAAGAGCCTTCTATTTAGACCATTTTAGGCTAACTCCTGATCATGAGATGCTACCCGTAGATAGGCACTACTGCATATGTATATTTTTTGTTTGTAGCTGCACCTCAGTCCTTGATGTCACGAAGAGTGCGCAACAGGTGGCATCTGCTGTACACACTCACTTACAACCCAGAGCTGTCAGCACTTCGCAAGAGGGCACTCGCTGAGCAGAGGTAGAGAACAAGCTTCATCCGTAGTATAAAACATTAGCCGCTGCGTATTTGTCCGCTGCGTATTTGTCTTCAACCAGGCTTCCATGCAGCTTTGGGATTTTCTGTGGTTTACTATAGACGGTTTTATGAATATTAACATCACGTAGCATAGTTATACAGTAAAAGTATTGGCCTCTCTCAAATAATTTTGGCATTTGAAACGACCTATGATCACACTAAGATTGCACGAAACATGACACTTGAATCTCATATGAATCCATGATTGGTATTCCAAAGGGAATATAGGGCACCTGTCGCACACATTCGCTTCAGCAAACATCCCCCACCCCCACCACACAAACACGCCCACTATCTATATATAATTACGAAGAGATGGGCGTGGCCATGGTTGTTTTTATTTTTATTTTTGGAAATTCGCCTGCAATCACTTTCCTGGGGTGTTTCACGCATTTTGAGTGTTGCACTTCATGGGAAATCACGTTTTACGGGTTTATTTGTTCTTTGTGCGCTTGCTTTCATCAGTATTGACGAGAAAACTGACTTACCATCAAAAATCGCATACAAATGATTGTTTTTTTCTTACAATGCACTTTGTTACATTGTTGCTGCGTGCGGTATGTTTCTCTGTTGCTGCGTGCGTTTCCAATGCTTTAGCCGATGGCATTGTGTTTTCACATGCCTGTGTACAGAATTCATTAATTTGTGTTTTATTTGACATTATTATCATAAAATAAAGCACTATGTCTTCTGCATAGGCGATAAAATGATAAGTGCTGTGTGAGGTGTTATACAAGGTATTTCGTTAATATCTTCTATCATCGTCCATGGGTACAATACCACGGGTATTGTACATCACGGGTCGTGTTGATGATCCTCTTTGAGTGATACAGACGAATCTAGACAGGGTTTTTCACATTTTCGTTTCCATCATGCACAAAATAGGCTCCATAGGAGATGGGCCAGCTTCTGCCATCACATTGTTGCTGCGTGTGTTATGTTTCTCTGTTGCTGCATGCGTTATGTCTGTCTCACGGGTTTTAAAAATCCAGTGGTCTAACTGGTCAAACTTGAATGGATTTTCGTCAAGGCTATATATATTCCCCTCAAAATTGTCTCCGATGGAGACGGGGAACCTAGTATCTATAATTATCCATAGACTTATAGGAATGCATTTTGACTATTATATGTTGCGCCACTCTCAGGGAACAATAACACAAATACACTCACACAACGTTGTGTATTTCAGGACCGACCAGCAACGCATTATGTCCCTGTTGAGCCAGCACCGGATGGTGGGCAAACTTCGTGAGCAGTTGGTGGCGGCGGGCAAGTGGCAACCAGTATATGAAGCCCGCATCGATGACATTGTGCAAGAGCATGTAGACGAAATCTGCACAAAACTCATAAACGCAGAGGCTAGTATCAAATTTGAGAAGTCTTGTCTCTGTATTTTAATGAATGACTAGATAATAAAGTTTGCAGTTGATAGGGTATCTGTTCAAAATCATTGTTTTGAAACAGACAGTAAATCATTTCAGGAGTCGCAGGATAGGAATTCTACCGCCGCATCACATGCACCACCCTACCATGGTATGACCAGCGCTATTCAGTCCCACCAGGGTTGGGCGTCAGAGGGTCTTGTGTATAAGGACGTGACGCTAGCACCAAATCACGTCCCCGTGAACGGGGACGTTGTGCATATGATTGTCCCGGGACACGGTGACGCTGTGTTTGGCGGAGTGGACAATGCCTTGTATGGCTGCCAGAGGGAACTAGTGGGCGATGATGACGGTGACCTCAGTGGCTATATGAATGTGGGTCAGGTCAGGAGGAGCATGTATCAATAGGATTGAGATGTGACATTCTTTCAAAAATGAGTTGGTACACAAGGGGCATCTTTGAGGTACGATGTACATGTACATGGGCGTTCTGCAGTATTTTATTTTTTAAGAATTACAGTGTACGAGATTTGTTTTAGGTATCAGTACCCCAGATAAAAAAGTAAGTGTATACAAATCATAAACTAGTATTTAACCAACATGAGCAGTAAAGTATACATAGACATATTGGAAATTATCTGACTGGGTTTCAAGTATTGAATGGATAGTAGATGATTCTTTCACCAAGTCTTTAGGCCTATATCACATAGCAGGCCCGTAGTCATGATTTTGGCTAGGGAGGGGGTTCAGAATGAGATTTTTGATGCAACACTGGGTTTGTCACCAACTGGTGACCTGAGCTGCTTTATCTGTAGTTTGTCCCTTAAATATAAATAATTTTAGCATTTTGAAAAACTTTTTATTATGAGTAGTTTTGTGGGTAGACAGGAAAGTATTACACAGAAATAATTGGCTGGCCTTTCTTGGATAAAGGGTATAAGATGCAAGTTTGAGGATTGGAATGTCAAAACACTGTGAATTATCTCCAGGTAAGATTCATTCATTGCAATTGTTGGTGTCTTGTGAAATATCAAATATGCACTTGTAACAAAACTTACATAAGAACAAAATTAGGAGGATATACTGTTTCTCACACATTTTGATCGGACACTCATACAAAATGCGATATTTTAAAGCTGTTTTTGACGTGTAATATGAATAGGAAATGGCTAACACCATCCGCAGCTAGCTTACGCACCATGTCAAACTAGGGACAGTCCACAGAATTATCTAAATCAAGTAAGAGATCATTAATAAAAACACAAAGACCGGGTGACCTTGTAAACCACAGTTATGATATGAAATGACCTGGATGCAACGACAGTACCTGTCAACATGTGTCTCCTGACTCTAAAATGGGTAGTTTTGCTCCATAAATTAATTTACGCCTATTTGATATTGTGGTTTTTAAAAGTTTCATAATGTTACATAAATATTTCAGCATAATTTGGCAGCACATACACAATTGGAGATGTTAATAAATTATTGTTTATATGTCATTTGAAACATACTCTTGCGTTGTGAGAGCATGTACATGTACATTACAATAAAAAGGTATATCCCGATTCAATATATATGTACGATGCACGTTACTATGTTGAACAATGAGATAGCAATTACAATAGTGGGTGATGCCAGTTAAGCAGAATGGAGATTATACCTACAAACCCACTGCATCAGCCGTGTCCCTGATGCTCTACTTAACGGCCTTAGTTTCCACCACTGGCAGACCATCCCCCAGCCAAGAGTTAAGCATGAGTTCATTTAGACTAATAAAATCAAGTCCTAATAATGGAGGACAGAAATGTGTAATTTCAACAAAGTGCACGCTTTCATTCTATTGTAAAAATGACACTGTTTCAATTATTCCCGACTATAATGTTATCAGTTCACCAATCCTTATGTATTGTGAACCTAAAACATGAATCCTTCTTCCTTGTTCTATGTAAAAAGTTGACAGTTCTGAGAAAACAGAACTGCAAGTTTTAGCTAGAACAAGGAACACGAATTCATATTTCCATTCGTCTGTACATTAGAAGATGATAAGTTTTATTATGCCCATGACTACTTTTTGTATTCTCAGAATTGCACGGTTTTCAATAAAACCCGGATTCACGATTAAGCAGCTTTTAGGAATTATTTCAACTATTCAAGGATGCAAAGAAAAAAATCAGGAAGTACTAGTACAATCAATTTAAGTAAACATTCCATCAGATTATCTTATATCTTACTCGACGTCATTGGTTATGTAGTTATGTCGTGAAGCCTCTAAAGATACCCATCCCCCCCCCCCAAAAAAAAATAAAAAAATAAAAAATAATAAACAATTGTATTAACATTATTTTGTAATTGTTTGGTGTATATTATGCAGAAATAAATACATTAGAATGTTATTGGGGGCAGTAACTAAAGAAATCGCTGATGTCACAATTATATTCCTATCTAGATTCTCCATTATAAATCCAATCAACGATTTAACACGATCAATTAGAATAAAAGATGGCGCTGTTTTTTCAACTAATCAGGGGTTCAGTTTGGATAGGGGGTGGGTGGTGGTGTATGTACAAATCAAGAACCAAAAAACCGGGGGTTGAACTGGGTCAGTTGGATGTAAATAGCTTCTGGGGCAAGCTCAATCCACCAACCCACCATTGTGGCACCTATTAAAATAAAACTAAATTCAGAACCACACGAGACCTTTTGTACTCGGCCATCCTGACCACTGCATACACCCTATGTTTTTGTCCATTTTAAGCAAATAGTTTATACTTTCGCGCATTATGATATACATATCCATAGGGTTTTGGAAATTACACTTCCCATGATGTTCTATGAATATTACCTGCCATGTTGAAGGTATGGATCAACATTGTTTATAGTTTTACACAGTATAAATCTGCCACTAAATCACGTGGTCAAATTTAAACATCGTCAGTTGCATGGCTTTATTATTCATACTGCATTCACACACCCATATTCATAATATCAACTATATATCTATATATAAAAAGGGAGAAGGGATTTTTTGGTCACAAAAGGCTTTTTAACCAAAAGACGTACTCACTTCAAATTATGTATGTACAATCAGGACAACTTGGTGGTCGTTATAATGTAAATATATAATATAAATAAATTTATTTTAATTTATAATATAAATAAATTGATTTTAATGATAAAAACAAGAAAAAATATTTTTTTAGAAATGTCCGTCATGTGCTCTGATCAGGGTGTTTCCTGTATCCCCTGACAAAAATTAAGTCATACCTTCCGTCCGTCGGTACGTTACCCGTCTGAGTTCGGATAAAGCTAGGATGCTCAAATTTGCCATGAAACCACAAGAACCCTATTTCACATGGGCTGGTCATATATTGGGATCAAATATTGCACAAATAATGCAGTATAAATATGTTTCATTATGCATTTCGTCAATGTTTCATTTATAATCATTTATTTAAAAAATGCACATTGAGGAATTATGAATCAATTGTAACATTTTTTATATACAGAGCACTGCTTTAAACCGTAACTTGTTACTGGGATCTGTTTCTGCTTTCTGCAAAATGTAAAATGTTGAAATATTATTAGACAAATATAGTGACTACCCAGTCTCAGATGAGATTGGCCTCCTAGTATGAGGCTAAAACGCGTGAATGGGAGGCCACGTGGTGTTGTTTCACTACAGGTGCCCCCTCCAGAGGCAGGCTAGGTAGCCAGGTCTCTGCACAGACATCAGACAGTATAGGTGTGGGGGATTACAACTGGCTGTCAATTTTCAAACTAGGTGAGTTGGCAGCTTTTTACGCTGCAGAGGTGATGGTCTTCTCCTGGTACACGGGACACGCCTTTTAATGAGGCTTCGAACTTCCGTTACTTGTAACATTTGTAATTCTTGGGCTGAAAAAGGAGGTGAGATCTGATTGGTATGTTGTCTTATCATGCCTGATATGTTTAGAATCGACCAAATAATGGTCTGGAATGGACCAAAATACAAATGTATGGACCAGGGATCCTTTTCATGCTGAAAGAAATACTTGTAGGAGGAAGACAGTAAAAAATCAATATTCGTCTTTAGACTACTTGCAGCAGCTAACAACACCAGGCTAAACTTATGTTGGTGCCTTATATTATTGATTTTCCCATTCTGGTCGGAATAGAATACAAGATTGTAGGAATTGACCACGAGATTGGAGTGTCAATCGCAAAATTCAGCATGCTCAATTTTGCGATTGACACGACAATCGAGTGGTCAATCACCATTCTATCATGACTAAAATCAATTTTATTTTAAAATAAATCATATTATAACATTCAACATTCAAGTCAATTTCGTTTGTTTTGAGCGCGCGGAGACGTCAATTTCTACAGTTTTGAGCGCACGGAGGCGTTAGTCTAAACTGTTGCTCTCCGCAACAACGAAACAAGCCTTACTACGTCAGCGGCTGTATTGATATTGTGAGGAGTTTAGACTAACGCCGTGGTTTTTTTTGTATGGGAGCGTGTTTTCCATCGCAAAATTGAGCACGGAGATTGACCAATCAGCGTGGGTTATTGGCGGTGATTTTTGCACGGAATGATAGAATGACAGCTTCTGCCCATCCCTTAGTCACGAGGGGAGAGATTTTTAGTGGGAGCGTCACTTGAGTTTGAATGATGAATGAGTAAGGAGTGCTGTAAGCTCAGCTCAATAACATGTCAATAGTTTGCAATAGTTTTCAATAGTGATAAGCTGTGATTAATCTGATTAAATGCAATTGTATTATCATAACACTCATCTGCAAAGTGACAATAAATGCTTTAACCTGGATTTTCTTACTCACACTACGGATTGAACTATAGCTTTCACACAGAAATTAAGAATAATAATTACAGTAGCAAAAGGAAGCTTAAACTCATAGCTTGCTTACACAAACTACATCCCCTAAACAATAAACACTTAACTCACATAATTCTCCAGTCCACTTTGAACAAAGATATGTGCACTTATGTACAGTGTACATGTGTATACACTTTTAGATCTCCTTATTTATCACAGTGAATAGTATTTTAAGCTCATTGGGTTTTATATGTGCAAATGTTCAATTCAATTAGGTGAATATTGTATATTGCAGTGTACTTTATATTTGTGGTGAAATTATGGGTAGGATGTAATCAGAAACCACTGTCCGGTAAGTACAAAAGTAATTGATTGATTGATTGATTGATTGAATGTGCAAAGATAAGATAACAAATAATAAAATAGTAATGGTAACTGTTATGCTCTAACCTTGGAGTGTACTGATAGAGGGACAAATAGTGTGAATGTGAAAATACATTATGTACTCGTGCATGTGTTCTACACCAGCACACTCCATGGAAATAGCAGGATAGTCTTTGCCACCAATCGCTGAAAAATGAGGGAGCACGGATTCCTCAGATTCAACCATCTTTCCCCATATATACATTTCTTTATTATCAGGTGTCAGTGCAATCAAACACTGTGCGTTCTTGTAAATAAATCAGTTAATCCGTGTACGATGATACAGGTGTCCATCTGGAATATTGTGATTACTTTCAAGTACAAAGTATCTTTTTCAAACAGAATCTTAAATGAATGCAAACGACAGAAACTACATTAGTGAAGCGTTTGTGGATTTTCCGCCCCATGTGGTACTGCAGTTATGAGCATTAGCAAATCACGGATTACCCAGAAGTCGGTGGCAGTTAGGACCCCATGGGCCTGGAACTGTCACCTATCAAAAACATGATTTTTGTGAAAGCTAATGAATTTTGCGGCTCTAATATTAGTGATGTAAAACAATTGTTGAACGAAAATACACGTTATATTTTTGAACATGATTCCTAAATGCAGATTATTACTAAACTGTGAAAATGGTGGTACAATGTATAACACAAACATGTATTTGATATGTGTTTATTAATTCTGGAAAAAGCCTATAACATACACACGTACACACTGTTTCCAAATAAGTTCATATGATGGGTATATATTATGATATATATCACACAGGAATAATACTGCAAACTTGGTCAAAAGACTCTCTCACCAAAATTCTTCACATATATACAGTCGTGAATCATTGGTTATCAGAGTATTCTCATGAACGTATTAAAAAGTTAAAGCACATTAAAACCGAAGACATTTTCGCCAAGGTATGTATAAATAGTTATCAGAACACGGCAATACAGGACTCATTCACTTGAGACTTTTACAATGTATCCCAAATGTAATGTTTATGAACGTATATGATACACACATCAAAACATATGAAAGATGATGATATAACAAAACAAACAACTTAATGTGTAAATAAAAAGATAAAAATTACTTAATGACTCTGTCTTCAGAAAAATATATCAGTATGATTTTTAATGGAAATGTGCGATGTGCACAAACCGTTACTACGTTGGTTATGAAAATATGGTAGATAAAATATACAATTTTTCAATACAAATAATCTTTATCTACTAATAATATTTTGTCCCCTTCAAACTCGGATTATTTGCATATGATGTATGTAAAATGTTTACTTAGATAACCAATGTATTGAAAGTAAATTACTATTAGTATCAATGTCTATTTCAAAACTACAGCATGGCAAGATGATTATAAGGTGGCCACAAAACATTATCATACACAGTTACACCCACTCAAATCATATCCATATAATGCCCTCCCACAAGGTAAAGGCAAAGTCTTTTTTGCACACTCCAATAAAGCAAAGTTTATTAACCAATCTTTACTTGTGTGAGTGCTTTTAACGGCAATTGCTTTATTTTCAAATTCAAGATTATATGATATGATACATATCTCTTAACTTCGATCAAACTGCAATATTCAAAACACCCGTTTTTCAAAAAGTATTCTATAGCTATCTGAGCTTTTAATTTTGCAGGCCGCAGAAAATATTTAGCGTAGATATACAGAAACCATGGCATCATATGCATCAAATGTCAAATGATAGTGAGATCATGGTATAATTGTAGTAAATATCAATCATCAAAAATAAAACTCCTAAAATCACAGATAATCTGGTAATAAAATGCAACTTCATTCCACAAAAAATGTACTTCACACTCTTTATCAATACTTCTTCCCTTTCTTATCACTGGCCTTTGCTTTAGCATTTTTTGCATTCTTGATACTCTTTATATTTTTGGTATTTTTGGCACTTTTCTCCACATTTTTGGCACTTTTCTCCGTTTGTTTTACACTATTCGAACCTGCAGACTCCATTTTCGCTGGAGCTGGCGTGATTCTCCTAGCTGATGGTTGTCTATTCCCCGTCTTGCCATGCCTTTGGCCAGGCTTGTGACCATTATTGGGTGTGCTTGTGCTCAGGGGCTTAATGCCATTAGGCGGAGGCAAACCATCTGTCCGTGGTGTATTATGGTACACCTGAAATCAATGATTGGTAAAAGAAATTGGGAAGCAGGCAATGTGTTATCTTTTTTAACATCTATGTCTAAGAAAGATTTATATTAACAGAGACGTATGTGAAAATTGAACAGAAATTATTTTATTACAAAACGTACTACACTTGGATGAAATTCTGCAAATCTGCAAACACCATCTTTTACATTGTTTCACTAATTCTATATGTGTAAAACTTTGACATGTTGTAAAGGTAGTTATATTCTTTCAAACCCTATATGATTCGTTCCTGTTGCAATTTGTAACGGGTCATTTCATAAATCAAATGGACTATGTGGCGTTCCCTTACCTTGTCACTGATGGTGGTGCTCGGCGTGAATGTTCGACTGTCCAGCTCACTGTAAGTGCGGAAGAACAGCCCGCTTGGATCCCCAATCTTCTCCAGGTCTGCAGAGGCAAAGTAAGAGACATTTTAACTACTGCAGTAGAACCTCGTCATCGCGATATTGTTTATCCTGCAGTTTCTATATCTCAAAGTTAGTTGAATTTTCCTCCAACCACGTTGTAGACATATGTCATTTGGTTATGTCGAATATTAGCTATCTTGAGAATCTTACTGTGAAGATACAGCTTCTATATAACACGTTTCTGCTGAAGTTCGAAATGCAGCACAGTGGGACCCATTTAACACGACTTGCAAGGAATTTGTTCTAATTCATCCATAATCTAGACTTACTAGTGATTTTAATATAATGCATCATGAATGGGAATGGCTATTTGTTCTAATAATCCATAACTTTGACATATCAGAGAGTTCGAGCTAAATGAGATCAACTGTATTCACACTTAATATGCTATCACTTCATAACATTACAAAGTTTAAATCTATAATTTGACAAAAATAGATGCAAATCAGTTAATTTCAAATAAGCCACTGACGCCTCCTCCAAGCGAACAACGTAAGCTGGCAATCAAAAAAAAAAAAAAAAAAAAAAAAAATCAAATTTAGATTTACAGTTAGCCCTATCTTATTTGAATACCTTTTGTCTGTAGTGAATAAAATCTTTGGAATCCCATCAAGATTTAATATCATACCAAATGTGATAAATTAGCAGTTTTGTATACATTTGTGTCACTATTGTGACTAACAAATTCAGTGATGAAGTTCATTCCCATCTAAGAATTAAATATTGAAAAAGCACATTACAACGCTCAAGGCTATAACTTATTTTAGTCTTGTATTGCTTTTAAAAATCAACATCACATGGCGACATTGACTTAATGATAACAAAGAATGAAAAATAATATGATAATTCAGATTGCCGAATTTGGTATGGTTAAACAATAATTTCAAAGAATTCCACATTCCACATTGACAAATAAACAATTGCATCACAAAATGTAATAATCTTAAAATAAATATGGTGCTTGAAATAAAGGTGCAAAGGTGAACTGTCATCATTTGGACAAAATCAAGGTGCAAAAAATTAATATAAGCTTAGATTTTAAGATTCTGAAAATTCAAACTTAAGTTCATTTCCTTATTTATATGAGTACAGCAAACTTTCAAAAAATAAAAAAACAAATTATGTAATATAACTCCAACAAAACTTAAACTAAAGCATTTCAAACCGCAATAGCTATCACTTCAATTTATTTCCAAGCATACCAAACAAATAAATTGTTTTCGTGGAAAATACTTACATGAATGCACATCCAGGTCTAGTCGTACATGTACAAACAACATTTGAATTATGCAATTTACAATCATTACATTTAATAGCATATTCTAGCCATGAGCCAGGATTGTAAAGCAAAATCATATTATTCTTGTGAATGTGTT
The DNA here is from genome assembly GCA_019095985.1 of Streblospio benedicti. Lineage (NCBI taxonomy): Eukaryota > Metazoa > Annelida > Polychaeta > Spionida > Spionidae > Streblospio > Streblospio benedicti. Next base: position 32,747,609 of record CM032665.1, on the reverse strand, counting down.
TTTAAACATTTTACAATAACACATACTTTTGACATAATGTAATGTGTTCCACAGTTAGCTACACAGTTTGTACACATTTTATGGTTTCATATGACATCTTTAAAAACACACCGTCAGACATAAAACTTTCGATACAAATGTTCTCAACCACATCCTGTTGCATTGTTTTCATTTTATGGTTGAGTATTGAAAAATAATACATTTACCGAATTGCTTGATGAAGATATTTGAAGATGAAGATATTTGTAAAACAGTGCCCCATATCTCACCAACAATTGAAATCCAACACAGTAAAGAGGGCTAATTCAAAATGATAGCTTCTGATAATTGAGATGGTTATGGACAGTAAAGGCGTGCATTATGTTTACACCCACTCTAACAGCCATAATCAGCTGTGATCAGCGGTTATGAATAGTGTTGTTTGTTACCCGTTTTATAGAGAATATTTACTCCCTGTTTTATTTTGTTTTATGAACGCATATAATATTATACTTAAAATTATGTTTTGTATTTAACTCTGGTTTAATAGATATTTAGGATCTAAAATATTCAATATCTTTTTTTAAATGGAAGGTAACCTACATCAAATTTATACTTTTGTAAAGCTTTTGATACGATCTTTCAACCACATGATACAAAAACATTGATTTAAAAACATTTTGGAGCAGTATTTTTAATGGTAATAGTAAAATAATCTCACATCTGTGTTTGGGGCAACCAATATAATAATAACAGTCTAAGCTTGAATGAAGCGGTTCCGCATGCTTTCGCACACCATTGTATTTTGAAGTTTTAAGTGGTGAGTGATATATTTACAGAGGAGTTGAGATATCACCCCCCCCCCCCTTGCACTATGAGGTTGCCTTATTGTAGGAAAAAGGGTTAAACGTTGAAAAATGATGCCATTGGCTGATGCTACATGATATCCGTATTGAGGAAAGATGGACCAAATTTTGAAAAACAAGGCAAATAGCCTACTCATAATACCTGTGATCTCTGTCATACAGTCAGTGTTCTCCGGCTCTTGCATGTTGTCATCCTCATACATGATGACGGCCGTTTTAGGCCTCATGAACGCCCATGGCTTGTTGGGAAGGTACGCAGCACCACCATCCACAACGTCCACATTACCATTTCCCCTACAGCAGGCAAAACAGATGATAGGTCTTTGATAGAATCCACAGCAGATCGTGATATTGATAACACTTATAAAAGACATATGATAATATAAACATATCATCGAGATATGATGTCAAACAATACAAACATAAACAGATTTTGTGTACAGTACAAGTAGACATTTTCATTTTAGATGTAAATACAGTTTTGTTTAATGTGCATATTGGTTAGATCATGATTAAAAATTTCAGTTACTTGAAGTAAAAGACCGCAACATACAACAGAAATGAGAGTACATCTATATACAGCATATATATCACTAAACTGTTTAAAATCCACAAAAAGTGAAAATAAGATGGGAGAGAGGGTTTGAGTTATCTGCAGAATGAAAAAGATGTCAGTTTCCAACAATGTATGTATTTCCCTGACTATAGAAATGTTTAACAAACTTGATAATCAGCAGAAACATATTTTTAA
>CM032665.1:32642954-32745913 GCA_019095985.1 Streblospio benedicti | reverse complement strand
TAGGTTTGATGATAATAAATTTACGAGAGAAGCAGTTACAGTGGTTCGTGCCTGCTATGTATATTCACAGGAAAATCATATTCAATTTGGTATGAAACTGAAACGAAAAATGTGAATGTACAATACACAATATGTAAAGGAAAGCAAAGTTCTGACTGTATACGTAGCGATAAAACAAAACAAAACACGTACGTAAAAGTAGCAGCAGTACTTAGCGTATGTAGTACAAAACAAGTATTCTGTTTACTCCCTATCACAATCTGAGGCAAGCGTTTCTATTTTCTGTTGTAAGTAGCCATAATACGCACGCGAGAAGCACGCTGTGAGCAGGGTGTTTGTGCGCATGTTCGGTGCGCAGACGCACAGCCCGTCCTCCCCGCACACGCCATTCTCGATGACGGCGGAACATTCGGCGTCCACTGCGCATGAGTCCCCGATCTGGCGCCGGCTGCACAGGCGCTTGTCGGCACTCGCGTAGTAGCCTGAGAGCAGTACATGTAGGTTTGACAGGGTTGTTAAATAGTGGCAAATATTAGAATCACAGGGGTAAATTATAGACTAAAATAACCTCGCCGTGTCTTTGTTCCACACTACGAGTGCTGACGCACTGTGCTGAAACTAACTCGTATAATTATTCTACTGGATATAATGCACTTTCATAGCAGTTCCCATGTTTCTTAAATGCGTCACGTGATCTATTGGGGTTCACCAATCATTTCTCTCTTCTTTCACCTGTTTCTACAGGAAGGAGGTTTCTATCTCTATCTTCACAAACATGTCAATATAGCGTTAGAATTTAGGGATAGAAGCTCTAATAGCTTCACTGTACCAATCTCTAATCTTTATTAAGCGTGTTCCTACCACTGTACTAGTAGAGTTGAAGAAACTAACTCTAAACTCTAATAATGATTATTTCTGTCTTTTCTCAATAGTAGCAAGCATGGCCAATGTTTAAGTCAATATACAGATGTAGTGATAGGACCTTCAGTGCTGTATCAATTCTTCATTGACAAGTTGTCAGCAACCAACACAAGACCCTTTTAAAGGACCTATTCAAGACCTCACACAAAGCAAAATAATACCTTCTTCATACTAAAATCAAACCTGGCAACTCCAAGTGCATATATGCTGTCTCATAAGCGTTATTACCATGGCATTATAGCATGCTTAAACATAAGTTGACAGTAACTTTGAATAATGAATAGTTCCATTAAATAGCCCACAGCACCTGGGAAGCACTGGCAGGCGCCGGCCTCGCAGCTGCTGCTGGTGACGGCGGCTGAGCAGTCGGGATCCGTGGCGCACGGGTCCCCCACCACACGCAGCTGCGCACATAGAAACACTATCAGCATGTACAGTAGAACCTCACCACAAGTGTATCAGTTATCTCAAACTTTCTCGTATCTCGAATTTTCTGTTATCTGGAATTTTCTGTTATCTCGAATTTTCTGTTATTTCTGTTATCTCGAAGTTTGTTTCATTCCCCCATTTCCCTGTCAATCCCACCAATTGGTTATCTAAAATATCATTGGCATTTTACTGTATAAACCGTAAGCTCATGATAAATTTGAAACCAACTGTTCATTTAATTAATCAGATATGTCAGGCATATTATTCAACAATGCACATGTTGTGGAAAATAGTGCCTCAGTATTCAATGCCCCGTTATGCTGAAAGTTGTCTTCAGACCAGCTGTATAGTCAGCTTTCACACCAATAGGAACACACCAACAACGTCGACACTTCATTTAGTCACCTCAAGTGCTCCTACCAACAAAACTATAATATAAGGGTAATTGTCAGTTTTAGTGTGGAGATAACGCTAGCTAGCTACAATTGGTGTCCAAGCCTGCTCTCGATTGCCAACGCTCACTCAAGCCGGCTAAGACACCACTAGTGCAAAGCTAGTGTTATATCCACATTAAAACTGACCATTAAACTCATAGTACCCTCCTCACCTGGCACGTGGTGTTCATGTTGTTGACGTTCATGAAGCCGGGGTGACACACGCACACACCGCCGCCGCCGATGACGTCACACGTGCTGTTGGCAATGGCGGCACTGCAGTCGCCCGTGGCGTTACACACGTCCCCGATCTTACGGCGCGTGCACACCTGTAAGTTGTTGCTATCGTATAAAAACTGGAAGTGGTGGTGTGGTTGAAGAGTGGTGTCATTGGGGTGAGAGTGGGGGGATAAATATAAAATATCAGGTAAGTGCTAACGTCATATTTTTAAAGGGCGAATGCCTATTCGTATCCGAAGAGTTCGATAAGAATCTTGTAAAACCCCTTGCAAATGCCTGACCTCAATATCTGGATCTGGGATGATATGTCGCTTACCCTGAGATCCGCTGAAGTCCAATGGCCATCAAAGCAGGCACACACTCCGGGGTTCACACATTTGGAGCTGGGCACGGCAGCCGAGCACTGTATGCTTGCCGTGCACTCAGACCCGATGCGACGCTTCGTGCAAGTTCGCTTGTCTGGGGATACTGCAAAACCTGAAGAAGGCAAGAAAAAGACAATGAAGTAGGTGCAGGACAAGAAGAAGAAGCAGAAGAAGAAGCAGAAGAAGAAGAAGAAGAAGAGGAGGAGGAGGAGGAGGAGGAGGAGGAGGAGGAGGAGGAGGAGGAGGAGGAGGAGGAGGAGGAGGAGGAGGAGGAGAAGAAGAAGAAGAAGGAAGAAGAAGAGGAAGAAGAGGAAGAAGAAGAGGAGAAGGAGAAGAAGAGGAAGAGGAAGAGGAAGAGGAAGAGGAAGAAGAAGAAAATCAAGAAAAATAGAGACAAATAAGGAAGAAGAAGCCCCCACCTGGTAGACACAGACAGGTGCCGCTGGTGCACGTGCTGTTGACCACGGCGGTGGAGCAGTCGGTGACCTTCCCACACGGGTCGCCCACCTTCCTCTTGAGGCAGTTGTCTAGATTGGCGCTAGCCATGTAGCCGAGGTGGCATTTGCACACCCGGTCATCGAGGCTACACAAGCTCTGGGCGGAGATGGCGTCCGTACAGTCGGGGTCTGTCGTACAGTTGTCGCCTATTTTCCTATAGAGATTCACAATGTAGACATCACGTTGTTAGTTCAGTTCAAACTATTTTGAATACATCTTCTATGCTATATAATCCTCTCATACTATTACAAACAGAATATATTACTTTACCATTGCCCCATGGAGCGTCCCCTCCCACCCCGTTCCTGACCTACTTCCAGACGCCACATCGTGTCATCCAGTGTGACCTCAGCTCGAAAAAGTCGGTCTGACATGACTGTCGAACATATTCGCAAAGGTGTACTGAATTTGATAAAATAATAGTGCTCCCTCTGAATTCTATCTTCATTATTCAAGATCATTGTTGTTCATTTCATAATATTAAGCGACATCTATTGATACATGTATCGCACGGAAATGAAACCAACGTCGATGTAACAGAAAATTCGAGACAATCAGCACCTACCGTGCATGCACGTGTCTCACTGTTGACCTACCTGCGCGTGCACGTGGTGCGGTTTTCGTTCCGCATGTAGCCGGACAGACAGCGGCACGTCTGCGAGCCCGTGGCCGCGTCGGTGTTGCACAAGCTGCCGGGCACGGCCGCCGAGCAGTCCGTGTGTAGCCCCGTGCAGGGGTCGTCCAGCAGGCGACGCGTGCACACCGTGCCTGCGGCGGGGAAGCACGTACGGTATAACCTCTTGATATGACCACACTTCTATTGAGAGCACTTCTATAATAAGAGCATTTCTCGTGGCTCGAAACTTTCAGAACAATCTGTTATGTGAGTTTCTTATGCATGTATTTGACGCATATAATTTCACTACACATTCATATCATGTCTTACTTTACCCCCGTACCTGGAATGTTTCTGTAGTAGCCGGCGTTGCAGTAGCACACGAGGTTGGTGCAGTTGCTGTTGGAGACGGCGGCGCTGCAGTCCTCGGTCGGGCCCGTGCACTCGTCGCCGATAACACGCTTGGTGCACACCGTCTTGGTCAGGTCACCTGGGCAGAAGAACTCTCGCTATTAGGGGGCTAGCACTTATCATATCATGGGCATTGGAGTGGGTTTAAAATGAGATAATTATGGCATGACTTTCATGCACCTGCGTTGTTTGAATAGTTCAGCCTTTCCCTCACACTGATATTGCTATCTATTCCGTGCCCGTTTCTGTTACTGCAGCCAAGACATTCAGCGCACCCCGCCCCGTTTTCTTTCACCACTACTAAGATTTTCATGTCAGCTCTGGCCACGATAAATTCAACAGTTCTCGTAGAAACATTAGAGCATAGCAGTGTCAAATCGTGTGTAAATTGATTAAAGTAGAAATAAAGTTTAGAGAAAATTCAAGATGGCCACCATGATGGCTGTCACCAATATATTGCGGTAAGGATCTATAGATACTAATACCTACTTGTATAACACACACAGCAGCTCATATCGACGAATTATAAACTAGAAAAACATGCAACATTAACCTTGGTATCCTGGAAAACAGGTGCATGCGCTGGATTTGCACTCCACGTTGGTGATGGAGAGTTCACACTGGTCCGTGGTCAGACAGTGGTCACCCAGCTTCCTGGTGAGGCACTGCAAGTAAGGATACCAAACTAGGACTTTTGTTTCTCAACAAAATGTAATGCTTTGCTGCATAATGAGACACGAACCATAGAAAAGGTAAACCAATTTCAATAAAACATTTAAATAGCTTATTTTTTTCCAGCTAGTAATACTATTAAATGTTTTACACACTTTACATACATGTTAGAGTACCCCTATTATTTTTTTATTTGATTTATTTCGTTTATGACAGGCATATTAATACTATAAAGTAAATAAAAGATTACAGATAGGTGAAAAATATAAATAGAAGTAAAAGTGAATAGAGATATACAAATATAATATCTAGCTTCATGGAATATGAATGATTGTATAGGCAAATGTCAATAACAAACGTTGAACATTATGTCTAAAGACTTTAGGTCATTCTTTGTCTGTTTTCTTAAAGAAAAAGGACAACCATTAATTGAAAATTGATGTTGCTATTCCAATCAAAGAGTTTAATGAATGGCCCTACCTGCGTGCGATCGGCGGTCACAACGTACTCGTACAGACACACGCACTTTTTGGTGGACGCGGAACACTCGCTGTGGGTGAAAATGCTCAATTACATCTAATTCTTAGGGGAATTATGGGAGTTAACAAAATAGGCAACATTGCAAATTGATAGAATACGTATTGAAATTTTCTTAAGCTTAAGGTAAAACAATGGAATAGATCAACCATTAAGAACAGCAAGGGCTGGGAAAGGGGGTGGGGGGTGGGGGTGGGGAGATAGGTGGGTGGGTAAGCCATGAATTCTGTAACATGGTCAATTACTTCCATGTTATTATATTAGATTGAATAATACAAATTTTACAATTCCTGCGATTGTCATGTTTCACTGCCAATATCTCTGCCTTTGATTTTACAAAATATTCTTAAAAAGATACATGCTTACAAAATCATAGTGTTGGATTGAATTGGTACACACGTGCATAATTTGCATTTATTCATGCTGCCTCCCTGCTTCAGGTTTACATAGTGTCAGGTCAAGGATTCATCGGTCCACATTCTCTGTATGTTTTAATCCTTGACATACATACCTATTGGTTACGGCGTCACTACAGTCGGTGTCGAGGTCACAGGCATCACCTATCTTTCCTGGAGTTATAATGAAATTTTGTTTTAATTCTCTTAGAGTCAGATTATTTCTTTCTCACAATTTAGTACCGTGACTTGACAACTTTAATAAGCAAAGTAAATGCTAGGGTATGGCATAGATTGACTCATAGCTGTTCCATGAATGTCTCCTGAATCTGAATAATGTATCACTAAATGCTACTTGTAGATCGAGTACGTAAAATCAGAGCAGATCAACGTACCACGCGCGCCGACCCCATCATATAAGACACCTATGTGCAAGGCTAATGCTGCCACTTACGTTTGTTGCACTCGGTGAGGTCTCCTGACTTGAGGTAACCTGTGTTACACAAACACTCCTTCTTGCCAAAGTTGTCCGTGCAGTTGGAGTTAGTCACTGCGGCGCTGCAGTCGAGGTCCACATCACACAAATCGTGGATCTTACCTGGGGTGGAGACGTTATTCGTAAATACATATACAGTACAATCCTCATTTCGGATCATCTACATGTATATAAAAAAGACCACATTTACTTAAAGGAGAACATTTCTATCACAACTCCATATATCGCGGTCCCAAGTCTTCCCATGAGATCACTGTGGACCTCTATAGAGAGAGCACCTCTTTATTGATCACCATTTGAATCGTTTGAATACCCGTATCGTCTTTGCTTTAGAAATTAACCAGATATAATAAGGGATGGCATTTCAACATCTTTGGTGCAGTATTCCAGAAAGACGCCCAATCCCCAGCTCGCATCAACATTATCCTGTAATGTTATTCAACTTAACCTGTAAGATTGAATTTTAAGTGAAGATTGTAAAATACATTGACAAAATAATACATGTATTGGGTTTCCAATTGCTTCACAAATTTCCTAAACTATCATTTCAAATATCCCAATAAACCCTCATGTTTGAATAAACGCTACAAGTGTGATTTTACGCTGAAATCTATATTTTCAAGGCATTCAAGAATAAACAGTTAAAACTTTCTATAACTGAGACGTCAATAACACACCTGCCGTTCCCGTGTTCTCAACACCCAAACACAACCGAACTTGAAGGGGCGGGGGCAATTAATCAGCAAGGTACGGTACTCACGTTTAATGCAGGTGGTGTTGGCAGGCAGCTCGGCATAGTACCCCGGCGCACACAGACAGAGGGGGTCCGTGGAGCTCGCGTGGTCCTCGCACACTGTGTTGGGCACCGCATCAGTGCAGTCTGTGTTCTGACCAGCTGCCAGACAGGGGTCGTAAAGCACTCCTGCAAAGAGTCAGTGTAATCTTACATACTGGTAGATACAGGTTTTCAAAAGGGTGGGGGGTTGAGGTAGGTTGGCGCAATAGAGCTATTTTCTGAGATTTGAGGTTGTTTTAGCGACTGAGAGTGGTGATTCGGAAAGACGAAGCAAAAAAGGAGAAAGATCTCGACTGTTGTATTTTTGGAGAAAAAAGAGAGCATGCACATTCCAAGAACGGATAAAGATGTAATTGTGTATATTACATTTGGGCATTCGTCTGACAAGGATGTATCAAACTAATACAATTGCTATAATGTTTGAATTGTTGATGCTCATACTTACTCTGTTGACACCTTTTGCCTCTGTCTAGAATCATGTATCCAGACAGGCAGTCACACAGATGTGTGTCTGTGCGACAATATGCACCGTTCCCAATACCCAGGGGAAAGGCGTCATCACAATTAAGGACCCAAGTCCACCGTCCCGCTGGATCTCGGCACTGTGATCCAACTACTAGCCCTACAAAATATGTACTTTTTATTATAGCACTACCTTTAAGATAACAGGATATATCTTACAATAACATGTGCCTAAAATATAAATGATTTATTTATGTATTTATATATTTTTAAATTTTGATGTGTGCAGACATGATCAAACCAAAGACGTCTACAGTTAAAAACAATAAATGGTTTGGTACCAATATATTATTATATGTATACAATTTATACAGCTTTGTAAATAAGCTTAAATAGATTGTGATACCTACACTCATCACTTGAATCCCCCGTGCAATCAATATACTCTCCATCATAGAAATAACTTGGTGAAAAGCAAGTTGGAGCACCACCAAATGCAGAACATTTGTAATCTCCTCTGCGTGCACACTCCATTTTAGTGCCTGTAACAGAAATAAAGTGTATGTACAGCATACAATAGAATACATTCTCTCATATTTGCTGAAAATACTGGATTGGGATTGGCTCAGAGGGTCATACACACACAATTACCATTACAAGCGTAGTTACCAACCTTCATCACTATTGTCCCCACAGTCGTTAATGTAGTCATCGACATGTTCCAGAGGTACACAGTTGTCATTATTGCACGTGAATTGGGTTGCGGCGTCACACTGAGCATCTGAAGGGAAAGAGATTGATAGCGCTTGAGAGAATGACATGCAAATGAGATGTAAAAACTAGCTAAACTAGAATCCCTATGGTGAGTGACAATAAAAATAACAACTGTAAAATCTAAGACTAATTAAAGTAGTGTCTTGGGTGAGAGGAGGTACTGTAATAGTAGAGGTAGGAGGACTGGAGAGGCTATACACTATCAAGTCACTAGCTTGTATGTTGGTGACCGTAATAGAATTGTTGTATGCAGGCCGGTATGGAATATTTGGTTACGATTTAACATATAAGAGCTGCAAATTAACATACACAGGAAAACAGAAAGGTACAAATTAGTGGATTCAAGGATCAATCAGGAATTGAATGAACATATAGGGGAGTATTAGACCCTTTATAAAGAAAAAAAAGTGTCATCAGATGCCAGTAGCAAGGGTGTTGGTACCGGTTTGTTGCAAAATTCAGATACATTTTAGAACAATCCCTACCTTCTGCCGAAACAAAAAAAGAGATAAATTGTGCTCAAGATATTGAGGAAGGCTATGGTTTTTCATAAAAAATGTTCCTGTTGAATACTAAAACTCACAGTGAATAAAAAGGCTAAATTGTGTGAGCCTAAATATATGCCTGTAGAAGTCTTTCATAGTGGTTTCAAGTTCACATGCTTTCATTCACCGATGTGTATGAAAAAACTCAACCACTAATTGCCTAACCACCGACATTTTACTGGCTGACTGACGACACTAGTTTCAGATCCATTGTTAAAGTGATCATTGAAGCATGACACAAAAGCACTGAGACATTGCAGTATTGACTGTTGAGTCACACCTCACTCACTGGCCATTTAAGGTCGGTATGGAGATTTTCAATACCCACGCACACAAGACAAAATATTTGAAGTTTTTCTTCTTCTAAAAGGCGGATGTATTCATAATCACAACTAAATTCATAAGACATCAGGTGTATGATTTGTTTTTATGTTTCATGTGGCTCGAAGATACCAGAATACGATATAATGCATGTATGACATGTGCATTTATATTATATCTATGTTAATATAAACTAACTTACAAAAGAAAAAAGGAAATGTGTTATTCTTTACAAAAGTCCCTCCTTTCAAAAGTGTAGTAGTTTTAATTTAATAATGGAATTAGTTTTGTTTAATCATAGTACATGTATTTCCCAAATCAATTTAGTTTAGTTTACTTATGTAACTTTTCACTTCAATGCGACAGATAAATCATGATGATAACACCAAACATCATGTCCAGCAGCAAATGACTAAAAACTTTTGAATCCATACAATCCACGATTTGCAATGTTGGCGTGCATTTTGGGTTGCTGAAACGGCTGCATCATGATCATAAAATGATGTTATATGAACACAGAGCAAGAAAACCCAGAAAGAGAAAGTAATGAAGTTATTACAATGTCATTGAACTAGGGAGACTCTGGAAGTATTTGCCATGTAGACATTCAGATATGAGGAAATAATTCATAGTAGAAGGCCCTCGTCAAGAATGACGCCACAGGAAAGTGTTGCACGATGTTACATCATTCTAGACAATGGTCTTCAGATGTTACGACCGAAAACCTTTAGTTGTAAATTCAAACCTTGGATATATCAGAAATTATTCCATTATATATTATCAGAAGAAAATCCGATGACATTGTGTGATACACATGGAAATAATAGCCAGAAAAGGAAATTTCTCAATGCAACAAAAGGTTTCTTAAAAACCTACAGAGATAAACTCATTAACCTCTGTATGTGAACAAAGACTTTCCAGTCAGACACACACAAAGAATGACCCCAAATAACAAGTGCCTTATTTTTTTTACAAAGATATTGGTAAAGCCTTAGAAAGACCAACTGAAGGAGAGCGGAGAGTTACACTTCCTGGTTCGTCAGGATTGGCTGCTTCTGTCTGTCGTGATCAAACCAACCAGTCTCACACTAGCATGTAGAACTTAGTATTATGTTGAGAAAACATAAATAATAAGGGTGTATGGCGTATTTGAAATGAGTCATGGATGGAATGTATTCTAAGTTTTTGATTATGACATTGGCTTCCAATCTTATAACTACGTCAAAACTGATGGTTCAACAGACAGTTCTTCAACAACAAAAAACAAAACAAAAACAAAAACAAAACAAAAAACAAACAAAACAAACAAACAAAGCAAACAAACAGCAACATATACACACAAAAAGACACATTGGAAGTTGCCATTGGCTGTGTACTGTTATGTCATTTGAACAAAAAAAAAAAAAAAAAACAAAAAACGAGAGAACCTGAAAGACGAGGCCTTTGTGAAAAGATTTTTTTCCAATTTCAAACAGATACACGGCAAACCAAAAGTCATCCGGTACATAAAGTTCTCCTTTCATAGTCTAGATCGACTGTACAGCTAACATTAAACCTTTTTGCAACATATGTTCTTCATCACACATAGAGACGGTAATTATGAGGTCATTGTGAAAAGTTTATATTTCCAAGAAAGAAACCAACAATTAACAAAGTAAAGAAGCTCTGGCAAAGACTGCTTCCAATGTACATAAATTCTACAGTAATCAGCACAAACATATTTTACACCCAAGAAGAGTCACCAATTCGAGCCGGCACAACCCAACCATGTCGCACTTCCCTTACTAATAGCGGGCTCGCCGTATACATTATGCGCAGGCGCGTCAATAACCTGCTTCCGGTATAGGTTTTTCTCTTTTTATCAGCATTGATCTTTCAAGTATGTCTCTCGCAGTGAGGTAGCGAGGTAGCTACGTTATGCAATTAGTTTAGAGTGTTGTTAAAACCTGGTCAACAGTATTGTTTGGTCTTTGTTATTAGCACTCAAATATTTTACGTTATGTTCTCTTTGCTAGTTATAATGCCTGAAATACAAATCCCCACTGGCCTATATCAATACGTATACAATAGGACGTCCACTTAATAAGACCACCTCTACATTGAGACCACCTCTGTAATAGGGCCATTTCGCATGGGTTCATAAAGTGACCAAAATGAATCTCATTATAAAGACCACCTCTTTATTGAGGCCACTTGAGCTCAGTTCCACTGGTGGTTCTCATACGGTACTGATGCAAATTTCGGACAAAATTTAGAAGTCATGATCTTGTTGAAAGCCGTTGCAGCCAATCATCATCCAGTTGGAGTTGGAACTGCCTTTTGTTTACTGGTGCCCATGACGAAAGGACTAAAACACGGAACTTACAATATTCAGTCGTCTCGGGTATGCTACGCTCACTTGTGCCTCTTACATTATACACATAAAAAAGAAGAAGTGAGTGATAATTAATCTGTTGATCAGGAAGCGAGTTAATCATTACAAACAACCGCGTGTATCGAGCGCTGTCCATATAGATACACCTCGCCAGTCTAGGCGTGTATGCTGGGGCCAGTGTACACGTAAATCTAAATGTGTGTCTATTCTCCATGCTACATCCAATTGCCCAGCCAACGTTTGATACAATTTCAAAGCAGAGCATTAGCATCCTTGTCGCAGTGTATATTTTCTTGTTCAACTCTGTGTGGATGATTTAGAGCAATGATGAACTTTGGTAAGGTTGCGTAACCTTTTTGCTAACTTCTTTTAAAAAGATGTCATCAAAGCTGCATGTAGCTTTAGTAATGTCATGAGGATGGCTTATGGTTGTAAAACCTGTCTTCAGTTATGTCTGTCGTGGTAGAAATATGCTTGGTATTGGTAGAAAGATGCAAGAGAGAGAATATTGAAGATGAATATCACAAGCATTGAAAAACACATACATACGAATTTCATGGGTATTGTACATACTAAAGCTTGGGAGCATGCAAGGAAACTCTTGTCTGTTTATGAGCATATCCCCGGCCCTGACCCCTCCTCAACACACACGCACAGAACCATCTGAAATCTATACTCCATGCATTCTCAAACTAGTTTTTCCAAATGTAGAGCTTAACTGTATATATATACGTGTATAGTAACTTGATATATAACTGTATATATAACTGTATACATTATACTGTTTTCAGATTTAATTATTACAGCCGCAAATGGTGGCTGGAGGGACAAGTCAATATGCAGACAATGTGGCCATCGCCTTTTGTAGCAAGTGCAAACACGCCGATAATGTGTCCATAATGGCGTCCACACCTCACCAGTGTGGGCTATTGGCTTTTTTAACAATTACCTGGCGTTGGAACGCACAATAGGCTGTATATTGCTATTGTAATGTCCATTGCAGTCTGGGTTTCTGTATGATAGATACAAATGCCCCGAAGAGGTGATGAATTGGTTGTTTCATTCTTGTATATGTTAGATTCAAAAGGGAATGGGGGGAGATATTGGCTTTTGAACGATTGCTTGGTGCTGGGGTGTTGGGATGGGGAAATGCTTGAATATTGCTACTGCAATGTCCTATCAGTAGAAGTAACAATATACAGGAAGCAAGAGACAATCAAAGTTGTGCATTCAAATGGAAATATTTTGGTGGAGCTAGTACGGTAATGTGAGATATTCAAGAATGAAGGTGCCCAGGCCTGAAGATAGCAATACTAACTTAGTTGAAGTAAATTTTGCAGATACCATAAGTAGATAAAGATGCTGGACAGTCACACTGGGGATTATGTTATATTAATAGTTAAAACTGGGGACCCTCAAGCCTCAATCAGGATCTGTACTGTAGACAAACATGCAGAAGCGTCTGATAAAACTATGATAGTATATGTACCGTCTGATATGTGCACATACAATAAAGCACCTTCTGATGTATGTACACATAAAGCTTACATTAATGTACATCATTATGCATATGATTATGCATATGATTATGCGTATGATTTCCTAGGGCCTGTCGGATAGTCAATAATGGTAGGGAATTAGACATATGACAACGAACACGTTGCCATGGCGTATTTGGCTTTACGTTTTAAGTTTGTTCCATCCTAGCTTTTATGACTGATATTTGAGACTGTAGTGAAAATAGAAACATGTACAAGCAATCATGCCAAAATGTATACCAACATATGCATCTTCTTATGCACACATTGCAATAGAATCTGTAACTAAAACTTACTGGTCACCCCTCTATTAGATCACCTCTGAAATAAGACCACCTCTAGCGGTACCAACCCTTCATAAAGAGCCCAGTATGAAACTCCGTCAAGAAACTACCTCTTAAGTGAGAGCATTTGATTCCAGACCCCTGGATAATCGCAATGAAAATGTGATTCAATTTCCAATTGCAGTTCTCACTAATACGGTGTTCTAGCGACTTTACATTTACACCAGGCCATTGACATCATTGAGGCACTTAATTGGCGTTCTGAACTCCCTGGGGAGCATACATAATACTTATCTAAGGGTTCTACTCTCGAGGTTCTACTGTATATTTACGCGCAAACAATTTCTTGCACACCAATTATCGCCATGTTTACCGGAAGTGTCCGTTCATCTTTGCTGCCCGAAAGATCAGAAAAAGGCGCGTTTACCTCCATTGATCCTATATATACTTGGCAACAGTGGCAACACAACATGTGTTTGTTTGACTTAATTATATATTATACAACTCTTTTTATGTAAAATGGCTGAAGGTTCATATGTACTAAAATATTATCCATTAGGTGATGGGAACTGGTAATATAGTGCATTGACCATTATTTATATAAAAAAGTAAACTTCTTAAAACGTAGTTAAAATGCATTTAAGATGAGATGTAATCAATGACTTACAGTGTCTTTTCATCGATTTCCCAAACCGTGTGTTTTATATGTTATATTAGTGCATTTTGATATTGGTACACATCCGCTGAATACTCTTTGTACTATGTACATGTATTTGTAAATTTGCTTACATGAAATAAAGATTATTTAATATAACAAATAAGACATCTTATTCAATAATAACACAATCAGCTACACTATTCGTGTGGTTTAATGCTGTTCTTATTATATCTGGTTAAAAAGTAAGTTGTCTCATACGAATATTCTAAATATGTTAAGATGTTGTAGATTTAGCTTAAACATGTATGTACCGTATTTTATCTTTTTTTACCGTATTTAAACCAAATACTAGAGGATTGGGCATGGAAGTATGCAACTGCAGCTGTGAAGGTTGAAACGTATATGAATTACACGTATCTTTGTTGGTTGATGGGAAATGGTAATGTATTAATTTGGACAGTATACAAACAACATTTAATAATACTTGGCAACAGCGGCAATAACACGTTCTCGAGACCACGTAATATCTACATTATCTACTAGTATCATTTACAATATTCTTATTCTCATTTTCGTTTAATTTCTTAAATCAAGTCCAAAATACTAACCAGTACTAGGTAAGAATCCCAGCAGAATAATTCCCAATGCGACACAGCTAAGTTCTAGTACAATTTTTGTGGAAGACATGTTTGAAAATCCACAACTCACAAAACGAATGGCGGTTATTGCAGCATCATTAGAATATACAAGGTGTATCTGGCGCAGACATTCTTAGACGTCCCATGCACACCTTTATTTCCGCTATCCTTCAATTTAAAGGTTTTTCTCCATTGCTCGTTAATTTAAATTCGAATTTCATGACAAAAACCACTTTTTTGTTCACTTTGAGTTCCACAAACCTTAAAAATTTACGAGGTATACCAAAACTGTTTTAAAATACATACTCTTCTTCACTTAAAACTTTCCACAAACTTTTTGTTTCTTAATCGTCATTTGTATTGTACACATTATCTGTTTTTCCCCCTCAAAACTTCAAGTCATCCTATAAAAAACTTTGAGTAAAAATATTTGATCTGAGACACTCATGTTGTCGTCTGTCTCGGACTCGTCAGTCTAATTTTTGCCCGCGTCTCTGACGTGTTGCTCATGAGTTGTTGTTTGCACAAAAAGTGAAATACAATACGGGAGTCTGCGTTGTTCCTCTCAGCATGGGGTATATTTGTGTAGCCCAAATTAGTCTTTATTTGTGGGCTCAGACAACCAAGCTCTGATTAATAAGTGCGTTCCTCTACCCTGTCACCCCGCAAAAAGACGTGTTGGTAGAATTCTAGCATTGTATTCTAGTTGCGCCCTTAATTGGTTGGCCCCGTTAAAAACAAACAAACCTGGACCTGTTAGCAACTCGAAATTCGTACAATCGATAGTTTGGGTAAATGTCTATCACCGCAATTGAAAAAATAAAAATGTTGAAAGGATAGGGTGTGGGTGGGGTGCACGGTAGGGGTTGCGTACCCACAACTCCAGACTGGACATGTCAGTGAACTCCCCATTGTTTCAAATTTGTGAATTTTATCAGTGTCATATACTGTCAGTCTGTCACGCACCCAGAATATAAAGATATCACTATGGTTACATTATAGATCGATGAAAACATGCCAACCATGACCAGCAGAATCATGACAGCCTCTAAAATGGGCCAGAAAGATCATTCGTGCAAATCATAGTTTTACTGGATTTTAAAAAATTTGTTTGCAGGGTTTTACTCCAAGAGTTTTCCCCCAACATTTACTTCATCAGTATCATTATTTTTTTCCATCAAGTATTACAAAACCAATTCTATTGTTTATTATCATCAACAATTTTGTACACCATTATACACGGTTACATTTCAATTACTGTATATATTCACCGTTATTGTGCTGCTATATCATATGCATGCATGTTTGTATGAATGATTACTCTACATCAACAGTGTATCTTAACGTAGATCCAATAACATTCTTGTATCTTGTTTTAAGCCATTCTGTAGACTAATCACATCACTTTGCTCTGTTCACTACCTAATCATTAATTCCAACAGATAAAGTTTAGAAGGATGATATTAATTGAGAGGGAAAACACAGTGCTGCGATCGTTAGGAGATGAATAAATGCATTATGTTCTTGGTAGGAATATGCAAATTAGCTTATACTTTTAATAGCGGTTGGCATGTATGTATTTTGAATGACATAGTAGACTGGGGTGGTGGTGTCTGAGCATGTACTACACGATCACCCACATAGCAACTGAACGGTGAAATGTCCATGGATCATGCCAAAGCAACTACATGGGGTCTAAAAATAAGTCCAATGTGCCTAGTTAAAAGATGGGTCTATAAAAAGGCACCCGTATATCTTTGTTGCTTGAGCCATACAGAAACAAGGACTGCGTGCCTAGCGTCTATGCTCAAATGTATTCCAGTTGCTTCTCATTCTCATGCTAAAACGGTATTTTACTGTATTATTTTTTTATCTAGGCATAGAACTTTGCAGCATAAGTGGAGTATTGAGCTGCTTAATGTTTATGACCTCAGCATGAATGCCTCTTTTCGGTCGAAATCCCACAAACCACGGTCCAGTGACTCTTTTTCGTCAGCTGCATTCACGTTTTGTGATCCGTCCGGAATGTGGTGGGGCAAACTAAGTTATAAAACTTGTTATAAAGCTGTACCTGACTGTACAAGCAAAATATGGATGCTCAGTCACAGACTCACAGTGCTCTGGTCAACCCACTAGTTTGCGTTGTGAATATAAGTTTACGCTGTGACTGTGATATGATAGGTTTCGTTGTGGTTCTATGCTTGCGTCATGTATGTTTAGTAGAAGGGAACAAATCTTTGATTTTAATAACTGATCAAGGCGCGTATTAACAGCGAGCGATTGTCCAATATAGTACAAAACTGGCTTGCGGGGAATCGTAGGCTGGCCCAACGGGACGGTGCAGGGGACGCTCCCCATTTCCATGCTTTCACCTCAACTTTGTTAAAGCCGTAACGTACAAACCCCATGAAATTATGTGAGTGCGCCCCCTCCCCCCGCAAAAAAAATATATATGCCTCAGTCTGCACATACTGAATTAGAACTGGGCCCAAATTGAAATTTCACAGAATGACAGCCACAAATGTTCATGCCTCTGAGGTTCATGCCCAGAATTGTTACTGAGCGAAAGTTGATGAGACGCAGATGTATGGACATATGACTCTCGAGCGACTTTACATGCACACCCGGGCCATTGACATCCTTGTCACACTATGCTGCCTATTTCAACTCACTGAGGAGCATAAAAGAGGTTTTCTACAAACTATGGCACGATTTAGAGAAATAGAATGTAATGGGACTGTGCCAAGAGCTGTCAAAGATAAACCTCACAACCTAGTTTTTTAAAAAAAATGCCCATACCTCACTTCCAAGTGCTATAGTGCTGGAACATCAATATTGAGATTCTGTTTGCGACCACGTGGCTTTTAAATTAGGCATGAAGCTTTCTTCCTCTTCTGGGATGCACCAAACGATCTCAGTTCGTTCGGTTATGGCGTTATCTCCTTTGAAGTTCACCCTATTACCAACGCCAGAAACCCAGCTTATAATCTTCAACCACGCTGGCTCTCTGTTATTTAGCCAATGCTCGGATTATCTATGGAAGTGGTTTTTTATTACATTAAAATTTTACTCTTAAAATGGGTGGTTTTGAAGTATGTAGCACAATCTGTCATTTCATTGACAGCTTCATGGGATGGCGCGCTTTCTAGGCCAAAGTTTCTTGATTTTGTCGAGGTCTTGGACAAGCTAAGTTTGGGGGCGTACATGTTTGGCGTGCGATTTGACGTTGTTCGACACCATATTCATGTGCCTTAAATAAATGTTGATTCAATAGCAAAACTTTTAAAAAAAATATAGAGCCCGTTAATGTGTCTGCCTTGATAAAGACAAAGCAAAAGTCACTTGGGCAATGTTGATATTGACAATGATTATATTTTGTATTTGACTAAAACTTAAAATAGAATTGTTAAGTCTGCGAACAACATCTTTGTTGTTGGTGTTTATGTGTACATGTGTAGGTGATCATAGCTGTAGCCGACCATGACAAAAATAGTCCCATTATTCATTATTGAATCATAAATTATGTTGAGATGGCATCCCTTATCTTGAAAGAAGCATGCCCATTGAAGAGGGAATTTTTCAAACAGCTGGCCCTTTCTGAAATGAGCTGGCAAAGTGCAAGCGGATAGTCTTTGTATAGTGCAATCTATCACTTATTCCCTTGAGACCCCTTTCACCCTCCTGCCATATATCTGCACATTGAGACGACGTCATTGTTACAAATTCTTTCCACAAGCATTATTCTATTGCTGTCACTTTCACAATCCAATTTTCCTGGAAAAGAGAAGCCCCACATTTTAAATTTCTGTAAATTGATTTCTCTCGTGCCTTTGTCATTTCAATGATTTCAATTTCAAAGAAAGACACAAGAATGACATTATTTAGTAAATGTAACAATTGACTATTTTTGGCAACATTTATATCTAATATATATTTTGAATTCCCAAAATAAACCACTATGAAAATATGTATGAAAATGTGTTTTCAATGTATATCATTGAGTGAATTACTTTTCAAATATTGATATTTCTTGTATGTTGATCAGAAAAACATCACAACGGGAGGAAACCCAATGTTTAAGTGTGATATCAAACACTACGTAAGTTGTACATGAATAATACCCAGAACTCTCCTCATTTCTTCTCCACAATGGGTAGTTCTCAGTTGATATTTCTGGTTTATTCTTCAACTCACAAGCTATAGAAATCAAGGTAGTAGGGTCGAGTAGACATTAAAAATAAAAATAGAGATGCTCATTATAAAAGAGATTACCTTAAGCCCACCATGTTACTCTCCATGGTGTTATGGGCAGACCCAGTGGGGTGGGGGTGGGGGGTAGGGGGTGGGGGCTACACAAAATATTCATTTTGTGTTTTTTGGCAAGTATCCATCACATGTACGAAACCCCTCAGATGCTTTATGCGCCCACCTTTTCCATAAACCTGGATCTGCCACGCTGGTATGTATAGCAGCTAAATCAGGAAATATGATGGTCAAATTTTGGACCACCCTTTAGCCCTAATTTTTAATATATGTCACCAAGACCCACCATAAAAACACCCTCTAGTCGAAATGCGAAGAATGCAAAGCGGCAATTCTACTAAAACTGTGAAATATTGAGCAAAAAGTGCTCTCCAAGGCCCCATGCATTGTTGGGGACCGCCATATCTCAGAGCGCAGATGGTCCTTTTCTCTGACCATGTCGTTTGTCATCATCTAAAAAAGCGTAAGTCTCAGTCACACATTCCCAATATAATAATTGTGGTGGCGTATAAGCTTGTTATATTGATATTGCTTATCTCCAATTATCTGTTATCTCGATGTCAGTTTCGTTTTCCGTCGACCACATTTTGAACATCTATCAATTGGTTATCTCGAATATTGGCTATCTCGAGCATTTGAATGGCGTACATAAGGATTCGAGATAACAGGGTTTCCCTGTAATTGAAGGCAGCATAGTCTTGTAGATAGTGTACATTGTCGTGTTACAGATGTCTGGGTTTGAGAGAAAATCCTGTTTTTATTTTACGGTAAATTCCACACCTCATAGCTTAACGAAAAAACCGTCGGGGCTTAATGATCGTGAATGTCAAACCGGGGCATTACTCTGCACATGTCGCTTTTTCTTCGCCCCAAAAGGTAAAAGCTTGCATAAGGCCTTTACCTAATAGTGCTCACCAAAGGTAGATTAAATTGTCCATGAACAATTGTAATTTATATGATCACATGGCCCAATTGCCTAACATAAGTTTTCTTTACTGACAGTGACCATGTGCATAGAATGAGAGGGCCAGATGTGCCAGAGAGATAACGTGTCTGCTTGGTTGGGATCAGTTTGAAAGTACTGTTTATTGATACTGGGGTATTCCAAATTCAAAGATCATGGGGTGTGTAAAGAACGCGTGTTCTATAAATATAGGTTAAGTCCCAAAACCTTACAGGAAATCCTGGGTGGAACACTAGCTAGTCAATGCCAGTTGTGGACATACAAGTATGAATATTTTCTTGACCATGTTTGAATTGGTTTGATTGGGTATTTTGTCGTTCGTGTTCCTAAGACCAACCAAGAGATTCTCAACACAGAGATTGTTAAAAGTTGAACAATAGCAGGCTGCAGCAATTAATATATAGCACACTAGCTGTTTACCTGGCGTTGCTTGGGTTGAAACAGATGAGATCCGGAGCACATTAAATGCTCCTCCCTCCCCATCCTTCCTCCTGTCCCACATCCCTTGAACCAGTTCTCGTCAGTATACAGGTCTGTGACAGATTAAATACACCTCCATCACCGTCCTCCCATCGTCATATGTCACAGCCATTTACACACTAAATGTACTAAATATGGCAATGATTGACCTCTCTAATATCCCTCCCCCAGCTATCATGGTAAACACGTGCGGAGCAGATTTAATGTCCCACTCATCCCTACCCTTCCTTCCAACCCCCCTCTTCTCTCCCCAACCCTCTCTACCCCATCCCCATCTAAACAGGTCCATAATTAAATCACACCCTTCTTGCTGCTGCTCTGGTTGAAACGGATAAGATCTGGAACAGATTAAATGCTCCTCCCTTCCCATTCTTTCCCCTGTCCCACATCCCTCACACCAGCTCCCGTCACTATACAGGTCTGGGAAAGATTAAATACACCCCCATCACCTTCCTCCCACAGTCATATGTGACAGGCATACACACACGACATGTATGTGACAATGCTTGATCCCTCTAATATCCCTCCCTCCAGCTACTCCTACCCCTGGTAACAGAACAGATTAAATGCTCCTCGTTTACACGTTTAACGTATTACGTACCTTTAAAGAACATGGCCCTGTAAGCAACCTTCTAAAAATTCTTTTTCTTGTTTTGTTTTATCATTAAAACCAATTTATTTGGTTTGAAATGTGACATTATAACGACCACCAAGTTGTCCTGGTTGTACATACATAATTTGGAGTGTGTATGTCTTGTGGTTAAAAAGCCTTTTGTGACGTACAGCAAACAGTTGGGCTAATAATTTTCAATAGCAAAATTTAATAGACAAACGAACGGAAAACCGTTTTCATTACGCATTTCACATTGATAAGGTGAAGAAAAAAAAATGAATATATACGTTGATGTTGGTGTCAAATACATTCCATTAGGTAAAAATTTCGATGCTGTTTGAATGATAAAAGTGTTTAAAATCACATTATCGGAATTAACGTTCATTCACGGATTTCCGTTCGGCTGTCTAGGCCACCTAATGCTTTGTAGCCGGCACTTACATAGTACATTATTATTTTTACAGTATATGTATTTGATTTAACACCTATTTATACATGAAATAAACTGATATTTACATTGCTGACGTACACACAATCGTTTAGCTTACATTGTTGTCGTACACAAACGTTTAGCGTAGGTACGCAGGTACAAACGTTTGTAGTTTAGCTGTTACGTATTACGTGGTTGAGACATCGTACACTTGTGACAAAAATCTTTTTTCTTGTTTTTATCATTAAAACCAATTTATTTGGTTTGAAATGTGATATTATAACGACCACCAAGTTGTCCTGATTTTACATACATAGTTTGAAGTGTGTACGTCCTGTGGTTAAAAAGCCTTTTGTGACGCAAAAAACCTCCTCTTCCTTTTATATATAGATGGCACACTGCCATCACCATTCAAAAGTCTCTACGTATTGACAAGTCACGTTTATTGTACGCCTCCTATGGAGTTTCCAGACACAACAAATGGTCTCTTCAATTTTGATTCTAACCTCATATGGTAAGCATTAGACCCTTAGTTCTCTCCCAGAGGACCCACTGACCGTCCTGATTGTGATGTATGGTGGCCAGAGCAGCGGCCATGAGATGGACAAAATAAATAACGATTATGGCGACAGGCGCACCAAATCAATCATTATTACTTCCACTTTCAGCTTCATTTTTAACCAAGCTTATTATGATCAATGCATGTTGTTGTATTCAACTTTTATAATCATATTTCTGTCTGGTCCATTCTCTTGTGTACAACAGCATATACCTGACCCACCTGAACATAGATTTCACAGCTTACTCGACTGTAAATTACGAACAAACAGCTAGAGCCACTTTGCGACGTGAAATATGAAACATGCTATGGTAAGTCACATGCAAATAACATAAGACATTGCAAAGTATGTTTTCTACTCCACGAAATACAATAAAACCTCGTTGTCTAATAAGACCGACTCTGGGACGGGATTCGAGTGGTCGCAAACGCGAATCGTGATTGTTTGTCTCTGTATGAGTGTTTTGGACCTCAAGAGATGGTCTTTTTCAGGTGTGGAATCAATAGTAAGGTGGTCTTAGCGGCTCTGCTGTTCTATAAAAAGGACGCAATACGGTCAGCTATTATATAATATATGTCATTGGAGCTGTGCCAACTTGCTTTCTATACATAGATTAGAAAGAGAGACAATTAGAAGTGTTTTAGTTTCAGTTTCAGCCTAATTCCGGACTAACAGCATTACTTGTCGTGTACCAGCTGACAGGGATCATCTGTTACGTCACCTTTTAATTCCAGGTGTATGTAACACTCAACGTGTAATGCTGTTACATGGATTTTACTTCAACGTTCTATAAAGTAATGTGGGTGTTTGGTGCAAAATAAAATTATCGTAGCAGAATGAAACAAAGCCGGCGCGACGGTCCTTTGCGGACTAATTTTGGCAAGGGTTGGCTGTCTTCAAACGTTGGAAAGGCTATTTGTTAGGGCTGCAGTAATACATAGTTAACGGCAGGCAATTTTTGTCAGAGTCTGCTTACTTTATACTTGTTCCGTGATCAAATGTTTAGAAGTTAGAAGTTTCTACCGTGATAAGAAATAAAATGATAAAGGAAACAAAAACCCCAAACCCAACAAAAACAAACAAACACACAACCAAAAAACCACAAACAAACAAATATTTTCATCATGTGCGCTACTTTCTGTATTCACAGACTGAGCGGATAGGGAGATGGATTCGTGACCAGTCGTGACCATAAGCCCATGGATCTGGTGATAGTTGCTGAGGAAACTCGACAAACAACCCCCACCCCCACCCCCGGCCGACAATAAACAAACAAACAACGCCAAACAAGCAACAAAAACAAAGAGTAGTTAACACACAGAAAAAACAAACAAACAAACCCAGCCCATGTTTAACAAGTGTAAATCCACACCCGAGTTTAATGGAATAGGGTATGATCAGAGTGCAAATAGTCTTGTTTAAATGTAAAATAGCAAGGCGCAATCTGCATTTTGAATCACGACTGAATGGTCAGCGGGAAACTGAGTCGGCCTAAGTGGCTTTGGGCGTGAGAAAAAACCTTAACATATTCACTTTCTCTGTTAAGATTATCAGGCCATGTCTGTTCAAAATTCTCATATTCAAGGTCAGCTTGATCCAATAACCATAGTAGCATACCCTAAACGATTATGTCTTGCCAGCCACAGTGCCACAATAGGAACAAAACGTGGGTGTAGATGATTATGCAGAGTCACAGTGAGAGTGGTGCATGGCACCCTTACACCAGTGGCATCGTGGGTAAAACGCTGAACATATAATGGCAATGGCAACCCAGTCACGAACAATAGTAGCGTCTGGGTGGTTGAATATATACGAGGCATACATTGTCATGTTTCTCCCACACATTTCCTATATACACAAGCCTCACAGCATGTTTTCTTTTAAAAATATGTATATGCTGGGGTCTGATATTTCTGTTTGTGGAAACAGAAGCAGGCGTGGTAATCCATTGCAATGGCAGATACAGTTATTTTAGAAAAAAGGGGGGGGCACTTCAGGGATTTCATGGGGGGGGGTAGCAAAAGATGGCGGACGTTAAAAAACCCTATAAAAATGAAGTATTTTGGTGGGACTTGGGCCGGGGGGCTTGGATCTGCCTATACCATTGGTTTTTGATTGTAAATTGTCTCTTTGGCTCGGAACAGACGAAATTGACGTGAGCCCGAATGCGATTTTCCACATCTGTGTTTGGCGTTAATATCAAGTTTTATATATCTATCTTAGGGATCGTTTAAATCAGATTGCCAGCGTTTGCTTTATATCATAAATACATTTGTGATCTCAAAATGATGTCGTTAAAGTCGTGTAATGGACACAAATATTCAAATGTAAATACATTTGTAAAATGATGTCTAAATAATGGACACAAATATTCAAATGTATTTATACAATGGCTCAGTTAAGTCAGCGTTAAATGTCATCACGAAACCATGTCGCGGGGGCGGGGTGGGGGCGGGGTGGGTGGGTGACGGGTGACGTCACTTACCAGGAGGGGTGGTGGTGCTGCAAAGATGACGAAAGGTGGCAAAAGGTGGGTGGGTGGGGGGTGGAGGGTAAAAAAGGCCAAAAATGACGTGACGTCATTTGTGAACGATCCCTTAACAATTAAGCATTGATTGAAAACAACCACTCATTCGAAAACCCCATATACATTTGTATACTGGGCGTCTTCACGACACTTGAGACAATCATAAGGTCAGCTGGAGGAACCTCTAGTAACAGTTAGCAGTTAGCACGTCCATGTACAAATAGATGCCCGAGATCGGTATTAAACGATAGAAGAGTGAATTCGAGTCCAGGACCATCAAATGACTGATTGCTCAGATTTGCTCGAACACTTCAGTATAGATACATTAGCCCACAGATATGAGGTGTGAAAGAGATTAATGCAAACCGATTACGCGCATCCGACTATAGTCAGTATATACATGCACAGTAACTACGCTGCACTGATTGCCAGACTTACAGTACAACCTCGAGCTGTGTATCAAGACCATAAGAGTGACTGATCACAATCGGTCTCAATACAGAGGAGACTCTTTCTGGAGGTTCATGTGCGTAGCATTATGAACGTTTGAAAACGCAAAAAGTGGTCTTATTACAGAGGTGGTCTAGAAAGACAGGTGGAATTAATATGAGGTTCCACTGTGGTTTTATACTAGTACGCCATTATGCCCTGTAAACAAATCCCACGCCTCTAGAGCTGCGAGTATATAATTCGAGGTTGGCCAAGTGCCGTATTCTGCATGGTTATCACATTCATCTCTTTAATCTGCAGTTATTTTACGCCAATTTCCATTTTTCAGGGTTGACAAGCTATTTTGCACAAGGCCATATCCATCTCCCCTGCGGCAAGTGGCATTGTGTTGTGATAATGCATGAGTTGATGTGATCCATCATAATAACATGCTGTGTGTAATATGCTCATCCATCTAGTTGTAAAGTGGAACCTCCGATTCACACCACCTGTATAATGAGACCACCTTTATAACACGACTACTTTCATGGTCGCAAGCCTTTATAGACAGTCCTAAGGAAACCGTCAACAGAGACCACGTCTGTCTTGAAACTACCAGAGATGAGGCAATGGCAATGGGTGGTCTTATTATGGAGGGTCTATTGTATGTGAACGGCTGAGGCAGTGGCTGATGGAACACAAGATACGGCCTGTTTTGATGTTTGGTGCGTTAAATCGCTTATAGCTTAATCCACAGTCTGGCAGTCACCAATAGTAATCCTAGTCAAGGGCAGATCCAGGTTTTAAGGGGGAGGGGGCCGGGTTGGGGTGGGGTGGGGATATTCTACGGGTTCAGTATATGTGCAATGTTAACGGACCAGCCAAAAATCCAATGGAATGAGATTGGAATGAAAGTTTCGGCGGTGGGAAACTGGGAATGGAGTAATCGGCGGTGGGAACTGGGAATGGAGTGGTGGTGGTGGTGGTGGGGGGGCGTGTCCGTTATCTAATTGGCAACAACAGCTCATAGTATGACCTTCTTAGAGATATACAGATTAGCTATTTCTGCTAAATCTTACTTTTGTAGCATGTTGTTGACTTCTGATCGTGATTTGTAAAATACCACATACGGATTGGCTGACCTGTGCTTCATAGGAGTATTAATTCAGCAGTAGTTAAATTGCTACATAGCATTAGAAAAAACACGAGTGTAAGACAGCTTAAAAGAGACAGATGCTATGAAAATCAGATGCCAGAACGAATTGCTCAAGCATGTATCCAACTGTGCTGTGCATTCAGATGCTAGTGCCATTGTTGCACAATAACATAAGTGCATAAAGTGCCGGTTGTTTGTTTGTGAACTGAGAGCTCATTAATATTCATGATGGAGAACGTCACCAGCAATATCTTGGTAAGTGCGTAAGGTAGATTAGTGTTAATCTACACGGACAAGGAAAAATTATCTGTGTCAACTCCGCATACACGCCACAGTGTACTAAGTACGTGTGGGATTTACCAGTGGTACCGTACAAAGGTATACAGAGTTACTGGTGTCTGCAGACAATCAGATTTAAGCAAAGCGCATAGAGTGCAAGTTATCTCTTAAAGATGTCATCATCGTAGTTGGCTCATTAAATTCGGAGGAAGGAAAATGTCACATCAAAGAAATTACCCCAAATTGCCAAATTTAGGGCAGGTAGAAAAAGTGTGTGGCTACCTAATTTTTGGATAGTGACTGTTGCAAGTTCACTTGCTGCAATTTTCTTGTTCTTGTGTAATTGTTAGCGAATGAGATAAAAGGCATTTGATAATAAGGCTATATATGATACTGGGCTAATATAATATATCACATTTGTTTATTTTATGAACACACTACACTGTAGCTATTCTTTCAACCGTATATATTATTTCATAGCGAGTATGCAAATAGATTCTCTCTACAAATTGGATTCTTCTTTTGATGCATAAGTTGAATTAATTGACTATCAATTCATGGTAAAGCATCCCTCCTGACTATCAAAACGCTTAATCTCCCAGAATATATAGTATGGTAGCAGATGCACCACTATGGTACATACATAATTAGCAGAACTTTGGTAGCAGATGAGATGTATGCCATATAGATTACAATATCTTCTTCTGTGAACAAGTTTTGAAAACTTGAAAATGTTTCATTAATATTGCGATGAAACTCAATAACGTTTGTTTGCATTACGTTCGAAATTGTGAGTCCAAGGTGGTATTTTTAATCCTAGATAGGGCCTCATAGTGGACGAAAAAAGATTTTTATGGTAGGGAAGGTACACCTATTTCTTATTTAGCGTACTTAAACATAATGTTATTGCACACAATAGACTAAAAATAATTTCACCGCGTGGTATATTTTTAGATTCATATTTTATATGCCTTCAATCGAGACTACTTTGCAAGTGTGATTTGGTGTCACTTGTCAGGCATGTTTGAACCTAGCTTTACTAGGTTTAACCACAATCCATGTTTTCTTTCAAATGGAAGATGTATTCCATCACATGTTGTGTAATAGTGGAAATATGGACTTCAGCAGTGTCATTGTTGTGCATAATAGATAATTCATTAAGAATTTCTAGTGTTTTATGTGTTGAATGTTGCTTGTTTTTGTTGGTTGTCTTTCTATTCAATGCTGTTTGTATTATTGCGATTGTAAATGCTGCTATATTTGTAATTTTGACATTGATATAGAATTGCAAGATTAGATAGATGTTGAATTCCTTTCGTACTATCCAGAGGTGTTGCCCCATATATGCTTTACCACCCCCAAACATTAAGTTTCTATTTTCTGTATCATCACAATCTTCCGTGGAAAGAAACCCATTGAATTCAATGGTCAGCCCACCTCTTTTCTGAAATCTGCCATTAAGTTAAGTAGATTAAAGCGGCTAAATGGTGGTGCTCATACGGAAGTAGCATCCTCCACATCTATCATCATGGCATTTCTAACAGAAAGAGAAAAAGCTTTTGAGTTCTTTTTATGTACTCAATTGTAAAAATGCTATGCAATTGCTATTTTCAATTGAAATGGGTACAAAAGAAAACAAAGGGAATAAAAGAAGATAGATAGAAATGGACCTATACCACACGACTCGGGGTGGGTATGCGTGGATATAAGGTTTCGAGAGATCCAACTCTATTGTGTCCTTTGACTCATGTTAGTCTTATTTTTTCCACTTCCCACTCGTGGTCATACACCCACACCCCTCTCGTTGTGTTCAGTTCTACATGCACACGAATCCCATGACAATTATGCAGCTGAAGATATGGCACACAAATTACAAAGCTTCAAACAGAACGATGGCCTACTATAGTGTGTTCCAGAAATAGAATCGTATGACGCAGGTAAAATGGCTTAACATATATGAACTAAAGGGAAAGGGTCAAAATCGACTGAGCTTTTACCTCTAAACGTGGCATAAACTTCGAAGAGAACTATGGCCAACTATTGCATGTTCCATAATTAGAATATTGATCATAAGACAAATGGGTTCTTGATTAGCATCCAAGGTAACACTATGCGTGATACGGCGGAAGTATGAAGTCTCACTAATGCCAGCTAATTTATTACACTTTGGGAGTTACTCCATCTAATAGTCATTGCTCACTAGTTTTAGCATCTTTGCCTCCTGATGGAATATTATAGCAATAGTAAACTATTGTCAACCAATAATAGAATTATATGACATTCCATGTTTCACGGTGGATAGGGTTATCATAATTACCCCAAGGATCCAGCCCATACTGGCTTAATGGCTTACTGTCAAATATAGACCACAATGTCAGTGCTGTTGAGATGTCCAATGTTAAGCTTACCGGCACAACCTGCAGTGCCGACATTTTGGCTGTACTTTTTTAATGGCTGCACGTGGTTTTATTGATTTCCCCTTGTGCTGAAACAACCGGAGAGCTATGGGCACAATCGGCAGTACTGACATGTTGGGAGTAAGTTTTTTTCCCAGGTCCGCGGACTTTTTTTCACCAACATAACCATTTTGCTCTGTATATTTAGCTATTAATGTAATAATTAACTTGGGGATTTTTCGGTTCAGCTGCTTTAAAAAGATGAATGCATACAATTGATATTGGAAATGATACGCACATGAGGCGATTTCTTGTGTATGCACGAGTAACTTGATCTATTTGGGCCCCAAATTGTGATACTTTCAGCTGTATGTCCGGTATAGAAATCTATTTTTACAAGATCTACACATTTGAAAGGAGCAGTATTGTTGGTCACATTTATTAGATGGAGTACATGCATGATAAAAAGAGAAAACGACCTTTCTGCAACATCAGAAAATGTATTCATGAAACAAGGCTGCCTCAGGAGCCAGATGAATAGGAGAACATCCAAAGCCTCGATCTCGTTCCTGTGACCTCAATCGACTACGATGTTCATCACACGGGAGTGGAAAGTACCGTGGAACGGTGCAACCTCTGTATTTTACACACGAGACTGGGCAAGTGGTCTCAATATAACGTTAGAAGGTAGTTTATGATGGTTTCTTTCTGAATGTTTGGTACAGCAAAGAATGTCTAATTGAATACCAGAATATGTCCAGTCTCTCTAGCTAGTATTATCTGGAGGTTTCGCTCTAAACATCTAGGTAGAATTATACCGACGTAGATGAAATGCACACTTAAACCATGGCACGGGAACTCGTTTTGTATGTCGGGAATGATGGATTTTACAGCTATTTCTGGTATCTGCGAATTTCTACTGTTCTGTTGAAGATGACAAATAAAGGGAAAACAGCGCACACCAAGTGGTGGCACCATGCGCAAAGTAACAAAAACTCGGCTGTAAAAATTGTTGGCAGTCCGACCCGAGCTCTGTAATGGCTTCATCGTTGTTGTATGCAGCTGTTTTTTGACCCGGGTATTGTGATTATGCATATTCTATGCATATCGCTTCCGGTTGTGTGCAAGAAGTTATGAAAGATATCATAAGATGTTATTTGATAATGGCATGCTGTCTTTTACGAAGGCCCCTCTAAATGTTACAACATGAGAATCAGCCATAACGAGTTCTTCATATAAGAAAGAGGTCATTGTGAAAAGATATGTTTTGAAACAATAACAAATAACATAGAATACACGTCAAACACACCTGGGGGTCCGACCCGAGGATTGGGGCATGAAAAATACCTTGGGGTGTAGGTGAAAAAATCTCAAATTAGCTGTCTTTTTATTTGGGGTGTGGTGGTGGGGGGGTGGTGGTGGTGGTGGGTGGTGGCGGTGGCGGTGACGCGTGTGGGGGGGTGGTGGTGGTGGGGTGTGTGTGTGTGGGGGGGGGGCAGGGGTGGTGTAAGGCGAACATTTTAAAAATAATTTAGGGTGCAGGTTGAAAAATCAAGCCACACTGGTTTCACTTTTTTATACAACCCTCTGATCCACAACAAGAAATTTGCAGCCTCTTACATTGAAACTCATCAGGCGTAATAGAACATGATAAGGATCAGCCTTGAGTAATTGTACCTGTTCGACATGTGACAATGAAAAGCCGATAGCTTGTCCAATCTGTACTTACTGATCCTTTAACATTGCTACATTGAATGTGAAATGTGACATTGGTACCAAGGCTACTACGTCAATATACCATCCTTGTTGCTACTATGTTACCCTCAAAAGAAAAAATGTATTAGGCGCATATTTACTCCATTATCATGCATTTAGGCTACTAAATTCTCAAGTTAATGAAAAAAGTGAAACAAAGTATGGTGAGAAAGAGATTCCCGGAATATGCATTTTATTCATTTTTCCCTAATCATAGTTCCTGTCTAAAACCAGCAGGTGGCTACAAACAATTGCATTTTGGGAAACATAGACAGCAGGTATTAGTCTTTATCATTTCTTTCTGCCACGCCGTAGCATCACAGAGCTTTGGTTGATTGAGACTGCACCACGTGGGTAAAAATTTTGTAACTATTTTGAGACACTTTTGTACGATCATACCTAAATATTTCATATGAGACAGGGAAAAAGCTTCATGCATATGCAAAACAGCCACGTGCTTGGTTTGTTTATCTGCTTATTTCCCATGATTCTTAGGTATACGAAAACTGGTGTATTGAGGCTGATCATTGCGTCGCTTCAGTAGCTGAAGCGAAAGCCTTGTGATCACTTTGTTTCTATGTATCTATGTATCTATGTATCTATGTATGTCTCCGGACAAGCTAGAGCTTTTACCGTTCCACAGATTTCGTTCAAACTTTACACGACTATGAGGTATGAGGCGACACCGAAGTGATTCGATTTTGGGCGCTCTGCCAATTAAATTTTGTTTTCTAGAAGCGCTTTTATGACATTTTTAATCATATTCAATGCACTTTGCCAGCAAGATTCTTGTACGTAATGGTGAAACGTTTGCATATGTCAAACTTACGTTGGTCACGTATAATACAACGAGGATGGGAAGGGTGGTGATGAGGATGGAGACTCATTGCATAGATTTCTTGATTGTAAAGTATACATTTTTTTCAGTATATTATCTTAATTGCCTATAAGTCAACGTTGTTCTAGCGACGCAGTGTTCTTTGAACACTTTTGATCTAGTTTACTTAGTTGTGCTTCCATGGTCCAATGGATAGGGAGTTTGACCCATGACCAGAAGGCCTCAGGTTCAATTACTGGTCGGGTCCGGAGATGAATGTTGAGCAAACTCACCCCTATTCCGTTGTACCTACATGTCAAACAGGTACAGGTCAGGCAAGTGAACGATAATGTTGATTGATAAGCACGTCTGTGTGCGATATGCTGTATGCTTCGCGGTAAGTTGAAAAAGACATAATGTGAAAAAGATGCCAATCACCTGGTGTGAATGTAGAGTAGTGTAAAACTTAAGACCATAAAACAGACATTTATTTAGTAAAATATGCTTTTGTGCACAGTTTCATTAGAACCACATTACTTTATTGCACAGAACTAACATTTGCAGAGTAGTTTATAATTTTTTTTTCATTTGTGTAAATATAAAAAAATACATATACATTCGTAGGGGGCATTTGCCGACAGAAAAGGTTAAATAAAAAGTGTGAAATTTACTGCTCTTACCTTCCCATGAAATCATAGGTCTTGAGGCGAGACAGAAAGGCTGAATATGCACCTTAATATAATTTAATATACCTTGGATGAGAGAGGTTTTAGCTTTCACTCGGTTTGTTTTTGCATTTTGCACTAAGATATCACATTTACACTTATGATATAAGATAGTGTCCGATATCTCAACCCCGGACGTGTAATAACCCGTTTCTCATGTTTATTTATCATTTTAGGTCTTAACCTTTGTAGTGTAGGATATCAGTTTTTATGCTCCACCTCTCAACCAATCAGAATCGAGTATGGTCAGCAATCATGAGAGAAAAAATGATATAACCCAAACACGTGTAAAAATATGTCATGCTCGCAGTCAAAAATTTCCAAGATAAAGTACGCCTAAACAGAGAAGAACACAAAAAAGCTTTCTGTAGACATCCATTTAAGCAGAATTTTATGAATAACACACGATTAAACAGTTGAGCCTAGTTGTCGGACAATGACGTTTGCTCTTGTTTTATGAAACTTTTACAAAAAGATGCTTTTAAATGTAAAAAAGTTTCGCATAGACAGTCATTTAAACAACGAATTTTAGGTACTTAAAACTAGTTGTAGGACAGTGAGTGGTGCTATGGTTTATACCGACCTGACTCACCTCAGACTCTGTGTTACACACCTGTGTAGGCGTAATTACATAGCTAAAAGACGTCTGTATTTGATTACGGATATATAGTAATTCAACCATAAAATGTGTTGTCCCCATTGTTCTCTACCTAAAGCTCTTATGAGGTCCACCTTCCAAAATTCCTGGCACCCCTTTGTACTGTGTAATTGCCCATTCTGATTGGAAATTACAGCAATGTATAATTTTTTACTGAAGATGTCACCTGAAGAGGAAGTAGAAATCTGGTGTCTCGTTTGAAATGTGTTACTATGTGTAGTAATCAAACTCAGCATAAAATAGACTATTTAGCAGGTTAAGATCATAGTTTGCCCAATAGGACAAACATGTATCGTAAATGAATGATGATAGCTACTTTGTTGGATGTAATGTAATCATTTGAGCGAAAAAAGAGAACATATTTCTTCCTGGCCACAGCAGTTCACCTAAACCCAAGTGACTCATAAAATAGAATAGCAGGAGACTAGATATATATTTTACTATTTTACTATGCATCTTATGCGAAATAAACTGATACAGTACAATATTGATATTAAGATTTATTTTCCAAGAAAGTAAACGCCAATTAGTGCAATATATTATGTTTATTGACTACATTATGTCATAATATTCTTTGTTAATGATATTCTACAATATTTATCTTCAAATTCTATTTTATACCATATAATCTCAAAAAGCCAAACAGGTGACTGATTTAATGGAAGGTAAGGTCCTCTTTCACCAGGCAGGGTGTTTAGATACACAGAAAATCATGATTTGCTCAATGCCAAGTAATTGTCTCAGCAATTTGATGCGCTATAATGAAAAAGCTCTAAATGAAGATTGAAATGACAGTAACGTTCTTTGGATATGGCTATAGGTGAATATATGTTTATTTCTACGTATTCATTCTTTGATTATCAGTTTTCTCAGTGATCCTTTCAAAAGTCATGTTTTTTAATTCACATCCACTGATGCAGTTGCCTTTGGTATATGAGACAACAGATACAATTTATCATAAAGTGATTGTTTTCTCATATAATAATAACGCGTAGGTGACGAGACAATTTGAAAAACAGCAATGACTACAATTACTAATGTTGTGAGAGCTTAATGAGAATGTCTGACGACAGCATTAATATCAAAACATAGGGTACTGCCAGTTCTTCAGTTTAACGACCTCAATATAATTTCCCTATGATAAAAGTTAATGTTTGCTAGATAATAAAAAATCATTATCTTCTTAATCTTTTACAAGTGCAACCAAAATGTGTGTTTCAAAGATATAGGATGATACCAAAAGTGAACGTGTGTGCGTCTAAAAAGTTAGTCTAAAATCAGAGTCTATATTTTTTCACGTGAATGCAAATGCCACTCTCTTTTACAGTTTAACCTCCCTATCAAGAAAAACGGGCTTTGATCTAATAAGGTCTCAATAGAGTAGTGGACTCTTACGGGACGTTCGTGGTTACCTCATTATGGAGGTTAGGGCCTGGAAAAATCAAGCTCTTAATATTAATAGGTGGATTATCATTTTAGAACTGTGTTTTTACTGTACTATATAAACTGTACTTCAACACCGACTTCAAAATTAGACGAACTATTATTCAATGTCTAAACCAACACCATGATGCCGATGCTAACAGCCATCAAAAGAACACCTCTCTATGGATATGAGCCCACGTGAGTCCAGTGCCCAACTGTCTTTTATAGATGGTTCTATGTTGCTGCTTTTAGCTGTCATGAAATAATAAAAAAGGTCCATAAAGATATTGCTGCAAAATATTAGCCACAAATAAATCAGCTCGCTATTGAGACCACAGACCGGTGTTGATAGAGAAGCTCCTCTCATTGGCTTAGTGCTAATTAAGTAGGCTGGGTGTGGCACTGGCAGATCCAGGTTTTATTAAAAGAAATGGGGGAGTGGGCGCTCTTGAGGTATCTCATGCGTTTCGTACGTGTGGTTGACAGTGGACATGCCAAAGACCCCATAAAATAGAATATTTTAGTAGAGAAGGGGGTTGCGTGCTTCCTATGACCCCCACCCCTGGATCTGCCTATGGGTAAAACTTTATGTACGAGAGCTGGGTTAATGTCTGCGTTACAGATTTAGGTATACGAGACAAAATGAAATGCATTCTGTGTGGTATAACTTTTACACATATGTTACAATATCATATATAGTAGAATGTATACACTGTAGTAGGATCTGGGTAATACGTTGGGTGATATGAGAACCAATATTCGTTTATTAAATTTGTTGGATTTGTACATCTATTGCGAATGAAACATGTGCTACCACGAGGAAATTAACTCAATTAATTACAATCTACTGTACGCATGCTACTTTTGAAAATCTCAATAATACAGAATAATTTCGTAGGTATGATACATCTCACTTAAAATATGAAACTTAATCGCGCGAGACCTTATCTTTTTAATAAATCTTCTGAAATTAAATTTCTGACACCTTATGTGTAGCAAGCAGAAATAAAATTTGAGTAATTAGAAATCGAACGACACCTAAATCTAATATCTTAGGCTATGCATCAAATTCGTCCAATTTTCTAATTAGGCAATATCTGAATATATGTACATGTAAGTTTTATATGAATGGAAATGGCAGCGAACATAAAATGTTAATCAATATCAAAATCATTAATATGCGTTGCAGGAATTCAATGATTGCCACAGTTTTAAACTTTCTTCTGCATTTGCAAGTCACTTGAGTTTTCAATTTACAATATGTGTACTCTATTAAACGGCGTGGATGGGTCCGGGGATAGGGATGCCCGGTATATGGTGTAAGGTTACGGGTATGCGCCTTCCTAAAGACAGCTAGGAATATACAAAATGAAATGTCATACAGTAAACATTTTTCTGATATGCAAATGAAACACGCGACCCGCACACTAACCCCCTCACCCTACTTACTAACTATTCTGTTTGAATTGTTGAAAATACTAATGACAGCTGTGCAGATGGTAAGTTGGTCTCGTATAATCACTGGTACCGATTTTATAGGGAAATGAATATTACGGTAAAGCCTCGGTCTTACTAGTATATCCTCATTTCACCTCGGCCGAGCACGGCAGATGCTGCAACGTACGGCCGATTCTAGTGAGCACGAGTAGTGTACTGAGTGCACACACAAGCCAATGACAGACAGATTCAGGTTATTGTAAAAAAAGGAGGTGGGGGGCGCTCTTAAGGAAAAGGGGGGGGGGGGGCCCGCACTTAGCGATTTCATGAAAAACCCTAGGAACATGAAGTATTTTGGTGGGAAAATGGGGCGCGGCCCCCTGGATCGACCTATGCAAGCGCTCCAGTGGAGCAAACACTATATGCCCCCACCCCCGACCCGAGCAAACTAGCGCCCGGGCAATCCATTTGGAGGAAGATTCGTCCCTCAATCGGTGGATTCAATCTACCTCATATTGAGACATAACAGATTGGGAGACAATCGTCCCTGGTGCTCTTCACTCGTCGGTCAACCACCCCTTCTCGCCCATTCTCGTGTATATTCAGCCGACTTTAGCGGTACCTGTATAACACATACAAAACGTCAACTCGCCTCAAGTAGGCCCTCGGTTCCCGCCATCTTGCGTCACGCAAAACATCTTAATTAACACACGTATCGCGAACGCTGCTGTAAGTAAATGGCGGATATGACAAATGTATTATTAATTAGCGTGAAAGGTCGTAAATGTTTAATTAAATTTTCCCTATCAATACAGTGCTATAGAAATCACAGCACGGCCCTTTCATATGACACCAATTGATTGGCGACGGTGTATATATAAGCCAGCTGAAAGAGACAGAAGTCACCGGCTCAAACGACAACGTGAGATCAAGTTCTACGTCTTTCGCCTTCGCCGACTCCTAAAGTGCGCTGTTGAAGTTTATCATGACGATGTGGATCATCGGATGTCTGGTGGCGGCGCTCTGTGCTTCCGTCGCCTATGCAAGTAAGTAAAACTATATAACATAAAATATGGTATATGTTTCATGCTTTAAAATCGTATCTCTCGGCTTCTTGAAGTGTCAAAATTACTGATATTATATGACACATATTGAAATTGAATTATTTACGCACGTATGTAGCTGAAAGCAGCGGAAATTAGTTGTACATACTCGAGAACATCTCTATTGCAGAATATGAGTGCTATTTATGTTTGAAACATACGCGGCAGGGTCTACGACCAAAATCTAATGGAATCCGTAAAGATCCGTGAGTGTTAAGTGCGAAAAAGTAGCGTTTTAAGGCCGTAGGGTGGCCACGGAAGAAGTTTGACATGCCAAACTTCCGCTACGACCACTGTCAGCGGTGATCTAAGTTGGCAGTGCGGTTTACCGAGGTCAGTGCGGTGACGCTACGCTAATCGTCGTATAATCACAAAGAAAATTAGTCGGAGGTTGCTGGCACAGATACAGTACGGGGGCAGTGCGTTCTCTGTACCATGGACGAACGAATGCCGTATTTCAAAAATCACTTAGCACATAGAACGTAAGTTGAACATGAGTACAACGGAGGTTCGATGCTGATTTTACGGTCACCTCAATAAAACCATTACCATTCAGACGCACTCATAACGCACGGAGCCCGTGCTGATATGCCCATACGCTAAAGATTGTCACTGCATGAGGAAAACGCCGTACAAACCGCAGACTTCAAAACGCCTTGCGACTAACACGCCCGCAAGGTCAAATGTGCCCCTCCCTTGAGTGGGTGTGATCGTCAACGAATTATCTACTTGGTCAAGATTGATTACTACTATCGTCTCTCAAAGGGCACAATACGTTATAAACGCACTTTTGTGCTGCAACTTTACACACCGTACACCAATATATAGACTAAGTATAACAGATGTATTTTCCCTGTGCAGGTGACGCTTGTCAGCCCTATTCCTGCCCGGGTTACAGACGATGTGAGCCGGCGGACCCTGAAGCTTCGCC
Source organism: Streblospio benedicti (assembly GCA_019095985.1). Lineage (NCBI taxonomy): Eukaryota > Metazoa > Annelida > Polychaeta > Spionida > Spionidae > Streblospio > Streblospio benedicti. The sequence continues at coordinate 32,708,561 of CM032665.1, read as the reverse complement.
CCCATATCACTGCATCTGTCAACCTGGCTGGACTGGTGACGAGTGCGATGAACGTAAGTTGATTTCAAACATACCAGCATGTCCACTCAAAACATCCGTTTCATATAAAATGCCAAGCTGATATTCACGATTGCTCATCGAATGCGGTGCTAAGCCTTCATGGAGAGGTTGACAAAACATAGACAAAGACACCAGCTCCCCAGACACCAGGGGATATTGCATGTTACCATTATAGACATTTTTACCACACTTGTTCACGCAGTATGTACGATAAAAACACGATCATATCTCATGTTGTAATCCTCATATTGTATGTATTCTGTACAAAGTATAAGGGCTCTTTAAAGAGTATTAAGTCTGTAAAGCCTATGGCACAACCGGCAGTACTGCTTCTCCACTGCCTCTTTACTACCAAAACAATCCTGGAGTCTGTGTGGATCAGTGGGTATACCGCACGGAAAATTATGGTGAAAATACGTTTTTGTTTCCTGGCCATAGGTTGACACACTGAAAAAAACAACAACAAAAAAACAAAAACAAAAATAAAAAACAAACCGCTGGCTGTTGTCGTAGAAAATGACACGTTATCAATGTCTCCAACACTCTGCATACTATGTTTCAGCTGTTCCAATGTGCCCTCCTGGGGAGAAACAGAAGTGCGGCATACACACCTGCCAATCTGAAGACGTAAGTTAGCTTAAAACGTTTCAGTCAGAAAGTCACCGAATTGCTGAGCGAGACGAAGTGTTACTTATAAACTAAAATTTTGTACATGTTCAATTTTTTTGACGACTTTCCCAGTTCGCCATTGCACGCAGAGCGGGATTCGCTAATGTGTAAAACAGGCTTTAGGTTTAGATATTGGAATAGAAGTGCAATGAATTTGACATACACTTTCACATCCTTTCCAGCTCGTGTGCATGCAGACCGTGCGTCCGACGCTCCTGACCCCGCGTTGCGGCCGCCGTGACGCCTGCGACAGCTACGCCTACAGCCAAGAGGACCTGGAGGCAAGGATAACCGGCTGGGGGTGTAAGTAAACCTAATGATATCCCAAGTATTCACACACTCTAGACGAGAGAATCGTGCATCGCGCAAAGCAAATTTACGTACTAGCAAGATGTGTTCATGCGTTATAGTATAATTGCAATGTACTGTAATGTATTTAGTATTCATATGTAAGTTGGTATATTTTGGACATTGCAGATGGTCTCATTTTGGTATCTTTTATTCCTATATCTGTATTAGTTTGAAGACGTATTAGTGAATATTAGAAATTAAGAGAAACTTGAAATGTATTTATTTCCAATCCAGTTTTGGACTAGATTTTGTCTTATATTTTGTTATTTTGACAATATTTCCCTGAAGAGGACACGTAAGAGTTGAAACGTAGTAAATATCATTTTGAATAAATAAATTTTAAATTTCTCCAAAACAATGCAGCTATAAGACTAAAAGATATATAAAAAGTATTTAGTATTCAATTTGTCCTTCAGATTTTCTTCGTAATTTTCTCATTTTTTTAAATTCTCAAAACAATGTTAACACAAAGCAATATTTTCGCCAAATAAAGAATAAAAATGCTTTCAAGTTCTGAATAGATAGAAGTTCTTCAATGAAATTTATCTTTTTCACAAATCCTGAAGTCCTATCCGGTTGCGAAAAGGGCCTCTGCAACATCTGCATCGTCTACGGGGAGTACGGCCAATGCGTAGCCAGCTCTAACGGCAATCCTAACGGTGGTAAGTACCGGCCGTGCATGTTATTTTATTGACACACCCTGTAGCTCCAGTCTGACAGTCACGAATGCTAATCCACGAATGTGTCCTATGCGATAGTAGATGAAAAATAAAATTGGACTTCGGGGCTACCCTTGTTTACCTTTTGCAACAAAAGTATGTATCCCCAAGTTATACAGGCTGTGGTTAGAGAGTTACTAATATTGAAGCCCCCAGTATCAGTTGTGGTAATGAAGCCATTGTTAATTTGCATATTGTCTCTTGACATGCGTGCCTTTATATTTCCCACTGTCATCTATCATCTACGACAGTGTCTAGTCAGAATGGACAAATTCATATGGTCGGTCCGTGGCTCAATGTATTTGACTTTTAGATATAAAAGATTATCAATTCATTTTAACCGGTGATTGCGCCAGTTGAAATAGATACTGAGTGTTAGTGATGATTAAAAGATATTCATATACACTTCAACCTGTTTGATTCAATCACTGATAAGTCAAATATGAATAAATATGAATATGAAAATAGAATATAATCGTGCATATAGCCATTTGGTCTTTTTCATGCTTCGTAACATTATAACTCTACATGATAACATTAATAGAAATGTCAGATAACTCACTTTTTGTAACTTACTCCCTTCAAATTCGAGTTAAACGAAAGCAACTATATTGAAGATGAATTTATCTAATGACCACGTTTTCTGGATTTGCAGGCGACTAAAGCGACCGGGATCGTGCATCAGAGCGCTTCACGGATCTAGACTTACATTTTCTGGACTAAACGGATATTCACATCTTTTATTTCTCCCGTGGAACGATAATAATGAATTATTGTAATAAAATCAATAAATCTTTTGGCTAAATTATTTATGAATTTGAGTTTTCATTTGCTAGCATATGTCTCCTTTTCATTCATTAATTTATTCATTTGTTTATTTATTTATTTATTTATTTGTTTATTTATTTATTCATTTACTCATTTATTTATCTATTGTTTTATTTATTGTTGAATTTACTGTTTTATTAATTGTTTTATCCATTTACTTATTTGTTTGTTTATGTATTTATTTAAATGGGTGATTACTAAACATAGGGTTTTACATTCTTAAGAAAACAAACATATTGCAAAAAATTCATTTAACAAAAATAGTATATCAGCTGCAACCTACAAAAAACAAAAAATCAGTCTACTTCAACCACTCAATACAAGTTGTTGAAATAATAATGATAGGAAAGCTCAATACAAGCAACTTAAAAGTATAAATAAATTTATTGAGTTTTAAGGTTTTTGATGGCCCCCCCTATGACTCCTTAGATTGTAGTAAAATTATGAAAAAGATTAATATATACTGCATCATATAGGAAAAATAATAAGAGGATTCCCTATCCGTTTCTATTTTTTTGTTTATCAACTAACCACACCAAGAAATGCAAATATATAGAGATTTTTTGTATCACCACACCAAATCACAAGCTATTGATAAAAAATCTAACCTGTTCAAGGTGTTGCCTTGTTAGTATCATGTATATAACAATATCCTGTTTAAATACGCTGAAAATAAAGATATTCTTTTTCCTACCATAAAATCGGTTTATGGCCTACCGTGCACTCTATCTATAACTAAAAATAACAGAAATTGGAAGACAATGCAAAAAGGAAAAAAAAGAAAGAAAAACGTCCTGTCAAAGTTCATTTCAAATGTTGCCTAAAAATTGCCTAGAAATTGCTATCAATAGTTACACTATTGGCTTCATACTTATGAAATGTTTCAGATGTCTATATGGTAGATTAGCAACCACTATGTACACATACAGCATAAAAATTCTACACATTTTACTGGTACGCAACAACTACATGTATATTTGTTCGATTCTATTTGTTCTATTGTGCTGTATGAAAGGAGAAATTGGAGAGAAAAACAAAACAAAAACGAGAGAATAAAATAAACAGAACAACAAACAAAAAACTTTTGCAAAAAACACCTGTTACTAAAAACAATGGGTACAACTGCACGACTGATTCAGCTTCAATATTCAAGACGTTTGACGATAACTTTTACATAGCATGCCCATCCCATATCAAAATGCATATTCGGCATATATTACAGAACTTTATGATCTAGGCTACGTTATGCCAATGCACCACACAACCTGCCAATTGTACGATTTAGTGATTATCACATCTACCACATGGAAAATGACAACAGTGGTCTGATAATATTTATCAATAGGGACATTTATTTTCAACACACTGTACATGGGTCAAAAGCTGATTTTGTGCGTCATCGAGGCGAATGCGATGAGACTATAGGGCAAACATAAAAAAAAACGAAAATACGATAAATATACGAAAGTAATAGATGTAATTTAGCATTACAGTTTTATAGTCTACCATCCATGCACTCAGTGAATTTTACACCAGGTCAATGGTATCCCATGTAACAAAATTTTATCTTTCTCAACATCCCGCGGTGCATACAACACAGTGCATATTACTTCACTCACATTAGCATTCAGCCGCCTGCCTGCTCATTACCAGTTTAATGTATAGAATGTCTGACTCTTATCATTAGACATAAAATGAAAACAAAGAACACTTCGTTAGTTTACCGACCTCAAGACATTTGTTAAAACATAGACGTTTTTGTTAATTAAGAAAATTTTACATTGTCTACGTCATATATGTTATATAAAGCACACACCTGCAACTAAATCCTGTAGTACGTCAAAGATTTATGATGACTCTACAAAAATATGCCTAAATGTATGCCTGGAGCTTTCCACCCAATTTTGAAATTGAATGCTATTCTCATTTCTTTTTGAGGTTAAGATTGAATCTTCAAGTGAAAGAATGTACCTCATAACAAAGATTGCATCTTCATAATAATAACACTAATCATTAGTGTACACAGCCTCAATGACGAGACCATCGCTAACATACGCGAGCCCAAACCCCAATCGAGACCACTTCAGTAGAGGTCTCATTAAAGTTGTTCTACTGTGTTTAATTCATTATCATGAAAGTCATTAATTTCACGTTTATATAGACGTGACGTTACAACATGCACAAATTACTCTGAACGTAGCCTTTACAGTTAACATCCACTTTCATATCAAAGGTAGATTACAGTTGATATGTAGAAATATAGAAATCCACGATGATTGCTTTTTTGAAACCCTCTCTTCTAACTGAAATCAAAATGTCGTTTTACACCCAGTATGCCCTTGAAGACGCTACACATAAGCCACCTATATAGGCGAAACAGGGGTGGGTTAGTGGGGTCACGCCCCCTTTTCATCTCCAAAAAATTATCTTGGAATATTGGCAAGTGTTCGTGAGTACGGAACCCATGAAATAATGTGAGTCCACCACCTCTCCTTAAAACCCTCTTCCTGCCAGTGAAGTAGCCATTGCTTTATAACAACACAAGCAAACCCCCATGATAGGCCTATATTTGTTGGATGTATCTGACCATACACGAACCGACTCAGGTTTGTAACAATACCGCTCTGTAGGACCAATAGTGTGGTGGTCTCTTCATGGAGTTTCGTGCAAACTAAATTCTCGGTATGTCTCCTATCTCAGTATATCAATTCTGTAGCTTGTAAACGTCGGCGAAAGCTGGGGACAAACTGACATTATTACAAAAAGGGAGAGCATTTAGCACAGACACAGTAAGCATATGACTTTAAGAAAAAACGGTGCACTGTGAGCTTTTTTTAAAATCTAGAATGTTTCTATTATATTAGCTTATAGTAGATGTTTCAGTTTTCCTTAGCAACAAAGGGTCACTGAATTGGCAAAATTATATTTTTTCTTATTCAACCATAGGGAATACAGTCTACGTTTTCTCTAAATGGGAATAGAAAAATTTCATACTTGAAGTGAAATATGCCAATGCAGTATGTAGACGAAAAGGTTGCCATATTTGATTCTAACATGGGATTATATACATGTAGTGATGTAGTGATGATGATATAATGGATTCAACTATTTAACTTAACGGTAACAACAAAGTTTGAGCCTCCGTGCGTACATTCTTTTAGAAGCTCTAGCTATCCCCCCCCCTCCCCCAACTAATTCAGTCTACTTAGTTGTCAGTGGAATTCCAAAGCACGTGACAACCTCTGAAACTGAGTATATTAGTTAATGTGATCAAATACAGCTCCACTTTCTTTGATGAAATACCCAATTACGTTTTTATGCATTTTTTCTATACATTCAATTTCGTTCATTGGGTCCTCGAGACTGATTCTTCCAAACTGCAGATAAAATATAAGCGCATGCGAAAGTAATTCATGGATTGCAGGTGAAACTAGACTGTTCAATTAAGATCAAGCTCACAGTCGGCCGTAAGCCCTGGTTTGACATCGTCAAATTTTCATGCCTGATTTACCCATCTGATTTGTTGGGTAAGCTTCGAGTCATTAGCAGCGCAGCGACATCTTAGCCGTCAAAGTCGTCCCACCAAGCAAGTGATGATCAGACAGAAGTTGATAAATATAAGAAGAAACTAATGAAAGCTTCAAAGACAGATAAAGAATTACGCGCCCGCTCTAGAAATCGTGGATTCCCAATTAGACTATTTGGACACTGTATATTATAAGATCATTTTGGGAGCCACTTTTCAGTGTGCCGTGGTCATTTTATGTATAAATATACCGTTGTAAAGTTGTAATAGTTTGTTTTTGTGCCATTGATAATAAACGTAAATATTAATAGAGGGTCATAGTGACCTAAACCCGAAACACTGACAGACTGACTCGGGTTTTTCCGTATATAGCCTCAACGTCTGATATCCTGTCTACGTGCAGCAAACGAGGCTAGTTGACAGCGGATGACATCATTTTATGGGCACATTATCCGGACAGTCACATAAACATGTTTGTGTTTTCAAGCGAGCAGAGAGCAAATTTTCAGCTTAACCATCAGAGTGTCAGTATTATGATTTTATCTTTGCAAAACGTCGCCTCCCGATATCTATTTTACAATATATCATGGTAGATAGTCCTATATCTATATATCTATATATCCTATATCACAGTCCTTATTGGTGAGAATGCTATCCTTCAATGTTTGCTGAAAATACTCGATTCTGACGGGCTGAGAGGTGTAGCGGAAAACTTTATCACATACAGCACAAAGTTTTAAACCTAAAAATGATAAGCCATTTAGAAAAAAAGGTGATTACACGGGTGAGGGGGGGAGCTAGATCATAAAAAAAATAAAATAAAAAAAATGTGGACTACACTGACACGTTCTGTCAAACTCCACACTCAGAGAGATAGAGATATTGTCCGATCTATAATTATTACCATTGTGTGTGTAATACCCCCCCTTTCCTTCTATTGACGGTGAACCAGCAATCACCCACCACCACTGAGCATCCTATTTCCAGCCAAATGCGGAACTCGCACAACTGGTCTCCTACCGTGGGGCATACGTGATGCGACGGGATGGCTTTCTATTTCTTGTTTGACATGTTTTCATTAATTGTTTTCCGTATAAATCACACAAGAAGCCTTCTAAAAGGCGGGACGAACGCACTTTTCAATCTTCTATAGAGGGTCTAATGGTGTATGACAGGGTATGCAGCCATACAGGGTATCAAGGATGGGTATTGCTGACGCCTATATGGGGCATGAAAAAAGGTGACATGACTTTCAATCTCGTTGTATGACATTTGAACATATGTACATATTACTATTATATTTTCCTTTTTTTTAATGTTTCAAGTGTAGCGATCATGTGTTTCTGTGGTCGAATTGATATTGAGTTGGACTCGTGAACAAAAGTTTGTGGCTTCTGTTCCCTGTCTGGTCAGGTGGTGGGTGAAGAGCAAACTCATCTTAAATACGTTGCAATATGGTATCATCACGCTAAATAGGTACAGGGGCGGCTAATGATTGATAATGCGAATGATGAACACCCTGTGCCACGATATAAATTGTTCTACGTTCTCCGGTGAGTCAAGAAAAGCAATATAAAGTGACAAGAATGCCAATGACCCGATGTGAATGTAACCCTTCCATTTCCATTTAATTTTGGCGTGCTTGCCGACAGAGAACAAAAATGGTTTTGCTGTCGGACCCGTTTTATCCCATCGACGGAACTATTGTTGTAGAAACCATTACGTGTTGCCCTGATTTTAGGAGTGGCTTGAAATCCGTGCTAAAAGTCCATTATGGAGATGCTTAAAAGAGAACTTATCTTGAATATAAAACAGAAGAGAGATAGAAAGGTTGAATGAATTATAGAAAAAGTAGCCCAACCTACGGCATGTCAAACGTTTTGAATGATGACAGCATTGCTATTATGTGCAGTACATATTAGAACAGACCTTCTAAGTGTAGACTGTGCCATTTCGGTAAGACTACCCCCCAACCCCTGCCGAGCAATCAAATGGTCCCGCTGTTGCGAAATGGTCCTGGGAACATTTTGAGTTGACACAAATGTTCCCACTATGCCGTTGTACTTTCCAATGTGAAAAATGAGAGTGGTGAAAAAAACATATGCATGCCACATTTCACTTCTAATGTTCACCTTTTCACTGTGACATTATTTTCATCAACAACCCGTTCATTGACCCAAAATAAGGCAAAACGAGTTTTTTGAGTGATGAAAAACAAACCATATAAATGCAAAGACTCATCATTTTAGTGTCTCACCTTTTTTTACATTTTTAAATCCCAAAGAACAATACATGGACATGAAATGAGCACAATAGAAGATTGTAGGGTGGTTAAAACAACAAGCTCGACACTTATCACGTTTAAGGCTCACTTTTTCACCCTAACACTATCTTTATCAGCAAACTGTTCGATGACCGAAGTAAGCCTACACAAGTATTTTGAGTGGTGAAAAACCATATATGTCAAGTCTCATTCTTTGAGTTTCTCATTTCATTTTGTAACTCAGCGCAAACTTCCTTTATTTTGTTTTGGAATTAATACTTTGAGCTGCAAAAGTCATTCAGCAGTGGCTGAACATTCCATCACCCCTTTTCTACAAGCATATGATATTGTCCTACATGGAGATGATTTAGTAGATGTTAACTTTTTTACTCTCTCTATTTCATATGTTGCATGTTTTTGCAATCGCGTTGTATGCAAGACACACTGCTGATTTAGACATATCATACTTAGTGTTTAAAATACTCAAATCCAGTTGATTAAAACATGTTTTACATTGTACGTGTAGCTTTTTTCATTTGAAAATGTAAAAAAAAAGATTGATGAACGAAAAGAATGAAATTTGGCATTTATATGGTTTTCAACGCTGAGAAAAATCTCATTTTGGCTCACATAATTCTTTAAACAGTTTGGGGTGAAAAAGATGGAGTGCTAGGAACTGAAAAAAAAAATCAAATTTATATGTTACCACTCTCATTTCAAATTTACCGCAGTCTCCAATGTTTCACATTAGAAATTGTACTGTGAAAGTTCCAGTATCATTTACAATGCAGCTTGATGCTGGTAACATTTTCATGGGGTGGGACCATTTCGCAAAATAGAAACATTTCGTGGCAGGTAACTTTCGGGGAATCATTTTGCGAGAGTGGGATCATTTCACTTCTACAAGAAATGGTCCCCGGGATCATTTCGCAACATGGGACCATTTCGAGCCATAACACCCACCAACAACCCTGGATAAATGTGTTTAAACTTTTCAGACCCCATAAAAAAATTAAAAGTTTACTAGTCTACTGTAACAAATTTTCATACTTGCGTGACGAATCATGTTTACACTCACCCCTAATACATTTCACATCACACTGTAAATTGGCATAAACTAATATGGGTGTCAGAGAATCCACGTGGGAGCCGTGGCAGACAGCCGGCTGCTGATTGAATAAGTTCCGATAGGTTGTGAGGCTGGTAGTTGAGTGTAGGTGTTAAAGTCTCATCCTCAATACATTATATAGTTCTCCACTACTACTGGTCAATATTGATATTGGCAATGACATCGTATGCTGTATATTAGAAGCACACTTTATCTAATCTATTTCGAGTGCATGAGTATATGAGAGTAAAATATGAGAGTACTCTAATGTAAAGTGAAAGAAAAAAATGAAACGGTAAAATAATGAAATAAACCACACCCCAGTGAATGTCAGACTAGGGTTTCAAATTGTAAACGCAAATGTGTGTCAAGGAAACACACCAATCACAGGTCGTCTGGTGCCACCTGTGTCCACGTGACTATTACGTGACCGGCTTAATTAAGTATGATGGCGACGGCCCACAATAACTTTCCTGTCCTCTCAAGGACACCGTGGAATCCAATCACGTGGCGTCTGGTACCACTTGTGTTCACGTGTTTCTGGTGAACACCGAGTGACCTGCTCAATTAACCACAATATTGTAATAGACGTATTGGCACGTTTTATGATGAGGCCGGGGACCCCCTTCCAATTTCTGATGCAAACATAATAATAGTCTTGCTTTGTTGCTATAAATTATCACAGTGTATCAAGTCAGTTGTGTTAATTTTGGATCAATTTAAATATATTCCCACGTGTATTCCTCACATCCGTTATGTAATTGATGTGACACACCATGTATACAGCCTCTGGTTCAACCGGTATTAGGCCTACTGCTTATCTATTGCTTCATTACTGACAAAAACTCATGGAGACGATGGGGATCAGCACGCATCCAGTGATATGAAAGAGCAGCAAGAGTACGTCGACAGTAGTAAAAAATTGACACACAAACTTCCGCTATTCTATGGCAGTGTTACTGCCGTAAGTTGTCAGTACAGTTAGCAGTCAATACGTCGGGTAGTAAGTGTTTTTTTTTTACCTGCCGTGGACACCATGGACAATACAAACACGCACTATCAAAATGTCTACACTGCCAGTTGTGCCCGTAGCAAAATTGACACATATACCCTATCACAATGTCATCTGGTGCTGCATTTCTGTTAGCTCCACGTGACCTGTTGTTCAAAGAAGTAGGTCAAGAGGTCACTAATGAGCCGGTAGCAAGAGGGTATCAGGGTGCAGATGACTTTAGTGGGCGACAGATACAGAGAGACCTCTTCAGCATAGGCGGACAGCATTTTTTGTTTACAAATTCGTGTACAAGACGATGGGCTGTTGCTTTGAACTCTAATCAACTTTAAGCGATTGGGTGGGGACATGATATGGGCCACAGATTTAGCGAAACCTCTTCATAATTGAAGATCCAAGGGGTCCAGCATGGTTTTGAACATAACTTCTATTATATTAATACGCTATTTGTAAAACACATCTGTTCAATAGACACGTTTAGAAGTGTGCGGAGAATTATGCTGGTCCCTTGGGAAGGACCGCCTGAAGTAAGCTGGACATTCGCATAAATGGTCATGGACTTTTAGGTTTAACTGGGATTAACGTTAGCGATGGATTTGGATGTAAGTTTGTACTTTCAGTGACATTTTAAGGGCATGATGATCAGCGATTAGTATGAGCATGAAAGTAAACGTGTATATGTGTGTCTCTTTTTGATGGAGCAAGATTTTGAATTGTGTTGAAGTTTAATACTACAGGTTAAACATACTAATGCTGCAGTCTGACATTCAAGAATGCTAATTCCCGACAGTTGATACTCACTTGTTCATGAAATCAAAGCCTTGTTTCAATCCAATTAACATACAACGAACGACAACGAGACTGTGTTGTGATGTGGCAATTAGTAATTTATTACTATAGCACAGTTGAACTACATGTTTTGTGTCCCATTTTCACTCTCAGTATGTTATGTGGCCTCACTCACGGCTAACAAGGGTCTAATAAGCCGCTTGACCATACTCACACTGACCGTGTGGCTGTCAGAGTGGTGGATAATGATGGTGACCACTCCCCGGTGATTGCTAATCGCTGCCGACACGGTGACCATATGCAGGACATAATGAAAGATGTCCAGTGGGGATCTGATGCGAACTGCAACTAGGGTACGGCAGAAATAGTTATCGTCTGATTTTCCAAAACACGAAGCATACTATACTATACCTAGCAATGCATGGAGATAAACAATGATATCAACCATATTTGATAAAGAAGTGAAAATAGATTAATTGCATTGGAAATATAGCATCAGAAATGGTTTCATCTAACTCATATGATAGTAATGTGCTCGCTAGAGAGATGTGAGATAAAAGGTTGTAGATTGAAAATGAATCCCCAAGCTTTGCGAAACACTAATATACATTTATAGAAATGCATATTATAGAAGTCATGTCTTCTCCATTGAAGCTGAAAATTAAAACTGGCGTAACAATTGAATAGCTAGAGCTGGACATCTTGTAGTAGACTGTGGATGCCTTGTTCTAGTGCAAGAAAGTCTAGAATCTAGGAAAATATTAGAGGTCAGTTGTTAAATGTTTGAAAGGTCATGCCATGCAAAAAACCTATCTGCCAAGTGTCACACCAGTTTTAATTTTCAGCTTCAAGGGAGAAGACATGACTTCTACAATATCATTGTTGCCATTTTCTAATGTTAAAATCAAATTAAAAAAAAAAATCTTAAATAGCTATAAAAGGTGCGTACGTGTGTAATTATTTATATGTGTGTGCGTGATATGTGACCAAATATGCACTTACTTGATATTGAAACGCAGTCAGATCTTTATCGACGTTCAAAATAAGGAGGCAATTTTTTATTGTCTACTGCTTTACTGATTTGTTATTAAAGTACAATATAGTGGATTCTACCGCCAAGAACATAATCTGCCATTAACGTAAATTGTAAATGCAATTGTATGATGTAAAATGTCAAAATCATCATATCGTGACAATATTATACACGTAGGCATCACAGGATGCAGTGAGCAAAGGGTGGTGTTCTATTACAATTACATAATAGATTCTACAGTCACGTTCAATTGTTGATCGTGTCTTTTAGATGAAATTATAATTACAATTTGGTAATAATTGGAATTTTATGACTGACATTTATTGCAGGAACCTTACTATTTCAATACTATAATATTGTGCATTTTAATCAGCTTTTGTTCATCGAGAAAATGGTGATCTGCCCCGAAAGTGAAAGATAGTGTTATATTTTTTGAAGGTGTAAGTTCAGTAAATGTTACATTTTTTTATTTTACCAATAATTTATAGGAATATGTACATATGTGTTACCTTGAAAGTCTGTATGATCTTTTTTTTGTCATTACACTATAAACAGGTCCTACTGCATGCAATAACTCTAATATAACTGGAATAACTTGAATATTCAACGTTAGTTCCTGTTAAAGTGTTCTTTAACCTTTGAAACGTTATATCACCCATACTATACCCGCTACTATCCATTAAACACTTGATTCCGTTATGGGCTAATCTTAAAATATCTGTGACTTCACTGCACTTATTAGCTGGAAGCAGACCTGGCCATAATTAGACTAATGAAGCGTCTTAATCTCACATCGGGTTGCTGCCAAGGAGACTTTGGGCCGTTAACAAAATATGCTAATTGGGAAGCTGTCTTGTCACATATAAATGTACTATACGTTGTGGCATATTTTCTATTTTGCACAATGAATTTCTCCTCTTACCGCAAATTCGTAGATGAACATTTGCGACTGGCAGACTGGGGCTTACGGATACACCGGTTGTTACATACTAATCATAATTAGCCGACTCACGTGGTCAATAGGTTGTGGCCTTAGATGAGCAGGACAAAAGACTCAACCCATTATGGTATGTCTGGCATGTCCGCAATAATGGTTGATTACTCGAGATAAGTTAATAATCACCTGTATATTGGGAGATAATTATTTCCGTCAGTGTATTATCAATATGATTAGCGTACCAGTCTGGCAGTCGTGAGTGGTAACCCATAACAATTTTCATTAGAAGAAATACATGCACGGGGAAAAGATTTTCCCAGCTTTTAAAACACATCTATGCTGAAACCGTGTCAAGCTGGATTGATTGACTAAAATTAAAATCTGGTGATGGATTCATATTGATTTTAGTAACCAGAAATGTGTGACACTGGCTTTGACCAAGCGATGATCAAATCTTCACCCGTGCCTTTTACGAAAGCATGCACATAACTACAATAGTAGGCCTACTATGCCATTTTCAATAACAAATTGTTATTCTTATATTATTCATGACGGTAATAATGTCCCAGTGGGTGTTCGTATAGTACAATGAAACCTCACCACGGAGATACCTCAATAATAAGAGATTCTTCGCAAGTTGGAATAGTTTTTACAGCCTCCGTTAGCACCATTATATTATTAAAATGATTCAAAAACAGAGACACCTCAGTTATCGAGATACTTTTCTCTACTTTCATCACTGTTTTTAGTGACCATGCTTTACTGTAAACATCCTGACATCAAGTGACATAGTATATCATTATGGAGAAGTCCTAAGTGAGAAATTATGCAATTGGTGCTCATCAGCCAGTTTCCACCAACCATCATTCCGGCCATATTGCATGGATGCACTCATGGTGATATTAACTCTTATTGTTTTGTATTCCACGTAAATATAACTATAAATTGCATCAAAGATAACACCGTCACTGGCATAGCCCTGAATCAATGATTTTATGGAAGGTACACTTTAATGGACAAATTACCTGCATTGAACAAATGGGATGATCTATGTTTGTGTGAACAGAGCCCAGCGTAACGCGTAGATAATAGCTAGTTATTAAGGAATCATAAATGAAAAACAAAATAAATCTTTTAAGATAGTTCTCAAGTTTATTTCCCCAAGACAACATCATCGGTGTAGGCTGTACAAACACAAATATTATATCAGCAATTATGTTTTGAACATACATATCACACACAAAGTCTGCTTTACTTTAAGTACTTTTGAAACGAATTCTTAAAAATGAGTTCAGGCATGCTTAAACTAATATTTCCTGACATTATCAACTACACTGAGTGTCATATCTGATGTATGTAAGTACAGATAACAATGTGTTATGCAATCTATTATGTAACCATTAAGGGAAATGTGGAAAAGGAAGCATGTAGGTGGAAAGGAATAAAACAGTGATGTTATGTTTATTTAGATGGGGAGATGCGAGACAAAAGGCAAACAAAAACAGACGGATGTGAAATCTTTTGACTAACTTATTCTGCCATGCGCAAAGACGACAATTTTAACGAATTCACATCTAAATACTAATATACAACACATGTATGATATCCGTGCCACCTAACTTGAAAAGTCCAGGGTAAAATGTTATCATTGTCAAGGTCAGTGCAAAGTCAGATGAATTCTAAGAAGATATATCTCAGTCTTTAGAGAAAGTAACTTGTATTTTGTTGGTTAGTGGTTCTTGTCCAAATCATGCGGCAGGCCTGAATGAAATTAACAATAAATATAAACTCCTTAAACTGGTACAAAACATTCATAATGCATTCAAAATACATCAAAACACATTCTATTTGTTTTTCTGCCCCATCCCATGAACTCATACTTATACAACTGCAAATAACATACATAATCAATCAGTTACCCACTAAATATCAAACTTTAATATCAAAATAAAGTTAACGTTTTATTATATAAACTTATGACTCCAAATCAGGTGATGCAATGGACTTATATGAGTCGATTTTAACTGTTTTTGCTGCCCTATGCCTATAGTAGTGGGTTCAAATCCCACCAAAAGCTACGTGATATAGCCCTAACCTGACTTGGAGTCATAAGTCTAATGCCTTAATTACATGTAATGATATCTTTCCAAGTCCCAAAATCAACATCGTTTCAAAAGTTTAAGTTTGGGAACACTGTAAGGTGAAATTACTTTATGCCTAACAGATGCATCTCTGTATTCTTTTAAAACCACAACTATCATATACTTTATGTTAAATGTGATTTAAAAATTTGACAGTAGCTAGGCATAAGTTATGTACATTTACTAGAGGTCCAGTAAAATACATTGAGTGTATGATATCCTTCATTCTTGGGGAAAAAAAAGAAAACGCTGGGCGCAAAGGCCTTTCAATCCAAATAAGTATAGATCACTGAAATATATAAACTATTTTGAACAATGGACGTTTCTCGAAAACACACACACACACACACAAAAAAAACATATTTTACTGAAACTGATACTGATACTGATACTTACTGACATTGAAAAAAGATAAAGATATATGAAAATGAAAACACATACAAAACCAGCTATAGAGTAAAAGATGTCATAGAAACACGAATAAATCATAGAATGATATCTTTAAACAAAGACCATCATATCAATGAAAATCTGTTTTCTCGACATTTGCCATTGCTGTATTTCTTTACACGTTCTTAAAATATCACAATAATATGATTATACATCTTTACATATACCAGTAATATTTGAAACACAACCACCACAATTGGTCCCACAAAGTTGATGGCAACATGTTGTCCCAGATTTGAGAATTTATGACAACTGGACACATTTGGTGAATACCATGACAATTTGCACCATGTCTATCAAGTATAATCAACACCACTTCAACTTGTTTTGACGGCAATACATTCCTAGTGCAGACAGAATTGGAAACCTTCAGAAGTAACAAGCCCTGCTTCTTAGAATCTGGTCTTCTAAGCTTCGAACTGATGGGCCAGCTACTACTTTGTAGTATGTCCAAAAATGCCTATGCATAAGCATAAAACAGTGCATATCCAACAAGGCTGACAACACATCCCATACATGTATTTCAGATACAGATAACTCCCCCCCACAAATGACACACACACACACTGACCACTTGCTGGATACCAACATGCTCCACCACCAACCTCCCTCACCGAAATGAAGTGGACGGCTGTGGTTCATCCCTCCCACCACCTCCCAGCATAGCGTCCCCTTCACCCTGACGCAAATGCGCATCAAATGTGCAGATTGAGTACACAGGCTCCCCCCTGCTGCTGGACCGTCCTCCATTGACCACCGTGTCCCGCTGTGCCTCTGGGTCGTCTGCTGACTGCCGGCGCTCTGCTGTGTCGTCGTCACCGTCCCCGGCCGGAGCCAGACTCGTCTTCTCCGTCTCATTCAGCAGCTGTGGTGGAAAGGAGATTTTTTCTTCTTTTTTTGTATGAATCAAGTTTAATTTTGAAAATACATTGATTTCGGTAAATATACTTTATTGCATTAAACACAAGATATTTACGGATCAAATTGTTATGTACTTTAGTTCAATGCTGTGGAAACAGCAAGAAAA
Organism: Streblospio benedicti; assembly: GCA_019095985.1. Taxonomy (NCBI): domain Eukaryota; kingdom Metazoa; phylum Annelida; class Polychaeta; order Spionida; family Spionidae; genus Streblospio; species Streblospio benedicti. Next base: position 32,691,648 of record CM032665.1, on the reverse strand, counting down.
TGAATTAAAAAACAAATAATTTATTCTTCAGGTACGTGTGTAGACACGTTTCAGCAAATTCTATTCATGAGCTTGCAATGCTACATAAATTTTCCATGACTTTTTTTCGCTGACTCTTTTTTAGATGTTAAAAAGCAAAAGAAACCTCTATGCTACATTACAAAAACACTAGCAAAAGTCCCCTAACATGCTACAAAAGTCAGACATAGATGTTAATACATCTAGCCCATTTTAGTAGTGTCGCAACACAATCATGGTGAATCATGAACCTAATTTTCTTTACATCGCCCTATCTCTTTCTTCTCGTTAGCTCTAGTTTCTCCAATATGACAGCAAAAATATGCAGGCTGACTAGGCACAGACAGACATAGAGCCAGCCAACACATGTAAAGACGATCATATAGCCAGGCAAGACACAACCACACAACCAGACAGTCAGCCAGCTACCGTCTCACCTGTGACTGAGCTGCGGCCGCGGCGATGGCCCGCGCCTTCTCCCGAGCTGACCCCAGGATGTCCAGGTAGAGATGGTCATCGTCGCCGCCGCAGGCACCGTCCCCCAGACCACGCAGCTCCACACCTGGCATAGGGAAGTGTCACAAGTACATGTGTTTGAAGTTCAACCGTAACGCATTTACCAACGGTAGCTCATTATATATGATATAAGTTATTCCCATGTTTCAACAGTTGCTGCTAACTTCTACATTTTTGTAGCATGTTGTTGACTTTTGTACATGATTTTATCAATGTTATAGACTTCTATGAAGTATGCAAAATCTATTTAACATGATTGGATAAATCAATGACACAGGCCAACAACAGACTGTAAAAAACAGAAGTTAGCAGAAATGACTGATACACGTATACCCCTGCATAAAGATTGTTAGTCACAGCTGTATTGTGGATACACAGCTGGCAGTGGAGGTATCAAAATGATAATGAGCAGTATGAAACATATATCGCATAAAATACATGGAGGTGGCCATGCCCACATGCTCACATGAATGTTTAGGATGGTATTATCAGTTATAAGTGGTCAAAAGATCCTATACTCCACTTTTGTGACATTTTCCCGGCATCCAACTCGTTTTTACCTTATTTGGTTTATCAACGTTCTGCATTTTTTCAGCCTTTCTGCCCCCACCTCAATTCCTGGTGAACCCAATACAAAGTGAGTGTTTTTTACATAATTGCATACTTGTATGGACCATTTCAAGTAAATTGAACTTGCAAATTAGCTGCCAGGAATACTTGGCCAATAATGAAAGCCACCTTAACTTCCCACTAGCCTACCAAGTACCCAAAGTTTTATAGTGCTACAAATGAACATTTCTCTGCCTTAGAGGAACAAACATGTGTAACCATGGTGAAAACCCGGTCTAAGTGACACATATCTCATCCCCCGCCCCTTATCTCAGTTAGACCGTTGTTGCACTAAGCTAGGGATTTCATCAGTGGACATCATAGTCTGTAGATGTGACATATGAACATTATAGACAATTGGAGGGCACTCTCGCCAAGGCTATCACATAGCTCTATAGCATTGGCGAGAGAGTCATCTAATTGTCAATGCTTACAATCCCCCCCCCCCACCATTATGTTATTGAAGTCTGCGATTTCATAGGATAGGAGTTCAGTATACGCGGCGTAGTTGTGTTACCTCTGCGGGTGGCGTAGCGGTCCATGGTCTCCACGCCCAGACACGCGCACTTCCACAGCATGCCTAAAACAAAATGATACACATAAATACATACAGTAGAACCTCTCTATTGGGACCACATTTGGGTCAAGTGTTAGGTGGTTTCAATACAGAGGTGGTCTCTAAACAGCGTTGCATTTTGGTAGTTCTGTGAAGGTTGAGGACCGTGCAAAGTGGTCTTATTATAGATGTTGTCTCAATAGAGAGGTGGTCTTCATTGGAGGTTGTACTGTATACAGTCTGACGTCCAAGTATGGCCGGCTCTATAACACGATCACTTCTATAATAAGACCATTTCTTGCGACCACGGTGGACTTACATAAACAGCTCATCCCCAATTGGTGTCATGGTACACTTGAGCCCATCTCTGGTGTGGTCTTTTTAGTGGAGAGGTTCTAGTGTGTTGTATTTTCATCGATTTATGTGTAGAGTGTTCCATATTAGAGTATATTTTCTTCACGTCTGGAGCGTTATATCTTATAATCACTACGGGGATTCGAACCGGTGCAAACTACTACCGGGAACCCTAATCCCCAAGTACTTTCGGCAAGCTCTCACAATACCATTCATTCTACATTACTCTCTGCGTGACAAAGTACAATACAAAACGACAAACTGACAATCATGCAGAATGCTGCAACACCCGTATATAACTGTTCTCCTCATAAAACCTTCAGCTGTCTAAAATCGCGTGACAAATGTGTTGTTAGACATAGTAAAATACATGACAAATTGACGTCTGGAAGAAAATAGTCACGAATGGCAACTGGAGAAAGAAGCGTGAGAAATTTTTTAAAAATATCATGAGCGTGAAAGTCACGTGATGTGCCTGATTAGGAGCATCAGTGGGTAAAATGGAGAAGGCGAATACGTATAGCTTGATCGCTACACTGAGCATATCGGACGAATCTTCATTGTCACGTATTGAAATGGGCCTGATGCCCAATGTGTCTATAAATAGGTAGTCTTTGTATTATGGATGTTACAGTATGCTGCAGTAGTCTGTTTTGGAAGGCTTGGTATCGCGAAAAGGGTATGAATATAGAAGTGATCTGCTTTTCAGTAGTCTACATAAAACGGTATTAAAACACTCCGTGGGAAAATCAAGTGTGATAGCAGTGTGCTCATGTGTCAGTAATGTGTGCGTATATGAAGTTAATTCCTCCAGAGGTATAAAAGTGCTAATGGAAAGGCTATGGCAGGTCTATTAGCAGATAAGTATGAAAAATTCACAAGAGGTTTTCAGTTATCATGTAAGGAGATATGTCAAAGCATAAATCTCATTTGGAAACAACAGATTAAACGCTGGATAGTCTGACAGTCATGACATTTCCTCACATTTTTTCATATCGTGGAGTAGATCATGAAAATTACACCTGGAAAGAGATGAGTCTACTTGCTAAATCCGCATGTGACTAAACCGCGTGTCAATTAATTTATGCACGGGCATATGGCCTTGAAAAACACTAGAAACTAATAACACTGCATGATTTCAAATCCACCTATACTCAAAAAAGGGGGTAGAACAACTACCATAACATTGTCAAAGAGAAAGTAAAAGAACCAGTTCTGAGCCAGTTCCCTTTTCATATCTTGAAGGCTACTTGTCCTATGTTAAAGTGTCCCATGAAAACTGTGACATTTTCTCCAAACACGGCCATAAATCCAGGACATTTGTCTACACATGTTGGCGATGAAAGCATTGTTTATTAACTAAGCTAATTGTTGAGCTACGGTAATCTCTTCCACATTGCACATATGCATTGTTGCAATATTCACCTGACGGTTAATGTGTTTTACGGCACAATTTCCTGAGTTAAAGCTAGTTATTTAAAAATTACCTTTTGGATTCTACAAAAAGGCCGACATACATGAGGATGAAGTACGGCTTGTATTGGTAATTTTACGTATAGGCTAGTGGGTCTATGTTTGTATGCAAAGTGTCCTAAGGGCGGAGGGGGTGTAATTACTTCCCGGGCTGGAGCTCGAACGATGTGAGTGGGTGTGGGCAGAATCAAAAACAGATCTTGGGACTGGATTAAATCACACTTGATAACAAGCAATATAAACTGTCTCTGGTACAGGATATCACAAATAATAATAATAAGAAGAAAACAGCACTGAATTCCGATGGAGACGTTAATCCTGGTAACTAGAAGAGGAGATGGTGTGAAAAGACTTCATTTCTGATAATATGGCAAATCATCCCAAATCCGCAGTATGAACTTATTAAATCCTCCTTAATTCACAGTTCTGGAACACATGAGAATGTGTTCGTATAAAAAAGCTTTATCTGTCGCAAATTAAAAAAAGGTTGTGACAAGACAATGTGACAATCATTGGCAATGACAAGAATACCACCACTGTTTTGGCTCCAATCGCCAGGCATGTCAGACTTCAGAACAATGCACGCCACTTTTCAACTAGCAAGCCGCACCGTACTGCTCACGACACTGATTCGTCCCTTCATGACAGGAGGAGACATCAAGTCTAGCGTCGCTGTCATTAAAGGGGTGTGTTATAACAAAATATATCTTACTCATTGTGATTTGTTAAATTTTCATTGAGGTAACACTGACAGCGGATTAAATGAGCTGTCTTGTTAAGGCAGCCAGTTTTAATCTGAACTTTTATTGTTATAAAGATCAGCACATATTATAATGTGAACGTAAAGCTATTTCACTCTTCTCTCTTCATATTTTACCATTCAGAAACAAAAATGAAAGTAGAGAGCCGCCGTCAAAAAAGAAAAAAAAAAGAAATTATTTCGCTTTGGTTTAGGGTATAATTTGTTTCCGTTTATGTGTAGGCAGAACAGCAAAATACATGGGATTACTTGGAATTACTGGACTAACCACGATTAAATTGCAATTTTACATTGCATTTTTAGTATAAAACAAACACTCAAAGCGGGTGAAAAACAACAATTCAGTGACTATTACACGTGAATGCAACATACATACTCATATTGTAGTAGGCAATTTCAACAACAGATTGAAACCAAAACAAGTTGAATATCAGACTACATTATTTCAAAGAATTGCAAATTAAATAACACTGGTGGGTGGGTGTCACAGTCAGACGTGAGCCATTGAACAAATGATATTAGACAGAGGAGCGGGTACAAAGAGTACACATGGAGCGTAAAAGAGGCTTTTTAAAGACCGTCATGTCTAATGTACATTGGTTACATTGTGAACAGAAGTTTTTTTCAATCTGTTGTTGCAGTTGAGTTTGCTTTCACTTGGTTGATGCTTATTTTGTTTGGCTTGACAAATATCATGCATGGTCATGAATACATGTAGGTGGCAAATGTTTAGGAGTGTATACACCATGTGTCAAATTATAAAAGGGCACGCAGATTTGGAAAAGCAATTGGCGTGTTTGTCGCGTGTAGTGATGAAATGCTATATTTAAAAGTGTCTTTATCATCATTGACCAAACTCTCAATTATGCAGAACAATTGCGTCATGATAAATAGCCCACTAAACCAAATTACTTCTTTCATTAAGTACGTCACGTTAATATCAGCAACAGGCCTATATGACAGTGTTTTTAAAAATCAAAATTTTAATTAATCAGCAACAATTAAGAATGCAAAATAGTGCGTGCAAATCCAGCCGCAAACTCAGCTCCAAAACAACACCACGAGCTAATTTTACATTTCTGTGAACACAGTGGAAAAAGTAGAGCATTTAAACAAGTGTGATTTTGATGTGTATTCATTTTGCCAGAACTTTCTTGTGTCACTTCTGAACATGCATCATAACTTCGTGGAAGATCAGTAGCGACTATTTGGGTAACGTAACCAGTTTTCGGCCGTCTCAGAAATCGGCCACTGTATTAAAAACATACCTTTTTTTTACATTACAGTATAAATGTATAGTATGTTCCTTTAACATAATAGTTCGCCAACGACAGATTTTCACATATATAATAACATATCCTTTCATAAAGCTTTCTTTGGTGCTATGCGATCAGATTTAGACAGTCAGTGCGATTGGTGTTTATGCACTACTAAATGTCCGTTCCAGTTTTCGGCCGGGCACTATTATTTCTAATATTCAGGGCTACATGCCGCTACATGTCAATACTATTTTTGTATTAGCTACATGTTTGGGTGCTACAAATGTTCATGATGAATCCATAAAAACATCCATGGCATTTATATTTTGCAGATTGACTCATGCCATAATTTGTTATGGCGTGATAAACTACACCCCCACATCACCGTAATCCCACAATGACGTAACAGCATGGCGTGGGTAGTATGTAATTTGACCGTGCTAGGTTTTGATTCCACGTATATGTTCATAGTCACGGCTCTACCACATACTCTGGTGAAAGGTCGCCAAAACTAAAAGAAATATATTTTTTTTTAATGTGAAGATATCGGATGGGTTCAACGGTCCTTAAAATGTCATAATGCTTGCTAATTATCATGCTAGTTTATTAACAAAACATGAACTGTATCTTATTTCAAGTAGTAATTGGATGGTTAGAAAATGGGGCTTTATATCCTAACCATCTAAATGTAATACTGCGAAATAGATCGCAGACAGGTGGAAATAAAACTTGGCTCTGGGTGCATTGCGACATTTATTTGCAAATCTTGAAAAGATACTGGAAAATTGTCAAGCGTAGAACATGCAGGTTTCATTGTGGGTTCTGTTAATGATTTATAAACCTCAAAGAGCCCTTGATGCAACATTTATTGATGATTAAAACGCACACCTGTACCCACATAAGAATTTCAATCCCGCACCCACATCCGCAGTAAAATGGACAATTTAGCCCACAGACCGCAAATTCGCGGTTACAGACGCGGGGTCCGGGACCCACGCAGGGCATTGATATATTTATTTGGGAAACGGGTACATACTTGAGCTACACGTATCTCTCTGACTTCTGCGTTTTCTAGCAAGTTGCTTACTTTTGCTCATTAATGCTGTATAGTTCCGTTGAGCCTTGCCACCCAGTACGCCTGATTTTGAATTCTGCTCACTACTGGATGGCTATTTTTAAACTCCCAATATTGTATACGGTGAAACTACAATGTAACCAAAAGTGCAAGTAGTAGCTTTCCTAGCCTTAATGAACCTCGACATGCAGACCTGTAACATGGGACGCACACTTCCCTCTTTGAGCACTTCTTGTGTCAGTATTAACTCAGTTTATTTAAGGACCCACTTTTGGGTTTGTTTTTGACATGGAAATGAAGAAACGCGAGGAAACTACTGACATTTTCCACTCTAGCGTGTCCTATAAGCAAGATAGCTGTGGTACGCTAGAAAAAGGGAGGCTAAAACCATGGAGGGATAGATTCAGCCAACCACTTGTCTAAGCATATGATGTTGATGTTGTATTTTATCATTGCCGCCCACATTTTCAGATTTCACGGTCTGCTTGCTCGTGAACGCAACTGCATTCCCATTGCCCAAACCATGCAATTGCCAATTAACTACATATACTTAGAGTTTGAGACAATGTACTTTACACACAATAATTGAGTTGTTACAGCTAATCCAACTGGTTACTCTTATACAGAATGATACGATTTATTGTACAGTACACATGTCGCATCACGTACTTTGCACCCAACAGTAAAAGAAGCACCGTTTCTCAGCCAATTTTGTTCTTTGAACCAATTTGACCACCTGCTTTGATTGTGATTAGTGTACACCTGTCACAAAACCCTGATTCCCCCAAAAAACCTGATGAATCCCATGGAGCAAAAATGAAATATGATTACTGCAGGCCAACATCAAACCCAGCCCTTTTGATGATTACGTTGCACTTTGTAATTGAATTGATTTTCGACGTATTCCTGTACCGTGTTGATATGCACGTGCACTTAAAACTGGATGAAAAGAAAACTACTACGTCAAACTAAAAGCCTATGTTGTTACCATGCATTTCAAACAGGCGTCTCAGACGGGTAATCCGAAGGGTGCTTGTTCATTTTGGGGCAGGCAAATGGGACAAGGGTAGAGTGTGCACGTAATTAGGGCATGGTGCTGTAAGTGACTGTCTGGTGCTGTCTGGGACACACACATCTAAATGCACAGTGGAATATATCATTACTACTTCATGCACTAAGCTCATTTACGAGTGTTCTTGTAGAAAGATTAGACCACTTCATAAAACTGTGCCTTGGGTTGAAGAAGAATCGTCACTAGATTATATAAACATGGACATTTTGGCTTAAAAGGAAAGTTAAAAGCACGTTTTCACATTCCAAAGAATTAGCATCTAAACTCATCCCATTCTTGCAAGAATACGACATGTACCTTAATGGAATCTTTTTGTTTGTAAGGGGTCCAAGCCTGTAATTCCTAACCAAGCGTTATGGACTGCGAGAGGATATTGTCGCGCGGATCGCTACCTGATCGTTCCCTTGCGACAAAACGTGCGTTGATGTTACTTGGAACGTTCCAGTGATATATCTTGTTTCCTGTACACGTGACATGGCAATAGGTTAATTCACATCTTTTTGTAGCAGTACACACCGCCGGGTTTTACACTGTCTCGTCACAGTGTTATTTTCCCACAAACAAATGTAGAATCATATTTTATTCCATTTGTTTTTCACGAACATTCGTGACTGTCATACGGGGGCCTTTTTACTCCAGATAATTAGAATGAAAACTGTGAATACACGCGGTTATGGCGTCTGGCCAAGCATGTAGACGTTCAATTACTGGTGACATGTGCACTGTGAGATATAAGTAGATAATTAAATGCTCACTAGTGGATAATATGTAGGCTGAAATTAAACCATCTTCCTTGCTAGTACTTTTTATTGAAATATAGTCTGTAAGGTCTTCATGTTTTTATACATAGATACACTGGAAATAATTTACTTGGATGTCAGTATTGACAAGAGAGGATTCTTTTTAGTTGTGTCAGGATGGATAGTGGTGTAATGCGCCTGCCTTAATTGCTGGCTGAATAGGTGCTACTGTGGTAGTGGTACATGGTTCGAGTCCCTGCACAGACTAAGTGATATAATAGCCTTAGAGACTCAGAGAAAGAATCCTCTAATGCGAATTTCATATTTTGGGTGTGAATTTCCCCTCTCATTTTACAGTTTCAGTTTTGCCGTTTTCTTTATTGCTTAGTGCTTCAGACATTTCCCCAACTGTACTAACCAAGCACTGTGGAAGCCATCAAGTGATGAACCCATAACAGGTATAAACAGAAATCTAGTCTTATAGCAAAAACACAATGACAAAACGCAGAACACAAAACCATTGCTTCTCATGCAACATTAACGATATCCTACACCCACCCACCTACATTGTATATTAGCATAGAGCCCCGCACAGACTATGAAATTGGGTGGGGCATTGACACCAGGGTCGGGTCTTTTTCTTCTCATTTGTATTGATTTCAGCCAGGGATTTCAGCAAGATGAAGACCCAGAAAAAGGTTAGAATACGAAATTAAGCAGGTCGTCTTACCTTTGAAGGGGACGTGGAACTTGACCTCAAACTTCAGCTGTATGGGTGGCTGGGGTGAAGGGTCAAGTTCAAGGCCGTCGGCGGCAGTCGCCAGGTCGGTGTTGTGGCAACGGCAGAGTACTACATTGTAGAGACGTCCTAAAACATTGCAGTGATTGTTAAGATTATAGTAATACATTGCATAACTAGTATAATATACAGAATCACATAGCAAGGACAACTATGATTTCCAGGTAAGGCGAGGACATCTAATAGATGGCTTGCAGTAATGCACCAACCCACCTGCTTCAGAAATGGTAAAAATGATCAAAACAAAATGACTGGCAGATCCAATAAACCCAGACAGCCTGGATCAGCCATTTGGGAAGGCACCCTTGGACCAGCCACCATTACCCCCCCCCCCGCCCCGTGCTTTACCAACGATTCTCCCTATATACTACAAAATGCAGACTACTATTTCATAATGATACATTACTTCCCCACACCTGTCCGCTGTGCACACAGCGTAGTCTTCATGATGGAACGGCCGGATCCAACCGTGATTACCACAACGTATCATGGGGAAAATGGTGATGTCCTACAATCTGATCATCGAAGCCGACAAGCAACGTATTGTTGTAGTCACCGTCGTTCACTGTAGGGGGCATTGTCTCGTCGTTAACATGTTTCGTTGAGGCAAAATCATATTTTCCTGTGTGAATTCATACTTGCAGATCCAGATTTGTGGGATAAGGGAGTAAACCCAATGATTGTTTTATGGATTTTGGGTGTGCCAAGGCTCTTGGAGATGCCAAATTGTAAATTACATTACCTTTCAGGAGAAAGCGATCGGGGTAGCCACAGGGCGGCCGACCATGGGTCCGTTTGGGTATTTGTTGTCGAGAATTAACATTTGTAAATGTCAAACTGGGGTTGTAGCCACAATGGGGAAAATGTAAGCTGCCTCTAAATTGGAGTGTTCCCGCCCTTCCCTATATGCAGGCCCATTCATCATTCCATGATTGAATTGTCGAGAGCGGTGTCACAGTAACATTTGAAGTTGGCTGCTCAGTTTTATTTAAAAGCTATCAAATAGCCATTTGGCTCACGTTTAACGCAGTTGCTTTTGTTTTAGTTTGACATTGTTTCGAAATAGAGGTGGTAATTGACTTTGCTTTAATTTCAAGATGGAGGACGGGGGAGAGCGTTCAATCACCACAGAAAACCTGGCTTTATTATCAGAACGTTCTGCCCACTCACTCCTCCTTTCACCTGGACAGCCATTTTAATGGATCTTCAATGATTCATTGTAATTCCATGTGTTTTAATATAATGCGGCCGTGAAGGTTAATTAACATTTCCCTCTTTGTCTATAGGGTGCAGGAGAAGTGCGCCCCTTTGATCTTCAAGAAAAGTCATTTTCAAGCGGTTGTTTTTGCATCTCTTTGAGGTTTCTCTGAAAAAGCCATTGAGCTCTACTGTTTTTCCAGCTCCCCGCATTCCTTTTTTTAAATGAGCCACTGTCCACTGTATCTAAATTGGGCGTGCGTTACCCAAAATTATTGTCATATATGCATAAATTGTGGTTATCAACTGTTTTTGTAAGTTAGAATGAGATATTCAATGTTGTATTGGATGATTTGATGAAATGCACAATAGTGTAAACATAAAGCTGATTAGATTGTCTCTCAATAAGACTTGGAGAAAAGGAAAACACACAAATAAGCAAACATAAACAACAAGAACAGCAGCAGCAGCAGCAGCAGCAGCAGCAGCAGCAGCAGCAGCAACACACACAGACAAAACAAAAGCAACTCAAAAGCAATGGTAAAAGAACAATAAGTCAAGTCACAAAAATGCAAAGGACTGATTACATTACGAGACCAATAGCGTGACTCAGTATTGAAAAGAAAGAAAGAAAATGTGTTCCCATCAGTATTTTTTGACAATCTGTGCAGTCTTGACAAGAGGCCCAAGAATGTATGTTTTCAATTACTGTTGTAGTAAATACACAATACCAATTTTCACGAAATTCTTCCCTCTATTGTTGTGTATGACATAGTTAAAGTTTTACTTGTAACCTTATTGACGATGAATATCAACATCTTGTACACTTATGATGTGTATTAACAAGATCTCAAGCATGAGGACGTCATGATATGATTTATGTTATACTAAAAACTAATCAGACTCACGCGGTGCGTGAAATCTCTAAGCCCCAATCTGCCAGTTATGAATGTTCATCTTAGAAAATTTAGTGTCTATTAGGGTATGAGAAATGCATTGCTCGAAAGATGATAGTTGAAAGATTATTTTTACACTGTCTGTGACGATACGTGCTAATTAACAAGGGGTAAAATACCAGGACTGTGCCGGCTCCAACATTCAGGAATGTCTAATCATGCCTTTTTGTACATGTCAATTTAGATTGAACTTCGGGACTGTTTGACCCTAGCTTATAGCACTGAACACAGCATGTAATCCATAGACAAAACAAGAACGAAAAGTGTTTCCATCATTATTTACTCCCAGTGTCTCATGCAAAATGGGTTTGAGATAAGAATTGTGATCAGGATTTAGGGATGGTGTGAATTTACGAGTAATTTCACGGTGAATCCAGCGAGTAATGTGGTTACATCCGCAAATAAGGAAGAATGATGTAATTGAGTATTTACAATAGAGAAGAGATACCATCTGATTTGATCAATGGGAAGTAGATCTTTGGTCTAGATCCAAGGCCGTCGTAAACTATGGAGCGATGCTGAAAAAATGAACAAATGGTTCTTTAGCGTCTAAGTCTTTTATTGTTTCCTTTCTGCTGGTTTTCTTTCTTTTTAATGGATAAAAATGGGCATAGGGTGTTGGTTGCAGTAGGCGTACATCTAACCTTTTATATTGTGAAACCTGCTTCAGCCAATGAGAAATTTTAAAAGTGTAACACTTAATTAAATGTCTGTTGTTTTGTTCTTGTTTAAATCTATTTTTTCACACAAATCATATACACTGATATTGGTTATTGGAACCTAATTCTCTGTGTGATTAATAGGTTATACATATGAGTGGGTATAAAACCTCGCCTCTGCGCCAATCAGAATGGAATATGTTCACTTAACACAAAGCATTAGGATAAAGGAAATGAATGTGTCTGAATGATTCGCTTCTGCTGTGTCATTGGCTCTGGTGAAGTAACAAGCATATATGAAAGTTAACTCAAGTATAAAGCTAATAGATTATAAAGACACCATACTATACAGTAAAAGATAATACACAATAAAAACGGGGTTGCTGATCATATGTACTCACGGCAGTTCTCATATTCTTGTTTTAAAACTACACCTTGAACCTGTTTTTGTGAAAGCTCACTTTAAGCTTTCGGACATTCTCATTGCATGAGAATGTCCGAAAGCTTCAGGTGAGCTTTCACAAAAAACAGGTTCAAAGTGTAGTTTTAAAACAAGAATATGTCATCATTGAGGTGAGCTTTCACAAAAACAGGTTCAAAATGTAGTTTTAAAACAAGAATATGAATTAAAACTTGAGCAAAACCAATGAACACCAAACTCACGGTAGTTCTCGTTGAGCAGCCCGTATAGGATGGGGTTGCAGCAGCTGGAGATGAACACGAGGAAGATGGCAACGCAGTTGAGGTACCGGTACGTGGTGACCTCGCGCTGTGGTGGCAGATAGCGCTCGCCCCGGGCAGAGTACTCCTGCGACAGCTGTGGCAGAAGAACCTCTCTATTAGGACCACTTGGGCAGAGTACTCCTGGGACAGATGCTGCAGGGGCAGAACCTCAGAAATATGGGACCACTTGTGGGGCAGTGTTAAAGCATTCTCAAAGGAAGGTTCTATATGAGGTTATTAGTTTTGAAGGATTGGGATTTAGAAAAGTGGTCTTATTATATGTTAAATAGAGGGGTCTTAATTGGTGTACGTGTCAGTGAGGTGGTTCAAAGACATGCCGTGTGCAAGGTGGATATGGTGTTTAGGTTACGTGTTGGCCTCTCAACCATACAGTAAAACCTGGGACAGCTGGCAGCACAAGCTTTTTGAAGGTATGTGTGAGTCAGAGATGCGTGGGTCATTATGCAACATACGAAAGTGTTGAGTAACACGGCAGATACTATATAGCGTTTGGAGGACTTCGACATAATTATAAGATGTGTGCATATTTTAGTACATTATACATGAAACCATACAGTAAAAACCTTGCAAGTGGGTATAAGTGCTTTAGGAGTACAAAATATCTTAATAGTGAATCATTGCTGGTCAGGCCGATTCGTGCACGGAAGAGTCTCGGGCAGTGAGGACAGGGAATGGTGGCAACTGTTGCAGGGTTGGCAGCTCTGCTCTTTTTTGGCTTGCCGTCGCATTTCAGCTGGCACCCTGGTGGACAGTTGATCTCCACTTTCCTCTGTCTTGCGCTGACTGCTCCCATGTGTTGTGATCAATGTTGAAGGCTTTCAACGAGGCTTTGAGTGTGTCGATGAAGCGCTTCCTTTGTCCACCTTGAGAACGCTTGCCATTCTGTAGCTCGCCAAACAAAAGTTTCTTTGGAAGCCTGTGGTCTGACATGCGAGCCACGTGCCCGGCCCAGCGAAGCTGGGACTGCATCAGGACGGTGTAGATGCTGGGCAGGTCAGCACGAGTGAGTACCTCAGTGTCTGGGATCCTGTCTTGCCACTTTATGCCGAGAACCTTCCTGAGACAGGTGGTGTGGAAGTGGTTCAGCTTTTTGGCATGACGCTGGTAAATTGTCCATGTTTCACAGCCATAGAGAAGTGCGGTGAGAACAACGGCCCGGTACACCTTGATCTTAGTCTCTGTGGTGATCCCTCTTCTGTTCCAGACTTTGAGTACAGTCTGCCAAAGGCAGCACTCGCTTTCGCGAGTCTGGCGTTAACTTCGTCATCGATGACGACGTTTCTGGAGAGTGTGCTACCAAGGTAAGTAAACTTGTCCACCACATTCAGTCTCTGCCCGTTGATGAAGATGTTCGGTTCAACATACCGCTTCCCTGGAGCTGGCTGGTGCATCACCTCAGTCTTCTTCGTGCTGATGGTGAGGCCGAAATTGTCACAAGCATCAGAGAACTTTGCAACACTGTGTTGCATGTCAGCTTCTGTAGCAGCATTAAGGGCACAGTCATCGGCAAACAGCAAGTCATTGATGGTGTCTGTGGAAACTTGGTTTTTGCTTGAAGCCTCCTGAGGTTGAAGACGGAGCCATCAGTCCTATACTTGATGCCGATGCCCACGTCGGCGTCTTTGAAGGCATCTGTCAGCATGGCCGAGAACATGAGGCTGAACAGGGTGGGGGCAAGGACACAACCTTGTTTCACTCCATTTGCGACGACAGGAAAGGGGTCAGAGGTCTCTCCGTAGTCCTGGACTCTTGCCAGCATACCATCGTGTAATTTGTACGATGCGATGGCGATGAACTTCCTTGGGCATCCGTACTTCGCCATGATTCTCCAAAGTCCCTCTCTACTTACAGTGTCGAAGGCTTTGGTCAGATCGACGTAGGTGGAGTACAGGTCAGCGTTCTGTTCCTGACACTTCTCTTGAAGCTGTCTAGCAGCAAACACCATGTCGATAGTCCCGCGGTCTTTCCGGAAGCCACACTGGCTCTCAGGTAGGAGGCCTTGCTCGAGGTGTGCGATGAGGCGATTGAGTAGAACTCTTGCCAGGACCTTGCCTGCGATGGACAGCAGGGAGATTCCACGATGATTGTCACAGACTTGGCGGTTTCCTTTGCGTTTGTAGAGGTGCACGATGGAGGCATCCTTAAAGTCCTGTGGCACTGTCTCGTGCTGCCAGATGAGCAGGAACAGCTGGTGAAGTTTTTTCCGTCAGGACCATACCACCTTCTTTGTAGATCTCAGCTGGGATGGAGTCCGAGCCAGGCGCTTTGCCACTGGATAAGAGTCGGGCTGCTCTCTGGATCTCTTTCAAAGTAGGTATGGCGTCCATTTTCTCTTCAACGGGGACTTGAGGTAGCCTGTCAATGGCTTCATCATTGATTGTGGAAGGCCTGTTCAGTACGCCATTAAAGTGTTCTGCCCATCTCTCCAGGAGTTTCTCCTTGTCGGTGATCAGCGTTGACCCGTCAGCACTGAGGAGTGGGGCCAGAGATCCAGAAGTTGTAGGGCCATAGACTTCCTTCAAGCTGTTGTAGAAATTCTTCATGTCGTTCCTGTCTGCAAAGCCCTGGATCTCATCTGCTTTGCTGCTCAGCCAGGAATCCTGCATGAGACGCAACTTTGCTTGGATGGTGCTCTTTACATTTCTCAGACTGTCTTTCTTTGATATTGATGTTGGGTCTGCAAGATGAGCTTTGTAGGCACTATACTTTTCCTCTAGCAGCTGCTTGATCTCCGCGTCGTTTTCATCAAACCAGTCTTTGTGCTTCCTGGTGGTCGACCCAAGGCACTCCATGGCAGTGTTATACACTGTATCACGGAGTGCGGCCCAGGCCGTCTCAACGTCCTGGCCTGTTAGCACTGTGGCATCCAAGCGTTCTTTCAAGGTGTCAACAAGTGACTGTTTGATATTGCTGACCTTCAGCTTGCTGATGTTCAGGCGTTTTGGCGCTTTCACACCCTGTGGCCGTCTCTTGGGTTCTACACGGAGCTTCAGTTTGGAGACGACGAGTCGGTGGTCTGTCCAACACTCTGCGCCACACATGGCCTTTGTGACTCGAACGTCTTGCCTGTCCCTCTTCCTTACGATGACATAGTCGATTAGATGCCAGTGCTTTGAGCGGGGGTGCATCCATGTCGTCCTGTTCGGGTCGGGAGTTTGAAGACGGTGTTGGTGATCAAAGGCCATGTTCCGCACAGGTCTGGAGGAGGAGTAGACCGTTGCTGTTGCAGTTTCCGACCCCATGCTTGCCAATCACTTCTTCCCAGGAGACGCTGTCACGGCCAACTCTCGCATTAAAGTCACCAAGAATGATGAGTTTATCAGCGTTGGGAACAGTGGCGATGACAGCATTCAAGTCTTCATAAAATTTGTCCTTGGTCTCATCTGGGTTGGTCATGGTGGGGGCATAGGCGCTGACAATGGTGGCAAACTTCTGCCCACGGTAAAGAGGGAGTCTCATCGTCATAAGGCGATCGTTCACACCCTTAGGGGGGACCTGCCAACTTGCCAACCAGCGACGTCTTGACTGCAAAACCAACTCCAGCTTCTCTTCTCTCTTCAGGTCCGCGTCCACTCCAAAAGAAGGTATATCCTGCACCTCTCTCACATAACTCGCCTTCTCCTGCCAGTCTGGTTTCACTCAGCGCTGCGATGTCTACGTTGTATCTGGCGAGTTCGTTTGCGATGAGCGCTGTTCGCCTCTGGGGTCTCTCAGAAGCGTCTCTGTCGAGCAGCAGCGTGCGAACGTTCCACGTAGCAAAGTTCAGAGGAGAAATCCTCGTTGTTTTTTCTTTCTTCCTTGTTTTCGACCGCAGTAGTGGGGTCCCCTGCCAACCGCGGTAAGCTGGCCAGGGAGAGTTTGGAGCAGGCAATGTTTGGGACACCTTTTCTAGTCCGCTCCTCATGCCATGGAGGTGAGCAGTGCGTTCCTAAAGAGGGCTGCTCAGTCGCTCAGACGGCTGCCGAGATCCACCGCTGCTCCAGTCAGTGAATAACGACCACATGGCCTGAGCCGCCTGTGTGCAGGTTTGCGGCTACGACTTCCAGTGTACCCACACCTGTCGCTTTGTCGCTCGCCCAACGCCACAGGGCTTTTGGTGGTGAAGGGGATGGGATGGAGGTTGATAGATGACACCATCAGAATCCAGTGACCAGACAAAGTCCAGATGACTGGAGACAGAGACGGATGCAGTGGATGGCCATGATATCCTACGTGTCCTACCACGCCCCTATGCGCTCCACCACGCAATGCTGGTAATCGCCTTTCAGCCCGTTGACCACAAAAAAAAGTAGTTCTTTGCGCTGTCCGCCGAGTCCAGACTTCACACACTGGGTGGACAGGGCCCAAACAGCTGGAGATCAAGGATCAGCAACTGCCACACAACTTTGCGGCATGCTCACAAGAGCGTGTACTATTTGAGCCTGACGTACAGCACCACGTAAGACAGCAGGATGACGGCGCTCCGGGGCCACGAGCCCCACGATGAGCTGGAAGTACGTCCAGGAGCACCAGGTGGTTGAAGCCGCCGGGCGGGAAGAGTACGGTAGACGAGGGCGGCAGCTGCAACAGGGGGAGGTTCGAGGCTGTGTGTTGTGAGGCATATTAATGAATATTACCTTGGTAAAGTTTTGCGGAAATCGAACATACGGATTTGTGGATACGCGAATATCCAAGTATATCCGTAAATCCGATTCGATTTCTGCAAACTTTACCCAATGAATATTTCATTCTTTAATACCTGTCTGTTGTGTATCTGTAATTGTCAATTATTAACCGTGTGTGGGTCTGTCTTATCGCCTCACTTGAATTGGGAAAATTTTTTTGGGTGGGGGCCCGGGCCCTTAAAGTAAAATTTTTTCCAGGGGGGAAAAAAATTTTTGGGGTTCCTAAAAGAGGTTCATCTTAGTGGTATCATGAAGGATTGAGATCTAGAAAAGTGGTCTTATTATAGAGATGTTCTCAATACAGAGAGGTGGTCTTAATTGGAGGATGTACTTGTCAATGAGGTGTGTTCACGAGGCATGTCGTGTGCAAGGTGGATATGTGTGGTAAGTTTAAGTTACGCGCTGACCTCTCATTGCGTGGGTGGGGGGTGGGGTGCTACTCCTGGGACAGCTGGCAGCACAAGCTTTGAAGGTATGTGTGTGTGAGATGTGCGTGGGTGGGCGCACAAGCAAGGTGCGTATGTGTGTGAGTAACACGGGTAGCGGTTCTCAGCTTGTGGGTGAAGTTATTGCTCACCGCGTTTAGAGGACTTCGGCGACACTTGTAATTATAAGATGTGTGCATATGAAGTAGGTGTCATTTGATATAGAACAATTATCACACATTAAAAGAATAACTGAAAAACGACTGTCCTGCTTCTGAATGGATTCAGGTGACTCCATTTGCCAAAAAATATTACTCACAATAGTGAATCATTTTAGCGTCAAATATAGTCAAAGGGGAGTGGAAAATATGTCTGTAATTTTGAAGTCATCTTATTAGTGAGGTGACCCATGGAGGTACTTCCAACTATCAAACATTATGTCAAAAGTTAAAAAAAGAAAAACAAAGCAAAACAAAATAAAAAACAAACAAACAGAAACATCACTAACCTGTATCCGCCCAGCTGCGATGATGTTCATGGCGTGGTGAGGCGTCTGACAGAGGATGAAAGTGACCACGACTGCGACCACGGTGTTGGTCATCCGCCGGCTCGGCCGCTTCACGCGCCGCGCCGCCTTGTTACGCGCCAGCATCTGACAGCAAGTACAGACGTGTGGGCCTCAACATCATGGGAGGGGGTAGGGGTATATAATGGTCTACTATTATGGTTTACAAACACTATACCATACAGTATACTCTATATATGACTAGTCGTATATGACTAGTCATAATAGTGTATACTGTATGGTATAGTGTTTGTAAATCGTAGTAGTAGACCATTATATACCCCCTACGCCATCTCCTCCCATGATGCTGAGGCTCAAGTACGGAAGTACGCTAGCCACGTGGTGGTAAAAGGCGGTGACACGGGACACAGCTCGTACACAGGCAGGGAGGAACCGGGGCAGGAGTGATGTTTATACCACATCTTTGCGAGCTTTAGTTTTACAGGGCAAGGTCTTCGGCCTTCACTCTATATTTTGCGCCATAATATGCGTAAGCGGATATACGTATAGGTAACTATGTAAACATACATGCATGTACGTGTACATGTAAAGTGTTGGCCCCAGAAAAAAAGTGTTCATAAAATGTGGACCTGGAACTTGATTAGCTTATTGTGCAGTAGCTCGTTTGAACATATGCTGCAACTCGCTTACCATGCGGCAAGCCGTGCACACATGATGCAGCCTTACCCGCGTGAGTCTGACGTACAGCACCACGTAAGACAGCAGGATGACGGCGCTCGGGGCCACGAGCCCCACGATGAGCTGGAAGTACGTCCAGAACACCAGGTGGTTGAAGCCGCCGGGCGGAGAGTACGGCCAGACGAGGCGGCAGCTGGAACAGGGGGAGGGTTCGAGCTTTGTGTTGTGTGTATATTAATGAATATTACCTTGGTAAAGTTTTGCGGAAATCGAACATACGGATTTGTGGATATACGCAAATATCCGTATATCCGTAAATCCTATTCGATTTGTGCAAAACTTTACCCAGGTATGAATATTTCATTCTTTGTATCTGTCTATTTGTTTGTCTGTAATTGTCAGTGTGGCTCGTGTGTGGGTCTGTCTTATCGCCTCCGCCAATTGGTTCGCACACCCGCCCACTCATTCACTCAATTACCCCTTGTATCAAACCAACCACACCATTTCTCTTTGTATTTATGCATCTGTTCGACACTTACTCTCAAAAGTAAACGTCATTTGGTTATACGCCCAGACCACACTCTTTGTCTAGGTACTAACAAGGCTAATCACTCGACATCTCTGTACTCGTCTTACGAACAAAAGATAAAGAATGGAAGTGGGTGTCGTCTGCAAGAAACAGGAACACACTTCTCCTTAACTGAATTATTGTAAAATAACTCTGGGTTACTTCCTCCTGTGTCTGGGGTTTATTTCCTTTTCAAACCAGCAGGAAGTAAGCCAGGACAAAAACAATGACAACCGATACACCATGAGTTGTTTACTAAGTATTATATTTCTATTATTCTGGCTGTGTGTTGTTTACTATGGCTCGCACTCCATTATTCGTGACAGCTTATTACCCCTTTCACATATCCAGGGTTTGCCGTTACAATTAGAATGTTCTCATTAGGAATAAAAGTTGGGCACATTAACCACTTGAATGGCATACTTCACAGGGACAAGAGGGTGCTATTTCTATTCCATTTTTGATCACAATTTCCTCTATCCATGTACATGTACATAAGCTTGCGTTCACAGGTTTGTTTTAAAACTTTGGGAGGCATTAGGGCAATTAGCTATTTACCAATTGTATGTTTTGTACAATTCAGAATTCGTCTGATAATCTTAAGACAACTTTAGGCCTATCAGAAACACTCAACGAGTGTCTGGTTCGTTTTTTATAATAAATAAGTTATATCATAACGTTCTCATGTATGATCAATCTCCCAGATTGCAAAAAGCATCCCACAGAAAAAAAATAATATCAAATTCTCATTGTAGTACAACACATTAATCACATCCAACAAAATTAATTATAAAATACAATCATACAAAATATTATACACACAAATAAATTTAAACAAAAATGGTCGACCTCTCGTAGAGAGTGCCTATCAAACACACACATTTTGCTCTGTTTTACATGTAAAGGAAAACCCGAAATGGGTATAGTGAGTCAATGTTCCGTGCAAGTCAGACCATATTAGTAGTGATCGTTTATCATTTTGGATATTTTCCCCATTTTCCTCTACAGTCATATTTCTAATAGAGTTGGAGACGTAAAGATTTTGTTCTTATATGTATTTACCTGAAGCGATTTAAAGCTCCACGCTAAATTTCCCCCCCACTCAAGACAATTTCCGCACAAGAAAAGACTTTAGTTGGCTTGATGGACACTTTGGGGCCAGAAACGGGCTCGTTTTACAGACGTGCATTAAGCCATCAAAATGGACTTTTTACAACAATAAGTATCTGTGATGGCCAAATTGCATGTGCAGTCTTTTTAGTTTCTGTTATTTGATTTGATATTTGAAATGGATTTTAGAAAATTCATTTTAGCAATTCAACTTGGATTTTGAAACATTATTATATAGTTGCGCAAACTTTAAAGCAGCTGGATTTCATTTCTAAAAATACATACTCTGCTTTTCTCTTGGGACATCAGCAAGGACTTAAACCAATCAGCTGTAGATCTAAGTGCTTATGTTGCCAAAATTGCATGTGAAGTCTTTTAAAAGTATCTGTTTTCGATTTGATATTCAAAATGAATTGCAAATTCCTAGAAGTGTATTACAAGAGACGACATAGATATGTGGAAGATGTTTTGCCAAAATTCTCTAAACGTTTTGACAAAATTTTCTAAGGGATATCTATCATGTTAAAAATTAGTTGTAACTGTCTCTTATGACAGGAACTTGACCTAACCAACTACTATCTGCACACATGTCTTTTCGCCGAAATGTTGTGTCTGTATTTTTTTCTTGTCCATCTATATCAGTCTATATTAGTGACACTTCCGGGAAATGCAAAAACCTGGAACATGTTCCTCGACACAATGTGTTTCCTTTTTGATGTCCCGGAGCAGCATGTCACCGAAAAACTGTGTTCCGAGCACATCATAGGCCTCAGCATCATGGGATGGGGTAGGGGATATTATAGTCTACTACTATGAATTACAAACACTATACCATACAGTATACAGTATATATGACTAGTCATGTGTAATATTAACTGTACGGTATAGTGTTTGTAAACCATAGTAGTAGACTATAATATACCCCCACCCCTACTATATATGACTAGTCATATATACGCCATACTGTATGGTATAGTGTTAGTAAACCATAGTAGTAGACCATTATATATCCCCTACCCCTCCCATGATGCTGAGGCCCATGGTTCCTTGTGCGTTGCCCTCCCCTCCCCCCCACCCCGCCGTGCTCTCACCTGGTGGTGCCGAGTTGCGTGTCCGAAGTCTGTGCGTGTAGCAGGTAGGGCAGCGAGAAGAGCGCGCAAGTCACCCAAATGCCGCCAATCACCACCTTACCCACCTACAATGGCCACAGATTAGCCGGCTAGTAGTATAGCTTAAGTAATGAATTGGAGGTTGACCCTTTAGTACTTGAAGTAGTTAATGTAAATTTCGAAAATTGCAGTCTAGAATAATTCACTGGCAGGTCTAGATTTAACAAAGGGATGGGGTGGGAGTTGCACTTAGCAGATCTCACGGGTTTCGTTCAAGTAACTCAACAGCTGACATGCCAAAATTCCCATGAAAAATAAAAATGTTTTGGCAAAAATAGGTGGGGAATGGGGGCGTTCCCTGTGTCATCCCTGGATTTTCCTGTGTACTGCCTGAGATAAGCTAAAATTACAGCAACTACCACAATAATGGCTATAGTGGTAACACACAAATACCGCCGTCACCAACAGCCACATGAAGCTGTTGAATGTAGCAGACAATCGTGCATTCTTACTGAAATGGTGTCAGTATCATTTATAGCATGATACCTAGAATACCTGTGTACATTAGCAATGGTGTCAGTATCATTTATAGCATGATACCTACAATACCTGTGTACATTAGCAAAGCATGCCTTTTCACTTAAATATGATGGCAGCAAAAGATGAAGTGACAATACGTGTATATTGGAGTAGTAGATGCATTGTAGGTGGAAGCTAACCACACATCAATGGAAATAGATTGACGATAGGTTGCATATGCTCACTGATACTTCCGCAACCATTTATTACGTTCGCAGCTCTGACGCAACAGCAACATTAAACTTATGAATTTAGCACCAACCCATGCATTTTAACTGACTACTAGTGTATTGGCGTCTGCACAATCGTTGTCAAGACCACCCAACTACCTTTCATTTCACCACAGGCAGATCCGCACATTCAATGAACAATGCTAATCACCCACACACTCACTCACTCACTCTTTCAATCCAATGACCTGTACCAAATTAGCGTGTACGTGCCACGGAGCAGTGATCAACCACGTACCTGTATCGTGCGCAGGTAGATGAGCTGGTGGAAGCTGGCCACGCACCGGTCCACGCTGAGCGCCACCATGGTGAAGATGGACGCGAACTTGTTGATGTCGCGGATCACGTAGCTGATCTTACACGACACGTTGCCCAGCACCCCGCCTACCGGCCACTAAATGTAGGTAAATGAATACATTCAAATGTATCAGCAATATTGATATGATGATTTCTTAGCATCTAGATTCAGAAGTCAACAAAGCTGGTGGGTTTTGCCTTTGAAACCTACTGGAGGGGGAGGAATGCCATGCGATAGGTTACAACGAGAAATGAAGTTTGTATAGATTTTTCGCCTGCTTGTAGATGATATATGTAAATGTGTAGTTTATGGTTTTATGACTCTGTAATGTAGGATTAAGCAAATCTATATTCATACGTCCTTCACGCATAATGTCTTTCTCATTGATCAGCTCCCTGCAGATTGTACATCTCATCGCAACCGTAGCACAAGCTCGATTATCACTCACATTAACATTCACTTGTCTGATCCGTGGACAAAGAAGACAGCGACTAGGTATTGTTGTACCCTATGGTTAGTAAAGAGAGGTTTCGGTACTAATATTTGTAACCTGGTACACGTAGCTAATCTTTGCCTATCCTCACATTGCAGACAGACAAGACACCAATTAAAGTATATATCAAGCATAGGTGTACCCTAGAGTAAGATCAGTTTATTTACTAATGTTTATCACTTCCCCCTGTGGAGAGAGGAACAATTGTCAAATGTACTAATAATATAAAATAGCCTGGTCTGGGAAATAGCTAAAATGATTAATAATGTGTCCGATATAGTGGGGAGTGGCCCCCGCAACTACCATTGACACCGTATTTGGGAAATGAAGCCTATGGTTCAGGCTAAAAGGGGGCAAACGCCGTGGGTTAAAATGGGTTAAGCTTGATAAGTGCGTGATGATGGCAGAATGAGCTGACAAACAGGCGTCATGATGACATGCTCGCCCACCACGATCTGCTTGTTGGTCTTTTCTTTTAAATGCTCGCTCAAAATAACCCGACAAGACCAACATAATAGCCTGTAAAAGAAGGGAAAAGATGCCAATCCGGATAAAGGGTATCAGTGGCAAGGTCATGTGGTGCTCTGTGGGCGGCTTTCTAATGGGCGAACTTCCAGCTCAATGTTGGGTAAATAAAGAAGCCAGAGCAGGTATTGTATGTTGGTCTATATGTAAAAAGATTTCTTGTATTTCGTCACTCCACTAGGGATCATGAGACTATATTTTAAAGGTAATAGTCGGAAACCAATTGGGAATGTGAGAGTGTGAATCCTTCTAGATCTAACATACATAATCGTTGTTAGATTGACATCAAACAGGTCACTCGTTTTGCATATTCATCCATCATCCATGAACAATAATGTGATGTACGATTGAACTGCAAGAAAAAAAACTTGAATGTGTATATTGATGCCATATTGCTTCCGTATATGTAAAAACCTACAACAAAATATTGACAAGCAAGTTTGTTAAATTGTTGTTTACCACGTTTTTATATCTACTATCAGCAACAACTATAATTGTACATGTAACCCCCTAGAACCGCTGCTTGATTGCCTCCATAATACCTCGTAGAGACAGGAGGCTTACAGTCAGACAGACCGGCCCCATAGCCCCACTATCAGCAATGTATCATTTCTGCTACAGTCTCACATTAACAACTATTGAAAACATCACAGCAGTAGTGTTGCAGCTATCATAAGTTGTCTGATAGTCTCGCAATGAGCGCACACACGGAAAAATGGGAGTATAGCAAAGAATCTGGATAATGAGACCATTCAGATAAGGGTTATTCGGATAAATTAAGTTGTACTGTAGAAGTGTTGCTTTGACGCAGAATCATATGTGTGGTTCTGAGTGTTTTGTGTGTAGTAGAACGTCACTCAGTGGACTGTTTTCAAGCGTTATCATTACATAGAAGTGTCCTATTTATGGAAAGTCCTCACGAAGGATTGTGATTGAGAAAAATTAGTCATATACACAGACGCTATGCCGTCTTAATTTGAGGTCTTACTAGCATTTTATCTGCTATCGTCCGGTAAGCGGTCAGGGTGTGACTTTAAAAAAAGAAAACGGTCAAAGTTTCATTACTGCAAGCTAAATGTGGGCTGCTAAAACTTACATCAGTCAATTTCAGGCTAGCGTAATGGGAATATAAGACCAGAATGTAAATGTAAATGTCTGGTGTATGGTCTTACGTCAACGTTATGTAGGATCAGAAGTGCCTATCAATCAACATTCGCATCCACTTGCATGACCTGTACCTGATTCACGTGTAGGTGAATCGGAGCAGTGTTTCAGTGTTTATTGACGAGTTTGCTCAACACCCATCACCAGACCCGACTGGAAATAGAACTCGACACCTTTAAGGTCTTGTGTTCGAATCGCTATACACTGTGCAAAAGAAGCACGTTGGGCTATTTTCGTTGCAAAAATATCATGATTTTGAATACACCCATCAATACTGACATGGTGGTAACCAAGTGAGTCCAATCACGTACCAACTGCTGTGTATTTGGTGGAGAGAGTGATGTGAGGAGACTGCACGATGACTCCATGCAGTCTAAAGCCAGCCACTTTCTAAAATAGCAACTCTCTATTTCGACCAACCACACTATAAAACATCTTGTCATTTGGTTATCTCCAATATTGGCTGTCTCAAGAATGAGTTTCTATTGTACACATTATCTCTGATGTTGCCATCGATGTGGTGGGCTACTGTTACGTGAGTGTTTGCATAATTTCTAGATCTGGACTAATTTTCAGTTACAAAACTCTTCAAAAGAAAAATGCATGGCGTTTTGTAAAGAGCTTTTGTTGTAATTACACCAAATGGCACATGCAACAGGAGAGCCCCCTCAATACGTGTCTGCAATTAGCAAACCTGGGTTTTAATGCAATCTCTACAGTGAAACCCTTATCTATCCCCATGATAACACCCGTTTCATGCTGGAAGCTTT
The DNA here is from genome assembly GCA_019095985.1 of Streblospio benedicti. Lineage (NCBI taxonomy): Eukaryota > Metazoa > Annelida > Polychaeta > Spionida > Spionidae > Streblospio > Streblospio benedicti. The sequence goes on along the minus strand of CM032665.1, from coordinate 32,665,722 downwards.
TGTTCCCTCCATTTTTATGTATATATCATGCATTTGATGAGCATGCCATTCGTGGACACCTGCCTTAACGTGAACATTTTTGCTCCGTCAAAAGGTGTCCACAAAATAAGGCAGATTTCACTGTCATGCTAAACAAAAGCTAGATGTTTTATGAACTGAACTTATTATGTTGCTGCTGTTGCATAAAACCCATTAGATGTTTTGCACTGGCAGCTTACATGTGCGTTGGGTGCTTCTGGGTATATGTTGTCATCGTGCATTTCACTCACGTGCACCACTGGGGTGTGGGCTTGAATTACAGGAGAAACCCTACTTAAGACTGCCACAGTGGTTGGAGTCACAACTATCATTAGTAGATCTGAGAGTTGGACTCGTGACCGGAAGGTCATCGTTTGATTACCGGTGTGGCTTGGTGTTGGGTGTTGAGCAAACTCATAGGTAACATGTGTACACCGTTCTGTGGTACCTACACGTTAGTTAGGTACCGGTCAATGTGTTGAAAGATTGTGAGGGGCATTGTGTGAGTGATTAGTATTTTGCACTGAATGTACTGCGGTTGGAAGTATGTGATAATAGACATGTGTGCCAAATGACGTGAAGTAAAATGTAAAACGGTGAGAACAAGATTTTAATCATGATTATAAAGCACCACATTTACATTTATTTTGACCAATCGATGACGGCGAAAGTGTGGTCTTAGTCGAGAGTTTCCGTTGTACATAAAGTTACTTAGTACATATGTCTGCATCCAATCAAAAGCATGCTCATTTGCATATACCTCTGCTCAGAGTTAAGAGTACATAACCACCACCTTCATCTGTCACCACTGCACTTGTATTTGAAATGCGATAAGTAGAAAAACGAACCAGTGTTGTGTAGCATTTGTATGATCTCATTGGATTTCCAATGTTATTTGTGGTCAAAATCATATTACACACTTGTCAATGAACTTTGGCAATCTTCGTGCTTTATCAAAGACTAAAAACCATCATCATTCCCCCAATTGACTATGGAGTATTCCTGGTGATTTATCTGCATCCGTATGTGCGTTTAGGACTCATCAGTTGTTAAACCTTGCGTATTCAATCCGTGTGCAATGATGATAGTCATATGTACAGGTGACGAGAGTTACACACTTGTTACATGTTTTCCACACGCCTGTAGGTTGTAGCAACAATTGAATATGGACAGTTTAATTTGTGACAGTGTTTGCGTACTCCTTAAGTAACTGTAAGATAGGTTTGTTGTGGTGTTACAACATTGCAGTAGCTGTAAAGTAGTTGTAGACTCAGCGTTGCCTTCAGTCAGTGCCTCAAGCACCATGTAGTACGCAACAGGGCCTGGCAGTGACACTCACGTAAAATGTACACACAACTTGGAGCACCGACTGTTGCATATTGATGCAATATTTCTGAAAGTTTTGCTATGTGACTTTTTAATAGGATGTTTAATACCTTTAAATAAAATACAAATGTCCTATACATTTTCCACATTTTATGTTCTTTTTTATTTGGTTATTAAGGGAGGGGGTGATTGAAATACATTCTTTTTATTATCTATTTGTTTTACCAATTAACAATTTCATCAATATTACCCAGAATGCCACTGGTTTACACCACTCTGACTAGCATCATGTTATGAATTTCGCAATCAGCGTATTTCAGACTAATTATCTATCGCACAAAAAATACAACCAGGGGTGTGTTTTTTACAGATAAACAAGCAACTCTGAAGCCAATCGGATTATGCGGATGGGGTATTGTTTTATATGATGCTCTTTCCATCGAGAACTACGGTACCATAATAACGATCTTTTTAAGACAAAAAGAAAACAAAAACAAATACAAAACAAAGACAACAAGGTAGATGCGCTTCTACAGAAACACCACAGAGAAATTAATCAGACATTACTCTCAATGATTACTGCCATGCCAGGGGGCTACCTGTGTATATGTAAGCTATGTCTGTTAACGTCAGGGTTTTAAAGCATGTTGCTGACTTCTGCTCATCAGTGTTGTACTTATTCATAGCATTTTAATACCCATCCCTTACTAGTTGCACACAGGTGGGTAGCAGTTACAAGGTAAATAGGTACAGCTCAGGCAACATAATGCTAATGTGAGTCTTGAAAACTATGGGCTATGATGGCAAGTGTTGTATGCTCCCCAGTGGGCTGAGAAAGGCAATATAGTGTGACAAGGATGCGAATGACCTGGTGGGAATGTTAAGTCACTTTAGCATAACAACAGTGAATTATTGAAAGCAAATAACCACATTTATAGTTACAGTAAGAAAATTCCTGCTTCTTCCTATAACCCCCGTCTCAGTTTGACTCGAATCCTTTACTCAGACACTAATATTTGATTTCTTAAGTCTTCTTTTCCTGCTCAACATTAGATAAACAGTCCAGTGGAACGCAGCAGTCAAAACAGAAGAAAATGTTATGAAACCATAAATTTTAAGAGGTATCATTAGATAATGCACAGTCAAACATTTTGGATCAGTATATGGAACAGTCTTGGTCAGAGTTATGTGACGTCACACGTGACGTGGTGTGACAAAAGTATCTAATCCTAGTATAGCATAACCACAACATCAAGACCATCTCCATAAAAAGAACATAATACGATAATTATCAAACCTTCATAATGACACCAGCACGGTTATCCATAAGCAGTCTTAAAAGACCCGTTCTACAGTATGTAAGCACCTTCTGGAATCATCTAGAATTACTGCATAGAACCCCACATGACTTAATTCTTAATTGAAAGTGGAACAATATGTTAGCATCAACAAAAAAGTTGCAACAAGTCTGAAATAATGCCAGGCAATAAGTCGTCCAGGGAAACTCACCATGTACATGTAATACGAGGGTCTGGCATCGCAGCTTTCACTTAGAACCACATAGGAGACTGGTCCGCGATGATGTTTGAAGGTTTGGGACCACAAAAACTTATCTTTTGGTAGGTGATCGTGTGATAGAGATAATCTAGTGGGACACGCATGCACGATGGCTGAATTTCATGTCATAAGAACCTTATATATGCCATTTACTTTGTACTCTCTGAGGCATTTGAACGTATGTGTTCTTTTCATATTCAAATCACGCTTGAATTTCCAATTTGTCAAACATTTTCTTATTATTATGGATGCATTCGTGGTATTTTGTAAACACGGGGTTTTCGTTTTTCCTATTCCACACTCCATCACAGAACTGTTTGATGAGATTTGACACAGATACCGCATCATGTTAGGAGATCCTTTGTTTACAAACCCGATACCACGCAAAATGGATGGGAACGGGAGCACCACCCCCACAAAGGGACCACAGTGTGATTAGATATGTATATCCATGGTTGTTATTTCTTTTATGCCACATCGTCAGTCTATGGGAATCTCTTTTACACTGTACATACCGTGTATGCAGTGTAACGCTATCTACAATAACTTAGCAACTGTACCGTAGATTTAGTAGAACTAGGGTGATGCATATTATCGGTCAAACATTGACATTAAACCATGAAAATACATTCAGAGGCATTTGTTGTGTGCATGCCTTTAATAAGACATTCCTGATACCTGAACTGTCACCTGTCTGCTATTGCAGTCTTTGTTAATTGACACAATGTCTCATCACAGACTTATGAGCTTGAGATAGACTGATGGCAGAGCCATGTTTCCACCCACATTTTGCTCATCTCCTACGGTATTGTGCACGTAAACTGTCGGAGACTATCATTCGTCGATGTCATAGTCTGCCAAGACAGAATAAGGTCATACTAGTATGGGGCTCATAAACTATCATTCCTGCTTACCGTGCATTTTCCAAATGGGACGGGTTTTTCAATGAGTACTGTATAAGAATAGCGTATAAGAGATTCTCGTACACTGACGATGACTGACGAGAACAGAAATAACAACTATGGATCTATATCCAGTTATACTTGTCTACTACAATGTGGAGATGGTGTTCTTATTATTCTATCCATTTTTGAGTGGTATCGGACTTGAAAACAAAGTGTCTCCTAACATGATGCAGTATCAGCGTCAAATCTCATCACATAGTTAATAGTAATTTTAATAGATGTCACTTCCACCTCCAAATTGACTCACTTAAAAACACACGTCAATACACTTTCATTTTAGAATATGATACCGCAGTTTAATAGAGACTAAAACGCAATAACACAATCAATTACTGCATAGAAACATTGAAATTGGATCCTCGATTTTTTTACTGGAAATAGTGTAATTCAATATACATTTTTTAGAGAGTGTGGGCTTGTAAAACCTATTTGGCATGAAATTAAGTGTGACTTGAATGGCAATACACACTCGGTTTCCCATTACATACGCAATACTCACTTATATTAAGCGTGTCCGAGTTTGGCCATGTACTGTACATGCATAAGCTAACGTTCCACTTATTTCATCATCTGAAAGTGTTTCTGGGGAACCCTGATATATTTCATCATTAAGCTGTCCCTTTATGCACCAAGAAGTTCCTAGAAATGTCCACAGGGACCTAAAGATGTTACACATTTTGTCACAATACACATTCTCCATTCAGCATTGTCTTGTTTTCTTTAGATGGGATACAAATAGTTTCCTTGTAGAGGACTATGCTTGCTGCTACCCCTGAATACCCCAATGTGATGTAATGTCATAATTAAGTAAGACCGTCAAAGGCTTTACCTGATTTAATAGGATGAGGCACGTGTTAAAGAATCCGGAAGTCTTTTGCCCATGCACCTTTGATCCACTTGCCATTCATCGTATTGTCCAGACACCAAATTAATTCCTTACTTGGTGCAAGAGTGATTCATTGTAACTAACACACTGCATATAATGCAAATGCGTCACTGTTTACATAATTCCTGATTATGTTAAAGCTATATAGAGTGAGGCACTGTGAGAGGTTGGTATGTGATACGCTAATGTAAAGCAGCCGGTATACCCGGCTGGACGTATTCATTACTGTTTCTCAACACTTCATACATATGATATGTTGGATTTCCTTCTGCTCAATTCAAACATTTAGCCCGGTAGCTGTCAACAAAGTTTAAGGCCAAAACATTTATTATGTCAAATTGGTTTTGAACAATAAATAACGCAGAACGAGAGCTTCCAGCAATCTTGAACAACATTCTGACATCTTCAGACCTCAAACTCATAGATCTAGTGAATATGCTGCATTGAGAAATTTCAGGTGACTTGATCTACCACTTTTTGTTTACAATCTATTTAAGAGTAGACTACTAGTTCATATGCTAACATTCAATTCAATAGACAAAACAAACGTAGTTATACAGAGACCACAATAGTAAATATCAAATTTTTACGGGGGTATATATCATAACGAACGTATAGAATGGACCAGACACGCAAAAGATGGTCTTATAATTGAGATGGTCTCACCAGTGAGTGAGGTGGTCGTATTTGTAGGTTAAACTGAAAATAATTTGACTAGCTTCTACTCACCTGTTGCGTGAACGTGGCCCAGCAGAACATGGGGAGCGCGAGGATAAAGAGCTCGTCAGCAAACGCCAGATTCCAGATGTAGTAGTTGGCCACGGACTTCTGCCGGACTGTCCGGAAGTGACCTGTAACCATAGCAACAAGGATGAGTTGGGTGTGTAACCAAATAACACATCCGGGATTTTCTGAAAGAAAGGTGATCAGGTGATGTGGGCATGATGATTACAAAATTACAGAGGGTAGTAGTCACTGTCTGGCCCATTGTCTGGGCGTGACAAGTAATCACATGAAATTATATAGATGTCGTCGGTGTTGATTGAAATAGGAAATACAGGGTGTGCGAGTGTAAGGGTGCATGTACAGTGTGGGGGCGGATATGCCGACCCCAGAATTCTGGAGGACCATGGAGAAGTAGCATAGAGATGAAAGGAAAGACAGATAACAAAAATATAACAAATACGCATGATGTAGTAAGATGTATCTTTCACGAAACTTAGTACACGATTGGAAACTAGAGGAAAAGTACACAGAGAGCACATCATCGCTAGAACTATGCATTGTGAACAATGACTTACAGTGAAATCAGTATTTGTAAAGTATTGTGTTAATCGCACGAAAAAGTCGGATTTATATATTATATAAGTAAATGCACATGAGTCAATGTAGGTAGATTTGTAAGGAAGTGTCAGGAACAGGCTTTTAAAGTTATTTGAAAGGCCTTGAAATCGAACACATAGTCTTCTGTTCGCACCAGACCAGTCATATGTATATGGACAAGCCCTCTATTGAGTAGTTCACTGAGCTAACCTTTCCTACGGCTAATACACTTTCATACTTGACCAGTATCACAATTGCGTAATGCCATTAGGCCTGTTGCCGGCTTGATACTATTTTTGGCCTCGTATAGCCTTTATCATCTAGTCTCTTTGTTCCTGAAACTCTATCACGTCGAGTGCTCATGCTACCCGAGAGGAGGTCGACGTGCACTGGCCCTCTTTATTTTACAATTGATCCATGTCCTTTTCCTGATAGTGACACTAACATGCAGTGTTGAGTGTCTTTTGCCGAGTCAGTGCCAGGAGTGGGCGGCTGTTTTAAAAGACTAGGCGTATGGCGGATGATCATGTCGCCAGTAATTAATGTTAGATCATGTAGATCATCAGTACCGATCAGGTAACAAAAAATTATAACTCTCCAAAGTGCAGATTTATCCCCGCATGACTTATTGAGTCTGTGGCAGTGATAGAAAGCCTATTAATTTAAGTGGGAGTAGGTGGTGTCAATTACTATGAAAATGTATCCTAAGGCATTCACCCAATAGTTTCATTGTAAAAGTTGTAATGCTGAGTTTCAAGATAAAACCACAAATGTCAGGCAAGTGCTATCTAGAAGGTGAAAGAGTGAGTCATTTGGGCAGAGAGTATACGTATTACTTACATGTAAGTACAAAAGAACTCTTCCACCCCTACCCCCGGGTATAATTCATGTAAAAGCTGGATGAACTAGATCAAATGAGTGCATAGAGCATAGAATCCACAGCACCACTGGCACAGCTTTGACGCCTATACAGCGTCGTCTGTTTTCACGCCTTGATCACTCACACTGCCTTTACAAGTATGCGTATACTTGTGATAACATTATTACTGGGTGAAAAGTGCCCAGAGAGCACAGCGTCACTAGAACAACAATGACTCATGGGCAATAAAGCTTTTTAATGTTACCGTGTGAAGACTGCAGTAAGTTTTTTGCACTCAGCGTGTAGTATAAAAACACACATACAGAAAGAAACACTCCTTATTTGAGATGTTTGATGCAGGCACTACTTGAAGAGATGAGTATATAATGAACTTGCTACAGATTATGATAGTTGGTGGGGGTCGCGGTGGGGGTGGAGGACCCCCTAGATATATTATGACTTTAAAGGTGTGGTTCTGGCGGTGGCGTTTATAACTGTACAACGTATTTGGCCATAACTAAGTGTCGATTCACTCACAGTTGGAGTGCATACAACAAACTCGTGCCATCTGTATGTATTTTGTAACAAATCAATGTTTTCGGGACTCTTGCAATTCCATCAGTTCTGTTTATCCAATAACACCAACGTTGGACAACCTCCCTGACCTGTTTTGTTTACAAACAGTGCACATACATAACGATCTCTTCAAGTTCAATCATCTGCGTGGGCGAATTTCAGCATCAGTTGACGTCTGCCTAACGAGGTAGAAATGAGCAATTTCTCCACGGATGTTTACCCATAAGGCCGTGAATTCATTATGCCATGGCGCTTACAGCTTGATACAAGCACCGATTGCTTAGGTTTTGGGAGGTGGGGCCCACGGTGGGGAGTAATGTGGCAGTGATAGATCCAGAATGTTCTTTCGCCCGATGTTCGTCATTTTGACTGTTTTTTTTTGGAGCAAGTGACTCATAAAGGTGGTTTCCTAGTTCCAAACGGCTCAAGAGATTTCACATATCACTATTGCGTCTTCAAACATCCAACTAACTAAAAATACACAATATCACACTTTTTTAAAATTATTTTGCCCAGATTCTTGTTAACTATCTTGCTGACCTTTCCCACTACAATTCCCTTTTTGTCAATATATCTTCCCAGATACTAAGTGGAGATACGAAATCGATATTTCCTCCCAATTATGTCACCCTGCTTCAGTATTTCCCCCTCTTACCATATTTCCAAATAACCCATTCGAAAGACATGCGTATGTAAACGGAGGTGGGGGGGGGGGGGGCGTTTCAAAAAGTCCTAAACCGGACCCAGACAAACTACACGAACTAATTTTCAGACGCAATGTGGTACTCTAACCAGTAAATGCCAGAAATCCAGTCGAGAAAACACTCAGGCAATCACATGTAGGCGGCAAATGTTAATCTAATGCACTGCTCCCGAGTGTACATTACACGCTTGCCACACAGCTAGCACAATGTTTAAAGCAAGGTGTACGTGCTTATGTGATCTAGATCTAAAACAAATACATCAATGCAATCGGGATCCTTAGTACACTGTAAAAAGTTTAATGGTATCAAAGCAATCTCCTTTACATATACCCTGCGTCTAATATGCATGCGATGCGTAATCACACAGTCAGATACATGGACACACGGGGCGGGGGATTGCAGGGAACGTAACCCCCACCTTTCATTCATATCCAAATACACTGATACAGTAGACAGGTTTTCAACTTTTTTGCATATTCGCGCACTATCTCGCATCTAGAATCTAGTATCTACCGTAATTGGCCAAGTGACTGTAGCATAAAAGTAATTGGCGTGACTACCTAACCACTGGTTGGGTGGGTGATTTGAAATCAGCAAAACTATTTTTGGCATCTACTTGTCCTGCAACGAGTCTCTCTCTACCGTGACAGATCCGAATCAAGATGCCCTACAGGGTTGAGCCAGACTAGCTGCATATGTGATGGCTTGTATTGCTGCCTGTATAGGCCCAAGTCGTTAAGGTACACGAACTGGCTTGGCTGAAGGTTCTTCGCAGAGGCACCACGGTTGTTTTGCCATAGCCAATATAGCTAAACTATGAGTGTTGAATGTACAATTCAAATTGTCGTTCAAATAGTTTTCAATTTCCAACTTTTCATCTGTATCTCGTCACGGTCGTGACCTCTTGAGCCAGAGCCATGTGTGTTTCCAATGGTACTGTTAATTGCGTGGAATATAATTCTTGGATATCCAACAGGAGGCTGTAGTTTGAGTTTGAGTTTGATTCCTTTGAACATGATGGACATATTTGTATTCCAAGCCCAAGGTCGCTCCATTGACAAACCGTACTTCCACAATGGAATTTCCAAAAGTGTAGACGATTTGTACACTTCAGTTTAATTTGATATGCAGTAAGACAGGTACCGTGTCCCAGTGCATAAAGATATACGGGTCAACGCTGATTCGAACTTTTACCTGTCTATTCCTACAGGAAAACAATTACAAAGAAACGCAAAAACAATCTTGATATGCGGAATCCTACCTTGCAGGTGAAAGTCGCACGTTTGGCCGAAGGCCTTACATGTGTGACCTTTTTCATTGGTTGAAATCTTTAGAAATGGTCCAGGAAAAGCGCATGATTCGAATGAGGCGTTATTGATAATCACTAACGTTAGTGAAGTTGATAATCCACAAATGTGATATGAGGACGATGGTCTTATTCATCAGAATGAAATCATGACTAAAAGGATTTGGCATCCTTCTGGGTCTAAGTGTGTAGGTGTGTGTGCGTGTGAAGACATCTATGGCTGCTGACAGGAAACAAATGTTAAGCTGTCACAGTGACTTAAAAGATGCCCACTAAAAGTCATTAAAAGGTTTCTGTTTCCTGGCACACTTCGACATTTCTTTATATTTGTGTCTAGTGACCGTCAATTGGCCATGTGGTATTTTTTCTATCGAGGCACACACGGTTGACACTAGTACACCGCTACAGTCTTGGGCACCCGCACCAGTATTTGTCTATATAATTATTAGAGTATTAGCAATTGATGCACTATTTGCAAATACTAAATATCATGTATTCAAAATGCTAGCAGTTACACACATAATCACTGACGATGTTTATAAGGTTACAATTAGTTATTACTAGTTATTCCATAGACTTAGACTACAAGTTTTTGCAAAATTTAAAAGCTAAACGTTGAAAGTGTTCAATTCCTGTGGACTTTTTTTTGCATATGAAGCGCAACAACTTACATGTATAATAATAGTTCGAATTCAAGCAGATGCATACTCAACACAGTATGTTAGATAAGTTTAGAACAATTGTTCGCGGTATTCCTAGGCAAGTCTGATTCTAATGCGCCGTCACTGGTCACGTTGTAGCACATAACAAACACATGTAATAATATAGTTATCGTAACCAATGACTGCTGTCGCCATTTTCAAAACATCTCTCCGCCAATGTCAAGGTTTTTTTCTAGTTTTACAAAAACAAAAAACAAACAAAAAATCAACAACAACAAACAAACAAACAAAATCATAAGTATTAAGTATACTCATAAATTAATTTGTTTCCTTCGGATATTGAAATACTTTACTTACTCTGATAATAGACTGACCCCGAAAGCAGACAGATGTCTTCCACAAGGCAATGACAAGTCACCTAATTGGGTTAACGTGTATGTGCTATTTATGAAATATGCATATCCGGATCCGCTATGTATACGTGTTAATGGCTAATACAAATGGACGTAAATTTCAGTAGCTCAGTTAGCCAAAGTCAGATTTATTGCCTGAAAATTACGTGAGCTTCACAGTATGACTTACGTATTTTGGTCACCTTCGCAGTCAAATGGGGGAGGGGTTATCAATGTACATGTACATATTCTCCCATCATATTGTTTCCACTATTCATGCTAACTAGACAAGGCATACCTGTAACAAAGACAAGTAATGTCTTACCTACTCATTGTGAAAAATGACGCTCACAATTTATCTGAATTCACTCAATATTACAAACCCAAAATGGTGCTCAACATGACAGTCAATACCAATTCATGAAAATCAGTAATAGCGTACGAACCATACAAGCACCAATACCAAGAAAGGCACATCTTTTCATTTATGTTAAAAAAGACGCAGTAAATTTGGTCACAGGTTGGTCTATAAATACTCTTTTACTATTTACAACAAGCAATCCTGGTTTCTCTCAGTGAATACTAAAAACACACACATCAAAATCTGTTTTTACATTTTACAGACCCAAACCTTGTCATCTCGAGATGAGCAACATAATAGTCATTTTTTGGGCCTTGTGAACACAAGAATGAATGGGTATTGGATACTATAACAAACTGGAAACTGTACTTGCATTGCACGGGTCTTTAGAGTCCCCCCTGTCCTGGCATCTGCCGTCCAGCATCCACCACTGAACCACTGTTCTAACAGCCACCTCCCACAACACCTTAGTACAAAATTGCCAATACCCCGTGCAAATCATGCGCACTCATGATGCTTTCCAAAGTTGGCTATGGCGAGTACAAAAACTATTAATAGTGGCACACTACATAGCACTGAAACCTTAATCAACTTCTATAAATATTAAGTATAATACGGATAAAAAGTTGTTCAGATCCATATAACACTGAAGCTGGATAATTTGAGAAAGGGAAGTACATACAGCACAATGCCTTATTGTGTATAAAGACAGTGCTTCAGCCGTGGGTCTGCCGCCGACGGCTACATCACGTACATAGCACGCACAGCCCTAAAATTGATCCAAAATTACCACTGACGACCATGTTCACCAGATTTTCATAACTATTTGAACGTGACGTGGACGTCCTATTGTATGTGACCAGCTCTTTATAAGCAGAAAAAAAAACGACCGCGATCACCGGATGCCTATTAACCTGGGTACACCGATTAAACTTGCAGGAGATGTGGCTTTTTTAGGGCATCTGCCAGCTCATTAATCACTCTCATCTCCGCCACATCGTTACCCCCGACGTTCGAGCCATGAATATTTAACCGCTGTGGTTGAGAATCCCTACTACTTAGTCAGACAAGCTTTGATTCTTTAAAAAAATCACGTAGACAATTGTGTCACATTGCACTCTAAAGAGACTCATATTGCCATCTTCAAAAATGTGTTATTTGATAAATGCTTCAGCCTGTGGTACTCTAGGGACCTAAAGACGCTGACGTACGATTTCATTTGAGTCAAGAGATTTGGCATAGCACTTTTTACCGACACATCATTTTACCCGCCTCTTCCCACCCCATCTTCATGTGATAAAAATAAATTGATTAATTTATGCACACTAATTTTCCCTAAATCGTTATCGTTGCATCATTAAAAAAATCAAAAACAAAATCAAAACAATTTGAATCGCAATAAATGCCAACTATTTACAATGCCATTGTAACATTTGAACTACACGTATCATACATTGCTGCACCCCACCAATCCTTCTCGGGCGCAACCCCACCCCCACCCCCTCCCCCAACAAAAGGCAACTGCATTTGGTGACATTTGCAGAGATTTGATATGTGTATGAAGTAAAATATCCGTACACTTTGCTCACATCAAAGCCATGTATGTAATTGCCTTTGCCCCAAACTCTCAAGGACATAAACAACCGTCTCTTCAAAATGGCAAACAATTACTGTTAAATCAATTGATGCCGGCCATGTTGCGTATTGATGTAACTTGTGAGCTACCGCATTTTGCTCCATCCCACAACCCCCAGACACATCAAAAGCCGTTCACTCAGCATAACAAATGGCCTCTCACGCACCGTGGCAAGATATGAATGCGTCCCATCGCACATTTGTTTCAAGATGTCTTCCCCTCAAATGTTTTTGTCACATAAATTACAGGGTAAAACACATTTTTTTTGTCAAAGCTATTTATCTTCTACATTGAAAATGTTTTAAGTAAAAGTCAGACGCATAAGAGACTTTTTTTTCGAAACTTCATTAAAGAAAACAAAACAATTTGTGTTTATTTGTGTGAATGTGGACTAAAATAAGGTTGGCGTGTTTTGCTGTAAACTGCAAAGAATCATTTTGTACTTTGACAAAAGGCCTATTTAGCGTGGAACCCTTGTAACATAGCTGATCTCGGGAAATGGCGAGTGCTGCAAATAAAGCTTGGGTAATTAACTGATTGGCCTTTAGCAAGACACATGGTTAAACAGAATACGTTTGAACTGAATAGTTTTAGTGTAGGATTTTATTTTAATGTCTTCTTTTAGCTTATCATCCATTTCTTGCACTCATTAGTGTGGGTGATTAGCACTAGGAAGCAAGTTCTGAGCTCACTCCGAGGATGTGGGAAAGAACACGTACTTGATGTAGAAGTAAAATAGTCCACTGAGTATGCCTATATTCATACATACGTAATTATGATGGCGGTGCCTTTGTCACTGTTGATTACAAAAGTAATTAATCAAGTTGAGTTCCATTTAAGAAAAGCCACACTAATGTGTAACTTATCACTATCTAATTGGCGATGACACCTGTGTGTCAATGCTATGAGAACAATAGCAGATCTGATAAAGTGAAACTGCATCTAACGGGATCATAGCAGACATGCCCAAACCCCACGAAAATGAAGTATTTTGGTGGGGGAAAGGGAGAGGATCATGAGCCCACCAACGTCTACCCCCGAATCTGCCTATGGTTTCATAACATATATGCAGTCATATACTCACCTGCGGCGTTTGTTTAAAGTGATCTCGACAGACGTGGTGTTTTAACGAAATTTTGTATTGGAAGGACGAAACATGTAATGGTAGTAGGATACAGACACTGGTCCGACAGAAGTGACCTTTGAGGTTCTACTGTAAGGATTCGGGTTGGGGGGGGGGGGGGGCATAACGGTTGTTCTGTTATACTGAGCCTATTGCAGCTGCTATTCGTTACCCGTGCACATGGTCTCATCACGACATACATGTACATGTATTATGCAGCGCAACATTCAGCAGCAAACATTTATTTTATAGCTTAACCTCGCATTGTAGCGATGATAGATGGTAAGCCAGTTAGGGTGTCAGAGGGTGAGGAGGGGTGGGGAAGTGATTAGGCTAATGGTCAGTGATATTAGAGAGGCTTGAAAGGGGGTTGTTTATGTCGGTGAAATCAGCATGATAGAAAACAATAAACAATGTGATAATGAGATAAGGGCGGGAAATGTGGTGGGACAATAGCTGTGAGAAACGCGAAGCCAGATTGTCGAGGTAGTCAAACAGAGGCATTATCCAGGTCCATAACACGGGGACTCTGTGAACACATTTGCTGCAGATTATGGCTGTTCTCTTGAGCATTGTGTTACGTGGTGTGAAGCCTTAATTATTCTGCCAGTTTTCATTGTATGAGGCGCGTCTGATCTCATTCAATGATTCCTGCATTGTGACTTGCCAAGGACTCATTTAGGATGCTAATCACTGTACATTAGAGCCTCCAATTAAGATTGTGAAACCCCTAGGTGGGTGTTGAGCAAAGTCATCACTAACCGGTTGCACGTTGCTCTGTACACAGCCATGTTAAATACGTCTAGGTATAGGACAGGTCAGTCGAATTGGTGCTAATGTGAGTATCTAGTATCACCAATATGGTTGCCAGTTCATGTGCGTTTGTTTCCCAGGTAATTGAAAAATGACAATATAGTGCTCGAGGTCAGGTGCATACGTATGTGTAAAATGGCGGAGTTTGTGGAAATTAGACTGTACAAAATTTATATTTTCCAATTTGCAGGGCATACATACATATGATTTGAGAGGGAATTAGACAAATGTGTCGATAACATGAACATACATGGGACACGACACACCATTCCAGGGTTTTGCCATCGCCAACTAAGTTAAGGGACCAATATGTGGCAACAAATTCCAACGTTTTATTTTGCCAAAATGTTTAGCTAAAAGTATATAGATATTGGGCAAGGGGAACAGTTTGTTTGGTCTTCTGTGTTTGTATGAATGGTAAAGTATCCGGTAAAGCATATTAGTCTATTGTAACATTGAGATTCTGGCATAGATAGTCGCACGTGATTCTAAAGGGAGAATAATGCATCGAATGTGAGTTGCTCATCTCGTTTCGTAGTGTAAGTACAAATGAGTTAAACCTCATAACTCTCAGGCTGCCGCTTCCAATAATTGAAACTTCATCCTGCAAGATATTATATACATGCATACACGCGTTTTGTCACATATGACAGTTTGTGTCAAGGTTCTGCTAGGCTTCTTTTCCTGGAAAGAAACACCAAGGAAGCCAAGAAGTACACGTATGCCTCATAAATACTTAATTTCATCAAAATCGCGAGAGTGAAAAAAAAACCCCGCACACTACAGTGTTTATTCTTATTCGCTAATTGTTATCACACGTTAAATTTCACCCCGCTGACCATTTCTACGCACCCTGAATAACCAGGGTATATTAGCCACCGAGTGTTTCTACGATTCGTGAAACCTCAATATTTAAGCCCCGACTGCACAGTCTCTATGTGAAATTTCCACATTAGAATGCAAGGTACACTTACTGCGGCCTCTGATGTAGACCTTGTCCATATTGTTGCATTCTCGTATAACTCAGGAACTGTGCAGTTTTTATCACTGAGGTGGCCTAGGTGTAAACCGGCGAAGTGCACACACCCCTTTCTAAAGAAAAACTGGATCTGCCAGTGATGAGACAAAGTGTCATTAAACTAAACTATAATGCCTGTTTTCGGTTTCAATCACCAGGAACTTTGTACTCTAAAAAGTACATGTTAGATCCACCTTACAGTATCATACAGTGAATCTTCTGTTTTCTGACGACGCCCAACGTTCAAGATGTTATGGTATCTGACAAATGGAGATAGCATAAGCCACAATATTTCACTAACATATGAGTATCAGTAATTCCATTAAAGTGTAATTATGATACTGATAGAACTGTTAACACTAGTTAATTGAATTCCATAAAACATAGCAACAATATGTGATGATAATGAACACATAATTGAAGGAGACGAGAATAGACAAAACAGACAGTAAACATTCACCATGTGGACACCTCAATAATATGGACACCTCGCAACTAGGGACACCTTTTATTGTCCATACATAAATGTTTGCCAACTAGGGACGCCTCAGCAATTGTGACCATATTTCCTGCTCCCATTAGTGTCTATAATACCAAGGTTTATTGTATTTTGTACCTATTCGTGTTTTTGCTCGACGTATATCACTAGAGAGTTGACTCTAAAACGTGTGCCCCTCCCCCGCCCCCACCCCCTTACACACATTTCCGAAACCCTAGGTCTGCTTGATAGCTCTAGGTCATACAGCCACCTTCAATAATGTAGTTCTTGTATATCCTTACTATCTATTATAAGCACATCTCCATCCAGTATGTTATCGGCGAGGGTGCATATGAGTAGTTTTAATTCATAAATACTAGTAATCAGTAAGTTGATAAAGGATTAGCATACATCTCCAACTCATTCCAAGTGTAAATATTGCACATAAAATAATGTGTTAAGAGATCAAACTACATCAAGCATAATAAGCAAATATTGTTTTCTACATACAAGTCAATATTGACCGATGCACGGTGACGTACAACTTTAGTTGACAATATCTGTTTGCGACACATGCATTTGGCACCATGATCGTAGATCATGCAATAACCTTGGTGAGGTTATCTGTTTACAAAAACAAATCGATAGTTTTGAAGGAGGGAGGTAGAAATGACGGACAAACATCGGTCATCTTTTCAAGGCTATGTTGGTCTATTGATAATGTGACACCTTGTTGTTGCTTCACCTTGTTGCTTTATTTTGTATTCATTGTATGAGTCTCGTTTGGGTAAATAACTTAGGGTGATTTACCATGCTCTCAAGCATACCTCTCATAATCTTTCAAATAATGTAATGCCGTGCAATGGGACTTTCTCCCAGCACCAGGAATTCTCCCGAGATCTCTATTGGCTCCGTGTCACGTTGAAGAAGGTATTTGGAGAGGGATAAACGTTACAAGGGATTTTTGGGTAGAAAAAATATTTAGCAGCAATGTCTCTAACTCAGCCAGTTCGTATGTTTGCACCACTTTGAGAATCAGATGTCAAGACATGACAATCTAACATCTGAAACCCAGAGTGGTTTGCACTCACAAACACTTCAAAGTTCTACATAGGTAATTTTGTAAAACATTGCAAGATTCCATACACAATGGTTGCGTTTCTATCAAAACCTATCGGTACTAATTAGTTTACATTCCCACACCGCCAATACTCTTTGTTTGTAAATACCAGCATTTCTACCATTTAGACATTGGAATTGTAATAAAAAAGTTATCACAATAAGTAAAATTAATCCATCACAGTGTAAAAAGGTCCATTTCAACACAGATTTACAGAACACGGTGATATTATAGATATTAAATTGCCTATTAAACCGACAAAAATATAATAATACTAAAATACGATAGTAAAGCATGACACATCTCTGCCAATGGCTAGGAAATATTACCTTTGGCGAAAACAATTACCCAATAAAAATGGATTTCATATATATATATTCAAACATGGCTATGTGATATTCGTTTCATCTAATGCATGTGTAACCGGAAGTGCTTTCTGATGATGACGAACAAAGAACTCATAACCCAAACGGAAAATGAATCAACATTTCATCATCAATCATCCTTATTCATTCTGTAATGGTGAATGGCACAATACGTTAGAGAAGTTTCGTGTTTTTTCTATTTCATCATTAATCAACCTAATTCATTCTGAGTGATACAATACGCTACAGCTAAGTTCTAACACAGAATTCATCTCCGTATGAGCAGGGTTATACGCTGACAGGTGGTTTGGCACCTGGTCATTTTCGTCTGTCATTAGTATTGTTTTTTTCTGTGGTTAGCATAGTCATGATTCTCCAAGCTATATTTCATTTTGGAACCACCGCAATACCGCCGATACTGTAAAATTGATAATAGCTAACATTAACCATCACTTTATCAACAGCATGCCAATTCTGTCATCAAAATGGACCGCAGATGCATTCTCAGTTTTTTATCATGCCAAGCATGCGAATTGCAGTAACTAAAGCATCTAATGTTAACCATAGCATCGCCCGATAGAAGTGGCTCAAGTACATTCCACAAAAAAGTTAAGACAGCCACATGTATTGGCGTGTATCCACCGTTGTATTGGCTTCATATCGCTGCCATGGCTGAGCAATACTGTAACCCCCATTACACATGGCAAATGGAAGCTCAAGAAGACGCCACATTTGTCATTTCAGGTTGGATCGGCCGGAAAGGCTCAACAATCTGAAGATGAAGGAGATCGAAGCAGGCCAAAGTCACCCGGTGTTGCAAACCGTCAGAGCTCCAGATGTACCAGAAAGTCTTCGAGACCATCAAAAAAGCCAGCGGATGGTCCATATTGGCAGAAGTATTTCGTCTGCTGCATCGTGACCGATGGTAAATGATGTGGCGACCCTTATTGTTTGGAGCGGTTGACCCGACAACCTCAAGAAACTTCAGACGACACAAGCTTTAAGTAACATGACTTTAGACTGCTCCATTTGCGCTGTAGATGCTCTAGGTGGCCTTCCCGACATGCAAACCGATGGTCTAGATTAGCTGATAAAAAATCTATGCTGAAGCTAATCGGCCAAAATACACCAAACCACTTCTCAAGAGAGATTTTGCAGAAACTAGAGAATTGGCCAGACATCTCCCGATTTGAAGACTGATCACACACAATCATCCCCAAATGTTATACGCACAGGGAACATTACGCCGCAAGGGCTGTCTACAGCCAGTCTACGACCAAAAGCGTATGGAGATCGTAAAGATCCGTGAGCGTGAAGTGCGACAAAGGCAGCATTTTAAAGACCGTACGATGGCCGCAGAAGATCACCCTACGTCATGGTCTGACCGTAAGGAGGCAGTGCGGAGACCTTACGTTAAACGCAGAGGATTTATCCGCACGTTGTCGGCACAAACACAGTACTGGGGCCATTCCCCGTGTTCCCTGTGTCGACATACTCACAACTCACGGAGGCCGTGATTATGTGCCCATACCCTAAAGATTGTCACTGCATTGGGAAAACGCCGTAGACGCCGCAGGCCTCAACACGCCTTGCGGCGAATACGACCGCAGGCCTCAACACGCCTTGCGGCGAATACGACCGCAAGGTCAAATGTGCCCCTCGCGTTATCGGGAGTTATCAATATATATCTCAACGTATTGATTTGGAAAACCCCTAGTGGTTTATTATAGTCGTTTTAAACATTCTATTAAAATACGTGGTTGAAAAAGGACATCTGTGTGCCTAACATATAGATTAACTCTATTATCTTTTATAGCCAATTCACGTCTGAAATACCAATTTTCTACTATATGCACGAGTAAGCCAATACTTCTACATCACAGTAATAGCTATAAAACTGTGCAGATTAAATGTTGGGGTCAATACCATATGCCACTTCGTCGATTACCTTCCATTTTTGCTTTGAAGGGCATTGTTTTGAATAATGTGATAATATACACCGCCACAGGGTGTTAGTATATTTGCATTAAAAGACGCTTTGATTTGAGGAGACCCTTCTAACATCTACGAAGTACGGATATCAATAATGACAGTAGCAAAAGTTTGACATGTCAAACTTTCATTACGGCCAATTTAGTCCTACAGCTGGCAACTTTCTATGTGCATTTTAGGTCCCGATAATTTCTCTTCATTTTTTATGTATTAAACATGAGGGCTTCAAGAAAAACGAGGGTGGACTTGCAGCTACCCAGCAGAATTTTCAAAATTCACGATGCCGTCCAAAATGGTTGCCATATAAAGGAATTTATAAAAGAATGGCTTTCTATAAAGTTCAAAAGAGAAAATAATTGCCATTTTTATGGTATACATCTCAAAGTATGTCCATTAAATGAATTTATAAGACTATTGTAGGCTGTACGAGCCAGTTTACAAGGCCTATATATCAGATTATGGCGTGCAGAGCGTGTTGCATCATTTTGTAGTAGAAATATGTAGATGCATGCACTGTCATTCCAATAGGTTTTCAAACGGACACCCACATAATTTTGTGAGTTGTCCGTTTAAAAATATGTCGGAATGACCGCACCCACATCTAGTTTGTTCTATACATCAAGACATTTTCACCAAAGAATTTTATTCATATATATTTTATTACATGGACAGAATTTTAA
Source organism: Streblospio benedicti (assembly GCA_019095985.1). Lineage (NCBI taxonomy): Eukaryota > Metazoa > Annelida > Polychaeta > Spionida > Spionidae > Streblospio > Streblospio benedicti. Next base: position 32,645,562 of record CM032665.1, on the reverse strand, counting down.
AAAAACATGAACATTGCCCAAAATTTGTTATCCTACTGTTTCCCACTTTTTTTTTTTGCCCGTTTTTTGATTTACATCACAATTATCACTAACAGGATCCTCGAGTGTTAAAGTATGTCCTGTCTTCTTATTATGATAAAACAATTTTTTTCGTGTAGGAAAACATGGCTTTACATACATTTTGGTGATTAATTATGGTAGTCTTAGGCTAATTATCACCACTATGTCTGTTAATTGTCTATCATTGCATAAATAATAATTTTTATCACATTAAAAAATTACTTTTTCGTTTGCGTAATGGGATCAACTGTCTTTATAGCAGTTTACCTCACTTGTCTCAAAGTTGACCTTAGATGACCTAAAAACCCAGGTATAGTACTTAAGTCAACTCAGAGCAGTTGACCTCAGTGAACTCTAAGTTGACGTTAGGGTCAAGTTAATACTGAAGTCACATTTAGGAACTTTAACCGAAGGATCAACATATATATTATAGCGTGTGTGCAATTTTTTGGTTAACCACCTCAACCCCTCCACCACCCTTTTTAGGTTATGCAGCAGTTTTGTTCACCTTTGATAACATACATTTATCTTTGTTTGAATACATTGTTCAAATATGTAAATACAATAGTTGTTTTCTCAGTGTGTGGGGCGACATGAGTTGGTTGGTGTACTATACAAGGGTTTGCACGTAGTTCATTTAAACCATTTGTATGTATTTCGTATTTTATTATATGCTTAAGAATCACTTGGGTGCTACTCTAAATATAACATCATTTAGTAGGCCGATTATTTGCATACATGTTTAATTATGTATTTTACCACCTGTTTTTGTTTACCATTTGTATACATATTTGCATATGCATAGTATTCCAAAGTTATTATAACTGTCATCTGGTATGTCACCCTTTTCCTCATTTTTCATTTAGCGTAAGGTTTTTTTATTTCAACATACATGTAATTTGTGACATCATTTATGATATGGGTACTAGTAGTCTAGATTTGCATTAGTTCAATTCAACCAGATTTGTGTATTTGTTATATGATAATTTGTTTGTAATGCTTGGGTACTATTGTCATTGTAACATCATTTGGTAGATTCATTGTGTATATATTTTAATTGTTGTCCCCCAACCAAGGCATATGTTTTTGTTTAACAATTTGTATACATATTATCATGTGCATTGTATCACAAAGTTTTTACTTTTTGTTATCTGTTATGTCATGCTTTTCCTCTTTTTGCCCACTCAGGTTTTAAGGTTTTTAAGGCAGACTTCATTTAGCACAATGTGCGTCTTTGTTTCCCCACCTGTTTCAAAATAAACAATTGTCAACTTCAGCCAGTGTAAATGCTTACATATCAGCTGAGTTGACACTAACAACAACCCGAACGTTTTATTTTTCAAATTCTTCTCGTCCCGTTCACAATTTACTTTATCATCTCTGGGTGAAAACTAGGTTTACAATCTTAATAGACACAAACTAAAAATATGCTTTTTTTAGATTTTCATGATTCAAAAATGCTCTATCAGTCTTAAAAGGCTTTGTTGCATGCACACCAATATAGTTTGTCATAATACAGTTTATCTTCATCTTGAACATCTTCCATTGCATTTTTAGCTTGGTTATTTTTGTCACTATCTCCTGCAGCTGCGCATAAACATACTGTGCATCATAAACTGCCTCCAGCCGTTTCATTTTGTCTTCAAGTTCCGTCATTGCACACCAATCAGCTTCTTTATAGTCTTCCATGGCTTTTAATCTTTCTTGACGATCTTTTTGTTTTTTTCTCTTTGGTTCTTCTAGTTATCTCAGCTGCACGTTCTTCCAATTTCTTTTTATATGCTTGAACTCTACGGTCTCGTTTTTCTAACAAAAGGCCACAAGTGCTCGAACGTTTTCACTCCTTTCTTTGTTTTTGTCTCGTGGTTTCTTATTATCTTGTTCCATTACCCTTCTATTATAACGGTCGCCAGCACATCTTTGTGTCATGTTTCTCAACCCATACATATGATTTGCGGAGTGCAATAACTTTCCCAATAGCCATAAAAGGGACCAACAACTTCTTCATAGTTACTATCAGACTGACCGAATTCTGAGTTTTTCACCTTTTTATTTCTCATCTTCAGCATTAATCTGTTTGAATATTTCACGGTACACACTATAAAATCCTTTTTCATCATCACCAAATCCAGAGTAGCAAGGTATTGAAATATTGATAAACGTCAAGACAATCATCTTGATAGTCATCACCCCATCCTAAACCAGCCTTTAATATTGCTTCTCTGTGTTTTGTCATACCAGGCACGTTCTTGAGGATCGATCAAAATCTCATGTGCTTGTTTATCAGTGAAATACCTTTGTGCATTCATCTGTATTGTGTAAGTTTTTGTCGGATGGTATTTAAGAGCCAACTTCTTATATGACTTTTTAATATCATCATCATTAGCATTTCTTGAAATTGACAGTATTTCGTAATGGCACTTCATTTTTTGGTATGTTTCCACTTTACTTTGGATTTTCCTTGGTGTTTTATTGACCAGCAATAGATATCAAAATTACTATGGTGGCCTTGAACAAATATTCAGCTGATATTGTTTCACTGCAACAG
>CM032665.1:32625111-32642854 GCA_019095985.1 Streblospio benedicti | reverse complement strand
CGCAATTGGTTTCCCATGTAAACCCCCCCACCACCACCACCCTGACCACCATGCCCGACGTTCTCCGTTCGCAATACCCACACCCCATTTTTCGAGCCTCCCAGCCCCTCTAAAGAGGAGTGGGGGTTATGTTTTATTCATTTCCTGCTTTCAAAATTTACGTGGTCGAGTCGAAGATTGACAGGTCAAGCAGTCTCTCAAAATAAGCTTGTCGCTGATTGCCTGGTTTTCTAGGGTAGCAAAATTTTAATTTCAATGCCATAGGAGGGACTTCTGTCACTACTTGTAATAGAGTACCTGCAGCACCCCCAGCAACTAGGACAATATGAAATTTTTGTATATATAATATAACAAACACAAAGTGTAGTGTCTACCCTCCTATGGTTGGGTGACCTGGAGGTGAACATAGTATTCACCGAGTTTATGGTAGCCGGACACTTTCACCTCAATCAAAGATAACAAATTTATTGTATTTTAGTTGTTATTATGTAAACACATTGTTTCTAAAAGATGGTTTTATTAGTCGAAATCATGGTTACCCCTTCTCATTTCCTATCATACTTTAAATTGTAAAGATTACAATCCGTGTTTGTCAGACTGTGGTTTATAGCCGTGCTGTTAAAGAGCACCAGATCTAGGACTTTAAAGAATGGCACAAAAAGGTTCAGCCATATGATTTTGTAGCTTGCAGAGTTGACAGACAGGTACGTGCAAACATGTCATCAGAGGTTAAAGCCCAATTTGGACAGTGACAGTGTTCATTGCCCACAATTTACTGTATGATAGGAGATGAACATGAACGAACACATGCGTCTACCCCCCAAACTACACATGTGAGAAGAAAATTTGTCAAATTGCAACCACCACAGTGGTCACCGTAGGCAGATCCAGGACGGTTAAGGTGGTGTACACCCACCCACCACACACTTTTTTACCCCGAAAAATTCATTTTTCATGTTGTTGTTTTATATACAGTTGTAACTCTGCGAGCCTCCGTGCGTACAAAACCATCCTTTTTTCGAAAACCTGGATCTGCAGTGGCTATAATGTGACAGTGTCAGTGGCAATGTCAGAATCTTGCATAACATGATTAATGACATAAGACAGCTTCTTATAACAGTCGGCATCTTGCCACAAGGTATTATCTTTTTCATACGTCACTCGCTTTATGATATGACCTGGATCACGGTCAGGTGGACAATAGACTGCAAGCAAAGATGGCGGTAATCGAGTTTAATTAACATGATTAACAGCCAAATACCCGCCAAAACAGCTGTACATAATTCACAAACTGCCTACATATGACGTGCTCCAAAAGTAATATAAACCTTCTTTTATGTCATATCTAAAAGATATTCTACCCCATCAAAGACTAGTCTTATTGCCAAATGCTTCCTTGGTAATGAATGTTGTGAATATTTCATACATGCCATTTATTTCGCTTTGTCGTTTTATTGTGCATGTTAATGACATATTTTGTGTATCCAAGGAACTTGCGAATGGCTTGTTTTTCCCCTTTTTCAGATATATTCCATCTGATGTAAATAAAATAGCAGACTATATAGTCACATGTCTTCGTTCTCTTCTCTATCTAGAATTATATATTCATAACTATCGCTATTAACACAGTTAATTTTGATCCCATGGGACACAATAAATCTACCAAAATATGACTTATTACGACACATTGCCTCATAAAAGATGTGTTTAATGCAAAATTATACTTCTGTAACATATCTCATCTCCTATATCACATTGGTGATTAACAATCGTAAACATCAAACGGATACTTCACGTTAGCTACAGCCATCTTTGCACGCAACCTCTTGTCATAAGAAACTGTTTCATGTTGTCATATATCATTGCCATGTACAGGTGGCGTTACTCAATAAAAAAAATATGAAGTATGTGGCCCCTTTCTTGGATTAATTATATGTGTAGTATCATCAATATGTATGTACATTATATAATCGATATTTCAAGACTTTTCAAGCATAGTTTTGTAAAATTGGGTGCCTAGTGTGTTGTAATTAAAGATATGATTACAAAAAGAAGCAAGACATAACATGCCCCTAATTAGCTTTGAGCTGGACTAGTCAGATCATCAGGACAGTCCATAATACGAATTTTCAGTGGTGATTGTCAGTCGGTCTGTAATTTATGAGGTTGTGATTGTGGCTCTTCCATCCTGCTCGTACTATGATAGTAATTCTCGGCTGTGATGCACCCTGTAGATGGTCTCAAAGAGTTATCAATCTTCCATCCTGTGCAATAGTACACACAGTGACACACATAAGATCTGGCGAAATTATGAAGGGCAACCATACGTGTATATGTTATGATTCTGAAGCATCTACACCTCTCACACACTGGTGTTAACTGTTTATTATCACTTTCTGTAACAAAACTCCTTAGCTTAACCATAGGATCTCCAGTGTGCAGGGATTTTAACATCCTTGCAAATTATGGCGGGGTATTTCTTAAAAATGTATATGGACTTTATATGAAGTCGCATCTTCACCAATTCAGTGGTTCTTCAGAACATATATCAATAAACTACTGATAGATGTTACCTTGCTACGGCAAGATGATGAAGTCGTCGCTACCAGGCTTTTTACCCCACATCCCACTTTTTTACCCTCTCAACCCCTCAAATACCTCTGCACATTTGTAGTCATGATATGTTATTCCTCTTCCAAACACGCATTCTGGCAAAGGGTATCCATTCACTTTATTATTGGTACAAAGTGTGTCCAGTTGATGCTTGTTATGTGGATTGTGGTATTAAGCAGTGGGTGTTAGGATTCAAGTGTAAAGATGTTACCTGCTTTTCTTAAAAATAATTCTAAACTACAAATTTTGAATATAATTCATGATTAATTTTGATCATGATAACTTCATTTGATTTTTAAAGGAATCTGTGGATATAATTTATGATCGATGTCGAACTCCACAAATTCATTTTCAAATTAAACCAAGTATTTGATCATAAATTTTATTCAAAAATGGTACTTCAAATTATTTTCTGGAAGAAAACGCAGGTAATATCTTTAAGTACGTGTAATTGAATCATAGGTACAAAAAGCTACTCAGGAAAACAAAGGCTAAGTAAAACGGTGAGTTTAACAAGGCCATAGTATAACGACAATAAACACCAAAGAACAATACAAAGTAAAAGTGGGAACATACCAAAAATGAAGTGCCATTACGAAATACTGTCAATAACAAGAGATGCTACTGATGATGATATTAAAAAGTCATATAAAGTTGGCTCTTAAATACCATCGGACAAAACTTACACAATACAGATGAATGCACAAAGGTATTTCAATTGATAAAACAAGCATATGAGATTTTGATCGATCCTCAAGAACGTGCCTGGTATGACAAACACAGAGAAGCAATATTAAAGGGTGGTTTAGGATGTGGTGATGACTATCAAGATGATTGTCTTGACGTTTATCAATATTTCAATACTACTTGCTACTCTGGATTTGGTGATGATGAAAAAAAGGATTTTATAGTGCGTACCGTGAAATATTCAAACAGATTAATGCTGAAGATGGGGAATATAAAGAAGATAGTGATTGTGAAACTCCAGAATTCGGTCAGTCTGATAGTAACTATGAAGAAGTTGTTGGTCCTTTTATGGCTATTGGGAAAGTTATTGCACTCGCAAATCGTATGTCTGGGTTGAGAAATATGACACAAGATGTGCTGGCGACCGTTATACGAGAAGGGTAATGGAACAAGATAATAAGAAACTACGAGACAAAGCAAATAAAGAAAGAATGAAGAAGTTCGAGCACTTGTGGCCTTTGTTAGAAAACGAGACCGTAGAGTTCAAGCATATAAAAAGAAATTGGAAGAACGTGCAGTTGAGATAACTAGAAGAACCAAAAGAGAAAAAAAAAAAAGATCGCCAAGAAAGATTAAAACCATGGACGACTATAAAGCTGACTGGTGTGCAATGACGGAACTTGAAGACAAAATGAAACGGCTGGATAGAATATTGAATTTTTGCATGCAGCAAGATATGGGCCTCAAGAGTTGAAAAAGTCACGGAACCGCAAAAAAATCAATAACGTAAGCGAATGACCGTGAAATCCAATATGGCCGCCGTCGAAAAGGGGCAATTTTATATTTTGAGTTCTAAAAGTTGTATTATCATGTGTAATACCTCTAAATTGAGTAATTTTATGATGAGAAATCCATTTCTGGCATTTATTTTCTTCTAAAATTACTATATCAAATGTTAGACATTATTTTTATGTAACGATACAACATAATCGACTAAAAGTAAATAATACTTTTTATTGAAAAATATTCATTAGGCATCATTTAAAATTGGTAATGTTCAACAGTTATTGTGCATTATCTGGTAAATCTAATGTGTTCAATTGCAATTTCTTCATAAAAATAAATAATCAACCACACTTATACAATCATTAATAGGGGCCTACCTACATTGCGGACTGAAAAGTATTTCACAAAATAGGAAAGTCAATAATAACATGATGAAAAACTATGTTAGTAAAATTCTAAAGTTTTATGGAATTCATTTAACACATATCTTTACAATAAGCAAACAACTTAATAGAATCATCACGACATACATATGATAGAATGATCACAACATACACCTGAAACAAGGCTACACTGTTGTGAAACGTCTTATTTCCATTAACAAAAAACCACGGTGGGTACTATGTGTCATTATTTATGCATCCACCTTCACATTTACATAATGTGGTACACTTTAGGCCGGCTTTTGCACATTTGCAATTGCCTACAAATGCTTTAAGACAACCACAATTCAAGAGTACAGCACAGGCTTCACTTGCATTGGCAAGAGTCGTCCAAAATGGTTTCCACTGTTTCTTGTCGTCCTCTACCCAACCCCATTCAGAGGGATTGGGAAGGTCTTGAAGCCTACAACATGACTGCTGCCAAATGAATGCTGCCTGAAGCAGTGCCCGTTTAATATGTTGGTAAAGGGCAGCCTGTGTAGGGGGAATATCATCCAATGATCTAAGTCCATGCGTAAAAAGATGCATTCTTGCATCATTGACTCTAGTAATGCCACACCCCTTGCTGTACATCAACACTGTGAATCTCTCTAATTGCTGCATATGGACTGATTCTATGGTAAGCAATGAAGGGCTATCCATCAGCAGTAGGAAAGTGTCCGTTATTTCTGGATAGCACTCCCATGCAACCCACGCAGTTTTCTTACCAATCCCAAACATCTGGGATGTGCTATCACAACATGAAAAGGTGTGGAAAAGTGGCAATGTGGACGACTTAACTGGACCCATCTGTGAACTAATTTCATGGATGGGAAGGTTTTTGTAATTACGTCCAGTTCCCAGGCCTACCCACAGTTCCACCAAGTTCAGCTGTAGAAAAACAGAAACAGCAATCACCACAATGTCACTATCTACTGTTCTTATGCAGGCCTTCTGATGTCCTTGCGCCACACCATGTGTAAGATGCAGAATAATCCTGCTGTCAGCTTCTGAATGATTGCATGGTGTTATGGCTTTGACATCAGCATCCATATTTGTCAGTACTTCACTGCCTTTAGTTGTCACTAAAAGTGAAATTCTGGCAGTCTTTTGGTATAGGAGTATATTGCAACACTCTTGTTTTCTGCCCTTCTCTCTTAGCTTGAGCTTGCCTTTTGCATTAGATATGAGGGCTATGGATGCATACTACCACAACAAATGTTACGTAAAATTGAAGAACAAAGCTAGATCTATTGATCGCTCAGAACACAAAGACAAGAAAAAAGACAAAGGGAGCCCCCCTCATTATCTGATAATGGAAACCTTCGAATGGGAATCAAGTCGCATATTTTACAATGTCAACCAGGGCTGCTGCGTGATAACAAATGTTCAGCTGCAAAGGATGTATCATTCCTTTTCTTTGATATGGCAGCTGTGGTACAAATGGTAAAGCCAACTAGAGCAAAGACATTGGATGAATATACACCAAGGCATATGATTCCATTTTTGAAATCACATGTCACTCATGATAATGTGACGAGAATAGATGCAATATGGGACACGTATCCTGAACAGAGTGTCAAAAGTAAAGCTCAAGCTAAGAGAGAAGGGCAGAAAACAAGAGTGTTGCAAAATACTCCTATACCAAAAGACTGGCAGAATTTCCTTAAGAACAGGGAAAACAAAATCAATCTTTTTGCACTGCTGAGTGAAAGCCTGGTCCAAAGTGAACTTGACATACTTTTAGTGACAACTAAAGGCAGTGAAGTACTGACAAATATGGATGCTGATGTCAAAGCCATAACACCATGCAATCATTCAGAAACTGACAGCAGGATTATTCTGCATCTTACACATGGTGTGGCGGAAGGACATCAGAAGGCCTTCATAAGAACAGTAGATAGTGACATTGTGGTGATTGCTGTTTCTGTTTTTCTACAGCTAAACTTGGTGGAACTGTGGGTAGGCCTGGGAACTGGACGTAATTACAAAGACCTTCCCATCCATGAAATTAGTTCACAGATGGGTCCAGTTAAGTCGTCCACATTGCCACTTTTCCACACCTTTTCATGTTGTGATAGCACATCCCAGATGTTTGGGATTGGTAAAAAAACTGCGTGGGTTGCTTGGGAGTGCTATCCAGAAATAATGGACACTTTCCTAGTGCTGATGGATAGCCCTTCATTGCTTACCATAGAATCAGTCCATATGCAGCAATTAGAGAGATTCACAGTGTTGATGTACAGCAAGGGGTGTGGCATTACTAGAGTCAATGATACAAGAATGCATCTTTTTACGCATGGACTTAGATCATTGGATGATATTCCCCCTACACAGGCTGCCCTTTACCAACATATTAAACGGGCACTGCTTCAGGCAGCATTCATTTGGCAGCAGTCAGGCTTCAAGACCTTCCCAATCCCTCTGAATGGGGTTGGATAGAGGACGACAAGAAACAGTGGAAACCATTTTGGACGACTCTTGCCAATGCAAGTGAAGCCTGTGCTGTACTCTTGAATTGTGGGTGTCTTAAAGCATTTGTAGGCAATTGCAAATGTGCAAAAGCCGGCCTAAAGTGTACCACATTATGTAAATGTGAAGGTGGATGCATAAATAATGACACATAGTACCCACCGTGGATTTTTTGTTAATGGAAATAAGACGTTTCACAACAGTGTAGCCTTGTTTCAGGTGTATGTTGTGATTCTATCATATGTATGTCGTGATGATTCTATTAAGTTGTTTGCTTATTGTAAAGATATGTGTTAAATGAATTCCATAAAACTTTAGAATTTTACTAACATAGTTTTTCATCATGTTATTATTGACTTTCCTATTTTGTGAAATACTTTTCAGTCCGCAATGTAGGTAGGCCCCTATTAATGATTGTATAAGTGTGGTTGATTATTTATTTTTATGAAGAAATTGCAATTGAACACATTAGATTTACCAGATAATGCACAATAACTGTTGAACATTACCAATTTTAAATGATGCCTAATGAATATTTTTCAATAAAAAGTATTACTTACTTTTAGTCGATTATGTTGTATCGTTACATAAAAATAATGTCTAACATTTGATATAGTAATTTTAGAAGAAAATAAATGCCAGAAATGGATTTCTCATCATAAAATTACTCAATTTAGAGGTATTACACATGATAATACAACTTTTAGAACTCAAAATATAAAATGTGAAGACAAGTGAAAAGTATGAGCATATTACCAATGATAGTACACCTGTACAGCATAGTGGTGATAATAGACCTAAGACCAACAGGACTTCCAATCACCAAGTCTGCATGTAAAAGCTAAATTTCCTACAAGAAATAAATTGTTTTATCATAATAAGAAGACAGGACATACTTTAACACTGAGGATCCTGTTAGTGATAATTGTGATGTAAATCAAAAACGGGCAAAAGAAAAAAAAAAAACAGTAGGATAACAAATTTTGGGCAATGTTCATGTTTTAAAATTCTGTCCATGTAATAAAATATATATGAATAAAATTCTTTGGTGAAAAAATGTCTTGATGTATAGAACAAACTAGATGGGTGCGGTCATTCCGACACACGTTTTAAACGGACACTCACAAAATTATGTGGGTGTCCGTTTGAAAACCTATTGGAATGACAGTGCATGCATCTACATATTTCTACTACAAAATAATGCAACACGCTCTGCACGCCATAACCTGATATATAGGCCTTGTAAACTGGCTCGTACAGCCTACAATAGCCTTATAAATTCATTTAATGGACATACTTTGAGATGTATACCATAAAAATGGCAATTATTTTCCTTTTGAACATTATAGAAAGCCATTCTTTATAAATTCCTTTATATGCCGACCATTTTGGACGGCATCGTGAATTTTGAAAATTCTGCTGGTTACCTGCAAGCCCGCCCTCACTTTTTCTTGAAGTCCTCATCATGTTTAATACATAAACAAATGAAGAGAAATTATCGGGACCTGAAATGCACATAGAAAGTTGCCAGCTGGAGGACTTAATTGACCATAATGAAAGTTTGACATGTCAAAACTTTGCTACTGTCATGTTGATATCCGTACTTCGTAGATATTAGAAGGGTCTCTTCAATCAAAGCGTCTTTTTGCAAATATAGTTAATATACTAACACCCTGTGGCGGTGTATATTATCACATTATTTAAAACAATGCTCTTCAAAACAAAAATGAAAGGAAATCGACGATGTGGCATATGGTATTGACCCAACATTAATCTGCACAGTTTATAGCTATTTCTGTGATGTAGAAGTATTGGCTTACTCGTGCATATAGTAGAAATTGGTATTTCAGACGTGAATTGGCTATAAAAGATAATAGAGTTAATCTATATGTTAGGTACACAGATGTCCTTTTTCAACCACGTATTTTAATAGAATGTTTAAAAAGACTATAATAAACCACTAGGGTTTTCGAACCAATACGTTGAGATATATATTGATAACTCCCGATAACGCGAGGGGCACATTTGACCTTGCGGCGTCTGCGGCGTTTTCCGCATGCAGTGACAATCTTTAGGGTATGGGCACATCCTTTGGCCTTCGTGAGTTGTGAGTATGTCGACACAGGGAACACGGGGATGGCCCCAGTACTGTGTCTGTGCCGACAACGTGCGTAAAATCTCTGCATTTAACGTAAGGTCTCGCACTGCCTCTTACGGTCAGACCATGACGTAGGGTGATTGTAGAAGACGTTTGGCATGTCAAACTTCTTCCGCGGCCACCGTGCGGTCTTAAAAATGCTGCGTTTGTCGAACTTAACACTATGGATCTTTACGATATCCATACGTTTTTGGTCGTAGACTGGCCAGACAGCCCTTGCGACGTATTGTGCCCTGTACAGACATTTGGGGATGATTGTGGGTGATCGGTCTTCAAAGGCAGAAGATGTCTGGCCAATTCTCTAGTTTCGGCAGCATCTCTGTTGAGAAGTGGTTTGGTGTTTTTTTTCGGCTGATTGGCTTCAGCATAGATTTTGATCAGCTAATCTAGACCATCGGCTTACATGTGGGGAAGACCATCTAGTGCATTTACAGCGCAAATGGAACAGACAAAAGTCCTGTTACTTTAAAGCTTTGCGTCGTCTGAAGTTTCTTGAGGTTGTAGGGTCAACCGCGCCATACAGTAAGGGGTCGCCACTTCATTTACCATCAGTCACGATGCAGCAGACGAAGCCATCTGCTAATATGGACCATCGCTAACTTTATAGTCTCGAGGACTTTTTGTCACATATTGAGCTCTGACGGTTTGCAACACCGGGTGAATGTGGCTACTTTAATCTCCTTCCTCTTCAGATTGTTTAATCTTTCCAGCCGATCCAACCTGAAATGACAAAATGGCACCGTCTACTGGATAGCTGGAGCTGCCATGTGAGAAATGGCGGATTTACACTGTGCTCAACCATGGCAGCGACAGAAGCCAATAGAGACGGTGGTTACACGCACTACATCATGGTTGTATTAACGTTTGTGGAAGGTACCAGGCCGCTTCTACCGGGCGATGCTGGTTAACATTAGATGCTTTAGTTACTGCAATTCGCATGCTTGGCATGATAAAAAAACTGAATGTATCTGCGGTCCATTTGATGACAGAATTGGCATGTGCTGTTGATAAAGTGATGGTTAATGTTAGCTATTACAGTTTTTCAAGTATCGGCGGTATTGCGGTGGTTCCAAAATGAAATATAGCTTGGAGAATCATGACTATGCTAACCACAGAAAAACAATACTATTGACAGACGAAAATGACCAGGTGCCCAACCACCTGTCAGCGTATAACCCTGTTCTTATGGAGATGAATTATGTGTTTAAACTAAGCCATAACGTATTGTAATCACTCAGAATGAATTAGGTTGATTAATGATGAAATGAAAAAAAACTTCTTTAGCGTATTGTGTCATTCACCATTACAGAATGAATAATAGTGATTGATGATGAAATATTGATTCATTTCCGTTTCCGTTATGAGTCCTTTGTTCGCCATCATCCAGAAAGCACTTCCGGTCACACACATGCCTTAAATGAAACGAATATCACATAGCCATGTTTGAAAATATATATGAAATCCATTTTATTGGAAATTGTTTTGGCCCAAAAGTAATATTTCCTAGCCATTAATAACTTGATAATGTCTTCTTATTACTAACGTGTTTAGCATTATTGTTATTTTTGTCGTTTTAATAGGCACTTTAATATTAATAATACCACTGTGTTCTGTAAATCTGTGTTGAAATTGACCTTTTTATACTGTGATGGACTAATTTTACTTGTAATTACGTTTTATTACCGAATTTCTAATGTCTAAATGATAGAAATGCTGGTATTTACAAACAAAAGAGCGCATTGGCGGTGGGAATGTAAACTAATGAGCACCGATGGGTTTTGATGGAAACACAACCATTGTGTATGGAATCTTGCAATATTTTACAAATTACCTACGTAAAACTATGGGAAGTGTTTGTGGGTGCAAAACCACTGGAGTGTCAGATGTCAGATTGCCATGTCTTGACATCTGATTCTCAAAGTGACAAACACACACGAACTGAAAGCTGAGTTAGATATAGAGAGATTCCTGTTGAATATTTTCTATCAAAAATAAATCCCATGTGACGTTTATCCCTCTCCAAAGGCCTCCTTCAGCGTGGCACGGAGCCAATAGAGATCTCGAAGGTACAATTGCTGTGGGGAGAAAGTTCCTTGCACGGCATTACATTGTTGAAAGATTATGAGAGGTATGCTTGGGGCATGGTAAATCACCCAAGTTATTTACCCAAGACGAGACTCATATAATGAGCAGCCATGAGTAATGCGGAGCGTACATAATAAATGAAACTAAAAGCAACAAGCTGTCACATTATCAATAGACCAACATAGCCTTGAACGATGACCGATGTTTGTCCGTCATTTCTACCTCTCTCCTTCAAAACTATCGATTTGTTTTTGTAAACAGATAACCTCACCAAGGTTATTGCATGATCTACGATCATGGTGCCAAGCTCATGTGCCGCAAACAGATATTGTCAACTTCATTTGTACGTCACCGTCCATCAGTCAATATTGACTTGTATTTGAAAACAATATTTGCTTATTATACTTGATGTAGTTTGATCTCTTAACACACATTCTTTTTATGTGCAATATTTACGCTTTGAATGAGTTGGAGATGTATGCTAATCCTTTATCAACTTACTGATTACTAGTATTTTATGAATTAAAACTACTCACATGCACCCTCGCCGATAACATACTGGATGGAGATGAGCTTATAATAGATAGTAAGGATATACAAGAACACAAGTATTGAAGGTGGTTGTATGACCTAGAGCTATCAAACAGACCTAGGGTTTCGGAAATATTGTGTAAGGGGGTGGGGGCAGGGGAGGGGCACACGTTTTAGAGTCAACTCTCTAGTGATATACGTCGAGCAAAACACGTATAGTACAAAATACAATCAACCTTGGTATTAAGGGCACTAATGGGAGCAGAAAATATGGTCTGAAATTGCTGAAGGCGTCCCTGGTTGGGGAAACATTTAAGTATGGACAATAAAAGAGTGTCCCCTAGTTGCGAGAGTGTCCATATTATTGGGGTATCCACATAGTGATGTTTACTGTCTGTTTTGTCTATTCCTCGTCTCAGCCTTCGATTATGTGTTCATTATAATACACAAATTGTTGCTATGTTTTGTGAATTCCAATTAACCTAGTGTTAACAGTTCTATCAGTATCATAATTACTTTAATGGAATTACTGATGCTTCCATATGTTAGTGAAATATTGTGGCTTATGCTGTCTCCCATTGTCAGATACCACAACATCTTGAACGTTGGGCGTCGTCAGAAAACACCAGATTCACTGTATGATACTGTAAAGGTGGATCTAACATGTACTTTTTAGAGTACAAAGTTCTGGTGATTGAAACCGAAAACGGAATTATAAGTTAATTTTAATGACACTTTGTCTCATCACTGGCAAGATCCAGTTTTGTTTAGAAAGGGGTGTGTGCACTTCGCCGGTTTACACCTAAGGCCACCTCCCAGTGATAAAACTGCACAGTTCCAGAGTTATACGAGAATGTAACAATATGGACTAGGTCTATATCAGAGGGGTCGCAGTACGCGTACCTTGCATTCAATGTGGAAATTTCACATAGAACTGTGCAGTCGGGGCTTAAATATTGGTTTCTAAATCGTAGAAACACTTGGTAGCTAATATAGTACAGTCCCTGGATATTCAGGGTGCATGATAGAAATGGTCAGCAGGTGAAATGTAACGATGTTGATAACAATTGAATAGAATAAACACTGTAGTGTGCTTTTTTCAAAGGTACATTAATTCCTCTGTGCACTCTCATGATTTTGATGGGGAAATTAAAAATTATTTATAAGACATACGTGTGCTTCTTGAAACATGAGTGTTGTTTTCCAGGAAAAGAAGCCTGGCAGAACCTCGACACAAACTGTCATATGTAATAAAACGCGTGTATGCATGTATATAATATCTTGCAGGATGGGGTTTCAATTATTGGAAGCAGCAGCCTGAGAGTTATGAAAGTTTAACTCATTTGTACTTACACTACAGAAACAGAGATAGACGGACTCACATTCGATGCACTATTCTCCCTTTAGAGATCACGTGCGACTATCTATACCAGAATATCAATATTTACAATAGAGCTAATATACTTTACCGGATAGCACACCATTCATACAAACACAGAAGACCAAACAAACTGTTCCCTTGCCCAATATCTATATACTTTAGCTAAACATTTTGGCAAAATAAAACGTTGGAATTTGTTGCCACATATTGGCCACATAGTTGGCGATGGCAAAAACCCTGGAATGGTGTGTCGTGTCCCATGTATATTCATGTTATCGACACATTTATCTAATTCCCTCTCTCAAATCACTGTATGTATGCCCTGCAAATTGGAAAATATAAATTTTACAGTGTTATAATTTCCACAAACTCCGTCATTTTACTATACGTATGCACCTGACCTCGAAGCACTATATTGTCATTTTTTTCAATTACCTGGGAAACAAACGCACATGAACTGGCAGCCATATTGGTGATACTAGATACTCACATTAGGACCCATTCGACCTGACCTGTCCTGTACCTAGATGTATTTAACATGGCTGTATTACAAACAACGTGCAACCAGTTAGTGATGACTTTGCTCAACACCCACCACGGGGTTTCACAATCTTAATGGGAGGTTCTAATGTACAAGTGATTAGCATCCTAAAATGAGTCCTTGGCAAGTCACAATGCAGGAATCATTGAATGAGATCAACGCGCCTCATACAATGAAAACTGGCAGAATAATTAAAGGCTTCACGCCACGTAACACAATGCTCAAAGAGAACAGCCATAATCTGCAGCAAATGTGTTCACAGAGTCCCCGATGTTGTGGACCTGGATAATGCCTCTGTTTGACTACCTCGACAATCTGGCTTCGCGTTTCTCACAGCTATGGTCCACCACATTTCCCGCCCTAATCTCATTATGCATTGTTTTTGTTTTTTCTATCATGCTGATTTCACGACATAAACAACCCCCTTTCAAACCTCTCTAATATCACTGACCATTGCCTAATCACTTCCCCACCCCTCCTCACCCTTTGACACTAACTGGCTTACCATCTATCATCGCTACAATAGAGGTTCAGCTATAAAATAAATGTTTGCTGCTGAATGTTGCGCTGCATAATACATGTACATGTATGTCGTGATGAGGCCATGTGCACAGGTAACGAATAGCAACTGCAATGGGCTCAGTATAACAGAACAACCGTTATGTCCACCCACGAATCCTTACAGTAGAACCTCAATAGTCACTTAGTTGGACCATTGTCTGTATCCTACTACCATTACATGTTTCATGCTTCCAATACAAAATTTCGTAAAAAGACCACGTCTGTCGAGATCACTTTAAACAAACGCCGCAGGTGAGTATATGACTGCATATATGTTATGAAACCATAGGCAGATTCGGGGGGTAGACGTTGGTGGGCTCTTGATCCTCTCCCTTTCCCCCCCCACCAAAACACTTCATTTTCGTGGGGTTTGGGCACATGTCTGCTATGATCCTGTTAGATGCAGTTTCACTTTATCAGATCTACTATTGTTCTCATAGCATTGACACACTGGTGTCATCGTACCAATTAGATAGTGATAAGTTACACATTAGTGTGGCTTTTCTTAAATGGAACTCAACGATTAATTACTTTTTGTAATCAACAGTGACAAGGCACCACCATCATAATTACGTATGTGTAAATATAGGCATACTCAGTGAGACTATTTTACTTCTACATCATCAAGTACGTGTTCTTTCCACATCCCTCAGGTGAGCTCAGAACCTGAGTGCTAATCACCCACACTAATGAATGCAAGAAATGGATGATAAGCTAAAAGACATTAAAAATAAAATGCTACACTAAAACTGTTCAGTTCAAATGTATTCTGTTTAACCATGTGTCTTGCTAAAGGCCAATCAGTTAATTACCCAAGCTTATTTGCAGCACTCGCCATTTCCCGAGATCAGCTATGTTACAACGGTTCAACGCTAAATAGGCCTTTTGTCAAAGTACAAAATGATTCTTTGCAGTTTACAGCAAAACACGCCAACTTTATTTTAATTCACACATTCACACAAATAAAACACAAATTGTTTTTGTTTTTCTTTAATGAAGTTTCGAAAAAAGTCTCTTATGCGTCTGACTTTTACTTAAAAACATTTCAATGTAGATGATAAATAGCTTTGACAAAAATGTGTCTTACCCTGTAATTTAATAGCCGACAAATACATTTGAGGGAAGACATCTTGAAACACTAAATGTGCGACCGGACGCATTCATATCTTGCCACGGTGCGTGAAGAGGCCATTTGTTATGCTGAGTGAACGGCTTTTGATGTGTCTGGGGGCTGTGGGATGGAGCAAAATGCGGTAGCTCACAAGTTACATCGATATGCAACATGGCCGACATCAATTGATTTAACAGTTATTGTTTGCCAATTTGAAGAAGAAACCGTGTTTGATGTCTTTAAGTTTGGGGCAAAGGCAATTGCATACATGGCTTTGATGTGAGCAGATTGTACGGATATTTTACTTCATACACATATCAAATTTCTGCAAATGTCACCAAATGCAGTTGCCTTTTTGTTGGGGGTGGGGGGGGTGCGCCTGAAGGGTGGTGGGGGTGCAGCAATGTATGATACGTGTAGTTCAAATGTTACAATAACATTGTAAATGGTTGGCATTTGTGCGATTCAAATTGTTTTTTTTTTTTTTTTTTTTTTTTAGTTTTTAATGATGCAACGATAACGATTTAGGAAAATTAGTGTGCATAAATTCATGACGAGCATAAATTAACCAATTTATTTTCATCACGCGAAGATGGGGTGGGAAGAGGCGGGTAAAATAGCGTGTCGGTAAAAAAGTGCTATGCCAAATCTCTCTTGACTCAAATGAAATCGTACGTGAGCGTCTTTAGGTCCCTGAGAGTACCACAGGCTGACGCATTTATCAAATAACACATTTTTAAACATGGCAATACGAGTCTCTTTTAGAGTGCAATGTGACACAATTGTCTACGTGATTTTTTAAAGAATCAAAAGCTTGTCTGACTAAGTAGTAGGGATTCTCAACCACACCGGTTAAATATTCATGGCTCGAACGTCGGGGGTAACGATGTGCCGGAGATGAGAGTGATTAATGAGCTGGCAGATGCCCTAAAAAGCCACATCTCCTGCAAGTTTAATCGGTATACAGGTTAATAGGCATCGGGTGATCGCGGTCGTTTTTCTGCTTATAAAGAGCTGGTCACACACAATAGGACGTCCGCATCACGTTCAAATAGGTCTGAAATGTTTTTGGACTTATTTAGATATTTTAGCTCTGATGAATTTATTTATTTGAAAGTACTTAGCCAATAAATATTTGAAAATCTTATTCAAATTTAGCCTTCTTTTGACAAACCTTTCATCAGCAGTTACAAGTAGACGTAGAAACAACAATAATGAGAGGACCTGCTGCCGTTCAAGTATTGAATTTAGCTTACACAAAAAAGTATTTATAGACCAACCTGAGACAACCCTTGAATGAGTTCATCGTGTTGGTAAACGAATAAATCTATTATTTTCATCTTTCACAACACTAAAGATTAATTACCGTTTGACAGTTTCGTCTGCTTCTGCAGACATTTTCAAAAACACTACTGCGCATGTCAGATCATGGTTTTACGGCCGATCTATAGGATACAACAGTTCCAGAGCGTTAGCAGACCTTCTTGGCCCTTTAGTGGGCTTGACTGACAGACATGTGAAAAATTCCAAAGACCTAGCAGAGAAAATGAGTGTGATATTGTTAGAAGACCAGATTTTTGCATCACATGATGTTGTGTCACTGTTCACAAATACACCCATTGAGAAAGCACTGCAGGTTATAGGAACAGATTAGAGAAGGACACCACTCTGAAAAAAGGACTATGCTGAACCCAAATGATGTAATGGAACTATGTGAATTCATATTGACAACCACATATTTCAAGTTTAGAGGAAGTATATACCAGCAAAAGTTTGGCACGGCTAAGGGAAGTCCTGTCTCTCCGATCGTAGCCAACCTTTTTAAGGAATGGCTTGAAGAGAAAACAATAACCTCTGTCCCAATCTCATGCAAACCTAAGTTTTGGAAACGATATGTTGATGACGTACTAGAAATAATCAACAAAGGGAAATTCAGAATCTTACTGACCACCAAAACACAGTTGATGACTCAGGCAGCATCCGGTTCACCCACGAGGAAGAACACAACTACTCTATTCCATTTTAGACACACTCATAGTAGAAACCTGATAACTCTGTAAAATTGTTGGTATATCGTAAGAAAACTCATACAGATCAATACCTTTTCACTTTACTTCACATCATCCAGTGCAACATCCACTTGGAGTCATCCGAATACTGTTAGATAGATGTGAGGACATAGTTACAGAGACAGATGACAAGAAAATGGAAGAAGAACACATCATAGATGCTCTGACAAAGTGCGACTTTCCAAAGTGGTCGTTTAAGAAGGTAAAGAAAACAAATAGCTGAGAAGATGGAGAGAAAGAAAGAGAAGAGAAAGAAAGATCAAGACTAAGTGAAATCAAAAGGCCTATTGATTCTACCATGTGTATTACAAGAATCTTGAAAAAAA
>CM032665.1:32608624-32625011 GCA_019095985.1 Streblospio benedicti | reverse complement strand
GAAAGGCCCCCTCGTCCCCGTTCATGACCTCTCTCTGTCCTCGTATCTTGATCGCTTCCTTGATTGTTCTTATCCTCCAGTCACTTTCTCTGTCCAACACACTGACTTCCTCCCAGTCTGATCCAGTCTATTTCATGATTGTTCTGCTTAACGTGATCTGCAATTGCACTCTTGTGGATGTGGGAACAGGGACGAGGGGAGCTTTCAACTCCCTCATGTGTACAACCCGATTTTCAGTATAGGAAGTCGTGCAGATTGACCTGTCATGCGCAGAGAAATTTTAAAAATGGCAGCAGTAGTTGTTGAAACTGTCAATCAATGTAAGATGTTATTGTGTACGTGTATGTGGATTCCAACACGATGAACACATTCAAGGAAAGTAAATACACGCAGTTCTCAATTCACGTCAAGGTTTTTTGGCAAATCACCAATCACTGCCCTTGTAATGAGCAAATCACCAGTCACTAATAATGGTTTCCATCACAGACAGTTCATAATTCGTGATCAAGAATTAGGGCTTATCATTCTTTTTCATATAATTTCATTGGTTATCATAATCTAGAAGTATCCGATAAACCGGAGAGGGTTATCATCCCTCTTCGAAGAGGGGTGATACCATGGTTATCATGCTTGTACTGAGCCGGACTAGTTTTTCACATTTTTAAAAATGTTGTTGTAATTGTTTAGAAGAGAATGATAAATACAAAACCGAGTTCGTTGTGTAAAATGAATTATTTTATCAGGATTCGTTCTTGTGGCGCATCAGTCTCGCCGTGATATGCCCCAAGAACTCACCCGATAAAATAATTCATATTGCAAACTCACTCGGTTTTGTCTATATATCACCAATCATATGTTTGCTATATGACCCCCTCGTCATTGATTTCACCTGTTCCAGATCATTCAAAATGATGATGTTTATTTTGAAAAGGAACTTGTAGACCTAGTGTAGTGTTCGAAATCGATCGAATTGTATTTAAAATTTAGATTTTAGAATTCATACTGAAATAAAAGCAGGTAATGAATTGAGTAATTAAATAATTATATGAATATTTAATTCTAGATAGTGAAGAGTACGAAGACATGTGACTATATAGTCTGCTATTTTATTTACATCAGATGGAATATATCTGAAAAAGGGAAAAAACAAGCCATTCGCAAGTTCCTTGGATACACAAAATATGTCATTAACATGCACAATAAAACGACAAAGCGAAATAAATGGCATGTATGAAATATTCACAGCATTCATTACCAAGGAAGCATTTGGCAATAAGACTAGTCTTTGATGGGGGTAGAATATCTTTTAGATATGACATAAAGAAGGTTTATATTACTTTTGGAGCACGTCATATGTGGGCAGTTTGTGAATTATGCACAGCTGTTTTGGCGGGTATTTGGCTGTTAATCATGTTAATTAAACTCGATTACCGCCATCTTTGCATGCAGTCTATTGTCCACCTGACCGTGATCCAGGTCATATCATAAAAGCGAGTGACGTATGAAAGATAATACCTTGTGGCAAGATGCCGACTGTTATAAGAAGCTGTCTTATGTCATTAATCATGTTATGCAAGATTCTGACATTCCCACTGACACTGTCACATTATATCCACTGCAGATCCAGGTTTTCGAAAAAAGGATGGTTTTGTACGCACGAAGGCTCGCAGAGTTACAACTGTATATAAAACAACATGAAACATGAATTTTTCGGGGGTAAAAAAGTGTGTGTGGTGGGTGGGTGTACACTACCTTAACCGTCCTGGATCTGCCTACAGTGACCACTGTGGTGGTTGAATTTGACAAATTTTCTTCTCACATGTGTAGTTTGGGTGTAGACGCATGTGTTCGTTCATGTTAATCTCCTATCATACAGTAAATTGTGGGCAATGAACACTCGTCACTGTCCAAATTGGGCTTTAACCTCTGATGACATGTTTGCACGTACCTGTCTGTCATCTCTGCAAGCTACAAAATCATATGGCTGAACCTTTTTTGTGCCATTCTTTAAAGTCCTAGATCTGGTGCTCTTTAATAGCACGGCTATAAACCACAGTCTGACAAACACGGATGTTAATCTTTACAATTTACAGTATGATAGGAAATGAGAAGTACAGGGGTGCAAACTATGATTTCGACTCAATAAAGCCATCTTTTAGGGAACAATGTGTTACATAATAACAAATAAAATACAATAAATTTGTTATCTTTGATTGAGGTGAGTGTCCGGCTACCACGAACTCGGCGAATACTATGTTCACCTCCAGGTCACCCAACCATAGGAGGGTAGACACTACACATTGTGTTGTTATATTATATATACAATATTTCATATTGTCCTAGTTGCTGGGGTGCTGCAGGTACTCTATTACAAGTGGTGACAGAAGTCCCCTCTATGGCATTGAAATTGCACCCTGCTACCCTAGAAAACCAGGCAATCAGCGACAAGCTTATTTGGAGAGACTGCTTGACGTGTCAATCTTCGACTCCGACCACTCAAATTTTGAAAGTAGGAAATGAATAAAACATAACCCCACTTTGCTAGAACGGAGAACTGTCGGTGCATGGTGCTGTCAGGGGTGGGGTGAGGTGGTGGAATGGGGTGGAATCCAATTGCGGGGTCGGCATTGTTAATACATGTGTTGGTGCTGGATGCTGTAGCCGCTTGTTACGCAAGTATATTTGCTGTTGACTAGAGAGCAGCGGGTGGGTATTATGAAGAGGAGAGCGGGGTGTCAGGACAGTGTGGATGGTGTAGACCCGTGCTATGCAATATTTGCTGTTGAATAGTGGGAGGGGAGTTGACTTGGACAGGTGCTATCAGGACAGGGTCAGGTGGTGTTGGAATGTGGATGTATGTTTTTGGGGCGTTGTTACTATTTTGGTGGGCGTGGGGGAAGATAGCTGTTAGAACAGTGGTACAGTGGTGAGTGGTGTGGTTGGGAGGTCATGACAGTGTTGGTGCTGAAGATCCATGCTATGCAAGCAATATGAACTGTGTTGTTTAAATTTACGGCTGGGATGAGTAGACCTCCGGTTGGTGTGTGTTTCAGTACTAGAGATTTGAGATTTGATTGGCCATTATTGAGGTTTCATCTCCACGGGTATAAACTAGTAATCATATTATTGGCCATGAGATATTATCATGGCATTTAAAATAAATGATAGATATCAAATATTCATCAAAATCGAATCATTGTACTGAAATTACTCAAAATGAATGGAGTTAAATTATGAAGACACTATATGTCCATAGAAATTCTAATGAAAATTCATACACGTGATCATTGTGCATTAAAAATATGATCCTCAATATTTCAAAGTCCTCATAAAATTATCATAAATTACAGAAAATAGTCGTAAACTAGTCTCGATCAACAAGACTTTGTAGTGACTGCAAAAGTGAGCCTGGTTGAACGAAACTATTCGTAAACTAGATTTCAGATAAGATATTGTTTCTTAGTGTATCACATACTGAAGAAGAAGCATTATAGATTTCGCTTTTGTCTTACTTTTTCGTTTTCTTTCTAATTTTTCAATTAGAAAGCAATAAAGTGTAACTGATATCATGATTTGAAAAAAGACGAAGTCATAATTCCAACTCAAACATGACTACCGCCTGAAACTAATAACCCTGATCTGGATACCCATGATATGAATGATAAACTCGATACAAGAAACAGTGCTTTATTTTTTGCAGGTTGCGAAAGCCTACACATATATGTACAAAATGTGGTTTAAAAACCTAAAATTTGAGGAGGCTGTACTCTCCACGCATAACACTTAATTATAGTTAACACGGATAGAATGCCGAAAATGTGTTAATTTAGGCTTTAAAACAAACAAAAAATCAAGAACAGAAATATATAAACGAGACCACATACGACATAGCAAATTAGATAGAGTTAATATTATACATGTACTTTTACGATATTGGTTTTATATATTTTTGATGTTCTCATCTGCTATTGGAATCTACCAAGTCGCCAAATTTTCATGGTCTGTGTTTAGTTAACAGTTTTCAACACTTGCGGTCTCCTTTTCAAACAGATTTCTCAAAAAACAAAAACAAATCAACACACAAATAGTGTTTACATCGCAATCGTTGCTATTACATTGAATTAAAACTCAGTTTTATGAGTCAGTAATTTAAAAGAAAAAGACCAGTCCCACTCACCTATGATATAGATGACGAGCGAGTTCCCGATGAGGCCGAACACGAACGTGGCCATGTAGAAGACCAGCGTGATGTAGCGGATGCTGACGTCATCCTCGTACATCACGTGACGCTCCCCGGTCCCGCCCCCGCCAGAGAAACCGGAAGAGTTACACAATGCACCCACGGTCGTGTTCGTATAGCCGGTGCTGTTTGAAAGTGCGCCCGTGACGCAGGCGACACCGTCCGCGGCACCCGGTCGTCCGTGGGAGCCCTGGGGGCCAAGGGAGGGGATCTCCTTGAGAGCCAGGTCCAGCATGTAGTCAGACATTATGATGGAGTTGGTTTTTGATTGTTTGGTTTGTTGTGGTTTATTTTCACTGATTACAGTGTTACCATTGAACTTATTTTAAAAGCAATATCCACTATCGTAGATCTCCATCTCTCATAAAATGTTTTTGTTTTTGCTGCTGTTGCTGCTGCTGCTGTTGCTGCTGCTGCTGCCGCTGATATTGTTGTTGCTTAAGCTTGTTCCCTGCTGTTGCTCAAATTGCTACCATTGTTGTTGTCATTTTGCTGTTGTAACTATTGCTGCTGCTGCTCCTGCTACTACTGATGATAATGATGACGATGCTCCTCTTTTTCATGATACTAATAGTTGACGCTGCTCTGACAATGGCTTTTTTTCTTTGTTTTAGCGGCTCAACTTTAGATTCTGCAAATTGATATTATTTATTGCTAAATAGGTACATGTCCATAGATTATAAACTTTTGATCAGCTTTATTGAATGAACTGCATGCGGCTGGACACCATAATGTTAAATCATGAATTACAATGTCAGTTTCGAGACATTAAGTATACTGTAGTTAATATACTGCATTGATTGAGTTTTGTAGTATGTCAAACTAAATCTGCACATAGATAATGTCGTAGGTTAGTGCCTTATAAGGGTTTGGTTGCTAAAACACAGGGTTATACATGTGTCAGGAATTTTTGATGACTTTTAGATGCTCCATATCAAGCTTTCATGACTAATGATGAGACATTACACTATCATCACTATATATAAGAGAATTGCAATTACAGAAGCTCATATCTTCATATGAGTTGCGTAACATCATATAAAATGTTTCTGTTCAAAGTCTAGTTGAAACTACATCTGACGATGGATACATACATCAGCAATTTCTGCTAACCTTGTACGTTTTGTACACTGTTGCTGCATGCTGCTCACAAGATGTTAAACTTTACACAGAACTTGGCTTGCATCATTTCAACTTGTATAAGTCAAACACTTGTATAAACGTGTAGACACATGTATAAACGGATAGAAAATTGTATAGAGCATAAACAGCGAATCTGTCACTTTCAACCTCATAAGTAGAAGTCAACAACGGTAACATGCTCCCGAATAAAATAGCAGAAATCGCTGAACCAATGTATCCCTCTGAATATCTAGTAGCATGTAAGTTGACTGGAACCAAAACCTACTTCAATTGTAATGTGCAATGAATGACAGGTCACTGAAGCCTGACACACTGAATGAAACACGGACTAGATAATAAAAGACGGATATCCCCAGAGCCTCATGCAATGTTTGCTGTAAGTGTAACCCTACAGTCAATCATTGATATCAGAAGGCATCATTGTTTTCATGATAAATCTACTACTCTGGTTTATGTTATAGAGTGTTAACACTGTGAACTTCCCCTTTCCTTTCCTCTAGATTCTATTAATTTATGTCAAACTTTGATAAATTGCAAAGTTCTGGCAGGTCGTCAAGAAAACTAAAAGACGGGTTTAGCATTATTTTCAGTTTAATATTTCTTTTGAGACAAGGAGGATGGCTTCTTTGATCAGTATAAACTCCAGATAAGGCATCCAAATATAGATCATATACGATTATGAAAAGGGGCTTGAGAGAAATTGCCTGGTCAAATGGGTAGTATGTCTTTGGAGATGAGCTTATCAAGGTACAAGTGCCTATGAGCATCATGAGAAGTGCCTACACCCATGTTATTATAACATGGATATAACATGGATGGTGTCTGCAAGGTTTGGTCACGTTTCTATTCGATTAGATCTTCTTATAGAACAAATTAAGTGGTCATCATATCTACATTCATACAGAACGGAGTCGTTAAGGATTTTATAAAATCTTCACTAACGAAGGAATGATAATAATATCCCGTGGTTAATATGTCTAAGCAATCCAAAAAAATATTTATAACTATATATAATATAATGACATGATTAGTCCCATATCAATAGCAGATTGCTTAAAGGTACGGGCTCCCGTACCTGTAGTCACTATGTAGTAAAAAACATGATATCCCCAGGTGCTCATTATCACGTTGTATCATCATCTTCATTGCTATAAAGTCAAGTGTCAATCATAGTCTGCAATTTTATTGTTGTAATTAACTGTTTTTCTATCTTTTCTCGTCAAAAAATTGCAAGATAAAAGACCCATGAAAGTGTAATATATAGTATAGACACTACTCATATTATATACCACGTACACGTACCCTTCCAAAATGTTGTTACCATAACTCATCTGGTAACTCGAACTGTCGGTTAACTCCATTTCAGCATTTACTCATTTACGTTGAGTTAAATGGGGCAACTTGCAACAGTATCTTACCACTCCTATTTTAGATTGAATTTCTTAAACGTGCTGTTATAATTCCATGTGACAGACCTTATTGAATGAAATCCTATCACACAAAACGTAAGAAGTGTGATTTTCAAGTGTTATAAACCAAATGTTACTACAAAGAAAGTAAAAGTATGGCCAGGTTACACTGTTAAATGTCATTAATTACCACAAAAAATGGTCAGACACCAAAATAAGAGACTTTAACCTTTATCCCCTCGATTGATGATTGCGTTGTGTGACTACAGAGACTCCGGGTCGGTGGACTCAGGTGTCTACCGCCCCTCTGCAGCACGGCTTTTATATTAGTCTAATGCTCAGGCTTACCAACCAATTGATAACAAATGCCTTTGTATGTTGGGGAATCAACGTTTTAGTCGTACCTTTATCCTCCCAATGAGGACCACCTTTGTGAATGGATCACGTCCGTATGGTCCAAGAGGTACCAGGCTTCCAATAAGAACACCTAACTATTTGAGAAAATTGAGACTATATAGTTCTGTTACCTTCTGATTTCAGTAGCATGATGTGGACTTCTGCTGATGATCTTTTTATTGGTACATATAGACCTTAATAATAATGTAGTAAAAAACCTTAATAAACTTCAGAATCCGCTGTAGCGCTACACGTTCTATGCAGCAGTAATGCAATCATGCGCAGAATATAAAAGCTCGCCGAAAATAAGAAATCTCTAGAAATACCCAAAACATAGTATCTCTGTGTGAATATATACATGTATATTAAAATGTTCGATCATTTTATGACAAATATGATATGGGTATGAAAATACTTTAGGTTATTGTTGCCACTCCTATGCAACGGTGTTGGTGATTAACACAGACAAAGGCACCAAATTGACAACCATCTGACGGTCCTGATTAAGTATACGTGATAAATTCGAGAACATGTAACATTACACCATTTAATTGCATTGGGTGCGATGCTAGCTGTAGAGGTAAACAGCATTTTGGAGACATTAATTACAACATTCTCTCTCACCAGCAACCAGGATCCGTCGAAATTATGAGGATATACAAATTAAATGGCAACCCCCTTTTCAGAACCTTGTTTTATCTGACGGCCCTGCTAACCATGGACAGAGGAGATAGTATAAGGCCAATCATGATGCCTCCAGCCCAGTTGTCAGTTAAGACACTTTAGCTGAGGATATGCGTGTGCTGCGTGTTGTGATATACGGCTGATTATGGTCCTATCAATAAGATGGTTGCCACTTTTATCATTACAGTGGTCCCATCACAGCATGCTGGCAGGATAGGAATAGTGTGGGAGTGCCTCTTACATCTTATGACACTAGCGCAAGTCACTATTTCTGCAGAAAATGACCCTCCAACTCAACGACCCGCTTCTACGGTAATTGTCGGCGACGACAACAATCCATAGGCATAGTAACGCAATTAGCGTCCTGCTGCTGTCAGATTATCACTGAGTCACCTGAGTAACTCATCAACAGATCATTAGCGCAGACGGTCATACTCATTATAGACATCCATCGCTTCATCTGTACTTGGCTAGGACTGACTGCGCTATATAGGTACAACTTTTTCATGGTAGAAGCCTAGATTTAGATTGCTTTGCTGTTCAGCGAGCAATTTAATTTCTTTGTGGTTTTAAGTTAATGTACTCCAGATCAGACCACCCAACATACCCGGATACCTACCGATCACTATGAGAAGCGTAGAAAGAAAGTTAAACGTCAAAAGGTACATCAGTGAAATGTGCCCATATAGTGCATATCTAATTTCTTAATAATATACTCAGAAAATGATATCAATGTTTAAGTATGTACAAAGGTACCTCGAAGGGTCCGGGAGCTTCTACATGGCGAGTGAAATACAAGGAAACCATTTTAAGCCACATGTAAAATGCCATGATATAAAAGCTTCCGATTCAACCTCATAAATTTCATTATCGTGACTCAAATTGAGTTCATACACGTATGTCTACTGGCATTTTTATTTTCAATTTGCTCTACATGCAGACGGCAAAACAAACTTGTTTATGTCTGTAAGATGAAAATCCCATGTGAATTACACTGGCACTATCAATTAAGAATACTTCTGTCAGCAGATCCTTTCGTGACATGACGAGTTATATTTCTTTCTTCTTGAAGCTACCATTGTGAACCTCTATATTATAGCCACAATCTCTCTATCCAGACTACTCGAATCCAGACCCCTGGTGGTCTCAATATAGGAGTAACGGTATGTACACCCTAATTACTGTGCATTATGGATGTACAGATTACAGCTTGCCATTATATAATTCCCTGAGGTATATGGTGTTACCAATACAACGCATGCCTCAACGGCTCCCTGGTGGTTTCCAATCGTATTTATTGTGTCGGCACCTATGATAATAGATATAGACGAGTTATGATGAGAAAAGCCATGCGTGTATGCACTGAAAAAGCACCAATTGAAGATAAAGCTCAGTCAAAAGTATGTGTTCTGTAAAATTCAGTATCAATAAAAGATGCCAAGATCCATTGCAACCGTGATGAAAATAATACTTCAAGTTTACTATTTATGACACTTATAAAAATAGTATGCTAACCAAAACACAAGATCACGAAAATCATTCGGTTGACATTTTGCATCTGCAGATGTTTTGAAGGACTTAGAGCCGGCTGTGGTATTCAAATTACTCACGATATTCTAATAGGCTGTTAATATGAAAGCAACTTTCAAAATGCACAAAATATGTCATACTGCTTCTGTGTATGCACACGTGTTAGCCCACTGAGCATAGCCTTTAACACCACCTCGCCAAGTGACCAGGTCCTACCCACGTATACTTCCATACGATACACCGGGCAATGTCCAAAATCGCTTGTGGAGATCTTAATAGTGAGGCCTACAAGGGATCATGAGCATGAGATGAATCCATCAGTTGTACTGTACGCGTGGTCTAAAATTGAACGTAAAATTAAAATTAAGATTGAAATGTGCATGCAACCGGTTTTAGTAGAAAACTATTAAGATTGAATGATGTTAATAAGTGAGCCTATATACTAACATTTTGATATAAATTGCACATTATCATATAAGAGCAATTCAATCTTATACGTTCATTTGTATTTAAAATGTCAATGAAACAAATTTTCATTACTATTTATGACTTTTTAAAGTATTTTTCAAGTAGTGATTTCAACAAAGTCAAATCTAATGTGAACAAGCTGAATCGGTGTATGTAATAAAGAAAACCCTTATGCTAGCGTCAGACATTTCCGATAATTGAACCATAACAGTCTGGTATTTAATGATCCTTTTTGGCACGCACTATTTTAGGGGCAGCAGTAGTTTTTACAGTAGGAACTACAATAGAGACCAACGGTAGAAAAAATACCACCTCTCTAATAAGACAACTGTCTATGTACAACCTTTCATAAGGACACCATAGCTCCATCCACACCAGTCGAAGGTCGCCCAGGGGGTAGTCCCAATAGAAAGGTTCTGCTGTAACATGCAGACTCCCAGGGCGCTAGCAAAATGGCTAGCTACATTAGCTATGGAGAAACAACCAACGGGAGCTTATCTGTGAGCAGCCTTAATGATTGGGACTAAAGTACAATATTTCTTTTGTTCCTTTTCTCATCACATACCACATTATGAAATTCTCATGGGTTAACATTCGTGATTGCCAGACTGGGGCCCAAGAATGACACCTAATTGGACTTGATTCAAATGGCAGTTTTAGCTAATAATACAGGCACAGAACGTAACTAGATATGAATGGATTGAATGTCACCCGTTTGTTATGGTAATACAACCTATCGTATAGCTCTTCCATATTGGTAATTTAACAGCCTTACAATTGAGTAGAACGACTTTGTTCAATTGTGTCATATGTAAAGGTTATTGCACTCTCTATTAGACGTCAGTTACTGTTAATGAGTTGCTTTGTATCTTCATTTTTTAGACGTAGCACTTGGCGAAGAAGATGGAATGCTATAGTTAATCAGCAATGAGAGAACCTGGATTTATAGAGTGAAGGGGCAAGTGTGTCAAATCACACCAGAATACGAGCATAGCAAGATCCAGCTGATCCAGGAACCTGCCAAAATAAAAATTATTTGTTGAAGGGGTTGGGGGATAGGGCATGGACCCCACCCTGCCCCTGTATCTGGCACTGGCGGGGATTAGCCACATAAGTTATGTTTGTATATAGCCTAATTATTTTTGATAACTTTCTGTCTTCAATTTTGACAGTAGACCGTTTGATATCATGATAAATGTGATATATGAGTCAACATATTTGTTCCCCTAATCGTGCGATCATTGATCAAACTCATCCTAATCAACGACGCACTGCTCCATCGTCCTGAATGTTTGATGATGTTACAATTAGGTACTGCATATGTAGTCAACAGCATATCATTGCGAATTTGCTTTTGCAACCAACTAGAAAGGAAAATGGGACCTAATAATGAGCATTGCGCAAAAAAGCTCCCCTTGATTTTACTGGCTTAACAAATCTTTGACACCATATTTACACATTGTGCAACTATATTTAAAAAGCAAGGATTTTTACCCCAAGCCTGATAAAATGAATCAAGCATTTTAATGTGATTCTCTCTATACCAAACAATTTCAGTTATCCTTTCAAAGAGGGGCATATTTTAAAACAACTATCAGATAATACGCCTCTATTTCAAAAGGAGGTACTACGCTCAAAGAATGCCAATAGGATGAAAATTGTCCAAAATATATAACCATTTCGCTTTCATTTCATTTCCACAAACATTTCCCAGACCAACTACAAAACAGGGTTGACATTTTGCTATATCTCAAGTTGATTAATTTTGAACGCGGAATCCAATTAATGATTTATACCTAGTTAATTAATATATTGCCACTAAAATGGTTACTCTTTTTTCAGTCTAGAAAGAGTAGGTTGGTGTCTATCTGAATTATGCTTTGTCTCGGAGTGTCCTATTTACACTTTAAAATGCATGGAAACATTATACTATCACACTTACCTAAATTATTAAGAGTTGCAT
The DNA here is from genome assembly GCA_019095985.1 of Streblospio benedicti. Classification (NCBI taxonomy): domain Eukaryota; kingdom Metazoa; phylum Annelida; class Polychaeta; order Spionida; family Spionidae; genus Streblospio; species Streblospio benedicti. Next base: position 32,613,178 of record CM032665.1, on the reverse strand, counting down.
TTCATACATGGTTAAGACGTTTTGCTCTATCATAAAACCCATATTACGTATAAGTACGCCAAGCCAGCAACCATTGTCTCGCTTTTGAACTGAACATTAGTATTATAGTGCACTACAAATGTATTGCGATTTTTGGAATCTTACAGTTCGAATTGCGGTCCCAAATGAACGCGCACAACATTCAATTTGGCTAGCACACTGACGCAACTAAAGTGACACCATTATACATTCGGTATCTGCTTGGGTCAATCAAAGTAGAGTAGAACCTCCAATTAAGACTACCTGTCTATTGAGACCACCTCTATAATAAGACCACTTATCATGGTCCGAACCCTTCGTAAATCTACCAAAATCAGCCTTTGTATAGAGACCACCGCTCCACCTAAGACTAGTCCTAAAGGTGGTCCTAATAGAGAGGTTCTACTGTATATGTAGAATAAAGTCCCATCATGAACAACTGTTGTGTTCAAATAATGTGTTAAGTGCCCTAAGTAATGAGAAATAACCATCGTTACGATTCAGAGGTAGAACAATTTCTTTTCAAATCGTGCATGGTTCATCGTAAGCTTTGATCGCTGTCACTCTCGTGAAATTGTTTATGCAACCCGACAGGAGAGAAGAGGTACTTTTATCGACATCGAGTGGATTTTAATATGATAATAACAAGACAACAGTTTTAAAGCCGCGTCCCACTGCTTCCGGCGCACTGGGAACTTACTGGGAACTTAAGTTCAGCTGATAAAAATCGGTCGTACAGCTAGATTTTTTCACTTACGCTAGCTAATATATGATATACTAGCTGTTTACCCGGCGTTGCTCGGGTTGAACCAGATGAGATACATGAAATGCTCCTCCCTCCCCATCCTTCCTCCTGTCCCACATCCCTCGAACCAGTTCTCGTCAGTATACAGGTTTATGACAGATTAAATACACCTCCATCACCGTCCTCCCATTTACACACTAAATGTAACAAATATGGCAATGATTGATCCCTCTAATATCCCCCCCCCCAGCTACTCCTACCCATGGTAAACACGTGCGGAGCAGATTAAATGTCCCACTCATCCCTACCCTGCCTTCCACCGCCACCGCCATCCCCTCTTCTCTACCCAACCCTCTCTACACCATCCCCATCTAAACAGGTCCATAATTAATGCACCCGGTTCCTGCTGCTGGTCTGGTTGAAACGGGTGAGATCTGGAACATATTAAATGCTCCTCCCTTCCCATTCTTTCCCCTGTCCCACATCCCTCACACCAGCTCCCGTCACCATACAGCTCTGGGAAAGATTAAATACATCTACATCACCTTCCTCCCACAGTCATATGTGACAGCCATACACACTACATGGCAATGCTTTATCCCTCTAATAACCCTCCCTCCAGCTACTACTACCCCTGGTAAAAACGTGCATGCCATTAAATGTGCATCTCAATCACCCCCTTTCTGCTGCTGCTCGGGTTGAAATTCATGAGATCTGGAACATATAAAAATGCTCCTCCCTGCCTCACCACCAGCCATGTCCACCCCCAGTAACTGGCCCTTTGTTAGATACATGATGCTTTGAGTAATGTAATTACGAGTACATGACATGTATATACAATGCAGCTCACAAAAATCTATGCAGGCTGTGGACGTTGTGACAGCGAGCGCATTGTGGTAACTGGCCACGAGGTTAAGTCACTGTCACATAGAAAAAACGGATGAAACACGTATGTAGGACGTACAAATGTTTTGGTGTTTTCTTGATACGCGGGGCTCCGTGAAAAAAATGACAAAAACCTTAAGCAGATTTAACACGAATGATACACGGACAATACACTTACAAAACACAGATGATGCACGGATAATCCATGTACACTCCACATACACTCACGCAAACATATTTTGGTTGCAAAGTACTGAAAAAAAACCTAGCACAGATGAATATCGGATAAATAGCGTATTGCGCGGACGTTTTACGGACAATGTACGTTTGTATCACGGTAATATCACGTACAGACCACGTACGATATGAAAATCTATCCGCGCAAATACTTTTGAACATTCCAAAATGATTAGCGCGGACATCTCGACCCGTAAAATCTCTTCACGTAATTCGCCGTATAAAAACGGACGAGGCACTGATGGTCGGCGTATCTCCACGGATGAACCACGGATGAACCACGTACGCCAAAAATCTATCCGTGGTACAAACGTGTTCCATCCGTTTTTTCTATGTGACAGTGACTTTAGGAAGCCTCCTCAAAAGGCGTGTCCCGTCTAATGGATAGCCATATTTCTATTTTTGCATAATTTTGATTGGGTCCCTGATTAGTGCCACCCCGGTACTATGTTGTTGATTTGCTTTATGCAACGGGTTATAACGAATGTTATGCATGTATTTTAAACTGGTATGTGTGTTTCATAGCGCCAATATATTATGCCGCATAGCGCAAACTATAGACCTGCAACATTCCACCAACAGCCTTCTGCAGTTTGCGTTATGCCACCCATTGAGGCGGAGAGGGATGAGAGAAGGGTGGTTTCCCAAGAAATCACTTATTCTTTCTCTTCAGATTATTCTCCACAAATAATTTCTTAATAAATCCCAACTTTTCCCTCTAACCACCTCTGTATATATGTACACCACTGACCATATACGGTCATTTACTGCACTATGGTTTAGAACGTATGTTACGTGTAAGCATAGTATACATTCAATATAAATCATATGACACGTGGGATCAGTTAAGAACGCTTTTATTTGTCACTGTACTACACCACACACAACAGTCGATAGAAGATATGTGCATATACATTGCAAAACAAGATGTATATTTTTATAATAAACGGTAAATAAACCATTAACAATAAATACAATACTGTACCGGGTATATTGCATTCGTGGTATTTTGTGTGATTACACCAAGGTTGTTATGGTGGGATGAATTACTTTTTGAAATAAAATCAAAATTTAGATATATTATTTTCATCTTTCACAACACACAATAATTTATAACTGTTTGACAGTTTCGTCTGCTTCTGGAGACATTTTCGAAAAAACAACTACTGCGCATGTCATGAGATGAGTGAGAAATGTGAAGTGGTGTGTAAGATTCCTTGTGGATCTTGTGAGAAAGTTTACACCGGGAAACCAGGAAGAAAGCTGGGCATTAGAATAAAGGAACGTCAGAAAGACGTTGAAAAACATGGAAAGTTGAATTTCACCAGAGTTGCCAAAAGAGAGTCTGCTACAGAATTCAACAAAAGTGCCATCACAGATCACGTCAATAAAGAAAATCACAAGATTGATTGGAAGGGGGTGACAGTTCTAGACAGAGCGAGTGATGGTAGGACTAGAGCAATCAAGGAAGCTGTTCACATCCGGATGCAAAGTCAGACCATGAACAGAGATGAGGGTGCCCACCAGCTTGCGAGAGTCTACGACCCAGTGCTTGCCGCAGGCGGGGACGGCGGCCGTATACCATGATCTGACATGCTCAGTAGTGTTTTTGAAAATGTCTGCAGAAGCAGACGAGACTGGCAAACAGTTGTAAATTATTGTGTGTTGTGAAAGATGAAAATAATGCATCTAATTAATTACCAACACGATGAACTCATTCAAGGGAAATCAAAATTTGCAATAAATATAGTACAGAGCCCGGCAAGCCTGTTATAGTCAGCACTGTGTAAGCCATTGTTGGCGCTACTAATCATAACTAAATGCATAATATAATAATGACAATGAATTTGGCATTTATGGATGTTGGTATACATGAAACTTCATCCAATAATGCCGAGCCTTTTTCTAAAGTCAATAGCTATACATTCTAATCTTAGAGCAAATCACATATCTCTGTGATATGTTAAATGAACAAAATCTGATGTGTGAATGTACCGCTGGTGAAGCAGGATGATAGCTATACAAATCAACACTTTTATTAATTTAGACCAAAAGTTATTATTCTACATGTACAGAGGAAGTGGTAACCAGATAAAAAAACACCCACTCTTGCATTATGGCTGATTTGAGACCACTGTGATCTTATTTTAAACTGTATTTATTAAGACTTTGAAAATGGTCCGATGTCACTATATAGCAGTAACAAGGTGAATGGTATACTGTTTGTAAATCATAGCAGTATACATCCCACACACACACCCTCCCATGATCCTGGGCCCATGGTTTTAAGGATGCTGCCAAATATCACTACAACCCGTGTAGGGACCTACTTCGACATCCGGTGGAGTCTGACCCATACAGTGTCCCTTATCTGCAACGATTTTATAAGGTGCTACTTAGCTGCCACTTCGTTGTGTGGGTGGGGGGGGGGGTGGGGGGGGGGGCTAACTTATTTCAAGCCTAAATGTCTTGTTGGTGGAGTTTGACCCGTGCATGGCCCTACTGCCGCCTCTGCAGGCGCACACTATGGGGTGGTGGCGCCAGAACAACACCTAGCGTCATTTGGCGGGAGTCGCAGGGCAGCTGACCATCCAGGGTTGTCGCAGGCAGCACCTGCAAGTTGCGCAAAGATATATTGGTAGGAAAATTCTTTACGGTAGCCCCAATCA
>CM032665.1:32573867-32600380 GCA_019095985.1 Streblospio benedicti | reverse complement strand
AATCAAATTTATTTAAACATGTTTCGACATCTCTAGTGCCCTTCTCAATTTAATTTATAAAATATAGAATATTACAATATACTTACTAGTAAATTAAATTCAATGTTTTGATTTTCAGTGTTTTATATATTCGTGTCATCTATAAATTCAATTTCTGGTATTTTTTGTTTATCTAAATACATGTAGTCTACTCATGTGATTGTCAACATAAATACCGGAATTCTCTTCTTTCTCATTCAATCTGTATCTGTATATAGAGTCTATATCTGTTCCCCACATGTTTACCAGGGGTAGCAGAACTTGCCAAAAGCTGGTGGGATGGATATATTAGAGGGATCAATCATTGTGTGTGTATGGCTATGACTTTTATGCCGATGGGAGGAAGGTGAGAGACAGCTAATGGTAACTGTCTGTACCGTGTGTATCTGTACCTTGTGTAGCTGTACCGTATCTCATTAAAGTCTAAATGTCTTGTTGGTGGAGTTTGACCCGTGCAGGGCCCTATACTACTGCCGCCTCTGCAGGCGCACACTATGGGGTGGTGGCGCCAAAACTACACCTAGCGTCATTTGGCGGGAGTCGCAGGGCGGCTGGTCAGCCAGGGTTGTCGCAGGCAGCACCTGCAAGTTGAGGGAAGATATATATTTGTAGCATTGTTCTTTACAATAGCCCCAATCAATTATGTGTTGTTGATTTTTGTTTGTTGTTTTTTGTTTGAAGCCTGAATCAATATTTAATCTTGGTAGCCACCTAACAATTATACATTTTGATAGCCACATTCAATGCTATTTTTGGTAGCCATCTTCAATATCCCTTTTGTTAACCGCACTAGATATCATTTTCATATTGTTTCTCAATACTATTTTTGGTAGCCTGACTCAGTATAGTCTGATACCAGCTTGACTATAAATAACAAGTTTCAGGATAAGACACATTAATGAAAAGTAGTATGCCAAAAACACTTTTTAGGCTATTAAAGAATACAGTGGTAACGGCAATGTTTGGTTCTACAAGCCTATTTATAGTGAAGCTGTGATAGGAACATTGTTGCTAGCCTCTTTTCTGATAATATTTGGCAAAACCTCTACTCTCACCTGAAACCTATTGAGCAGCATAACCAGAATGAGGAAGAGACGACTCAGGGCAAATGTCTCTCCAGAACAGGCCCTTGCCCCGGCTCCAAACGGGACTAGATTGACACGGTTTGGGTCATTGGCCAACACCAGGTTGCCTGAAACAACAAACGTTCAACTGAGTAAAATTAATCAGCAGTGTGATATAGTGTGAAAGAATTCGCGTAGACATGTAAATTTTTGGAAAGTCATAAATTGAACTCACAATCTCCTGTTCACACCACACCAGTCCCATGTGTATGGACAGGGGCCTTAGACTCCTTAGGCTAACTCCCCGTACATTTTTAGCCATGTTCATACTTGGCCAGTATCTAACTTACAGAGTTCTATTTCTGTCTATCCCTTGTCATCTAGCCTTTACACCTGAACCTTTACCGAGTTTTCAGGCGCATGTGCTGCCCTCGATAGGAGTTCACCGTGCTCTGGCTCACCTTCTTTATAATAGCCCGAAATGCTTGCACAACAGTTCATTAAGTACAAGCTCCACCTCTGTAGTGCCGCAATAGGACAAAGTTTTCACTAGGTAACAATCTTTTTACACATTTTTGTAAATTTATTTAGGTCCCCATTTCACATGGCCGATCCTAGCTCCAGATGTTCCAAAAGACGCCGGTTTTGTCATTTCATGGTGGATTGTGCGTGATCTGGCCTCAAATGTGGAGTGATTTGGCTGGTTATGGCGGGTTCTGGACGGATTTTTCTTATTTCGGCTTGTGTGCTCCAAAGCATACCATCGCCATGCTTTTCGGGGCTGTCGGGGGGGCTTTCTCTACTATTTGGAGCATCCTTAGGTCATTTTGCTGAACTGAGGCCTCGTCTGCTGCATTGGGAAGATGTATGGTGACAGATTGAGTCGTAAGTGCCGCCACTACTGTTACAATCGGAAGCAAAAGAAGGATAGAAAGGAAGCATCTTTTTCAATAGCACTATGCTCCAATATTAGTGTTGTCTACCTGAAAAAAATGGCTCATTACTGCCAGTTTCGGGCGCAAAAAGTGTTATCACTTCTCCGAAGAAGTGATTTTGACATTGGGGGGTCTTGAAGTTGACGAAAGTTGATAATGGGGGAGGGGGAGTGTCAGAAAGAGTGAAAATGTGGTTGACGTCAATTGTGAACGCTCCCTAAGCTTCAATTGTTACAAATTATATTTCGTTGTGTTGGGAATAAAGTTATCTATTTATGTAACACGGAAAACTCCATCCAATAACTGTATACGGTATAACTTGTGTAGATGAATATCCAATATAAATTTACATTTGAGATATAGGCCTATAAATATTGAATATAAACATTGATTTTGAATATTGAACTTCATTATATGTCACTTATAGTTGATGTTCATAAAATCTATCATAATAGGAAAAGTGTGATGAAACGTTCATTTGAAATATATTGTTCTATGTTGTTTATTGTATCAAAAATGTGAACGTTTATTATTTATCCCATGTGCAAAGATTGTGTCACGATTTGTTCCTACTGGTTGGTGTCCACAAATGTTTTATAATAAGAAAACTGCTGATGATCAAATAAATTTATTTCAAAACGTTGTTTTTCGTTAGTTATGGTTGTTTTTCCCTTTTTAATGTTTATAATACAATAGACATTAAAAAGCAGAGAAAATAATTTTCTTCCGTTCGTGATGTTAAGATGCATGAAGGTCTCGACTTATAACATGAAAAAGAAGACGAAAAATGATTTAACATCAGTTCCAGTATTTCACTGGTTCACCAGCCTTAGGAAATACCCAAAATGAAGACAAATTCGTCTAACATATTTGGTACAGGCCTTGGCATATTATGCCTTGGCATCAGCATTTCCGAAAGCACAGTGGAGCGTGTGTCATGTGAACATCTCCGTGAGAAGTCAGTTGTGTTCGCATATGACAGGTGAATTTAAAATAAATGTTTACTGTATATATAAGGTAGAGGTAAAAGGGAGTTGTGAATGGTGCCCACAATGGTGCCCGTACGCAGGGTTAAGTTGGTAGGGCCATGGCCTGACCAATAACTTATGTGGCGAAAAATAATGAAAAAATTCAATCATGGTCTGATCAATAATTTTGGAAAATTAAAAATCCATAATTCTATCATTCCGTGCAAAAACCACCGCCAATAACCCACTCAATTTTGCGATGGAAAACACCCTCCAAAAAAAACCCACGGCGCTAGTTTAAACTCCTCACAATATCAATACAGCCGCTGACGTAGCAAGGCGTGTTCCGTGTAGCGGAGAGCAGAAGTTTAGACTAACGCCGTAGTAGTGGTCTCCGCTCGCTCAAAACAAACGAAATTGACTGGCAATGAGAATGTTATAATATGATTTATTTTAAAATAAAATGGATTTTAGTCATGATAGAATGGTGATTGACCACTCGATTGTTGTGTCAATCGCAAAATTGAGCATGCTCAATTTTGCGATTGACACTCCAACTCGTGGTCAATTCCTACATTATATAGACAGTGACATTCCAGTGATTCTAGTGTGTTTGCACTGGTTTGCCCACCTGTGGGCGCTTTTCATACATGTACTAGTAAAATGGACCTAATAATGGGCCCAAATGGGCCCAAATATGGACAGTTTGGGCCCATGTGAAATAGGGTTCTTGTGGTCACCATTTCCAACTGACATGCCAAATTTGAGCATCCTAGCTCAAATGATGCGACCTGTAGAGGGGTAACGAACCGGACGGACAGACGCAATTAATTGGGTACAAGCCAGTGTATATGAAAAGTGCCCCCGGTGAGGACAACCAGTGTTTAATACACTGGAATGTCACTGTCTATATATAGGCTGATTATTGATTTATAACAGTATCATCTATTACCAAGAAGTGGATGCATTTTTTGGAGCCGAAGTGTCTGGAGTTTGTGGTTATAGAATATTGATTTTAATGGTGCATTCAAATAGTAATAAGAATGTGATTCACTAGTAAAATGGACCTAACAATGGGCCCAAATGGACCCAAATATGGACCGTTTGGGCCCATGTGAAATAGGGTTCTTGTGGTCACCATTTCCAATCGACATGCCAAATTTGAGCATCCTAGCTCAAATGATGCGACCTGTAGAGGGGTAACGAACCGGATTGGCGGACGGATGGACGGACGCAATTAATTGGGTACAAGCCAGTGTATAAAACACTGGAACACTGGAACAGTGACATCCCAGTGTATTACTGCTTTGCCCACCTGTGGGCGCTTTTCATAATTTACAACAAAAGTTATAAATCTACATGTACAGATGAACTGGTAACCTGATAAAAAGCACCCACTCTTGCATTATGGCTGATTTGAGACCGTTGTGGTCTTATTTCATATTGTATTTATTAAGGCTTTGAAAATGGGTCGATGTCGCTATATATAGTAGTAACAAGGTGGATGGTATACTGTTTGTAAATCATAGCAGTATACATATTACACACACCATGCCATGATGCTGGGATCGTGGTTTTAAGAATGCTGCCAAGTATCAATACAACCCATGTAGGGACCTCCTTAGACCTCTGGTGGAGTCTGACCCATACAGTGTCCCATATCATCCAAGATTTTCTAAGGTGCTACGTAGCTGCCACTTCGTTGGGTGGGTTGGCTAACTCATTTAAAGTCTAAATGTCTTGGTGGAGTTTGACCCGTGCAGGACCCTATACTATTGCCGCCTCTGCAGGCGCACGCTATGCGGTGGTGGCGCCAAAATGCCACCTGCCATCATTTGGCGGGAGTCGCAGGGCAGCTGGTCAGCCAGGGTTGTCGCAGGCAGCACCTGCAAGTTGCGCAAAGATATATTGGTAGGAAAAATTCTTTACTGTAGGCCAAATCAATTGTATGTTTTGTGTTTTAAGCCTGAATTAATATCTACTTTGGGTAGCCGCCTAATTGTAAATTTTGATAGAAAAATTTAATGCTATTCATTTAGAAGCCATCTTCAACATCCCGTTTCAGCCTCACTCAATATCATTTTCATATTGTTTCTCAATACAATTTTTGGTAGCCTGACTCAGTACAGTTCGATACAGTCCGATACCAGCTTAAAGAATACAGTGGTAATGGCAATTGTTGTTTCTGCAAGCCTATTTATAGTGAATCTGTGATAGGACCATTATTGCTAGCCTCTCGAAGGTTTTTCTAATAATGTGTGGCAAAATCTCAACACTTACCTCAAACCTATTGAGCAGCATAACCAGAATGAGGAAGAGACGACTCAGGGCGAATGTCTCTCCAGAACAGACCCGAGAACCGGCTCCAAACGGGACCAGATTGACACGGTTTGGGTGATCCGCTAACACCAGGCTGCCTGGGACAACAGAGGTTGAACTGAGAAATTTAATCATCAGTGTGATATAGTGTGAAAGAATTTAGGTAGACATGTAAATCTTTGGAAAGTCACGGAATCGAACTCATGATCCCCTGTTCACACCAGACCAGTCCTATGTGTATGGACCGACGCCTTAGACCATTAGGCTAACTCCCCGTATATTTATAGCCATGTTCATACTTGGCCAGTATCTAACTTGCAGTTCTACTTCTGTCTCTATCCCTTGTCTTCTAGCCTTTACACCTAAACTTTTACCAAGTTGTCAGACGTACATTCTGCCCTCGATAACAGTTCACGGTTTTCTAGCCCACGTTCTTTACAATAGCCTTAAATGCTTGCACAAATGTTCATAAAATACAAGCTCCACCTCTATAGTGGTGCTATAGTACAGAGTGTTCATCAGGTAAAAATTAATCTTTTACATATTTCTGTACATTTATCCATTATACATCTGTAGCTAAAAAGGTGACTCACAAGGGCGCACACACTTTTCGGATGTGCCATGTACAATTATTGGCCTTTAAAAACATCCTCTATGTTCCTCTCATTGTGTGGAACTATTTCAGTATCCAGTGGATATTTGTTATCTAGTATCATGAGTGTTTGCGTGTTATGGTCTACTGTCGTCGTCCTTACTTTAATACAGAGATTTATTTAAACAAAAGGCAAGACACACCATTGCTATCCAGGAATCTGTTAGGATTGAATGTGAATGGATCACTCCATATGCGGTCATCATGATGCTGCCCCCAGGCATTGACCCACACCTGGGTGTCTTGCAGAATCCAGTGTCCTTGGATTTCTGTGTCCTCAATGGCGCGATGTGGCAGCAGCATAGGCGCGATGGAAGTGTATCTGAAAAGGGAACAGGATTCTGAGAAACCTCGACTGACAAAGAATACATTTTGAACAGTAGGGAAATCAGACAGTCACAACGTATTGACCTCAACACCTTGGAACTTTCTAGTGCTGTGGTTCCACCACTAGCCTCAACCGTACTGATGGTTTTGTCCTGCCACAAGCCTAAATACACATATTGAGGAAGAAGCCTGGGGAACCACACCATTAGAAATGCCTAGGTGGAAGAAATTATTATCTAAGATTTTTATGTAGTTGTTAGTATGAAATCTATATATGTTTATTTTTACTTCTAGTTTCATATGTAAAAAAACTTTTTCATCTGAGTTTCAGGAGTTCTTACCGTAGCACCTCCAGTATCACTGCCTGCGTGTATGGCATCCGCTGGCGAAGCTCCAACACAATGTGCTCATCACTCACAATGTCATCAATCTCATCATGCACCTGCCTCTGTACATTAGGATAATGTACAAGGATGTTACACAACCACGTCATAGTAGTGCTTGTTGTATTAACATCTGCTGAGATCATGTCAAACACCGACCACATGATGTGGAAGTCATTAAGTTCAACTTTGTTCCCTTCTGCTTCTTTCGCATCCAACAGCTTGGTAAACAGTGACGGTTCATGGTGTTCAGCATTCCCTTCGATCTCTAGCCATTTCTTGTACATCACCTGGAGTTTCCCTCTGAACATCTGAACTGATCTGTATATGGGAGGATTAAACAAGCGGAACAATGGGAAAGCGTCCAACAGAAATCCTTGCACTGCAAATGCATCATGCCCAATAGATACCAGCAATCTAACCAACTCTCTCACATCTTCCATTTCACTGAGGCTGGAAAATTCACGCCCGAATGTCATAATATTGATGGTGTTGAGAGTCAAGTCCTCAATTTCAGCGTACATGTCAAACAGACAGTTCCCAGCATCGACCCTCACTTGGATGTCATCCATGCATTTCTTGGCCACAGCCACCGTGATTTCTTCAACTCTCTGCAGGCCCGCAGTGCCATAGGCCCGGATGGCCTGTGACATGAGCTTTTTTTGAAAGTGTCGAATGGGACTGTCATTTGTGAATGCAACGTCATGACCGTCGAAAGTGAGGAGATCTATAGTGTAGGAGTGTGGTCTCCCACTGAACGCCTTGCTTTTCTTTACCAATACCTGCGTAATAAGATATGTGGACTATTTTAATACACTTTTTCAACGTTCAATTATGGAAATGATACATGAATTAATTATAAATAGTAAACCGTTGTAAAATATACAAGTATGTTTTTCTAATGCTGGTGAAAATCACTTATTTGAAGGATGCAGGAAAAAAAATAAAAGTGACCGGTTCCTTATTTTAACATTTATGATTTATCACGTTCTCTATTTGTGACAGTACAAGAAAGAAAACGAAAAATGGCTACACCGGTTCCACTATTTCACTGACAGAGCAGACGACATGTACACCCTTTGCAACTCAAAATAGTCAAAATGAAGACAAATGTATTTCAACATTTTTTGTACAGTACCTGGTATATTTCCAATGAACAAGCGTGTCCGACAGCACAGTGGAACCTGTCTTATGTGAACATCTTCCAGAGAAGTGAAATGTGTTCACATACGAAAGGTGTCCTTAAAATATAACTGGCATTCTTCACTGTATATATAACATAGTGGTAAAAGGGAGATGTGAAAGGTGGCCACATAAGACAGACGTTCTAAATGGGATGTGTTCACTGAATACTGTTCAGTTGGGCAGGTTTCACTGTACCTCATATATGGCTTGCGTCCCTGTGACCACCACCACGGGGACACCAGCCAGGTTCAGCTGATAAACGTCTCCATACTCTCGGGCCCACGTGTGAAGATTTACGTGGAGCTGAGCTGTGTCCACTTGGTGTAGATTTCCCACCAACGGCAGCGGTTTCGGACCTGCAAAGACAGAGATTGTCGCAGTTGTAGATTAAGTGGTTGAGTGGTACGGCTGGCCCCATGTCCTTGACAAGTCCTAGCCTATATGGGTATAAAGTTGTCCTCATTGTGACAATTTCCTCTGAAGCAAGTAGTCCGGTGCTGGGCACGTGCATGCACGGTATTGAAGTTCGTTGTGTGTTTTTTTAAGTACAGCGCACACACCCCTTTTATCTGGTTCATCTGATTTACCCATACAAATATGTAAAAACTTTTAAAGAAGCCAAAAAATTATTTTTGTGCAAATAAGTCTTATCTCAAGTTGAAATACATTTGATTATTGTCTTTGTTATTCAAACATTTTATATAGACACCAGAAGTAGATGCAAGACAAAGAATTACAAACTCTGAAGCTGTCATTTTCACATAGGCTTTTATATGAAGCCTCTGTTCACAACTACTACTATAAGCTACATGCTACACACGGCAGCTACCGGCAACATGTGTTCAAACTTAGGCAGTTTTCTTGGCAAATTACAACAATCAAGGTGCTGGTGCCGTCATTATACGGTCCATGTATGTACATGTAGTTTACATCAAAAGTAAGAAAATCGCGTGTGACTGGCAATTGTTTTTCGAACAGGGTGCAAAAAAGAAGAAAAAAGTACTTTATGAACACTCCCTAATATGGCTTACTGCGTGAATGATCATGATCTGATTTCTATTTCAACTATATATCACCGTTCCTATATTAGTATCACAACTACTACTATAAGCTACATGCTACACACGGCAGCTACCGGCAACATGTGTTCAAACTTAGGCAGTTTTCTTGGCAAATTACAACAATCAAGGTGCTGGTGCCGTCATTATACGGTCCATGTATGTACATGTAGTTTACATCAAAAGTAAGAAAATCGCGTGTGACTGGCAATTGTTTTTTGAACAGGGTGCAAAAAAGAAGAAAAAAGTACTTTATGAACACTCCCTAATATGGCTTACTGCGTGAATGATCATGATCTGATTTCTATTTCAACTATATATCACCGTCCCTATATTAGTAATGTTTCACTGTACTTTACATCTAACCTGGTAAATCCATGCTTTTCTTCTTTCGTAGAATCTTCCATCCGAGCCAAAGCACGGGAATCCCAGCCACAGCAATCCATTGATAATAAACCATAATTCAGCTGAAGTACAAAAGGATGAAACCATGCAACTATGGTCGGTTGTATTAACTTCGTGGGAAACTTATTACATCATGCCTATCCATTGGCCTAGCAAGTGATAATCTTCTTGATGTACTCCACAAGTGCTATACTAATAGTTTCTTACATGCCTTTGTTGTTGTTTTTTCTTTTAAAAACAGTAGATTGTGAAAAATACAATCAAACATGCATACGACAGTATACTGTAGAAGGTGGTCTGGAAACCTGGGCCTGGTAAACATGATTGATGAATAACAATCATTTGCCTAGATACTGTGCTTATACCGTAACGCTTCATGTATAACCTCTCTTGAATGTTATGTACAAGGCATGTAATAGTTGATTTTATGGCAACTTTGCTTCATTGGAATGCATTGAATCACATATTGTAAATTTGACATTATTATAACTACGCAATTGTTTTCAATCGTGTTGCACGTGGTTCATTGGGATGTCCCGGACATGACTATAATGTGCCACCATCGCAGAATTGGGATCAACCCCTCCGTTTCAGCCATTTTCAAAATGGCCGCCATGAAATAGAGATAGTATTATAAAATCTGATCTAGTCCACCTAGAGCCATGATCTTGGTGTCTAAACCCATGTTTTTGAGCATGGCCAGTGTGATAGTGTACATGAAATTTGTCTCAGATATGGCAGCCATCTTGAATTTTCAAAATGGCCGCCATGGAATGGAAATAGTGTCGTAAAATCTGTTCTAGTCCACCTAGAGCCATGATCTTGGTGTCTAAACCCATGTTTTTGAGCATGGCCAGTGTGATGGTGTACATGAAATTTGTCTCAGATATGGTGGTCATCTTGAATTTTCAAAATAGCTGCCATGAAATGGAAATAGTATCGTAAAATCTGTTCTAGTCCACCTAGAGCCATGATCAGTGTGACTGCACCCAGTTTTCATCTCGGGATACGGCAGTCATGAATTTACAAAGTCCCTGCTGTTGAATAAAAACATTGCAGCAGAAAAAAAAAATGCTTAACAAATTGTGTTTTTACATAACATATTCAGTGTTTATGTGAACTGACAGATAATCAGATTGAAATATTGCGCTATTAGTACAATAATTATACCACAAGATTTGAATCACTATGACACTAAAGATAAAAATGTATTTATGAAAATGGCTACAATCTAAATGAAAGCTATTTCTTTGTAAGTTTAAGCATGTTAAAAATGACTAGCTATTAGAGTTTACAGTCCTATGCTATAGTAAAGTTCAAATGATATGCATTTATGTAGTAGTCTACTCTAAGAGAAGGATAGTCGTTTCAACTAAGTAGTAAATCCTAGTATTCATCTTCACTCTCAGTGTCAGTTAGCATGTCATCCTCAACTGGATTATCCTCTTGCTCTTCATCTTCATCAATATCATCTTCATTGTCTGTGTCAGAAGCGTCCACCTCGGTTGCAACAGTATCTGGGACTACAGGACCTTCAAACCAAAGTGGCTTGATAACCCCATCTTCGAGTTTCCATACATGACCTTCTGTTGACTTTGGTGCATTCTGAATTGCAATGTGAGATCTCTTCCAATTATGATAACATACAGACAGCATAGCAGTGTGGCCTTACAATTGCTAGTAAATGGGAGAACCAGACACCATTGAAGAGTTAATGCAGTATCCTATGAGCCATGTGCCTTGCAGCATTGCAACGGCTGATGGATTCTTGGCAAGAACGGATAAGTCCAAGGGATTCCATTACATTGTGAAGGAACTGGATGACGCACCTAATACTTCTGAAGATGGATCCACCATTCTCGTCCAAGATGGCAATGCATTGTTTTCATTCAATGACAAACATACCAGCCAACTTCAGGCTCATTGCAGACAATATCTTTGGTGCGATGCCCCAAGGTGACTTCATATTTAGCACTGTTATGTACCATGAAGAGTCAGTCAAGCAAATGGAGCTGGAAATGCGTGGTGCTTCAAGTTCAGAAAAAACTCATCATAAGTGGACCTATGACAAAAACGCCAGTAGACTGGAAAGCGTTTTTGACAAATGCAGAAAACAAGAAACAACTGGTGGGGGTGATCAGCAGTGTATGGTCCTCTTCAACCTTTGCCATCAAGTTGGTGAACCGAAAGGTAATACTCGTATCAGAAGGACAGGGTTACTTACTTCAAAGTAGAGATGGAGAGATCGTTGAAAAAGTGCTCCTGCACAATCTGACCTCTGACCAAGAAGAAACAGACACAAGGATTATTCTATACTGTATACACGCTCAGGTTCTAGGATATGCCACAGTCAGAATACGTTCACCTGACACAGACGTTTTCTTCATTGCATTGCATTATGCATTGACGTTGGACATTAAAATTCTATTTGACACTGGCTCTGGAAACCGTAGGCGCCTTTTGAATGTATCTGAGCTGGCCAGTGAACTGGGACAACAGATGTGCACAGCACTTCTTGGACTCCATGCCTTTACACATTGTGATTCTACCAGTACTTTCAAAGGCAAAGGCAAAGTGCGACAAATAAGACTACTAGAGAAAACAGAGAAATACCAGAAGATTCTAGGTGCCCTAGGTGACCACTGGGATGTTTCTGAAACTCTTGAAAAGGAACTTGAGGCATTCACATGTGCAATGTATGGCAGAAAAAATGACACCAATGTCGACCATTTGAGATACACAATCCTGAGAGAAAAATGTGGTGGCCGAGATGGGAAGATTGACATCAACAGAAACGTTGATCTCAGCTTATTGCCTCCCTGCAAGAAGTCCCTTGTTCAACACATACACCGAGCAAACTACCAGGTCGCCATTTGGAAAAGATCTCGCATTGCAATTCAGAATGCACCAAAGCCAACAGAAGGTCATGGATGGAAACTCGAAGATGGGGTTATCAAGCCACTTTGGTTTGAAGGTCCTGTAGTCCCAGATACTGTTGCAACCGAGGTGGACGCTTCTGACACAGACAATGAAGATGATATTGATGAAGATGAAGAGCAAGAGGATAATCCAGTTGAGGATGACATGCTAACTGACACTGAGGGTGAAGATGAATACTAGGATTTACTACTTACTTGAAACGACTATCCTTCTCTTAGAGTAGACTACTACATAAACGCATATCATTTGAACTTTCCTATAGCATAGGACTGTTAACTCTAATAGCTAGTTATTTTAAACATGCTTAAACTTACAAAGAAATAGCTTTCATTTAGATTGTAGCCGTTTTCATAAATACATTTTTATCTTTAGTGTCATATTGATTCAAATCTTGTGGTATAATTATTGTACTAATAGCGCAATATTTCAATCTGATTATCTGTCAGTTCACATAAACACTGAATACGTTATGTAAAAACACAATTCGTTAAGCATTTTTTTTCTGCTTCAATGTTTTTATTCAACAGCAGTGAGTTTGTAAATTCATGACTGCCATATCCCGAGATGAAATCTGGGTGCATAGTCACACTGGCCATGCTCAAAAACGTGGTTTTAGACACCAAGATAATGGCTCTAGGTGGACTAGAATAGATTTTACGATACTATTTCCATTTCATGGCAGCTATTTTGAAAATTCAAGATGACCACCATATCTGAGACAAATTTCATGTACACCATCACACTGGCCATGCTCAAAAACATGGGTTTAGACACCAAGATCATGGCTCTAAGTGGACTAGAACAGATTTTACGACACTATTTCCATTCCATGGCGGCCATTTTGAAAATTCAAGATGGCCGCCATATCTGAGACAAATTTCATGTACACTATCACACTGGCCATGCTCAAAAACATGGTTTAGACACCAAGATCATGGCTCTAGGTGGACTAGATCAGATTTTATAATACTATCTCTATTTCATGGCGGCCATTTTGAAAATGGCTGAAACGGAGGGGTTGATCCCAA
The DNA here is from genome assembly GCA_019095985.1 of Streblospio benedicti. Taxonomy (NCBI): domain Eukaryota; kingdom Metazoa; phylum Annelida; class Polychaeta; order Spionida; family Spionidae; genus Streblospio; species Streblospio benedicti. The sequence goes on along the minus strand of CM032665.1, from coordinate 32,587,077 downwards.
TTCTGCGATGGTGGCACGTTATAGTCATGTCCGGGACATCCCAATGAACAAATTGGTATGTGTTAGGAACATGTGTATGTGGAATCCAAATTAAACATCACATTTGACCTTTGACCTCTCCATCAAGGTTACACTAGTAGGTCAATTTCAGGAATTTTGTTCATGTTTGAGTTTACGAAAGAAATGAGCAGCTTTGAATATTTCATTTGTTAATAATCCATGATAAATTAGTTTTATTGATATAAGCATTTGTATTCTAGATTGGGATTACTTTTGTTTTATTTTGATTAATACTTTATTAACTAATTATGCAAAAATATACGGACGGAATTAATATGATGGTAAATGCCATGGTTATCCCAGAGGTTGAACTAAGAAAATGATGATAAACCATTTAACCAGTTAATTTATTAGACACCCAATCATAGGAGTTAGCTTGTCTACTCTGATCATATTCATAAAGAGAAGCCATTGAAACTTCCTTTGAATATGTTTCATCAGATTACAGAAAACTTGAGGATGTTGGATATTTAGTGAATGGTACCGTGATAGATTAATCTTGACCTACTAAGGTTCCTGCGCAGCCGGTGTACTTGTCCTGTAATTACAAGTACTTAAATATTAGCAAAAGGATTTTTATATCATTTATGAAGTTAGTAAATCACTTACATTAATTATGTTAATGTAGAGAGAAACTAAGAGCTGAACAACGTTGATCATTTGTAAAAAGATCACTTGAGTAATAGTGATGGACATTTCTGTTTTGCCTTGAACATATCTTTTCTATGACTGGCAACTAGAATAGAATATGTAGATATATTGGAATTAATTGGCTAGATGTAAGTATTGACATCAGAGGATTATTTCTCCAAGTTTATAGGACTATATCACATAGCTTCTCTCAGGACTTAAACCCTCGACCCTTACCACTGTGGCACCTATTCACAAAGCACTTAAGGCAGACCACCCGGGTCGGTCAGAATGTCCAAGTGGTCTAATGCGGCAGTTATACCTGTCTTAAGTGGTTGGTGAATAGGAGCCTCAGTACAGTGGTAGCGTATACTCAGGTGATACGGCTGTCAAACTCATTTAATAAATATTTCTAGTATCAAACAGGACGTGCATTTTCTCTATTCGTGGTACAATTCAATAAAGATCCAACATCCTCAAGTTTTCTGTAATCTAATAAAGCATATTCAAAGGCAGTTTAAATGGCTTTTTTTTAATATGATCGGAGTTGACTAGCTCATTTTGGTCAGAAATGGTTTATCATCTTTTTCTTAAGCTTATCTGTCTTGTTACTACTATACACCGACACAGACGGAATCTTTTCCTGCATATATTCTTGCATACTTGTCGCTGAATATTTATGTGCGTTTCTACATTCATCATGGTATTTAGCTTCTCTTGCCTTCAAATCTACATCTATCACTTTACACAGCATCCTTTCATAACTTCGTCTCTCTGAACCCTCTTTAAAGGTCTTCCCTGCAGTTTCTGTTTTACATGTCCAACTTTCACTAGAAAAGAAATTTGCCAGGAAGAATTAATTCTGGACTATTTTCACAAATAAGCAGAAATCACAAGTGAATGTTATTGATAAATTTGATTTTTTTCTTTATTGATAGTTCAACCTCTGGATCTTGATCTGATTTTCATTTTATTGCTTTTAGATATTTGAGATTTGTGAATTTGCTGTAGCATTCTTTGTGATAACCATAGCATTTACTACCATATTCAGTTGGTACACTTTTTTGCAAATTTCATCATAATGTTGTTTTAGATCCTTTAAACTATGTCTCACTTCAATTGTTTCTTAATTTTCCCCAAACTGAATCTGATAAATTATCTATTTTGAAAGACTGCATACTTCTAAAACGTATGATGCATGATTTTATGTTGCCCTTTTTCCTTGTTTTGCATTGCTTCTTAGATTTCATTTTCACTGAATTTTCCATGATTTAGCAATGACCATTGTATTATATAGATGTATTAAATTTGTTGCTCTTTTTGTAAGTTACACATTTTTTTTAGTCCAATGTCCAATCAAATAATACTAAAACATAACAAAATTTGAGAACATGCACTTTATGAAGATATCAATGATACTGATGCTGCCTCAAATTCTACCATTAAAAGTGAAACCCATTGATATATTAAACTATTTAGTAAAATATTGATTAAAATAAAACATAATGTAATTTCAATCTAGAATACAAATGCTTATATCAATAAAACTAATTTATCGTGGATTATTAACAAATGAAATATTCAAAGCTGCTCATTTCTTTCGTAAACACAAAAATGAACAAAATTCCTGAAATTGACCTACTAGTGTAACCTTGATGGAGAGGTCAAAGGTCAAATGTGATGTTTAATTTGAATTCCACATACACATGTTCCTATCTAAGGTCAATACAAGTTGTTACTCTAAATTTGTTATTAATCGAGATAAATGCAATTTTATGAAATTTTGACCACAATGACCCCTGTTTGACCTTGAAGGATAGGTCGAAGGTCAACCCCTGACCCCTGTTTGACCCCCGAGGTCGAAAATATATTTTTTTCAAATATTTTGGGCAAACGTCATTTTTCCTTAAGAGTAGTATCTAAGGTACAAAAAATATGTTTTTGCGAAAACTCCCCCAGTATCTTTCGATACGGAGCCCGCTGGACTACCAAGGCATTTGACAGAGTCTGGCATAAAGGACTTCTATTCAAACTAAAGAAAGCAGGTGTCTGTCCACTCCCTTCAGTGGTTCATGGATTACCTTTCTGATCGATATCAATCTGTTTATAAATTAGAGGTCAGAAATCGAATATGGCCGAATTAGAGCTGGAGTCTCTCAGGGTTCCGCGTACTAGGCCCTCTTTTTATTCTTGATCTACATCAATGATATCACAGACAATATAAATTCTCAAGTGAAACTATTTGCAGACGATACATCTCTGTATGTCGATTTTGACAGTAAAGTAGCAGCAACAACTGCTCTTACTGATGATATGAACAACATTCAATCTTGGGCAGACCAATGGTTAGTTAAATTCAGCCCTGCAAAGACAAAATTGATGCATTGCTCATTTCGGAATAAGGACGATCTAACTATACCTTTTAATGGCATAAATATTGAGAATGTGCAACATCACAAACACCTTGGCATAGTATTATCCCAGGATCTCTCTTGGTCCCATCATATAGAAAATATAATAAAAAGCATTTCTCCCATGGTAGATGTGCTGAAAAACCTTAAACACGACTTAGATAGTAAAACAATTGAATGTATTTATTTTTCTTTTATCAGACCAAAGTTGGAGTATGGTTGCCACATTTGGGACAACTGTAGCAGACTCGATTCCGACAGGCTCGAGACAGTTCAGCATACTATAGCAAAAATAGTTACTGGTGCCCGGAAAGGCACGAGTCATGCATTATTATATAAAGAATGTAACTGGCTTTCCTTAGAGGAGAGAGAAAAAATACTTAAAAAACTAAAACATTTAGTAAAAATTATTGATAAGGAGGTGCCGGATTATTTACAACATTTACTTCCTAATACAATAGGAAGCGTGAGACAAAATAGTAGAAACCCAAATAATTACTTTAGTGTCCGGGCGAGAACAGAAACATTTCGAAATAGTTTTATACCAAGTTCTATTCGGCTCTGGAATAATACTGATCTTAATCAGAGAAATAAACAATATATTAATAAATTTATAAATCATAAAAGTCCTGAATTGTATAATCATGGACAAAGAAAATTCAATATCATACATGCTCAACTGCGGATGCAGTGCAGTAAACTTAATCATCATTTGCATAGACTACATGTTGTTGACTCGCCAGCCTGTTTTTGTGGGCATAATTTGGAAAGCAATGAACATTACTTTTTAAGATGCCCTCTATACAATAACATGAGAATAGATTTATTTGAAACAATAAATGATAGATTTGGCATTACTGGTGATAACATTTCTGTTAGAATGCTCCTGGAGGGAAGTGATGCACTTGACATTCCGAATAATAAGGAATTGTTTGACATAATACATAAATTCATTGAGGACACTGGAAGGCTTTGAATTGACACTAGTATATAATGTACAATCGGTTTGTATGAATGTGTGAGTGTAAGTTGTTTTCTTTTATGTATTTTTGTTTCTTTTTTTGTTTTGTTTTTGTTTTGTGTTTTTTTTTCACGAGAGAGGGCGTTAATCGCATTTTTAGCTGTTATCCAATCTCCTTGTTGTATTCGTATAGCAAATAAATATGTTTAAACCAACAAACCACGAACATTGAATATCAGTAAAATTTCATAAATAGCCTTCTAACATACACAATTTAATTGGTAGAGCGCCCAAAATCGAATCACTTCGGTGTCGCCTCATACCTCATAGCTGTGTAAAGTTTGAACGAAATCGGTGTAACGGTAAAAGCTCTAGCTTGTCCGGAGACATACATAGATACATAGATACATAGATACATAGATACATAGATACATAGATACATAGTAACAAAGTGATCACAAGGCTTTCGCTTCAGCTACTGAAGCGACGCAAAAAACACACACGCACACACACGCACACACACGCACACACACACCACACAAAAACGTATGTTGAGCCACTTCACCAAATTATATTGCTATATTGTTACATGAATATGTTTTATGTCTAATTTAATAAATGAGTATGCATCTAGTCTAAATCAGCTAGCGGTGTTGGTCTGTGAGTCCTAGACTAGATATGTTTTTGTTTTTTAATTGCTCTCATTAGATTTTCCAGATAGCCCACAAAACATGTTTTTTTTTAAATGTTTATTTTAACCCCCCCCATTAGATTTGGAATATTTTCTGATCTAAAACAGAAAGAAGACAAAGTGGCCTTATAAGCTGGTTGCAATGGTACGTGTACTTCTTTGGGTGCATTATGACTACTATTTTGTTACAATCATAACGCTGTGGGAGGGGGGGGGGGTGTTTTATCTTTGGTGCTACCTTTCTTCAATAGGAAACGAAAATGAAATATTTTTGTCAAAAATAATAAAGCCAGGAAAACCACGAGCCACAGCCCTACTCTTCTAACATCACAATTTTTTTTTTACAGTAGAACAAGTCTATTTATGTTGTGTTTGAAATGTGAGTTCGTATGTTATCCTTAAACAGCTTTGAGGTCACATTATTTGATATAATTTATTCATTTGCAAACACACACGTACATGCACAAAATATAACACATTGAAAATGGACACATGCATTACTATCATCATCATAACAATAATAATAATGACATTCACATGGTTAATCGAGGCTAGTTAAGATAACAGTTAAAACCCCGGAACGAATAACGAACAATGTACGCTTTGGTTCTACTACACAAACCTGCTATACAATAATGCATATATACAATAACACTACACTACGTACATGAACACCATTCAAGTGTGAAGATGCTAAAAGCGAGTAATGTCCGTTAGTTGTAGGTCGAAAGCCATATTGTCTCTTCCATCATCGTTAACTACTCCATCGCTAGCATTATTGAATTCAATGTCTTTATTTCCATGATAATCAATTTGATTAATGTCCATCGCCTCTGCTTCTTTAGTTTCTGAACGTGATATTTCTTGTTTTTCGGGTGGTTCATTCTGGAAGTGAAAAAAGTTAATTTAAAAAGAACTGTAGCTTTATAGCTAATATGTTCGCAGATGACAGATCCAGGTTTATTGAAAAGGCGCACGCCAAAAGGATGTAATCGGATTCGTGCGCACTGAGAAAGAAAAAAATCTAAAGAAAATGAAATTCCCTGTGCCTTACCCCCTGGATACCCCTATGTTAGATGGATATTTGCTCTTAAACTGCCTAACCGGTATTCATCCTGTCTGTATTTCCATATTTCAAAATCCACCCATTATTAGTATAATTGCTATACATGAACTTTGGTCTAATTGCCCCATCAAAAATATTCCATGAGCCTATATTTTTCAAATCAAGTTATCATTAGATAAACCTGCTGTCGACAAAATAAGATGTAATTAACTAAAATGGATCAAATAGTGAGACAGAAAATGTATTTTTAATGAAAGCCTAAAGTAACTGTACATTTACCTGGTCTTTCTCTTCAGTATCAAGTCCCTTGTATCCACAATAGTCACATTTGTTCCTTTGGGAACTGGGAATACAATTACAACACCCGTGATTGACAAAGTTGACCACAGTGCGAGTGTCTAAGTCTTCCGGCTTGGTAGGACCTAAATATTACACATAGACAAAGATGAGCATTGGTGCTTATAGTGTGTAGTTTTATCATTAAGATTAGATTCTTATGACTCTCATTTCTTTGGAAACATAGAACATGGAACTTTTCTTCTCCAAAAGGAACACTGCAACTACAATACACACACTTGGTTACTAATTAAATGAAGTGCCACTTCACTGTATGTCTGCAATTATTTATGAGACATTAAATCATTTCTTCACGTGCTTTCATATGTAACATACATGTGATATTATCACATAATGTGTTTTAGATTTTCTTTTTAATTGTGTCGTATTTGTTTCTCACATATAAACAATTTCAAAATGTGTATGCTTCTTTAATATTATCTCTTCAACTCTAAAAAGCCTTAATAAGTAAAAGCTGAAAAGCTTAATTCGTGTAAATATATAAATAATTTGGACATGTTCATTTTATGAAAGCAAACCTTAAGAACAACCTTGCAAAGTCATTTCACCTACGCAAAAGAGAGTGGTCTACTACCTGTTAGAAAAGAAACACTGAGTCCCACAATCAACGTTGTCAACCAGCCGATAAAGGAGATATATGAGAAAGACACCCTGTAGAGACCGAATACATCGTCCCTAAAAACAGATATGTATGTTATAATTAATGGGGCCATCTATCCTTTTTGAAGTTTTGAAGCTAGGATTGAAAAACAATAGTATATATAGCATGTGTTTTACATAGATACAAAAAATTAAAAACCAAATATATGTATATCAAGTCATATTATGTTTGTATTGATAATAAACACAGGTCTCATAATTATCAGTGAAACATTTGATTCAGTGACCCCTCCCCCTCCCCACTATTCATAATTTCCAATTTTACTAATAACACCCTGACTGCAAAAATACTCTAAGTGACATAATATTATGGAACCATGCGTCCAACAGTGATATGGTATTTAATGCAGTGTTGCATTCAGATGTTCGTATGCATTGTTGCACTAGAGCATCAACCGCACTATTCGGCCATGCACGCAATCCGTGAGTTTATTGTTTAGCTGACATTAAAATGCAAAAATGTCACATTTTTTTGAAGTAAAAAATAATTTTAAAAAGCATTAAATTGTGTTATCAATGTATCGCTATCAGGGCAGATAATGTGTTGATGTCAAGTTTTATTTCACATCAGACGAAAAAAAACGGTTTGTGTGAATGGCCGGTTTTAGCAACTGGTGCTCTAAGAGTTAGGAGAGTAACTGCAAATGCAAGGACCCTACGGGTTTTCAGGCATTGGTGGTGCAGTGGTGTTGTATGGAAATGTGCAGTTGTAGGTCTCTGTGGGCAGGTGCTCCACCCAGGGTGTGAACATCTGTTGGCCATAGTTGATCCATGAAGTCATGAACAGACCGCAGAACAGGCCAGCCAGGGCACCCTGAAAATAGAAGGCTATGGTGGCGACACTGGCGACAGGTGACAAGATGATTTTCCAAATGATACTCAAAGTGAGTTTTGGTGATGTTCCAAACGGTACTCAAACCCTCAAAAGTCAAACGTGGGTTTGGTGATTTTCAAAATTATACTCAAAGACAGGTTGGGGATCTTCCAGACGATACTGAAATGTAGTTTCCACTTTCGCGGTGTTGCCACTAAGGGAATTTATGTGATTAAGAGGGCGTTCATGTGAATTCGGCTGTGAACGTGGAGGATCGAATTGTATACTCGATGGCCACTCTGAGATAAAGCAACTACAAAATTATTATTTTAAGTATATTCTTTTACTACAGGCTTTTGAAACCTTATTTGTACATTACGACGATATACTTAGACTCTAATAACGTTACTAAATGAGATTCTATTAACCTTCCATTGAGCCCATGGGAAAAAGCAAGCCAACCAAACCACTCCAGTCATGGGACCTCCAATTCCACCAAGGATACTAGATGATAGCTGAACAACGAAAGATAAATTATATTTAACTTTAAATTATAAATTCGTACATGTATGTGAAGCATGCTCGATATTATATTTCACACTTGCATGTCAATGAAGTGTTTTGAATAATAACAAGAGCTTATTTTTCATAATGCAACCAACGTTTGTTACACATATCTCCATCATCCTTTACCTGATTGCTCTACATACACATGGCCGATGTATGTGTAATTCGACAATATCATTTCATGGAATTTGAATCTTACATCTATGACAAAGCAACATACCTGAATCACATGACCAGTGAGATATCTAAAACCAAAAGCAAAGCCAATGCCAGCAAGACCATACAGAAAAGCTGCAACAAGAACAAACAACAACACGATGAAGTGTAATAGTTATTACGTGTACGTGACTCTTGAACAAAAAAAGGACAATCATAGTACATGTACCGGTATATGCGTATATCCAGCCGAGTTAAAATCAAACACATTGCCGATAGTATGTAAAGGTGCATTTTCAGTATACGATTTCTGCGTCGGAACATGCATACCTAGTATTTTGGTGATGAGAGCTTTTCTAGATTCGGACAGCCCATGCACCCTTGGTTCAATGATATCTTTCCACGTGATGGCGGACATTCCATTCATTGACGTTGATATGGAACTGAAAAGGAAAGAGCAAGCTATGAATGGTGATACGTCTGAACTTTTAGATTGACATTCATGAGACTTTTGTGCAGTGTGGTGAATTACCTTTTACGAATGAGCCGTTGCTGCCGCTAGCAGATCCAGGTTTTTGGAAAGGGTGAGGTGTGGGCTCATACAGAATTTTATGGGGTTTATATGCGCAAAGGTTTGCTAAAAGATGATAAACACCACATGAAAATGAGCTTTTTTTTTTGGGGGGGGGAGGGGGGGGGGAGTATGTGTATGAAGATTTGATTCCAAAATCAATTCAGTCAATTAGAATGCAGCGCACATTGGTAAATGTACTCATATATGGGCACAATCGGCCACGCGAACATTTCGGCAGTACGGCTCTTTGTTTGTGTGTGGTGTTTACGCTTAAGGTAGGAAGTACTGCTTAACGTGCGGGCTCCGTACAGCCTACCTACGGCCAGGCTAATGCTAAATAGGCCGTATGACTATCTACAAAGGATGCTTTCGATACTGTCTTTGCCATGCTTAAAAAGTGCATTCGCCGCACTTTCACCATACTGGACACTCACTGGCCCACACAGTTTTTGGCAGTAAGGAGACAGTACTGCCAGATGTGCCCTTGGCCATAATGATTATACATTATGGCCTGGACAACAATACATTATGACCCAGACAGCCAATATAGTATGACCTGGACAGCCATTCATTATGGCCTGGACAGTGTGCTATATGACCTGGATAGTCATACAGTGTGAATATGATATTGAGACATGTACAACCATATTTTATGCAACGGTTAGTCATAGACTATGCGGTGGAGAGTGATGACAGTTATGACATGAACATTCATCATACCTGAGAGCACCAGCAAACAGCATGGATATGAAGAGACCAGTGAGCCCGGGGATGCCTAGTGCATCAACCACAAAGTAAGGCAGCAGCTGCAATGGACACACTTGATGTGGATTCATACAAGTTTGAATTATACATTATATGTATCATAGTATGTGTGCTACATTTACAACGGCTATTAAATGAGACTATTTGAGTTTGGTATCTAAAACAAAATAAATTACACGTCCGTGTAGATGGTCAGGGTCGTAATCAATTATCTCATGGCTTCTTATTCACACCAGATCATTGGCATCAACGTTATCAACCAATGGTTATTTTCTCATCTCTCAGAGGAGCATCTGGCACCATTCTAGCAATGGTCATCCTATATATTAATACGCTAATTTTTGGACTTGTTCGGCTATCTCCTCTTTACCTTGACTAGCTCGACGCCATCTGACTACAGGAGATCGTTCATGGTACTGTGTAGTTATAATATATATATATAATAAAATATGTTTTTCATTGTCGAAATGGTCCTGATGGTTGTTAATTAGCGGTTTTGTAACAAAAATAGCAGACAGCGGCAGCCACGACAGCGTCATGTGGAGTAGTGTAAGATCATAAAGACGCCAAAGGCGTCACATGGGTTCAAATACTAGGGGTTACAACCACTTTGCCAATTGGGCTATGTGTACATTAGATCCTTCAATCAAGACCACCTCTATAAATACACCACCTCTATTATAAGACGATTTATAACAGTCCCAAGTCTTCATAAAAAGACCATTGCAAAGGTCCCTAAAGAGACCACCCCTTTATTAAACCACTTGACGCCAGTCCTTGGGCAGACTTAATAGGGATGCTCTACTGAAGTGTGTGAAAATATATGTGTCATGGAAAGCATTGTGTTCCCATTACCATAGACACTAATTTTTCATCCCATAGCTTTTGTATATTAGATGCCAAGTGCGTTTTCAGTGTTCAATATGACTTACTTGAGATATACTTAGGGCTATACGACCTTCAAGTCGGCGTTAATCCAGGTCTTGACTTTCTTTTCATCATCGACTGTTGTTTTATGTTTCTGAAAACCTCCGCCAATGTATCATACTTGATGCTTATGTTTGCTGTGTAGTTAGTGTGTTAACATAATTCATGTGTTTGTAGTTTGTACTCTCTAAATAAGAATACTTATAGCCAGTGTTTTTGGGAAAATCACAATGCCTTTGATTTTCACTGATTATTACAGAGGATGGTCATCCTGCCATGTTTATATAGTCAAAAACTGCCTTTCAATGAATGACGTCTTGGCTTGATCTTGGATGTTGTGTGTATGGGGGATGCTGTCAGGATGCTTTCAGGATGGGTGGTGGTGCTGTCAGGGCAAGTGTCGTCAGGAAAAGGGTGCTTGAAAATAAAATGCTGTAAAAAAAACATATTTATGCACTCACCAAATGTGTCTTTTTTTCTTTGCCCATTGAGGGCATAGTGTTCCCGTTTACATAGACCCTAATAATTCCTCCCTTAGATTTTCATTTTACATGCCAAGTAAATGGATTTCACCAATGATTTAGTTGGGATCTACGTATACGATTATGTAACTGGAGTGATTCAATGTGATTCTTAGCATGCCTCTTTGACCACGCGGGTATAAGCTAGTTCAATGTTATTAATGAGTTTTAAGTGAAGGCCACTTTTTATTACAGTAGTGTACTTACCGAGTGCGTGCGTGCGTGCATGTATGTCACGTACCTGATTTGAGCTTGTAATTTTGCCCCCTCTTAGAGGATCACAGCCTTCTTTATAGTAATATGCAAACACTGTAAGCCCCGTTAAGTTCGCCAACAACACGACAAAGAATGAAGGGATAAGAAGTGCCAAGTATGATCTGAAAACAAAACAAAATGTTATCACAATATACATTTTGCAATGAAAAGTTCTATGAAATTCACATTTCTACAACTCTCGCGCCCAAACGTATTAATTTCATGCAGCATCATAATACAGTAGAACCTCCGATGAAAACCAACTACATAAAGAGATAGCCTCTATAATAAGACAACTTCTTGTGATCTCAGACATTAATAGAGGGAGGGCAACATGGAACTTCATAAAGAGATCACCTCTAAATAAAGACAACTCAAAGGTGATGTAAGTCTCAATCCCCTGTTGTCTTAACTACCGAATGAGAGAGGCTCTACTCTACAGTACAATTCAAATCCATAAGTAATAGAAGCTACTGGATTCTTACTTTTTGGCGTCTTTGAGCGTGGGCAGAGCTATATATCTCTGGATTGCCGCCTGATTTTGTGCTGCCCACGTGATTCCTGTGATTGCAGGGATCGTCTGCGTCCAGAATGTGACGCGCTGGGTCGGGTCAGGGTTCATGCTATTTTTGTCAGAAAATTACATTAGATTTTTTTTGTCATGCCACACCATCAGAATTGATGTGGATTGAGTGGGTTTTTCCCAGTGAATTGAGTCATGATGTTGTGGATATACTCACTCAAAGAACGTTATTCTGCCACCTTCTTTGCAAAGTTCCCACACTTCATTGAGACCACCAACTTTGATACAGCCCTGCAATTGAGACACGCTATCTACAATGTTATACTATCTACAATGGTAAAACACTGGTTTTCAATTAAGTATATGTCTTAAGCATTAGCATAACATATAAAAAAAGTAGACGCCATACCAGCACAAGAATGACTATATATCCAACGAAGAATATGATTCCCTGGAAAAAGTCGGTCCAAACCACGGCTTTGATACCTCCCTGAAACACAGGTTCCTATATATTTTCAATTTAGTGGAAATATTTGTAAAAATAAACATATTTTGGTTCTAAGTAAGACACCTGTTCATATTTGTGTCTACAAGATCAAATTTAGTCTTTATCATAAATTTAAAATGTTTCTTCAATATGTAATTTAACAATGTGAAATTGTGCACTCAATAAATAGATGATTCTATTGGACACCTGAAGCATTTATCTGTCTCGTAAGCCTTCAAAGTAAACCTGAACAAGTTGTATGGGCACGTTCGGTCTATATTGCATATATTTCATTTTGATATCTCTAACATTACATTGTATAAGATGACAATATTCAATATTGCTATTTTCTTTATAAGTTGAGTACTTCCAAATTTGAAGAGAAAAACTATCAAGGAAAATGCTCGATTTACTGGTAAAATAGTGTAATTGAGTGGTTGAGACCACGTACCGTACGCAATGGCCAATACAAAACATATTTGCTTTAAACATATAACAATTAAATGAATAGATTCGCCATGGCAAAATGCCAGTTGAGCAGTCTCAAAAAGGATACGTGTGTGCTGATCTAGCATGGTGTACCTACCAAGGTGGTGTAGATGGTGGCCAGACCTCCCGTACACACGATGGATGCCCATAAGGGAAATCCGGTCACTGGAGGAGCAAAAGAAGAAACTTGTTGTCTAGAATGTGTGGGGAAGCCATTGAAATGTTCGAGACCGACACTGTTCGAGATAACCAACTGACATTTGGTCGTAGCTGAGTGGAAACGAAATTTATGTCCA
>CM032665.1:32492135-32573767 GCA_019095985.1 Streblospio benedicti | reverse complement strand
TATGGAAGGGTTCTACAACAGGTTTTAACCAATCATTGGCAAGGAGGATGATCAAACTAAAATATGAAAGCCTTGTGACAAGCTTAACTCTGTAGATCTGATGACGCACTTACGTCTAGACGTGTAAACGTCAGGGAGCAGTACTAAGAAATCTATTGCAGGTGGTTTTATGTACTACCAAATGTGTACTATAGTACATGGTTTTAACCGAGAAGTTGCAGATTTCGAATTTGTAGCCAAAATACAGAACTTCTAGACTTGGAACGTTTCAAATCTGCTGCAAAGTTAAAGTAGAGTGTTTTTACAAGGACGTCGAATGTTTAGCCATCCTATTTCCAAACCAGTTCGTGTCATATAACCATATTTACAGATGTTGTTTGGATGGATAAAATCTTTGTGATCTGTAAATTTCATGGAAAAGAGACACTGGAGACAGAAGTTACAGCACTGTACGTGACGGATTATGAGAACTAGAGGTCCATCTTTGGGTCTTGATTTATTCATATGAAATGATTACTATGGCAAAAACAAACAAGCGTGTCGCAAAGAGGGAACAATTGAAATATATGCATTTGCAATATGAACATGATTAGATTAATACTTTTATGTGAGAGGCTTTTTACTTTGAAAAAGTGCATTTTTTGCACTCCTAAAAAGAGGGATTATTTTGCGGCGGACGTAGAAAATCATTTCCATAAGTGTCTAATCCCGTACAACGTTAAATTTTCAGCTGCGTTCTGACTGCAAAGGATCACGTAATCCGTGCAAGGCGGTGTGCGTTATTGGTTGAACGGTTGACGTTTGACGTTTGACGTTTGAAGTGCATTGAATATCAGTAAAATTTCATAAATAGCCTTCTAACATACACAATTTAATTGGTAGAGCGCCCAAAATCGAATCGCCGGTGTCGCCTCATACCATAGCTGTGTAAAGTTTGAACGAAATCGGTGTAACGGTAAAGCTCTAGCTTGTCCGGAGACATACATAGGGCCACATAGATACATAGATACATAGATACATAGATACATAACAAAGTGATCACAAGGCTTTCGCTTCAGCTACTGAAGCGACAAAACACACACGCACACACACGCACACACACGCACACACACACCACACAAAAACGTATGTTGAGCCACTTCACCAAATTATATTGCTATATTGTTACATGAATATGTTTTATGTCTAATTTAATAAATGAGTATGCATCTAGTCTAAATCAGCTAGCGGTGTTGGTCTGTGAGTCCTAGACTAGATATGTTTTTGTTTTTTAATTGCTCTCATTAGATTTCCAGATAGCCCACAAACATGTTTTTTTAAATGTTTATTTTAACCCCCCCATTAGATTTGGAATATTTTCTGATCTAAAACAGAAAGAAGACAAAGTGGCCTTATAAGCTGGTTGCAATGGTACGTGTACTTCTTTGGGTGCATTATGACTACTATTTTGTTACAATCATAACGCTGTGGGAGGGGGTGTTTTATCTTTGGTGCTACCTTTCTTCAATAGGAAACGAAAATGAAATATTTTTTATAAAAAATAATAAAGCCAGGAAAACCACGAGCCACAGCCCTACTCTTCTAACATCACAATTTTTTTTTACAGTAGAACAAGTCTATTTATGTTGTGTTTGAAATGTGAGTTCGTATGTTATCCTTAAACAGCTTTGAGGTCACATTATTTGATATAATTTATTCATTTGCAAAACACACACGTACATGCACAAAAATATAACACATTGAAAATGGACACCTGCATTACTATCATCATCATAACAATAATAATAATGACATTCACATGGTTAATCGAGGCTAGTTAAGATAACAGTTAAAAACCCGGAACGAATAACGAACAATGTACGCTTTGGTTCTACTACACAAACCTGCTATACAATAATGCATATATACAATAACACTACACTACGTACATGAACACCATTCAAGTGTGAAGATGCTAAAAGCGAGTAATGTCCGTTAGTTGTAGGTCGAAAAGCCATATTGTCTCTTCCATCATCGTTAACTACTCCATCGCTAGCTTTATTGAATTCAATGTCTTTATTTCCATGAGAATCAATTTGATTAATGTCCATCGCCTCTGCTTCTTTAGTTTCTGAACGTGATATTTCTTGTTTTTCGGGTGGTTCATTCTGGAAGTGAAAAAAGTTAATTTAAAAAGAACTGTAGCTTTATAGCTAATATGTTCGCAGATGACAGATCCAGGTTTATTGAAAAGGCGCACGCCAAAAGGATGTAATCGGATTCGTGCGCACTGAGAAAGACAAAAATCTAAAGAAAATGAAATTTGGAGGTAAAAAGGTGGCGCACGCCCCTGTGCCTTACCCCCTGGATACCCCTATGTTAGATGGATATTTGCTCTTAAACTGCCTAACCGGTATTCATCCTGTCTGTATTTCCATATTTCAAAATCCACCCATTATTAGTATAATTGCTATACATGAACTTTGGTCTAATTGCCCCATCAAAAATATTCCATGAGCCTATATTTTTCAAATCAAGTTATCATTAGATAAACCTGCTGTCGACAAAATAAGATGTAATTAACTAAAATGGATCAAATAGTGAGACAGAAAATGTATTTTTAATGAAAGCCTAAAGTAACTGTACATTTACCTGGTCTTTCTTCAGTATCAAGTCCCTTGTATCCACAATAGTCACATTTGTTCTTTTGGGAACTGGGAATACAATTACAACACCCGTGATTGACAAAGTTGACCACAGTGCGAGTGTCTAAGTCTTCCGGCTTGGTAGGACCTAAATATTACACATAGACAAAGATGAGCATTGGTGCTTATAGTGTGTAGTTTTATTATCAAGATTAGATTCTTATGACTCTCATTTCTTTGGAAACATAGAACATGGAACTTTTTCTTCTCCAAAAGGAACACTGCAACTACAATACACACACTTGGTTACTAATTAAATGAAGTGCCACTTCACTGTATGTCTGCAATTATTTATGAGACATTAAATCATTTCTTCACGTGCTTTCATATGTAACATACATGTGATATTATCACATAATGTGTTTTAGATTTTCTTTTTAATTGTGTCGTATTTGTTTCTCACATATAAACAATTTCAAATGTGTATGCTTCTTTAATATTATCTCTTCAACTCTAAAAAGCCTTAATAAGTAAAAAGCTGAAAAGCTTAATTCGTGTAAATATATAAATAATTTGGACATGTTCATTTTATGAAAGCAAACCTCAAGAACAACCTTGCAAAGTCATTTCACCTACGTAAAAAGAGAGTGGTCTACTACCTGTTAGAAAAGAAACACTGAGTCCCACAATCAACGTTGTCAACCAGCCGATAAAGGAGATATATGAGAAAGACACCCTGTAGAGACCGAATACATCGTCCCTAAAAACAGATATGTATGTTATAATTAATGGGGCCATCTATCCTTTTTGAAGTTTTGAAGCTAGGATTGAAAAACAATAGTATATATAGCATGTGTTTTACATAGATACAAAAAATTAAAAACCAAATATATGTATATCAAGTCATATTATGTTTGTATTGATAATAAACACAGGTCTCATAATTATCAGTGAAACATTTGATTCAGTGACCCCTCCCCCTCCCCAGTATTCATAATTTCCAATTTTACTAATAACACCCCTGAGTGCAAAAAGACTCTAAGTGACATAATATTATGGAACCATGCGTCCAACAATGATATGGTATTTAGTGCAGTGTTGCATTCAGATGTTCGTATGCATTGTTGCACTAGAGCATCAACCGCACTGTTCGGCCATGCACACAATCCGTGAGTTTATTGTTTAGGTG
Organism: Streblospio benedicti; assembly: GCA_019095985.1. Classification (NCBI taxonomy): domain Eukaryota; kingdom Metazoa; phylum Annelida; class Polychaeta; order Spionida; family Spionidae; genus Streblospio; species Streblospio benedicti. The sequence goes on along the minus strand of CM032665.1, from coordinate 32,569,954 downwards.
ACATTAAATGCAAAATGTCACATTTTATGAAGTCCAAAAAATAATTTTAAAAAGCATTAAATTGTGTTATCAATGTATCGCTATCAGGGCAGATAATGTGTTGATGTCAAGTTTTATTTCACATCAGACGAAAAAAAAAAAAACGGTTTGTGTGAATGGCTGGTTTTAGCAACTGGTGCTCTAAGAGTTAGGAGAGTAACTGCAAATGCAAGGGACCCTACGGGTTTTCAGGCATTGGTGGTGCAGTGGTGTTGTATGGAAATGTGCAGTTGTAGGTCTCTGTGGGCAGGTGCTCCACCCAGGGGTGTGAACGTCTGTTGGCCATAGTTGATCCATGAAGTCATGAACAGACCGCAGAACAGGCCAGCTAGGGCACCCTGAAAACAGAAGGCTATGGTGGTGACACTGGTGACAGGTGACAAGATGATTTTCCAAATGATACTCAAAGTGAGTTTTGGTGATGTTTCACACGGTACTCAAAAACCCCTCAAAAGTCAAAAGTGGCTTTGGTGATCTTCCAATTATACTCAAAGGGAGGTTGGTGACCTTCCAAATGAAAACTAAAGGTAGTTTCCACTTTCGCGGTGTTGCTACTCAGGGTTTTATGTGATTAAGAGGGAGCTCGTGTGTATTTGGTTGGTAACATGAAGGATCCAATTGTATGCTAGATGGCCAATATGAGATAAAGCAGCTTCAAACTTATTATTTTAAGCATATTCTTTTACTACAAGCTTTTAAAACCTTATTTGTACCCTAATGACGATATACTTAGACTCCAAAATACCGATACTAAATGAGATTCTATTAATACCTTCCATTGAGCCCATGGAAAAAAAGCAAGCCAACCAAACCACTCCAGTCATGGGACCTCCAATACCACCAAGGATACTACTTGATAGCTGAACAATGAAAGGAAAATAATATTCAACTTTAAATTATATATTCATACACGTATGTGAAGCATGCTTAATATTTTATTTCACACGTGCATGCCAATAAAATGTTTTTGAATAATAACAGACTCTATTTTTCATAATGCTGTTAGACCGCTAAACATAACTAGCCGCAATACATAACCAGTTATGTTTTGCGTTAACGCAAATCATAACCACACAGCCGAAAATGGACCTGGTGACGCAAAATTTAACCAGAGCAAATTCACGCTATTTTTAACATACAAAAGAGAGTATTTTTGTTTTACTAACTTACGACGGTATCAGATATGTTTACTCGAGTCATACAATGTTTAGTGTTTAGTGTCATTTCAAATGGGTTTAGTGTTTTGGTTTAGTGGTCATTTCATTTGGTGGATCATTTCTGGATGGTGTCTTTTTTTGGTCTCAAATCTAATGAGTGGTCTGTGTGGTGAAGGAAATACACACTTCTGCCTAGTTCTTGGTTAATGGATCATTTCTGGATGGTTCTGTCTTTTTTGCCTAACTGTGGCCATTGCCGTTACAATCTCAATCTGAAGCAATGGAACCACAAAACAGAAGCATCTGTTCTAACAGTTCGGTTGTTCACGATCCACCATGATTAATGCTGTCTTCCTGAAGGAAATTACACACCTCTGCCTAGTTCTAGCCCAAAAATGGTTATCACTTCTCGGGAGATGTTATTTTTATTCTCTTCAGCTTGTGGGCTCTCGATATGTCACGTGCTAACACAAATAGAATTACTGTTTATGTTGTAGAGAGCCAGAGAGGTGCGACATAGATGGCAGCTATGGTGGTGACAGTCTTTATATACTAAGCTTAATTATGGCTACAGATGTTCCTGTGTTTCATCACATTGCGTTCCACAAATTCGCACACCACGTTGGACCACAAGACACCCTAAGACCAAACAAGATGTTCTGCATAAGAAAAGGCTTCACATTCTACAGATGTGTTGCCAATATTTTATTCATACTGTACAGTCCCAAAGGGCAGACTCACCCAGGCACCGTCAGGTGCCCAGCTAGCGAGGACTAGCAAGTCTAGGAAGGATAGATAAGCGCGAGCCGAGCAACGGGACGGCAGTCTGCTATGAACAACTGAAGAATAAACATCTCTACAAGCTCCTGGCATTCTGTCAATTAATACTGGTGCAAATGTCGTTGATTTGAGATAACAACAATTATTCCATTGCCCTACAGATCTGTTTCATGCTTTAATTTAGCAATCGTCAGGGGCCTTTTTATTTGATGGTGTACAACATTATAGTACTTAACAACTCTAGCATAGTATTTTACAGAATTCTTAGAAACAAAAAATCAATACATTAGCAAGAATTTCCTTCTATGTCTACAAGTGTTTACAAGTTCTGATTTCTTGTTAAGGGTGGCCATGTCATTATGGTATATGATAAAAAACTTCTCTAAATTACACAGGTTACATTTTTTGGTTTTATTATTATATCCGTTAGCTTTTGCTACTATTTTCCACTTTATTTGATGTTCTATTCTGTCGTTTTTCAGTTTCCATATGTGTTTACTAAGTTCAGTTGCATTTTTCAGATTTTCATTGCTGAATGACTGTTTGTGATTAGCATAACGGGTTTTAAAAGATGTCTCAGTTAGTCCAATATAGGTTGCAGTGGGTTGATTGTGGACATTTACCGAGGCTTGGTACACTAATGATTTTTCGAGACACTTTCCATCTAAGGGGCATTCTTCTTTCTTCCTGCAGTTGCATTTGCTCTCATTAGTCTTTTCTTCCTTTAACTGCAGTTTGTTATGTCCATCTATGTAGTTTTTTATGTTTGGCATACAGCTGTATGACAATTTGATAGTATTTTTGTTAAAAATTTTATACAAGGGATGTTCGATTGGGAAGCAGTCACTTAGTATTCTGAAGAAAGCTTTTCCAATATTGGTTTTTACTTGCATGTCAAACGGTGGGTTAAACCATGTTATTTTTCTCTGTCTTTTTCTGCGGTTATTAGTTGGGTCTTCGTTATTATTTTCATTGTTTTTCTCATATTTGAGCATGTGTTTGTATCCGCTTTCTTGAAGGGCTGTTTGGTAGGGTTGTATGGCTTCTTTAAATATTTTTTCTGATGAGGATATTTCCGATAGTCTTTTGTTTACGCTTTCTGGAATGGCTTTTATTATATTGGGCGGGTGGTTGCTTTTTGTGTGGACATATTGGGGTTCATGTAAGGTCGGTATTCTTGTTTATTGAGATCAAGAGTAACATCTAAATGATTTGTAACTTTTTTGTTTGATTCAATTGTTACTTTTAGATTGTTTGCTTCAAATATTTTACATATATTTTTCTTCTGATTTTCAATGTCTCTCGGTGTTTCATATGATACTGCCAGTCCATCATCCCTGTATAATCCTACAGATAACCTGTTGTCAAAGACTTCTTTGATCTGGTAAAGCAAATAGCAGACAACGATCTCACATGTTTCTCCTCCATCATATGATCCCTACTCGCAGTAGCACGGGACTACGGCGTTACAGCCAAAACCGTAAGCGCGCCGGTGTCTTAAAACACGGCCACCTGACGTGAGTTTTAAAAATCACCGATAGAAAACTTCTTGCGGGAGTCACCCTTCGAAAAACAGTCAATGATAGCAAGTTGGCTGCTTGGAACCTAAAGGTGTTCTTGAGATAATGCAAAGGACTGATCTTAACTCATTCACCTGATTACTTACAATATGGTAGATAACATGATTGTTGTACGCAAGCAGGCCGCATAAAGAGTCAGAGTGCCGACACTACTTACAAATCATTAGTATGTGTCTTGTCCAAAGTTAAAAATAAGCCGGCTTGCAATTAACATTGCAGACAGCATATGACGTGCGTCCCGCCTCGACAATAAAGGACATCAATAAAATAGCAATACAATGATTTAAGTTGGCGGTCGACAATAAAACTATGAATATAGTTACGCTGAAGACAACATGGATTGACCAATCGTCAGGGCCACTTGATATAGTAAAAATGGAAGATCTCTCTTCAGCTATGTCAATACAGTGGCAGGAGCTTGCTTGGCAGAACAGTGAGAGTAGAATTGAATTCACAAGCAAAACTTGGGAAAAAATATATACAGTTATTCATATTAGTGCTAAAGTTATGCGTATTTGTAGACTAAAATATGGGAAACTCACCGTAATTTCAATGGAGTATCTGTATTGCAGAGTACTCTTGAAAATGTGATAATACATTCATTCTATCTGATTTTATGTATAATATTAGGTAACTAATGCTGGTTTGTCATGGGATTCCTTTTTACGGGTGGGGGAATCATGTTAAAGATCAGTGAGCAAAAAATGTTGCAGTCATGTAGCAATTCTCGTGTAATCTGGCTGACATATAATGCGATTTTTGTGTCAATTGTATTATATATACAGCAGCAAGTGCTGAATGCTATGGTAACATTGGTTTAATCCCACGTCTGCCCAAAATATTTTATAATATACAGCATTGACATAAAGTAAAAGAGAAGATTTGACCTTCGACCTATCCTTCAAAGGTCAAACAGGGTCTCAAAATTTTATAATCTCGGCTTAATAAGCACAAATTTGGTAACAACTTGTATTGACCTTGATAGAAAATTCAAATTAAATATAAGATCTCAAACTATGTCAATTTCTATAGAATGACTTTGAAATTTCATTATATGTAGTTTAAAAAGCATTTGTATTCTAGATTACAAATTCTAATCAATATTTTTAAATAGTTTAATATATCAGTTTACTTTTTAACCATGAGGCAGCAATGATATCTTCATAAACAAATTTTTGTTATGTTTAAGGGTGGACCATACAAAAGAGCAACAATTTGATGCTATATAATACAATGAAATTCTTCAATTCATGAAAATGAAATCTAAGAAACAATGATGCAAAAATACATTCATATGTTAATTTTAGACTGTGTCAGATCAAAAAATAACATAAAGTTTGAAAATGCAATTGAAGTGAGACATAGTTTAAGGATCTAAAACAACATTATATAAATTTGCAAAAGGTCAAAATATCGAACAAGTCTGTGTTGTCTGAAAAATCAGATAAGATCCAGAGGTTGAACTTTTGTCAAGACCCCTAAGTGAAAGTTGGACATAAAACAATGTTTGAACCAAAGAAAAAAAAATTCAGCGACAAATGCAAGATATGTGAAAACTTTATTTAGTAACAAGACAGATAAGCTTAATAAAAATGATAAACCATTTGCACCAAAGTGACTATTCAACTCCGATCATATTTTGTTAAACTCTTTGAATACATTCCATGTACCCCAAACAAATATTTTTGATACTAATGTCCTATTTATTAAAAGTTTGACAGCCGTATCACCTAAGACTCGGTAAAGGCTCCTATTAAAGACAGGTATAACTGCCGCATTAACTACTTAAAAGGAAATGAAGATTTACCAAGCTATGTGATAAAAATATATCCTCTGATGTCAAAGAATTTCTAACCAATTAATTCCTAATGTATCTGATTAGGTCTAGTTGTGTATTCTACATCATAAACGTGTCATTTGGACAAATACACGTTGTTCAGCTCTTAGTTTCTCTTTTTTGTAATTATAATCATAAAATTAAAATAGGCTAATATTTAAGTCCTACGGACAAGTACCAATGGATAGTCCATTAAATACCATTTAAACAGCACGACGATTCTGTAATCTGATGAAACATATTCAAAGGAAGGTGCGGTTTTGAATATGATCAGGGATTTGAAAATAAATTAATCGAAATGGTTTATCATCATTTTCTTAACGCCACTCAGACACCCAATATACACAGTTTCGCACCAAAACATAAAAATTTCTGAACAAATTTTTTTGTCAATTAAGCAAATAAAATTTAAAGCTGCTCATTCGATTATGTCAAAGGTGATTCCACATAAATGTTCCTATCTAAGGTGAGCCCAAGTTGTCCTCCGAGATTCTTTTGAAGAAGGAAGGTCGAATAACTATGTTCTAAATGTGTTAGCCAATACAAGTTCTTTAATATAACTAGATAAATGCAATTTTATAGTTTTTACAACCATAACAAATGCTTGTCAACACACAGCAAAAAAAAATTGTACGTCTATAACATGCTGTCATCTTTTATAATGCAATATCAAATCGTGTCATTGTAATAATACTATTAATTTGTACCAATTTGTACACCATTCTAAATCATGTGAATTTAATTGTATACTATGTAGGTGCATCAATAAGTCGCCGTACCATGTCATAAAAACGCACCATATCCAAAAGCCCGCATCGCGCTTATCAACTGTCCTGATGTCATGACCACCGTTGTGGAGTTTGGGGGGCTTTTGACTTTATCTGTGCTAACAGTCCCTTCAACGCTCCTTTTCGCACCATTTAAGGGGGAAATAATACTATTAATTGTACAGTCCCAAAGGACAGACTCACCCAGGCACCGCCAAAGGTGCCCAGCTTGTCCGAGGACTAGCAAGCACCATAGGAAGGATAGATAAGCGCGAGCCCAGCAACGGGACGGCAGTCTGCTATGAACAACTGAAGAATAAACATCTCTACAAGCTCCTGGCATTCTGTCAAGTTTTAGACATTATGCACTCAAGTCTACCCTCTGCTGTATGCGTTTGTCCCATGTAACTGTAAAATGAGTAGTAGGCACTTGACGAGATTAAATTGCGTCTGGCTACACCATGGTTATATTTTTGCGGCAAAGATTATATTTTGCGTCACCAGGTTCATTTTAGGGCTGTGGTTATATTTTTGCGTTAACGCAAATCATAACTGGTTACATTTTGCGTTGGTTATATTTTGCAGTCTAACAAATGCAACCGTAGCGTATTACACTTATTATATCCATCACCCTTACCTGATTGCTCTACACACATGTAACCCAGTAAAACTAGTGGCACATCACTTAGTTCTTTAGCATTGATAAATAAATGTCACAGTGCTGGGGTGACCGATGCATGTGTAATTTGACAATATCAATTGGTAGCATTGGATTTTTTACATAATGGCAAAAGAAACATACCTGCATCACATGACCAGTGAGATATTTAAAACCAAAAAGCAAGACCAATGCCAGCAAGACCATACAGAAAAGCTACAACAAGAACAGAGTTATGAAGTGTTAGCTATTATGTGTGCTTGAATCGTGAACGAAAATACAATCATAGTACGGACACATGTGTATATCCAGAGTTATAATCAAATGTCGATAGTATGTAGAAGCACATTTTCAGTATGTGTGCTTCTGCGTACCTAATAATTTAGTGATGAGAGCTTTTCTAGATTCGGACAGTCCATGAACCCTTGGTTCAATGATATCTTTCCACGTGATGGCAGACATTCCATTCATTGACGTTGATATGGAACTGAAAGGGAACAGCAAGCAATGAATGGTGATACGTATGAACTCTTAGATGGAGACTTTTGTGCAGTGTGATGAATTACCTCTAATACTGTAAGGCTTTACCAATGAGTGTTGCTGCCACTGCAGATCCATTTTTAAAAAAAAGGTAGGGTGTGGGCTCCTACAGAATTTTATGGGGTTTATATGCCCGAAGGTTTGCTAAATGATGAGAAACACCCCAAAAAATGAGAGCTCTTTGGGAGTAAAAAGTATATATGAAGACGGGATTCCGAAATCAATTCAGTCACTTAAAATGCCGCACACATCTGTAAATGTAGTCATATATGTGTCATATGTGTGCTTCTGTGGCCGAATGGATAGGGAGTTGGACTTGTGACCAGAAGGTCGTGGGTTCGATTCCCGGTCGGGTCTGATGGTAAGTGTTGAGCAAACTTACCTCTAACAGGTTGCACACTGCTCCGTGGTACCTACACGTTAAATAGGTACAGGTCGGTGATAAGCGTGCGCAAACAGCAGCAATGCTGTATGCAGCCAGTATGGTATGCTCCCCGGGGAGTTGAGAAAGATATATATGGGAATGTGCCGATGACCTGGTGTAAATTGTAAAGTCGTGAGATCAAAACTTGGATCAAGACTATAAACCAGACATTTACATTTACATGGGCAAAATCGGCCCGCGAACATTTCGGCAGTCCGGTTGTTTCTTTGTGCGCGTTGCTTTACGCTTAATGCAGGAAGTACGGCCTAACGTGCTGGCTCCGCACAGCCTATATATAATCTACGGCCAGGCTAATGCTAAATCGGCCGTATGACTATCTACAAAGGAAGTTTTCAATACTGTCTTCGTCATGCTTAAAAAGTACATTCGCCGCAGTCATCATACTGGACACTCACTGATCCAGACAGTCTTCTTAAGTTTTCAGCAGTAGTACTGCCAGATTTGCCCTTGGCTATAATGATGAGATATTATGGCCTGGACATCAATAGACTATGACCCTGATAGCCATTATAGCCATACATTATGACATGGACAGTCATACATTATAACCGAACAGCCATACATATACATTGTGGCCTAGACAGCCATTCATTATGACCTGGACAGCAATATATTATGACCTGGACAGGGCACTATGTTTGACCTGGATAGTCATACAGTGTACATGAATATTGAGACATGTGCACCCATATTTCATGCAGAGGATAGTCATGGACTATACAGTCATAGACTATGCAGTGGACAGTCATATGACAGTTATGACCTGAACATTCATCATACCTGAGAGCACCAGCAAACAGCATGGATATGAAGAGACCAGTGAGCCCGGGGATGCCTAGTGCATCAACCACAAAAGTAAGGCAGCAGCTGCAATGGACACACTTGATGTGGATTCATACAGGTTTGAATTATAAAAAAAAAATAGGACCACGGCTACACAGACTATTTTAATTTGGTATCTAAAACAAAATATATACACGTCCGTGTACATGGGCAGGGTCGTAATCAATGATCTCATGATCAATTATATCATGGCTTCCTGTGCACACCAGATCATTGGCATCAACGTTATCAATCAAGGGTCATTTTCCCAACTCTCATGAGAACATCTAGCACCATTCATGATCAATCATGTTATTAATGACTTTTAAGTGAAGGCCACTTTTTATAACCATAGTATTTACAGAGTACATATGTGCCACGTACCTGATTTGAGCTTGTAATTTTGCCCCTCTAAGAGGATCACAGCCTTCTTTATAATAATATGCAAATACCGTAAGCCCCGTTAAGTTCGCCAACAAATAGACAAAGAATGAAGGGATAAGAAGTGTCAAGTATGATCTGAAATTAAAACAAAATATTATAGCAATATACAGTTTACAATAAAAAGTTCTGTCAACATTACTCAGTAACAGTTCTACAATTCTCATGGCCAAACATATTAATTTCGCACAGCATCATAATACAATAGAACCTCCGATGAAAAAACCACCTACATAAAAAGAGATCTCCTCTATAATGAGACAACTTCTTTTGGTCTCAGACATTAATAGAGAGCAACATGAATCTACATAAAAGAGCACCTTTCAATTTAGACAACTCAAATGTGATGTCAGTCCCCGTTGTCTTAATTGACGAATGAGAGAGGCTCTATTATACAGTGAAATAAGTAATAGAAGCTTCTGTAGTGTTACTTTTGGCGTCCTCGAGTGTGGGCAGAGCTATATATCTCTGGATTGCCGCCTGATTTTGAGCTGCCCACGTGATCCCTGTGATTGCAGGGATCGTCTGCGTCAAAAAGGTCACGCGCTGGGTCGGGTCAGGGTTCATGCTATTTTTGTCAAAAAATAATTACATTAGATGTCTTGTCATGCCACATCATCAGAATTAATGTGGGTTGAGTATTTTTTATGCGAATTGAGCAATGATGTCATCGATATACTCACTCAAAGAACGTTATTCTGCCACCTTCTTTGCAAAGTTCCCACACTTCATTGAGACCACCAACTTTGATACAGCCCTGCAATTGAGACATGCTATCTACAATGTTATGCTATCTACAATGGTAGAAGACTGGTCTTTAATTAAGCATATGTTTAAGCATTAACTCAACATAGAAAAGGGTAGAAGCCATACCAGAACAAGAATGATTATATATCCAGCGAAGAATATGATTCCCTGGAAAAAGTCGGTCCAGACCACGGCTTTGATACCTCCCTGAAACACATGCTCTTATATATTTTCAATTTGGTGGAAATGTTTGTAAAAAATAAAAGAATAAAATTGTTCTAAGTAAGACACCTGTTCGTGTTTGTCTCCACAATATCCAATTTAGTCTTTATCATAAATTTAAAGATGTTTATTCAAAATGAAATTAAACAATGTGAAAGTGTGCCCTCAATAAATAGATGATTCTATTGGTCACCTTGAAGCATTTATCTGTCTCGTAAACCTTCAAAGTAAACCTAAGCATGTTGTATGGGCGCGTTCAGTCTATATTGCATATATCTCATTTTGATATTTCTAACATTACATTCAAGAATGCTATTTTCGTTATCAACAATTTAGTACTTCCAAATTTGAAGAAAAAACTATCAAGGAAAATGCTCGATTTACTGGTAAAAATAGTGATATTGAGTGGTTGAGACCACACGTACGCTGGTACAAAACATATAAATGATAAAAAAATGAATAGATTCGCCATGGCAAAATGCCAGTTGAGCAGTCTCAAAAAGGCATGGCGTGATCTAGCATGGTGTACCTACCAAGGTGGTGTAGATGGTGGCCAGACCTCCCGTACACACGATGGATGCCCATAAGGGAAATCCGGTCACTGGAGGAGCAAAAGAAGAAACTTGTTGTCTAGAATGTGTGGGGAAGTTTAATGTTGGAACCGACATGTTCTGAAACTATTTACATTTGGTCGTAGCAATGAATCATTTATGTCCAGATAACAGAAGATTCGAGACAAGCAATATCACGATAACAAGTTCCTAATGAGGAATGTACTATATGGACAATGCAATTTTGTTGAAATGGTGTCAATATAAGGGCTGGATTATCAGATAGCTTTAGCTAAATTTGCATTTACATTGGAATTGGTATTGTTACTTAAGTTCTATTTTGTCTCTTTACAGTGCTTCAATGTTAACATATTACACATGGTAGGTAATAATTATATCTAATGAATAAAACATGCTTTAGAATATACAGGTTGGTGGATTTTTTACTAAAGCAATTAGTGTCATTTGTTCCTCATTGTGTGTAGCATAGTAAAGATTAAAAAAGCTGAAAGTTGATTGTGAATATTTATCACAATAAATGTTCTTGTATCCTGAGAAAATTGAGCGCCCCCCCCCCCCTCACCAAATGCCTGCACCCCACGTACAATTAATGATGTTTGCTCCCTAAAGATGCTTGTACGCGGTGAGTTGAAGACAAATATTTAGTCATTTGTTTGATGGCTAGCAAAGATAAATGCAGATTGATAAAACGATATTGCAAAGTGCTATGACATTGTAGTCTTTACACGAAAAAAAGTTGTTTTGAGGTTAAGTAAACGATCAAATGGACAATAGCCTAGTTTAAACAGGCAGCTTACATCATGTACTAAAATATAGATCAATACTGTCAATTATACATGTAGTTAATCATCCTCTAATCGACTCCTATCAAGTAAACTGACAGAATGATCATGATTTAACCTTGAAAAAATATGTTTGAGTGCGTGCACATAGTGAAGGTTAATCCCAAAATACACACGAAACTCGTGTATAAACAGAGACCGGGACATGCATTCAGAAGATTATCAAATGAACCAGATCTTCCAACTAAACTATGTCGTGTGTGTCAGATGCAAATGAGCAGGTTAATGACCGTAATGACCTTGACCCTGGTCACGTACCTGCCTCCATGGCAATTGCCGGAGAATATGCGGCAAGACCCATGTACATTACCTAAAAATAGAAAAGAAAAGAAAATCAAATTCTGTGAAAAAGCTATAAGTTTGTAGGTATTTAGAGGATAATCTCTAATACTGGTAACTATATTTTGTCTTGATAGATATCAATTGATGGTGGTCACTAAGTTTTAGGAGCTGTGTGGAATATTATACTTACAGAGCTAACAATATCCAATATAGTGTTGCTCAGGCGCACTGTTGTAGACTTAAACCGCATGTCATGGTACTGCAATAGGATGATAATGTCACAAATACAGTTTGAGAGCTAACATCACAGTATTCTATTTGAAAAAATATGCACGTTATGCACGTACAATGTTTGATATATTTATGTTACTCCGTATATACATGTTCGTTCGTTCATTTGTTTGGGTGTTTTTTGTGTGTGTGTTTTTTTTTTTTGGGGGGGGGGGGTATTTGTTTTGTTTGTTTGTTTGTTTGTTGACGGAAGATGGCACAAGGGTATCGAAAAACATGTTCATAAATAACTGTTTCTAATTTTCGTTTGATTTGGTAAGTTACAAGGATAAATCTAATTTGAAACAGTTATATGACAAATACACCGGACAAAAATGAAATTGCAGTTTGCAAAATGCAATGCTTTTGTTATTGATATCTGCTGAGTTTACTTACCTCATAATTACTGGTTATCTTGAGTGGGTAAATGAGAGGAACACATATGATAGTCGTTGAAATATAGGCAAAAGCGGTACCAAGCCAGCTGATCCATTGCTTGAAATGTACAAATATTTCATAGAATACACTTTCTTTGACTACTGTATATAATAGTTATCATATAACCATTTACAAATGAGATTCTACTCTTTTGTTCATGTATGTGTACTGTAAGTAGTTTGCAATACTATACATGACAGCCTTTTCAAATAACGGAAAATGGCTTTAAATTTCTACTAAAACTTACAGCATAGACATATATATTTTGTTTGAGCCATACCTGAGTTCCATATAAATACATTTCAGCGCTGTTGCCCAAGACTAATATGGCTGAGATTCCAGACATGAACATAGAAAACACCGTAGGAATAAGACTCAACTGCCTGAAGGTCACAAAAGTAGTTTTGTTATACCATATTAAGAGCATTAGTTAGTATGTATGGCATTTTCATTCAGAATTTATGAAATTACAGAGTGACAATCAATTATTATTGGTACATCCAGGTTTTCGTATTTTGTGCCAGAGGCATACTTGTTTTTGTCTGCAATGAATACTGAATATACTATGGAATATAGTTGAATTACTCAAAAAATGAATAATTATCTTTTCACAAACTTCGATCAAAAATACACCACTACCACCACCAGCCTATGCTATCTGGCCACGACCGTGATGCAAATTACCAGAAAATAGTAGTACGAAGTAATAGCCTGACCTGTTTGCGAGAAGATACTCTTTGGTACTTTTTTGACGATCCCCTGTAAATCGTTGAAAGATGCCAACCACGAATGACAGCATCAAGGCTGAAGTGAACACAACATAGTCGAGCCAATGGAAGCCCTTGATTTCTTCATCACCACTCATATTGGAAATTATTAAATTGTATTTCTGTATTGATATTATCTCTTGTAAAAATGGACGTCTTCATTCAAAGGATATACAGGGATTGTGATGTAGCATATATGAACACTGCATGCCGATACAATGCTTTTTATACACCATCTATCAGGATGTTAGTGGTAGTTCTTTGAACTTCAGCTAATCCTTCACTTCAAAGACTTAAAAATAGCTTGCACGTGAAATAAGCAAAATCGCGTTGATAATTAATTGTTATATAGACCTACAAATGCCATACAATAGTTACAATTGATAAGCAAATGTAAAACATATTTTTCACAAATAGAGACACCTCAGTAATCGGGACACTTTTTCGTCCTCCCCTTTATGCACACAAATGAGAGTTGTCACTGTAACAAGCTGATTAAATAAACAACATACACTTTACCTTTATATGATAATTACTTTATTAATATTTTATTGATTAATCAAGAATTTATCTTTGTATAATAGTAGTCAACGCAATGACAGCTCTTTATACCTGCTTATAATGTTCCAAATGTCCAAAAGGTTTTCCAAAATATACCAAAATACATACGGTTTTACGTTTCGACAATAAAATATAAGCTCCTCAGAAACAAAATTATTTGCAAACTCTTTGACATATATATATAAAAGAATATAATAGCAAAAAAGGTTTGATTACATATTATGGAAATCTAGTTAATATGTACAAATGTAGCCGATTGTAAATCGACCACACAAGTTCGAGCTCTTAAGGGAGTACTGTATAATGGTTTAATGTGTGTATAATATTGTAAACTTAGCCGTACACTCACCAAAAATAGTTCATATCCTTCCGTGACGTCATCAACTGTGATCCAGGTCGTTCCCAAATGAAATATTTGGAAAGCAAGTAATGTTTCAGCGTCGTGTTTGGTTTTGTTGAATTCTATGGGTCATAAAGCATCTTTGGAACTGATGAAATACAATTTTTGACAAGTTTGTACCATATTATTACGAAAACAAAAGTTGATATGAGAACGTTGTGATTTAATCTATTATTAAGATAAATATAAAAACTTTGCTGCAAGACGTGTTTCAGAATAATCGTATACATCAGGTTCTAAACATTGTATGTTTTTAATGTAATTGTGTAAATGACATTATTAAAATCAACATGTGTCAATAAACGTTCTTTTGAATTAATAGAGGATTGCTGTTATATGTTTATATGCAGTCATTTTTCGTTGTTAGACTGGTATAATGAATAACCACTGTTCTCTCTAAACGCACTAATCGGAGAGAGTACAATTGTGCAACGCTAAACTCCTGCTAGTACCGGATTTTTGTAGAGAGGTCAGTTGGTAAAAGCATCTGACTGATAAAATGATTAAATATTACATTTTCATTGTAATATAACAAATCTACATCACATCCATCAATATAAATTATAAAATACAATCAGACTAAGTATTATTCACACAAATAAATTTAATAAAAAAAAGGTCGACCTCTCGTAGAGAGTGACTTAGCCGTATTGAAACGAACGCTCCCAACTCCGACGGGATTAGGGGTATTTAAAACCGGTACTGTTTTTTGTGTAATTAATTTGTCAGAGATTTTACTGCGAGCGTCCGTATTCCAGATAATTGTTCTTACAATGTGTATGTATAAGTGCTTTTTTAAATGGATGAACGTTTTATATAATGCAAGTTATTTATTACCAGTATATAATGAGGTTTCAATAATTAGTGGTTCCATGTTAAATCACTTTGCTAGTTATTTACTTGTGTAATTGTGTAAATGAAAAATGGCAAAGTCCGAATCCGTGGACCATTCCGGTCGGCGGTTTTTAGGATCCGCGCTTTGAAACGGAGGATCCAAATTTCACTTCTCCTGAGAAGTGGATTTTTGTATTCCGTCCGGAAATCGAAATATCCGTTTGGCTCCGTTTCAGCTCCGTCCTGTAGTAAAAACATCCGGATTGATTTCCGCGGATCATACCCTCGAATTCGGCATTTTTGCTCTACGACAGGCGTACTTTCGCTGCGGATAGGCTCCGGCAGTAGTGATTGAAAGTCCAATGTATGCTAGTTTTCTTAAATTACCGTCGTTCGACACTACGGCCGGACTATTAGACAACGGACAGCTGGCACAGCCGGACTTGATCCGGACTCATTTTATAATGATATTTAATGGGGTACAATCTGGCCGGCGTGGTTTTTACGCCGTACGGAGTGAATTAGGTGCCGATGATGTTCGGGAAGGCAGTTTGTTCACATCTCCTGGAGCTCCCGTGCTCCAGGACGGGGAAAGATGAGGATCATCTGTATGGTTTTAAGCTGTATATATACCCACTGACTAGGCTTGACAGAAATGTTTGTGTTTAGAAAGTGGGTATCATAATGTACACTTATGTGACACCATATCCAACGAATTCAGAACTCAACCCGAGGCATGGTGCTGACAATCTGGCTGTTTGGTCACTTTGGGATGCACTGTCCTCAGCAAGTTGAGTGACACTGTTCTTCGCACTGTTAAATAATTGTTG
The DNA here is from genome assembly GCA_019095985.1 of Streblospio benedicti. Classification (NCBI taxonomy): domain Eukaryota; kingdom Metazoa; phylum Annelida; class Polychaeta; order Spionida; family Spionidae; genus Streblospio; species Streblospio benedicti. Next base: position 32,554,123 of record CM032665.1, on the reverse strand, counting down.
AGACTATGTGCGTGTGAAATTCTGTAATGAACCTGAGGCTGATTCCCGCGAATTCCACCCATTATATACACTCCGTTTAGCATGACGCCGTCATTTAGACTCCTGGCTGCATGTTACTTTGAGTTTTTCAAGATGGCGGAAGGTACTCCCATATAATTTTTCTTTCACTGATTTATCAGCTTGGATAGTAGTATCGATCTTTTACGTATGATTATATGTTTATTAAGTGGATACACTACACCTGGGTGCAATTTTTTATGTGATTTATTGCTGGATTGCTTTGTTTTAAGAGTCTCTCTTTTCGCCACTGATACGAGTAACGCGAAGCAGCTGTCAATAGGCGAGGAGGGTAACGCGATTTTTTGATGCGGGTAACGCTGCTTTGTGTAACAACTGTGCCATCTTCTATATCTACCTATTTTTATACACAACACTATTCTATTCACTGCCTTTATTTCCAAAACTCAAAACACCTCAAAACAATATATAAAACTAGTTTTCGAGATCCTTACTTAGTCTTCTTTTCAATAACGACTAATGAAATTAAATTAATGAACTTACATATCAATAACTATGTCAAATTTACATTAATCCCCACAAGTATTTTACATTATCAAATTACTATTTTGTATTTTAACACTCTATATTTATCTATCTTCTTTAAACTAAAACTATATTGTTATTCATTATAATTGAAACATTTACACAATAAGGTTTAAAAACAAAACATAGTAAGAGCTCCTTTAAGTTATCCACACAATACACCCCAAATTTGTTCTACAATTTATTGGTCGTTCACATATTTTTCGGTATACAAGAAAAACGGAGTTTACTCATTTCTGAATCCTATCACAGTAATAATGTATAGTTATCCAGAATCTATGTTTTTCAACCTATATGTGGACATACAATACGAATCTTCGACTATTATGATACCTTTGTTATTTACATGTTTATTTATTGCATATTATTTCATATTCTGCAATTGTCTGGTCTATTTTCTCCTTGCCTACAGTTGTGAGGAAGCTTTTGTTACTTAGTTTGTAGGGACATATTAGGTTGTGAAATATAGTTTTTTAGCAGGAATAGCAACGGACGCTGGTTGATGGACATGAAAAGCAAAAACACAATATTTCTTGTATACCGAAATATATGTGAACGGCCAGTATATATACAACCATAAAGTACAGTGCAACGTACAATCTCTTGTATCTACTCTAACAAATTTTGGAATGTCATTCGCCTGATACCAGGTTGGTAACCCGGGGTTGGTAATGGTCCAGTCTGCTATTGAGCATCTTGTCTGCACCGCATCTTGCGATTTCCACCCCCTCCCGAGTCTGTCTTTCTAACGGTTTCTTATATATCTGTATTATGTTCATTCAAAATGAACAACACATCTCCACGTATGCATTGCTGCAATCAGTGCTCTTACAGATCCTTGTATGCTTATAATCTAAAGCGGCATATGTGTTCAAAACATGTAAATGTATTTTTTTCTTTTTGTTGTTCATCTTAATAAAATCTTTAATGTGATATGTAAAGTATATTCAAAATTGCTCAATTTGATACACATTGCTTGCATGAAGATATGTTAACATTAATTTGTTTCTTAATAAACGTCATTGTTTTCAAAAACATTTTGATTTCTAGAACGAGCCTATTTTATTATATGTTTTCTTTGCCACAGTTTCCTTTGTGTATAATGACTAGAATGTTATTCTTACGAAAAACCCTGTAATTATAATTTTATGTAATTTAAAAAAATACAATTTTTTTTTTTCTTTTTTAAATTAAAAATCAAATGTAACCAAACCTCTTATGATACCAACTCTGATAAAATATCAATTATCATATTTGAAGGTCAGTTGTATACTTTCATTAATTTTCAGGGTATTAAAGAAGACGGTTCGTGTTCCTCAGAAAGTAAATAATGATTATTCCATAGACTATAAGATGATATGACTTGAACACAGTCTGACTAAGATTGACTTCTAGATATAACGTCAAAACTGTAGTGAAGTTGAATTTTCTTCCATCATTATACTCAAGATAGTTGTGATATACTTGAGAGATATTAACATATGTGTGATAGTAATGATTATGAGCTAAACTATTATATCATATGACTTGCTTATCTCCAGTGTGTAACATATTTTTGTTAGTGATAAGTTGCGTTTTGTTCAATCATTATACTCAAGATAGTTATGATAAAGTGAAGAGACATTAATATATGTGTGACAGTAATGATCATGAGCTAAACTAGTATATTATATGACTAAACTTATCTCCAGTGTTTTGAGAATAAAATATATTGCTTTTAAACTCAGGAATTGTCTGTAGTAAAAATTCAAAAAATAGTCACAAAATAATTTAAATCCAGGATGGAAAATTGTAAAATTCAATAGCCACAAAATATTGTAGTTTTACAGTATTTGCCACAAAAATTCTAGTTTTACAGTATTTGGAGGGTGGCGGGGGAATGTTTATTCTGTAAAGTGAATTCAATTGGACATTTTCAAAGCAATAGATTTATTACAATTGGTTATTTTTTGCATCAGGTTATTATTTAAGTCAAATATTTTGATTTTCAATTCTATTTTAACAGAAAATGCTAGGGAATATTTTGGCGTTACCCTCCTCATTTAAGAGTTAGCGTATACCCGTTACGCTCATCACATACGGGAGTTACTCGCATCGGGCTGAAAAATAGGAGTGCTCAAACAGCTAAATTAAACTACATATCACCTGTATAATTGCGTTGGAACATAGTCTGTACACTAAAAATGATATCCAAAGAGAAAAAAGTAACGAAAGAAGCATTTATATTGGTCAAATAGCCCAATAAAAATTGTGTGTGAGTACATTGATTACACACGCTCAGGTCTAAGTTTCGTGTATGCAGGAAATAATTAGACTGGCTCGATACGATATATGGTATAGATTGATATCTGGAAAATGCAAAGAGCCTCAAACTGATATTTAAAAGGCAAATAAAAGTAAATATTTTGCTTAAACTTTTTTATCAAGTGCCTGCCCAATCGTGTGCTTCTGTGGCCTAGTGGATAGGGAGTTGAACTCATGACCAGAAGGTCGTGGGTTCGATTCCCAGTCGGGTTTGGTAGAGGGCGTTGAGCAAACTCATCCCTAAAGCAGATGCACACTGCTCCATGGTATCTACTCGTTAATTAGGAACAGGTCATTGGTTTGAAAGAGTGAGTGATTGTGTGGGTGATTAGCATTGTGCGCTGAATGCAAGCTACTGCCGATGCAAGCATATGAGAAATGATCAACTGAAGATCAATACGTGGGCCAATGACCTGGTGTATAAAGTCATAAGAGCAAAACTTGGATCACGACTATAAACCACCACATTTACATTACAATCGAAAGTAGTCAAATGTGTTTTTATTTTTATATGTTGTCGTAGTTAGTATGTAACTTATGCTAAACGGAGGATGCTAATATATAAAGCTTATAAATTTGGCTGGCGATATCTGCAAATTCTCGAAAATTTATATAATATAAACCTCACTATGTTAAAGGTCTACTGGTGTCATCAAGTATGACATCATCGAACACTGCTGAATAATGCCTGGAGAGATGTGTCTAAATTTCAATAAAAATGGATTCAATTAAGAAGTATAAAATCGATTTCAATCAAAATATTAAATGTATTTGTCTATGTTTTTGATATCTTTGTGGCTCAAGCATATTTTAGAAATGTAATTGGAATGAGAAATAGATAAAACAAATGCATATGATTGTCATCTTTATTACTTAGTTCCATGAACTACAAACCTCAAAAATCAACAATAACAACCGAGTAGCGTTATGATTGCAAATAGTTCCGTTTTCTCGCCACTAAATTGTACAATCATGAAAATGCTCCCCAACACAGGTCTTGTGAATCCACCAATACTAAAAGTCTAAATACAGAGCTACTAAATTCCAGATCACTTCTGATATTTATATTGCTACTAATACCATTACAGAGGATAACTACAAAATCCATGACAGGAGACTAAAGTCTTTTGGCATAATGAGAAAGATGAACTTGTTGAAGAGCTGGTGGCGTCGCCAAGTGATGAAAGCTGGGGATTTATGATCTCTGAAAGATGAAAAATAAACGTTTGAGAACAACATCATCATTACAATTTGTGACATTCATATCAATTGCATACATGAGACGAATATTATCAACAAATTAATATGACAACATATGTTGGTAGCCGATTGTCAATTTACATTCCCTGCAGGAGACCACTTCAATATCATTCATCTTCATCACCTACTTCAATTTATATTTTCGAATGATAACCAGACCAATATCATTAAAAATACCCACCCCCCTTAGAGTGGTGGCCCACTATCAATTTACGTGTTTAAAGGACTGCCCAACCAATAGCACAAGAAGTCAAGCACGTACGTCGGTGGAGGCCCTGAACTTGGCCCTCAGCTTGCCCACGGTCTGTTCGGCAACATCGGCGCGCTCCTCGGCATCCTCCAGCTCCATCTGGGCCTTGCGGAACTTGGACAGGTTGATGGCAGCAACCTCTTCCTGCAGGGGCATAAATTTGTTGTATAATAATCATTATCTCCTCTACTTTGCGTGTCACACATCTCATTATATAGTTAGTGTGGCTCTCATTACATCATTAATATAGCTAGATACTGCTTCTAGGTGTCCGTGTGCAAATGGCCCCAGTAACTCAACTCAAATTTTTACCCCTTCCTAACCAAACAGTCATTTCAGTACCATCAGCCCGAGAACCATTAATTGTCTCCGTAATCATGTTAAGCTACATCCCTAAAAATATATATATAAAAAATAGACCGCCAGTACGTACCACTTCCTCCACCTGGCGCTGGTAGCTGCGGACCTTGTCCTGCAGACTGGCAATCATGTCGTTGTTGCGCTCGTTGGCCTTGCGGTCCTCGTCAGCCTGGGCAGCCAGCTCCTTGATGCGGCGCTCCTGCTTGTTGATGGACTTCTTGGTCTCAGCGTGGCGGCGAACCTCGCTGTCAAGTTCCAGCTGCAGCTCCTGCACCTTGCCCTCGAGCTGGGCCATCTTCTTCTTGCCTGAACGGGAAGGGAGTGTTAACGAGTTGTGCCATTGTGGACTATTATGTACTTTACAGGATTATACTGTTTTGTCCATTGAGTGAACGAGTGTGCTTATATAGATAGTTATATCTTAAGTTAAAATTGTAGATGCCTATAGGTATATTTATGTGCAGGAATGTATAGAGGACAATAAATACCCCGCCTTGCCTTCTAGCTGGCTATCTGACCCTACCTAAAGAAGGGATTAGATTGGACGTCCATAATATTGAGGCTATCCAAGTGGTACCCGTACAATATTAGATTTGCAGGTCTTTTATAACGATTGTGACTGCTAATATGGTCCCTAAAATATTGGCATTCTATGTACAGAAACAATGCTAATCAAAATCTTAAATATCATGCAGTATATCACTTAACCACTAACGTACCTCCTCTGAGTCCGGCCTGCTCAGCCTCCTCCAGGCGTGCAGCCAGGTCCTTCAGCTGGTTATCAGCGGCCTTGCGGGCGCGGTCATTGGCAGAGGCTCTCTCCTCAGCCTGGCGAGCATCCTCGGCACTGCGGGCAGCATCAGCGGCAGCACGACGAGCAGACTCGTTGGCGTTCTTCACCTCGTTGGACAGGTCATCAATGTCAGAAGACATGGCATCGCAGTCAGCTTCCAGCTTCCTAGAAAACACATAGAACCATTTTTGAGTCCGTTGCTTCAAGCTTAGGGAGCTACAGTTGTCAACTAGTTATTCCCAGGGGTTTCACAATTTAAAGTTAGTGAATGGGAAGAAATAAACTATATCTTCTTGTTGTGATGTGTTAAATCATGCTTCATGAGTTTTCTCATCTTGATCTGAAGTTTAACTGTATATTGAATATTCATCCCATCAAGTTTAACATTACTTAAAGACTAATTCATCTCAAGTAATCAAGATCGACGTATTATTACATGGGTTTCGAGAGCAATGAACAGTGATAACAGTGTAAATCAATAAACACGTTCAGCTCTGCTCACCTCTTAGCGGCCTGTGCGGAGGCGGCCTGGCTGGCGAGCTCTCCAATCCTCTCAGCAGCCTCATTCCTCTCACTCTCAGCAGCCTTGCGGGCGCGTTCGGCAGCATCGATGGCAGCACGGGCCTCCTCGAGGTCGGCGGACAGCTGGGCGTTGCGGCGCTCGGCGTTCTTGTATGCCTCACGAGCCTCATCACGTGCACGCTGTTCCTCCTCAATGGCGGAGTTCATCTCGGAGACCTGGAGCAAAGATGATGAAGAACGAGGTAAGCATTGGATTTCCAATGGTAGAACCAAGTGCTATGGAGTCCTGCGTTGCAAGTGTGTGTTGTTAAGCCTTTAAGATTGATATTGAAAACTCAATATTGAAAAACAAACCTGAGATTGGTACTTCTTGATGTTCTTCTCAGCCTCGGCGCGTCCACGGTTTGCGGCATCCAGAGCAGCCTCGAGCTCGTTGATGTCAGACTCGAGCTTCTTCTTCTGGCGCAGAGCCTCAGACTTGCCACGGGCCTCACCCTCGAAGGATGCCTGCACACTCTCGAGAGCGCGCTGGTGGTTCTTGCTGCAATCACAAGTAGTTAACTGTTAAAAGGGTTATGTTTAGTTAAGGAATCTTGAGATGACATGACAGAAAGGTAATGCCAAAACAAATATGGGATGCAATGGTGAAGATCGTAAACTTCCAGAAATGGGTTAATCAGATCCAAGGATTGAGAGGCCACGGGTCGCCCACTTCCCCTTTTCGCCCCCAAACTGCCATTTTTATGTTTTTTGCATATCTGCGTGCATTTGCACGTACAAAACCCCATGAAAACCCGTAGACGTAGATTGGGTATGCAGGCCACAGACCCTAACAGCAAAAGAATAATGAGTACCTGCCACAACAAAAAATTAAAATACATAGACAAATGTATAAAAACAGATATTAGGGAAAGCTCACCGTGTGTTGTTGAACTCCTCCTCCTTCTCAGCCAGTCTGCGGTCGCACTCCTGGCGCACAAGGCCGATGTCCAGCTGGGCACGCTGGGCGGCAGCCTCGGCCTGTTCCAGGTGGGACTCGGCCTCCTCAAGTGCCGTCTGAAGCTCATCACGCTCCAGTTCCAGGCGACGGCGCTGCTTGTCAGCCTCGTGCACGGAGCGGCCACCCTCAGACAGCTGGTCGGCGAGGTCCTTCAGCTCGGCTGCAATGGTGGCGGACAGGTGTGAATTATGATGAAATCTCTACAGAGTTTGCATGTATTATTGTGCTATCTTCGTTTTGATGAACGTGAATAATGAGTACATACGCGCCACCATTCACATTATGATGTAGGGCCCTCATGTTAAACCTCTTGAAAACGTGCCTTGGTGGTGAAGATTGTTTGTCGGGTTTAAATAGCATTGCAATGGTGAGCTTACTTGAGAGGGAGCCGTTCTCGCGGCGCAGAGCATTGGCCTTGTCCTCAGCTTCCTCAAGCTGGGCACGGGCACGCAGAAGATCTGTCTGGAAGTTCCTGTTCTCGCCCTGAGCGCGGTCCAGCTCAGTCTGGAGGTCAGCAACCTAACCAAACCCAAATGACAGATCAGTGGAAGTAACACAAAAGCCTGACTGTCTGTTAACCTGGTCTTTCCCATCAAATATGTAGTGTTTTTCAACCAACTGCTCAGTCTGTATCAGGCAGTGAACCACGATGTTTGGTGTCTTGTGGTTTAGTCCTTAATCATTCTTTATTTGACTGATAAAATAATTAATATATAGTAAAATCATTGTCAATTAGAACATCAAGCAAAATGCAGCAAAACAACAGCTTTTGAAGTACCAGTATGTGTTATATTTCGCCAGCAGCCAGCATCATCTTCAGATCTTATATCATACTGAAAACATTCCCTACCTTCTGGCGCCATTCAGCAATGGTCTTGTCAACTGTACGGTTCTTCTTCTCAGCTTGCTTGGCGAAGGACTGGGCTCTCTCACACTCAATGGAGACATCTTCAAGCTCACACTGAAGGCGGTTACGTGCCTTTTCGAGAGAAGCAGCCTAGAAAAGCAAGCGATTAAAGCACCATGCTCCACATACCTTTTGCTTCCACTCATTAATGGTGTGATCGAAGGAGCGGTTGCGTTTCTCTGCCTGGTTGGCGAAAGACTGTGCACGCTCACACTCAATGGTGACATCCTCCAACTCTGACTGCAGCCTATTACGGGCCTTCTCCAGAGAGCCGGCCTACACAGAGACAACAGAGGGACACAAAACACATTAGCACACTGGGTAGTCACTAGAGGTGGTGCATGAAAAAAACATTGAAAAAAGATTGCTTTTAAGAAGAAATGAAAACAAAAGAATGAACTGAAAATATCAGAATGAGATAGCTTTTCAAAGAAATGAAAATAAAGATATAATGAAAGATGAAAGTAAATCTTTACTTCCGAAGAGGTACAAAAGAAAATTAAGAGACATAGGGTAAAATATGTGGTAAAATGCAACACAGCAATATCAAAGTAACCTCTCTGGTACACATCAAGATCATCTAATGTTAAGACATTAATTGTACACATCAAGAATGGATCACATTAAGAAACCTCTGATGGTACATGTTTGGTACACGGCAATCTTTACATAAAACTAACATATAATAAGGTCTATCATCAAAACAAACTAAACGTCAACCAAAAGGCACATATATATCACATAATATCTTAAAAGACACGGGACTGACACATGGTTTATACATACCACTAACTATATAGTGTACCGACTATAAGGCAACATACAATTGATTAATATTATATAAACTCATATCTGTATGGTCCATCTGATAACTGAGAGGACCAAAGTATTTGATGTGTAACCCCTAGTCATTGGTATTTCTGTAAAAGTAATATATCTGGGCATGTTAAGAGCCAGAAAAATATAACATCCTACCTTCTGCTGAGCAGCATCGGCGGCAGACTCAGCCTCGGCCAACTTGGCGCTGAGCTTGCGCTTGAGGTCCTCGAACTCAGCTCCACCAACGCCACCTGGTGAACATGACAATGGCAGGTGATAACCATAGACAGAAATCCCATAATCATATATTTGCCAGTGCATCTAATGAGAATTTAGAACCCTTAGAGAAACTAATGGTGTTGTTTTTATACTGACCTTCTCCGGACTCTGCCTTCTTCTTCCAGCTGTTGGCGTCGTTCTGGGCCTTCTGCAGCAGGCGCTGGAGGTCAGCACGTGCGGTCTCAGCCTCGTCAAACTGGTCTCTGCAGTAGCAAGGGGAAGAGAACTTAGTATAATGTTATAGATACATGTATAATGAAAACAAACTGTAAATTACGCAATCGTATGTGTGTAACAGTTTTGCAGCCATCCTTGCGAATTCTCATAACTGACCATCATTTCTATCTCTCCCTTCATAGCAACCAATTAGCAAGAGAATTGATAAGATTTAATTGTTTATTTTTTAGTATTTTAACGCATATCTATAGGAATCAAGAGATCCATAGTTAGAATCCTCAACCCTCTACTTGAAAAATATCTGTCTTTAAATCACTTAGAAATCTAACAGGTCAACTGGCAGTAGCTACTTAAAGAGGTCAGTCTTTGTGAATGTAAATCAAGCATCTCTAATCCTACACAGTATTCAGTCTACACAGCACCTTTATTAACAAGGATGTATTCTAACCTGAGGGAGTCAAGATCTCCCTGCATGTTGCGGTTGTCGGACTGGAGCTTCTGGCGCATGCGGGACTCATCCTCCAGTGCGGAGCGGGCCTCTTCAAGCTGCTTGGAAAGAGTGGACTTGGCCTGGAAGATATATGCATGTAGCAGTTTAGAAACGTCATGTTTTTTTTACAAACAATGAACATTAAGCGTTCAGTGTGGTCTTCTAGTAGTTTCAAAAGAGCAGTGGTCTCTCTATGCTTTGGACCATTAAATATGGTCATATAGTAGAGATGGTCTCAATATAGACGTGACCATAATTTGAGGATCTGCTGTTACCTTGTTGAGCTGTGAGAGCTGGCTCTCGGCCTCTTCCAGCTGCTGTGACAGGGTGCTGCCCTCGGCAAAGGCCTTGGCGCGAGCTCCCTCCACATCGGCGATGTTACGGTTGGCAGTGTCGATCTGGTTGTTGGCCTCAGCCAGCTGAGCCTCGAGCTGCTTGGCGGTCTTCTCAGCCTGGGACTTCTTCTTGCTCACCATGTCCAGAGAGGCCTGAAGGTCAGCCAGCTGGGCGTTCAGGTCCTGCTTCTCCTTCTCAACTCTGTTCAAATAGATTGTATTTATTTATTTTTTATTTATTTTCACATTTTACGGCATTTTGTAATCGTTTGATATTTGGTCTAAAAAATATATATATATAAATGAACGACAATATATGAGGAGTAACATAAAGAAATGAAAGATTTGAAAATATGAAAATTGAAAATTCTTCCGCGTGATTTGCTTAATCTACTATTGAATGCAATTACATGTCAGGAAAATGAAAAGAAAAGACCAGAAAAACGACATAAGATACGCTGATTTTACCACAGTTTCATCTCCCACTATGACAAATATCAACAAAAAATAATCGATTGTGTAAAACGAGAATTTGAACAATAAACCCTATAAAGACTTCAATGTCCACCAAATAATTACCTGCTCTTGGCCTTGTTGAGGGTCTCCACCTGGTCGCCCAACTCGTTCTGGAGGTCGTTCATCTTCTTCTTCATCTGGGAGATGTTGGCCTCGTTCTGAACGTTCATCTCGTCCAAGTCGCGTCTCAGCTTGGCGATCTCGTTCTCGCGCTTCTTGTTGAGCTCCATCTGGGCAGCAGTGGCACCACCGGCCTCGTCCAGACGGCCGCCGAGGTCGTCCAGTTCAGCCGACAGGGCAGAGCGTGCCTTCTCGGCCTAAAGATGAAGAGACATATACATAATATTATAATGACATCGTCATACTCCGGCCCAAACAGAGACATTTATATGTAATTTCTCACTTGATGCTTGTGAATTCATACTAACTGTCTCTTTTATGTATCTTATTTTCAAGCAATTTTCTATAATTATATTGATATAGACTGAGAGTTTTGAAATCCTGAAACTTCGGCAGACGGCATTGAATGTAGTGTTGCGCTAGTCCAGTAGAGCACTGCCAATCAGAGCAGACAGAAGATGAATAAGAGTGACTCTTGACTTCTTTTATAAGAACACGTGCACTATGTTTATTAAAAGGTGTTATCCTTATCCTACTACAAGTATCTCAAGAAAGAATCATTTAGGTTTGTGTGTGTCCTGTGCTTTGATATTTGTAAAACCGTTAACACAATGTTATATATCTATAATGCGCTGTGAATATAAGATGGCAAAATTACCTTGGCACGAGCGGCTCTCTCAGCCTCGAGTTCCTCCTCCAGACCAGAGATCTGGCTCTGGAGCTGCTTGATCTTCTTGTTGAGGGCAGCAATCTGGCTCTCGCCCTCCTCAACCTTGGCCTGCAGGTCGGCATTGTCCTTGTCCCTCCTGAATAATGATAGAACATAAAAACATGAGAACAAAACTCAACGTTCATTGTTAGTTGCATTCCAATGCACATGGGACAATATTGTATAGAGCGTAAGTCAGATGCTAAAATGCTGGTGAAGTTTTGTAAATCAACAATGACATGTATTTGATATAAACATTGTCTACCTCTTGCCCTTTTCCTCAAGATCTCTCTTGACATTCTCAAGTTCCATGACCACCTCCTGGGTCTGCTTCAGATCATTCTCCACCTTCCTCTTTGCCTTCTCCACATCTGAGCGGATCTTCTTCTCGCGTTCCAGATTGTCGGAGAGCTCATCAATGTTGCCTTCCAACTTCTGCTTCAGTTTGTTCAAGTGGTTCACCTATACCAAAGCAACAATTCGTTGAGAACAATTCCAGATATCTACTTACAGTAATGGTAAATGTCATCCGCCAAGACAGCATATAATTACGGCTTTGAAAATGAGTGTCTGCTATAAGAACCAAGTGGATGTATCGGTAAGTACAAAAGTCGAACATAAATGATGAAATCCATGGATAGCCAGTTACCTTGTCCTCCTCAGCCTGGGTGTCGTCCTGCTGCTTCTTGAGCTGTTCTTCAAGGTTCTTCTTCTCCTTGGTGAGCTTGGCAATGTTCTCGTCCTGGCGTGCCATCTCATCATTGAGGTTCTTGATCTGGTTGTCCTTGGCCTGCTTCTCCTTCTCTACGCGGTTCAGGTCCAGTTCAAGCTTCTCACAGTCCTGCTTGGCGGCGTCCAATTTGCCCTCAAGCTCCTGGAATGGTCAAGCGGTCAGCTTTTATTAGGTTTGCAGTGATCAATTATAGATAGCTTTTCAATGGATTGGCGGCAAACACTTTGCATGCATATTTGAAAAAGAACAAATTGCAATTATTTGCTACTGGTTTAGTACTTGTAAGATTAAGAAGCATGTTCCAAATTTCAAAATGATAGGTAGCAACCCATATACATGTCCTTTGCTAAATGCAATACATCGCATACTATAATACCACACATTAACAATACAAACCGCCATAACTAGAATTTATATCTATCTATGTGTTCTCTATGCGGTGATAGTATCTCACCTTTCTCTTTTCTGAGGCAGACTCTCCAGTGCTCTCAGCAGCCTCCAGATCAGCCTCCAGGGATTTGATCTGTTCTTCAAAGTCAGCCTTCTGCAGGACGAGCTGCTCAATGCGCTCCTCAGCGCTACCCAGCTGATCCTGGCAAGACTCAAGCTCGGCAAACATGTCGTTCTTGGACTGAAAAGATATCAAGTAGGATAGTAGAAGCTTGCATATAATGGCATAACGTTCTAGAAGACTTTGAATAGTGTATTTATTTAGGATATGCTTGATTTCCATTATAAACAAATATTTGAAGTGTGAAAATGTAGAAAATCCTATTTTGAATAACCATCTCCTCACCTGGAGGAGCACGGTGTTCTGCTCTTCCAGCTGCTTTTTGAGGTCCTCACACTTCTTGAAGTCCTCCATGGTCTTCTCGAATTCCTTCATCTTTTGCTCCATCTCATCAGCCTCCTTGGCGGCGGTGAGCAGAGGCTTGACCATGGTGTACAGTTTCCACCACTGCCAGTTCCTCATCAGAAGCCATTTGCGGATGTTGCGCTGGATGATGGAAAGAGCCAACCTGCAATGAGACGAAAAGGAAACAATGAATGTTGGCACTTGCTTTACCAACAACTGACCATCATCAGACGAAGAGGACAATGGTATAATACAGATAAATGTTGGTAGTGGATAAACTTTGAATTTGAAAGTACCTCTGATCAATGAGTTTCTGGTAGTCCTTCCTATTGAGATGACCACGAACGTGAGCCTGGAAGAGGGTGAAGATCTTGGTGAGGCGAGTGTCACGCAGCTCCTCAAGTGTACCCAGGACACCTGCAAAGTTAATGCAAGATTTAAACATTTCAGATTAGGCACTCGACAAACCATCATAGTATTGTAGCTGTAATTTGACTTTTAGTGTTGTTCAGTTTTATCATACATTTTTGTCTTGTATCAAGGCTGAAAATATGAAAATGGTTAGTTCCATCTATTGCCCTATAGAAAACCCCTTTTTTGAACATCATAGAGTGGTACTGACCAGCGCGGAAGAACACCTTGGTGTGGCCGATCTTGTAGCTGTTTTCCTCGAGGGTGAGGGCGCCGAGGACCTTCTCTGTGACCACCTTGCCATCAACGAAGCCAGTGGGGATCACGTTGGGGGCGAGGATGGAGTATCTGCGTAAGTAAATGTATTTTTAATCTATTGTCATTAAAGATATTCGACTCGAAATTCACGGATCAATTGCAACAGCCTTCACTCTGCGGATACCAATTTAGAGGGTGGGTATCATGGAACAGACTGGGACTCAAACAACACAACATTACATTAAGTCTCCCATTGTAGGTCATACGGCTTTCTATATACTGGGTATTTGTTGTGGGTGAAGGTATTTGGAAGGTTATGATACAAAGTAAGGCTATTTTGACTACTTGTCACTTATCTCTCAGTGAATAGTTTCTCTCATAGTGTAACAAACATATGTACATAGGAGAGCTATAATGAAAGAGTTGTCACACAAATGTGTATTAGGCTTGGGGAAGAACACATACTGAACTATAGGATCCGATGTAAGGAACGATTTTATCATCATCTCTAGCTAAATTAAAGTTTATGAACATACAAAATGAAACGGTAAACAGTGTGTTCAACAAAGTGTAAAGGTTCTATGAAAAATTGGATGTAAAGGTATCATGAAAACGAATAGAATTACCAGAGGTGATGCATCATTGAGACGCATTGACTTACCTGTGAGGGTGCTGACAGACACCAGGGTGGTGGGTGGTGGTGGTTGCACACAGTGTGGAAGAAATCAAGAGGTGGGAGACATGGGGGAATCAGGGAACATCTTTCTGTCATGCTAAACACGCTGGTGGTTTGAAATGTAACACATATTGAACAAAAGAGTTGAAAAAATACACGTGATACATTATATCAATTCAATCAATTATTGTCTGTATAAGAAATATCTAACATCATCTAAGAGATACCAAACTTGAGAACACCACATGACATTTAATATTTGGCTTAATACTTAAGTGTTAGCAAATCTTCCGCTTTATGCTAAATTGTAAAGGATATCTCATGCTTAAAAACTTAATTCTAAAATGATTTTCTACTGTGGAGAAATATCTGAAAATCTCACATACTAACACGATGTTTTAATTTTTAATATGAAATGAAAGTTTCCATGTCCATACATGTATGAGCAATCAAATGTCAATCAAACACCATAATGACCACCTAATAACTATCATTATTAAATGATGAGTGATCCTACCTCTGCTTGAACTCAGCGTAGAGCATACGGCTGGGGAAGCCCATACGGCAAATACGGATGCCCTCCATCACACCGTTACAACGGAGCTGATGCAATACCAAGGCAGCGTCCAAGATGCCGGGAGTCTTGATCTCGTTGGGGATGATGCAACGCACGAAGTGAGGGCTGGAGAAATGCAGAGTATGCGAATGATTGGCTTTCTTGCACAACAATCATTAATATGTGTAATTGTATTTATCACAATGCATCAATTTATATCGTGTTGTATCAGTTTTAATGTTTTGATACTCAGTGTAGGCAGCAGCTACCGCGAGGTATTTACATCTGGACAGTCACCATTATGTTTACACTTCTTGACAGTCAGCCGTTGCCTACCTGGTGGAGTGCAGCTGGTGCATGAGCTTGCCGAGCTGCTCCTTGTGCTGGGAGGACAGGGTTTTGCCACCGCCCTTCTTCTTCTTGCCACCGCCGCCGCCCTTGCCAGCGCTATCCAGGGCTGCAACATTACAACACACGTACAGCAAAGCGAGGAAGATTCAACATTTTTTTGTTACTAAGCCACGGATCTACATGTGTCGTAATGTTCTGAGATTCCCACATTTGCATACACCTATTTGTGTGATTATACTTATGAATGCAAGACAGGTAAGTTCCATAAATAGATGCCCAAGTCCAATGTTAAACACTATTAGGAAAACATCTTTAGTAAGTGAAACCATCACTTATCATCCATTCCTCAGCGAAGAAGCATGTCACCATGAGTTGATTCTACTCATGGTAAGTTCTACATCTCACATTGCTATCATACAGTGGTAATTAAAAACTCCAAAGTCTCAACATACCAGCCATCTCCTCAGCGAAGAAGCCAGCCACCATGGGTTCCTTAGAGCCGCCGACCACCTGGATCACGGTGTCGGTCAGAGGATCCTTGTTCTTGAACAGCCAGCCACCGATGTTGTAGGCCACGGTACCGGCATAGTGGTACAGCTCAAAGTGGGCCTCGAACTTGGAGCCCTGTGCACAGCAATGTACATGTATACGCATTGTGAGACCGTATACAAGTCAACTTTGAAAATAGAATCGCCTGTGATCCCGACCCGTTATTAAATTCAGTTATTGAAACAATACATGTGTGTAGTATGGAAGAGATCCCTCTATCCCCCTAAATCGACGATGATGAGAAATTCACATATTGATGTAAGTATAGATCAGTCTAGCTACTACATGTATATTTCATGCATAGCATTACATCGCCTGGAAATTAACAAATGTACCAGGATGGGTATTCTTTGTAACTGTAACTCACTATCTACTCTATATAACTAAACTAATATTACTACATAAAGTATAATGAGTATGAATGAATTTTATGGCTCAACATTGTATTCTGCCATGTGCATGTACACTGAGTATGGAAGTTTCATGTAAATCTAATGTTCTCCAAGCACATTGTCTCTCACCTTCTTGGGCTTGGGCTTGCCGAAGCTCTCGTTCTTGCCAAGATGGTTGTCGTACAGCATGGCGCAGAAGGACTTGTCGTCGGCCTTGGGGAACATACACTGCTCCTCCAGGATGGACAGGATACCCATGGGCTGAAGTCAAAATGATGTCTCATGAATGTCTTTTTGTAGACCTCACACCTTGATTTGTAATTAACCTACATGATGCCGTCTTTCATCGAAACTATACGGTTCACGATTACCAATGCAGTCTGCGCTTGAGATTAAAAGTCCATGGTTGGTGTTGGAGACAATAACATTTATCAGTGAGCGAAATGAAAACAGTATATACGGTGAACATATCTGAGAGTGATTTTGTATGGTCTGAATCTCACCTTCTCAATCAAGTCAATGGTTCTGGCCAAGTCCATGCCGAAGTCGATGAAGGCCCACTGAATGCCCTCCTTCTTGTACTCCTCCTGTTCCAGCACGAACATGTGGTGGTTGAAGAACTGCTGCAGGCACTCGTTTGTGTAGTTGATGCACAGCTGCTCAAGGGTGTTGAAGTCGAAGATCTCAAAGCCGGCAATATCCAGCACACCTGGAGCAACAGATGCAGGGATTATTGGAGGGGGTCTCTCTTAGTTCGATATTTTCCAACATAGCATTATAGTTCTAATGAAATGTTGAGCTTGGAAGTGTACCAAGAAAGTACCGTCCTTGGAAGTGTATTTCCTTTGAGTGCATGTTAAAAGCTTAGCAAGTGTGGTACTAAATGTGGTAGTATCATAGCAAAAGGCTTACCAATGAAGTACTGTCTCTTGGTCTTGGTCTCGAGCGTCTTGTTGGCACGGCACACGAGCCAGTGGAACATACGGGCGAACAGAGCCTTTGACAGAGCGTTGACGGCGAAGTTGACCTGGTCCAAGTTCTGACCCTTGGTCACGTAATCGTTGCCGACCTTCACCTTAGGCTTGAGCAGGGCGTTGAGCAAGTCGGCGGCGTTGATGCCCAGCAAGAAGGCGATCTTCTCAGCCTCTGTAGAGGGAACAAGGGAATAACAACTTATAACATCAAATTAAGGCAACCCCTATATTACCTCTGTAATAACAACATTTCTCGCGGTCCTAGGCCTCGATAAAGAGAGCGCTGTGAACCTCCATAAGAGAGACCACCTCTTTGTGGATTACAAGCGATTTTCTACTGCATTGCAGATATATCATGATTGAAGTAATTAGTCAGCTTAAAATACAGTGAGATGCGTTTTATGTGTATGCTCTTTGGTCCTATGTATAGAACCAGCAAAGGCTTACAAAAGACGCTTGAAGTATATTTCTAAGTGGTCAAGCATTTAGCGAGAAATCCGATTTGATTAGACGTTCTATCATCAAGGTCAGGATCCTTTACTTGATGCTAAATGCAACATATGCGTGCATGCACGTACCAGATGTGCCGTCGGCGTCGGCCTGTTCCTCTCTGGGTCTCTGCTTGAACTTCATCTCGCCGAAGGTGACGATGGCGGCGGAGACGCGGTACATGCCGAACTTCTCATTCTCGGGAATGCCGAGATCCTGGAAAGCTTTCTGCAGAAGACAAAGAAAGGAAGCATTATTTTAAACATATTTTATTTAAAAAGTGAAGGGGGGATTCGGTATGGCAAAATGCAGGTGAGAGTTATGCTGGGATCTTTTACTCATATGCTGGGTATTTCTACGTTAATCACGAACTTCTCATTAAAATGAACAAATGAAACACAGTGGAGTTGGATGTAAACACTATTACAATCAGACATCGCTTCACATCAAAATCCTAAGGCGGGGCTTTAATAAATATACTGATTTTCCGGATGTGTAAATTATAACGCCCTGTACTCGGAATACTCACGTCGACAAGTCTCATTTCCTCCTGATCGTCCATACCGTCGACGGTGAGACAGCCCTGGTTGACGAAGTGGTACATGGCGGGGTCCTCAGTGTACAAGAACTTCTCTGGAACACGCAAACACGTTGCATTTAACTCTGGAGTCTAACTAAGAATAGGTGTTCACATGAAAAGTGGTTGCGCCTCCTGACGATTTGCAGGCTGAGGATAAGGCACAAATTTGCGTAACGTTAACAGGCAGATCCAGGTTTTCCATACGCGTTCATACGCGAAGGCTCATAGACATGCCAAAGACCAGTACAAATGAAATCAATTTGGGGGGTGAAAAGTGGGACTAGCTGCCTGTGTGTCTCTCCTTTATATAGATGTGTCTGGTATGCTCCATATATTATTACTCTGTATGTCTACGCGTTATACTTTGTGCCTGTGGATCACTACTAGGGAGGATCTATATCTGTCTATTCTAATGGAATATGCCCATGTGGCGCTGTGTGCTCCCTATGCATATGCTCGCTGGCCACCTACCTGCGTACTCTGGGTAGGCACCAGACATGAGCCAGTAGAAGATGTGGTAGTTCCTCTCCACACCAGGCATCTGGTAGGTGACACGAGACTTCTCCAGCAGGTCTGAAACAGAGGCAAATGTAGGTGTTGAGTGACAGAGATGCAAATAGAGATAGAAAGAGATGAGAAGAAGCATCTGTATAGTACAGTAAAACTTCTTTTAACCGTGCTTCATTCCATTCCATTATCCGGGCCCTCGGCTCTCGCCTCGGCTATATTGCCATTTTCCCCAGTTGGCACAAGGACAAAAGCGGTTGTACTGCATTGATAACAGAGAGTATTGCAAATAAAATGACAACGAGACTACACTGAATAACATGTGTCATAACGTTTACTTAATACTAACAATACCACATCTAATGAGACCCCACGAGGAGGCTAGAAGGCCTGAGTGAGTGGAGACCATGTTCTTCCTACTATACGCCGCTTAACTAGCAAGCATTGTAAGCAAGTGCGTGTGTCGTGGCTACAACTCACAGCTCTCAATGTCGGCTCCTGCAATCTTGCCAGTGGTACCGAAGTGGATACGGATGAACTTTCCGAAGCGCGAGGAGTTGTTGTTCCTCACGGTCTTGGCGTTACCCCAGGCCTCAAGCACGGGGTTGGTGGCCACGATCTGGTCCTCAAGGCCGCCGCACTGAAAGGGGTGCAAACAACGGGTTTATCAAGGGAAGCGTGATGATGTTGATTTTTACAGAGGACTGCATTGCACTTACATGTAGATCATTGCAACACACAAGCCGTGTGGGTGCATGGCATGGCAAATCTTTTGACGCGTGTATTATGGAACAGGGAACATTTTAACGCTTCGGAATCAGAGGCATTTAGTGAATAGACTACGCAGCTAAACTAATGGACTTTGATGAGATCATCCGGTAGGAAGATCACACCGGTAGTCGGCATGATAGTGGGAGTGTATAATCTCAATGTTAGCCACATTGATTAAATAGAATGTCGAATGTGTGTTGTTTTCGTTCACATTCTACAAACGCCGATGTTCCCACGCTGACACTCTCCCTCATGCCCATACAACATTACACACCCCAGGATACGCCTCAGAGTCCTCATATTACCACACCTCCTCTCTCTCCCCGGTCCCGTTTTTAACTCACTGGACACCCAACCTCTGACTCCCCTCCCCAACACTCTCGGATCCCCCGGGAGCCTCACCTCGGATGCACCGCCTCCCTCAGTAGCCTGGGCGGCCTGGGCAGCGGCCACCATGGCGAAATACGCGATAACCTTCTTGGTGTTCTCAGTCTTTCCGGCACCAGACTCGCCACTGGAAAGGGAAAATAGTTGATGATAGTAATGCCAGTCTGTGTGCAATGACAGATGCAGATTTTAGGAACGGGTGGATGGTGATGCATACTCCAGGAGTTTTGCAAAAGTTGCAAAAACCGACAAAATGATAATGAATTTGGAGAGGGGGTCAAGGTAGAGAGATGAAATAGGGGACGGTGATTTATGCCCCTGCTGTTCTGTGCCTCCCTGGATCGGCTATGATGTATGTTCTCAACATTTGACACTTGTAAGCGTACCTACATGTGTGGTTTGATTATCCAGCCATCACCAATCTGCCACCATCACATTCCACCCCAAAAAATCTACACATGTCAAATGCCCACGACGAGAATCGTGCCTGTACGTCTGATGTACACGGTATGACAGGGTTTGTTCTTTCCTATCTCTTAATAATTACATTATAATCTATACTTCAAAATTCAATACGCTAGTTGAGAATCATGAGCCACAAGTCCCTTCATCACCAAAAATTACAATGTAATTAGAATCCAATAATCCTGGCCACACTTACGTGATGAGACAGGACTGGTTCTGTCTGTTCTGCACCATCTCTTGGTAGGCGTTGTCAGCCACGGCGAACAAGTGGGGAGGCATCTCGTTCCTCCTCTTGCCGCGGTACTTGGCCACCACGTTGGGAGTGTAGATGGGTAGGCGGCGGTACGGGTTGATCACCACGCAGAAGAGGCCAGAGTAGGTCTGGAAGAGGACAAATAAACCACATATTGCTTCGTTAATTGTGCTTTACGTTCGCCTCAACGCTGAGCGATTCCCAGCGTCGTCGTGAAATGTGTTGGACACAAACTGGAGTATATCCAATTGCAAGATCGGTTGAATGTTGAAAGAGTGCAATTTGTTTGCTCAACAGCAGTTGACTTTTTTGATGTGACAAACTCAATACTCAAAATCAATCAATACTCACGTAGATGAGCGTGGCTCCGTAGCGGGACCTCAAGTTGTACAGGATGCAGGCCTCGCTGAGGTAGGTCAGGTTGGCCATGTCCACATTCTTCTCGAACTTAGGCGGGTTCATGTCATTCAGGTCATCCTTCTTAACGGTGCGGTCCTACACAAACCACAAACAATCGCTCAAACAGGGCGCTCCAGCATGATAAGGTCTGTTAATTTCAAAGAATTAGTTCTTGTTGTAACCCTTTAGTTGCCACTTAATAGATCATACATATTATACTGGGCCAGAGGGCATGGCCCATATGGGACTACATTGAGAAAAAACACATAGAAGCGGATATTTACATGAGACTAGACCAGTTACTTTTCTAGTACATTATGCGTTGGTTAGCACTATCTCTTCTATCAACTATGAAATCATTAATTACTATTAATGATTTTCATTTCTCAACTCACTTTATATGAAAATACTTTAACCCATTTTACCAAAATGTACTCATTGATGACTTTGTTGTGTGTTGTGTATGTGGGTTTGTTCATTTTGGTGTCAGACGACAATAACTTAATGTATACTGAATGTGCATTTGGCACTGTGAACTTTGATAGATCCGACAGTCGACTGCGGCTGTCACGTGACTTACCCCGGAAGCGGTCTCAACGGTGACCTTGTCACCCTCCGTGGACTTGATCTTGCACTTGACGTAGCCCTCCTTCTCATCTGGGCACCACTTGTCAACCTGGAATGGAACCCAAAAAACACAACAGTAATGTGCACTCATCTTGTGCAACTCTTCTAATTGATAATCATATCTTTATTACGTTTCTTGCATCATGCAGCACACGGCTTTTGGAACACCGCTGGCTTACAGAAATCAAGTTAGTGATGAAGTGAGTATTGTTTTATGGCACTTATGTATTAACTACATGTATTTGCTCTTAGCAAGGTCAGTGTGCTTGCATGTTGCAGAAAGCTGAGAATGCCCAATGGGCAACACGAGTATATAGCGTAGGAAACTAGCAAACACCCAGTTGCCACAATACTCCAAGTACACATCTTGTAAACAGTAGAAACTCGTCATCATGAATCTGAGGGGTGTGATAGTAATATATTCGATACGACCAACTGATGTGTATTCGTAACATGGTTTCAATGAAACGAAACTAACCTCGAGATAAGAGAAAGTTTAAAGGGAAGCTATATAGAGATAACGAGCTTGTACTGTAGTGTGCTCAGTTTGACCTGTCCACTCGTTATCTCGAATATCTGGAGACACCATTAAAATGTTTGAGATAGACACAATTCCAGATAACCAATTGACATCTGGCCATAGTGTGGCAGATTGGAAATTAAACTAACATCTAGATAACACGAAACTCGAAATAATCAATATGGAGATTAAAAGTTTCTACTGTTTAAGAGTGTACGCAATTTTTCACACCCACTCCCACGCTGGATATGCCAAAGTATGGGCCTCAACGTCGGGGGGGGGGGTAGTAGGGGGTATATAATGGTCTACTACTATGGTTTACAAACATTATCCTATTATCCTAATTGTATGGAATAGTGTTTGTAAACCATAGTAGTAGATCATTATATACCCCCTACCCCCTCCCATGATGCTGAGGCCCATGTGCCAAAGTGCACACCCACCTTGCCGTCGTAGGGAGCAGCCTGCTCGGCGGCCAGCTGGTCTCGCTCCATGGCGAGGAACTTGAAGTCCGGGTCTCCCGGGAATGGATTTACGGCCATCGTGTATGTGTGTGAGGAACCCGAAACAGGTGGCTAAAACCTGCAACAGCAACAATAACACAATTCATTTACTGGAAGACTACTTTAAACGTAAAGCTTTGCTATTAGGGATCGATCAGCATCTTGTGGGAGTAGGGAAAAAAGAGAATCCGTTGCTGAGGTGTCCCTATATGTTTGTGCAGTATTTTAGTAACAGCCAGTCGCAAACGGGAGAATGGAAAGGAGTCCTTCATTGGAAAGTGTCACTGATAGCAAGATATTACCATGGCGAAGTTTTTATTGGATTGTGCGTGTAAAGTCATCAATCAGCAAACGACCATAGAAAAGTGTTCGTATCGAAAAATCACGACGTATTGGCGGGTTTGACAACTCCATGTTACCTTCTGAATAAATGATTGATATTCCTGTATCTACTTTAAAACTATACGTAGTATTCGTTTGATGTAAACCCTATAAACATATAGTTCTGCTATTTGTGCAGTCCGGTTTATATCCAGAGCTATCAATATCGCAATGGGTGGGATCATATGTTTTCGCGTATGTATAAAGGAGTGGCATTTACAGAGTATTACTATAAGTTAGCAGTGTCAACCTTATTATTTCCAATTTGGTTTCCAATAAAACTATTTTGTTTCTTTTTGTTGTTGATTGTTCGTTTGTTTATTTGTATGTATGTTTGTTTTTTCGTTCGTTTGTATGTTTGCTTGTGTGTTTGTTGTAAGCCATTCCTATATACAATACAATGTTTTGTAGGATGCAATAAGTATCAGTCGCTTAATGGCCTCTACACATGTCAACACCATGTAATATGACAATGATTCGAGGATAAAGAAGAGTGCAATTTAGACTAATTGGTGAATTAGACTTCTTTTTTATGTTCAATCATGTATATATTTACACTAAGTATCGATTGCCCAAAGGCTCACCGCCAGCGATGCATACTATCAAAGCCCTAAACAACGGTATCCCGGTAATATATAAACAGCTCCCATATATATATAAGAACTAGGTATAAATAACATGAGCTATATTCATGTCCCGTTCTAAGCGACTGTCCCCTGCTAGCTAGCCACTACTGGCATGTATTTATAGAGTGAGCAGCTAGCTAACAATCTGCTAGATGCAAAAACGATGGCTAGCTAGCAGTGCTAGGTTATATATAAACTGGACACCAGCTATCTAGATGTTAGAATTTGTTCTGTTATATGAGAGCTGCAGGCTTTTCTTCCCAAATTATTATTCGCCTGAGCTCTTGTTTTTCATTCAACCAATCTTTTGTTATGACTGATAGGTGAGCACATCATCATGAGGTTTACGAGAGAAAAAATAACACTGCTAAGAGTGCGTTTATTATAACGATTATGATGAACTTTTTTATACATATCGTTAGCTACATGTCGTATCTAATTTGAATTATATATGAATAAAAAAAAACATGTCATGTCGAAGCTTAGCAGAGCTACGCATTCAGCATTAGCATTATCTGGAATTGAATCCGCAGACAAGTTATTCACTGTCATAGATTAGAGCTCCGTACGAATTACTGAATTTGCAAATACAGAAGAAGTTACGATTATAGAGGTGGACATAGACTGCAAGCATTTATGAATAGACGCCAGTCATTAATCATTAATGAACATAGCCACGACAGTTCAAGCACTAAGGTTATATATACTGTACACAAAACCGATGCCTACAACACGTCTAATAGTGCTAGTTCATAGTAACTTGCTGAACTATTACTAGCTGTATAATTCGCTTGAACTTTGTCTTTGATAATTATTAATAAGTTGTAGCAATTGTAGATGATGCATTGACCTGTATCTACTAAACCGCTATGTACCATTGAATAGTGAAAGGCAATTTAGAGTTGGGTTTGCTCAACACCCATCAATACCCTAGGCTTGCTTGTAAACCCACTGTTCAATCTACATTATAATTTTCACAGCGCAGAGGCGCATAGGCTGATAAACATTTAAGTAAGTATGTGAAAGCTCCAAGTATAAGTTCTACATTTTAAACTCATTGGTAAGTGTAATACAATGTAAATGCTTTAAATCACATGGACGTTATTATTGGCTATCCTAAACCAAACTATCAAGCATTAAAAGAAGTAGTAAGACTATTTAAACATCAGTATATATCCTCGAGTGAATGCAACTATTTCATATCCAAAATGTATTGATATCAGTATCCGTAATGCGATTCTTTTCCCCGATGAAACCTTTTATGTATACTTAAAATCAAATCAACAAATATACAAGTACTGTATGTCAAATCAACGGTAATCTAATGTAAGAAGTTGTTGGGGGTTGAAACAATTATTTGGAAACACAAAAACGGGTGGCTCAATATGTTGTGTGAATGGAATGGGCATGGAAAACACAGAGTTTGTTGGTGATGAACTTTGAAGGGGATGAAACCCAAGCACAAAAGTAGGGTCGCATGGAATTTCAAACCTTGGAATACTTTGGGTAGTTGGAGAAATTCAAGGGGATGACGGTGGTGGTGGTGTGATGGTCAAATTGTGGGGGTATACGATTACACAGTGTTGGAATGGGAGGAAGTTGGGTTTACACAAGAGGTAGGTTCACTTGATCATACTCACGCTACTGTATGTCCACTCACCGTGCGCTCACTGGCTACTCACGCCGGCTGCCCGCCCGCAGCCGCTTTTATACCCACCCGCCGCCGCCTGCGGCACCTAAGCCACTATGTTACGGCCTCTCTGATTGGAGGAGAGAGTGCTTGGTGCACGAGGCTAAGCCAATCAGAGGTGCCGATAGGGACGGTGTGCGGCTGGAGGCAGATGACAAAAATGTACATCCAAACGCGGCAAAGATGGAGACGACGACGGCGGAGGCGGTGACGTCCTAGAAAGACGGCGGCCGGGGAACAGGCGCTACGCACGGGGACGGCAACACGGCGCATTTTGGTTAGGCGGCCCATATATTGTGATGATCATGATGATTGAATCTGGCTCAGTTGATATCGTGACAATACACTTAGACTACAATCTGATGTTCAAGAATGTTAATTATGGCAAATATGTATCGTAATGCAAGCGTAGATGACCAGATTGTGTGCTTTTTGTGGCCGAGTGGCTAGCTACAGAGGTTAGACTTGTGACCAGAGTGAAAATCATGAGTGCGATCCTCAGTCGTGTGTGGTTGCGATTGTTGACAAAACTCATCCCAAACCAGTTGCACACTTTATCTGTGGCCTTTGGTTCCTACACGTTAATTAATAGGGCCCATTTTCCGAGGTTGAAAGGCTCTGTGACTAATTAGCATTGTAACCTGAAAGTACTAGAGTGTGAGAAATGATCAGTTGATCCATACATGTAGCAATGAACTGGTGTAAAGTGTAAAGTTGTGAGAACAAGCATGAATTATGACTTTAGAAATCACATTTGGGTTGTTTTGATTCCCCAATATTACACCAACCAAGAAACATTTAATGGCAATACATGGAAGGTTGTTTTTCAAAATGGCTATACCAATTATATTCTAATATGTTGTAACAATGGAGACCGGTGAATAGTCACAATACTAAGCAATCCTTCGAAGCTATAATGGTGAAGTAACTATCTTCACTCACAGAGGCCCCCAAAGACTACTAAAACATACCAACTCCATTATCTATACCATATCCTGATGAAGGCATTTGAATGATGCAATGATAATGGAAATGTTTTCATATAGATTGGAGTTTGTTATCTGATAATGTATTTATATGCGCAGGGATCTACGATGAGCTATCCAATATACAGCGCCATGTTGTATCACGGATCTTACAGGCTGCGTGTCCCCCCCTTTGCAAATCTGATTATATCAACACAAGCACGTGGCGGTGGTGTTGACAGCGGCTAGCGGCCGAATCTAGTCGCTATCAGCACTGGATGACAGCAGCACTCTCTACCTCAGGTCTGTTATTTCCGACAAGTTCGTTCCACAAGGTCTAGTTTACTTTGCACTTTATATATGAATACAGTGAAGCGTCTCTATAGAGACATACTGTAACTGAATTCAATGAGCGTGTACTTAGGAAGGCGGTCTCTTCGTATACAGGTTCACAGTGCTTGTTTTTATTTTCTCTATGAACAGTGGAATAATGGCAAAATGCATTATTATAGGGATGGTAGCAGTACGGGGGTGGTCCGAATTAGAATGTGTATTGTAGTTTCACTCTACGAGCACTTAGACACAAATTGATCGTTCAAAACCACCATCTGTAAAACAGACCGCTGTGAACTGTTGACCACGCCCATACATGGAAGGACGTTGTGGACATATAGATTTATACAAGAATAATAATGATAAAACATAATGACAACCACATGTTGATGGGAGGCAATTGGCTGCATGTGACGTGGTCGTGGGTGGTTGATCACGTGTGCTGCTCTGCTCAGTGTTAAGGTTGCAGACGATGAGAGATGTAGGTTAATTGAGCGCAGACGGTATTTTTCAGTGGCCGATCCAGGACACGGCCACATCATCTGGACTGAGACCTGTAATAAAGTGAGGATATAGCACCCTGATTATGCTAAGTACTTGAAGTGTTCAAGGTTCAGCAGAGATGTCAGTCAGGCGTATGAGTTAAGGGTCCAGACTGATGACCATCACCCTATTACCACCCTACATATCCTTTATGATGGTATGTTTTCAAACTTTCAGACTTCTATGCATGGAGACCTCCTTCTACGGGGTCCTGACATACGTTCCAATTTAGAACTCCCATTATAAATGGGGAATCATCGGGTGGGATAGTTTGATGTTGTTGTTTTTTTTTCAGATTTGTTCATGTTGTACTGGACCCTGGCTATCCATATGAAACCGGGCAGTCAGCTCATGTAGCAGTAAAATGTTAAGATTCATGAATTTGATCATGGCTCACTCTCTTATCTTCTGGATTCAGTCGGTAATGCTAAAGTTAGACATTCCCGATAATCACTGGGGAATCAGCTGTTGCATTCTTTCTCATAGTTACTTGGAAAATTATCTCTTCACAGAATGCTCCACCCAAACCTGTGTATCTTTCATCTAGCGTACTGTAAATTGTCAGGCACTATAATTATTGACTGTGACCAAGACTTTTGTGATACTTGCTTCTAATGTAGGTACCTATTCCCACCTATTAAATTGCATTATGTAAAGGTGTATGCAACGAGAACAAGGCTCTACATAACTTTATAAGCAGATGCAGTTTTGTGGGAGGCTTAGGGCTGTAACTCCCCCCCCCCCCACACACACAAACACACAACACACACACGCACGCACACACACACAACACACACACACACGATTCACCCCGACTATTATTACCATAAATGCTCATCTTCATGATTTTGACATATCGAGGAGCGTTCGTACGGAACCCATGAAATCATGTGGAAACTTTTCCAAAAAAACCTGGATCTGCCATGGCCGGTGCGATTTTACGCTTCTTTAACCTTGTTTGTTGGATGCAATTTAAATAGATCCACACCAAAGTTACCAGACGATGGGGATCGCATCGCAATCAGTGTTCAGATCAAAAGTTATTTAAACTAAATAAATAGCCCATCATACGAAGAGCCCAATTTTCGCGGAACAATGACAACGTCAGGACTTCTTGGCTTCAATCAAGTCAAACATACAATCTTACACGACTTGGTAGTCATGTATTTTAATTTGGACGTAAGGTTAACCTAGCAAATATTCCCTAATTAAAAACTGTAATTCAACCCACGAGGGGCATATTTATAACAGACATCACACAATTACGAAATAAATAAATTCAATATATACAACATTATCCAAATTCCACGCATTTTTAATCCAATGATAATTATTGGCCGAAAGCACAACCGACATAGTTAATTATACATGTGTGTGCGTTATGATCAAATTCTAAAACTTATCATCCACGCATGTTCTCGTGAAAATGCTAAATAATAGATCTTATTATTCCTCGCAACGTAGTATACGTTTTAAGCTACTTGGTTGCATTTTGGTAAATTTTGAATTCAGTTTCATTTCATTTGATATTTTTGAATGACATGAATTTTTTATGAAAGTTATATTTTGTTATTGTATGTCCTATTAGTACAAGTGTAAAGAGTCTAACAGCAAATTTTGCCATATTTACAACTAAATCAAGAAGTTTTGCCCACACTACACATAATTGAGTAGTGTCACTTGTCACTTGTAATGAGATCCTATCAACAATCATGGTTATTAAAACATGTTGTTTATTGAATAGCAAGCCTAAAATCTGCTGAATATGTGAAGTTGTGTCACATTTAAATAAATTATTGGAAAAAGCTTCTACAAGAAATTGTCATGGCTCACTTTTATATTAATAGTACTTTATCTACATATTTGAGAACTGAGATTTTTTTTATTTTAATGTTATTTGATTTTTAAGTAACTTCTATCTTTAGATATGGAGCTATTCTAGCGTTTGCCTTGTTTGTGATATTGTGTCTTGTGTGTTTTACTTTTTTACATTTGTACATTTTATACTAATGTGTTTTTTCCCGAGTTTGCTCTCTATTGTTCTCTATATAGTCTTGTTCTCTATATACTATGATTATACGTCCTGTATATTATCGAGAAAAAACTCTATTAGTGTTAGTATTAGTATTAGAAGAGGTTCATAGTTCGAAATTGTGCTGCTTCATTTGACGTTTTGTTTCAATTCTATGCACTGCTTTCACGTGATGGAGATAATCAAAAGTAGCGGGAGGAGGGAGGAAGTATTATATATGCGCCTCTAGAACTCCCTAATACAGTAGAACCTCTCTATTCGGACCACCCTAGGGACGGGTGTTAGGTGATCTCAATAGAGAGGTGGTGTCTATACATAGGTCCATTTTGGTATCATTGCGAAGGTTTGGGACTCTGAAAGGTGGTTTTATTATAGAGGCTGTCTCAATAGAGAGGTGGTCTTAATGGGAGATTATACTGTAACCTACTGACACTGGGTTTTTAAAGAATTTCAAATTACATGATTGTATCTTTTTTCAATGGGAAATCACATTACATTGGGACACATTTTAGGGGAAATTGTTTTATCCATTTAGCTGGGTGTGTATAGAAGAACTTTGTCGTTCTAGAGCAAATAGTCCATATTAGATTATGGATTCTAGCGCATGTGCATGTGCATGTGCAGTAAAAAATCAACGTGTAAGGTTGGTCAACTGAATGTGCGTACCTTTGTACAGTATAGCCTCCAAGGAAGACCACTTCTAAAGTAAGACTATTTTGGTAGCTCCAGGTCTACGTCCCAAACCTTTATAAAGAGACCATCATACACCTCTGTTTTGAGACCACTTGAGTCAGTTATCTGGTTGATTTTAATAGAGAAGCCTTACTGCAGTGGCTTGGGCAAGTATGTGTAGTGTCAAATGAACAGAATCTGACGTGACGTCAATGTACCCCTAGTAAAGCAAGACGAGTGGTATACATGTTTCACATATTTCGGCTCATCATCATATCTTGTCGCACAATATCGAAAATGAACTCAATTCGCATTCATGTAGGACGTGTCCAATGGCGTGTGTGTTCTCTCGCAGTAGCAGGTTGCATTTTCTGAAATTCTCCATTTCAACATGTCAGCTCCTGTTTTTGCCACCTTGGATCTTGCTCTGTTCAGTAGCACATATTCATTTCTTGGGAGGTCTGCTCCAGGAGTTTGTGCATCACTTGGTGATGGTAGAGCTTGCTCTTAGTCAGGATTGGGACCTCTGGAAATGATCTTATTTCCGTGATGGTCTGAATTGAGAGAGGTGGTCTTACCTGCAGGTTCTACTGTACAAACAGAAATAACTGAATTATATCTGGTCTTAACGGTCATATAACAAGGCATTGACGAATTGGTCGTGACCGTAGTTACTGCAGTTTCACCAGAGGATAATCCGTGTAGAAGATCAACAACAGATTTGGTGAACATAACTCCTCATAACAGCTACATCGGCTGTATATTTATCAGTCACATAATAAATCAGGTGACAAAGCTTACCGCCAGGGCACAAGTTTACGACTCCCAACCAACGTGTCTTCATTACCTACAGTATATCCTCTCTACAAAGACCACATCTATAAATAGACACCCCTACTAACATACCACTTATCACCGTGTAAATCTTTCTGAAGAGACAGCCAGCAACATTCGTAAACAGACCACATCCCTGCTGGGATCACTTGACGTCAACCCGCCTACGAGTGTTCTTGAAAGAGAGGTTCTGCCGTAAAACAAACTGGCGAATTTATGACTCCCAAAGTAACCTGTCTCTGTGCCTTTACATCAGGCCAATCCGTTACCATGGATAAATATACACGGATAACTCTGTGCTCACCGCAATGACCTGCTGTGACCTGCCTGCACAGGCTGGGACTGTAACTAGATCACGCCATGAGCTGTGCAATCATAACATAATCACAATAGAACGAACCGCCTTTAAAACTTACACATTTCGTCACTATTAAAGAGCAATCGTCGCAGTGGCTCATGGACCTCGATAGAGCTAGTGATCACAATACAGCGAACAAAACAAAGGCCGGAGTTCATAGTTCTATCATAATTTAGAGAATTTCACATAATTGTATGGATCTATACATTTGCTTTTTTGGACAAACCAGATTAATGTAGTTTCGTTTATTTCTCTGTCGGTTTTTATAATTCAGTACTATAAATTAATTATTCTTTGTTTTATTGTGCATTCCCGTCGTGTTGTTATTTGCATGTAGACTTCCTGAAAGTTTCAAACTAATTTATGGGAGGGGCCTACCATACTTACCATGTCCATAATGAATAATGTGCCCCCCCAATGAATGTTAAAAGGTGTTTGTGGGTTTGCTTTGTATTTTGAGCATGGGAAACAATTACCATTAGACTGCAAGAAATACAACCTGTTTAATGAATATTTAATTTTCTCTGAATCAACAGGTATAATAGCCATATTACATCATTTTGCAAGAGATACAACTGTAAACCTTATACTTGCACTTTATACAATCACCGCTGGTTGAAATGCATTTAACCATTTGAGAAGTATTCAAATATCACTGATTATTATTTGGCAAAATCACATTTTATGAAACCAGCTAATTTAGCTTTAACAATAAATCTTTGACAACAAATAACCATAACCAGTCACAAGAGTCATATCACAGTATAAGTATAATACCTATCACACACAGTACACACATTTCTTAAATAACTAATCTATGATACAATTACTAAACCTAGAAGCCCTTTTTGGGTATTTACAAGGAAGTGGGCGAAGGATTGTGATAAAATCTTATCTCAATGTGCCCTTCTTAGTTCCATGAGAGGCTCAGAAACAAAAAAAAACTTCATCCCAATAAATCTGTATTAGCTTTCCTTTATTCCATTCACGGAATTTTTAAAGAAATCATCTGATAAAACTACGTTTGTAAGAGTTGTGAATTAACGTTATAAATGCACAAAATGTTCATATTATGAACTTTATATTTTACACCAATGGCAATGCCTTTATGAAAGCGATGATATTATAAAACATTGCCTATCGTCACAAATTGTATAACAATCATAATAACAGAGCATATAACAGAACAAACATATTACAATGTACTGCATACATCTTTGTTAGTTATATTACTTCTCTGATTTTTTTTCTTCAAATTAATCGAACAATTAATGTCCAAATGTTTAAATAATTATGAAAAGCAACTCAGTACTACAGTACTACAGTAGTCAATAGTTGCCTAAAGTTATTATCGCAATGCTGGAGATAGAAAAAGTTTATTCACAGTTTTAAAAAGTTTGTATTTCTTTCATAAGAACTGATAAAAAAAAAAAAAATAATAGAAATTATAAAATGCATTCATACGTTGTCAGTGGTTTATTGACTACGGTGTTAACTGAAATGAACCTTATGAAAAATAACATTAAATGTTAACATTAAAGAGACTCCTGCCCTAAGAACATATTACCGTCACCTGATAACATCATAGTAGATCTAATACTTTACAATATGCAAATAATAATTTCTATTTTCAATTCGCAGAATAACCTTAAATGTTGATTTCCTAATATATTAGATAATTCAACAGGAAACAATCTCGGATAAGTGACTCATTATTTATAACTCACTATTGACTCATCTGAGAGATCACATTGAAATGTCCAAGCTGATAAAACAATTTAATAAAAACTTAACAACAAACACTATTCAGAGAAGACATTTGTTGTCGAAACAATGAGCTGCTGTACATTATTTGGCACAATTTTGTAAAAACTTTGGATGTCATTAAAACAGCAGTTAAAAAGGAGTGTGAGGTGTGTAGTTTTTATCAACATGAGTGGAGCCGCTACGGTTCAAATTCCAAACCTACCAAAGGAGATAAAACAATTGTTGCACCAACCCCACCCCATCCCCATTAGTAGGGTCATTTCTCCATACATAAAAAAACTCTTGTAATAAATAATATGCATCGACAATGTACAATGTAAAATGGAGTGTAGAGGCACCAAGCTGCTGAGATTAGTGGCTCTCCTACAAATATATAAAAGTAAGAATAGTTAATTTGAGAATAATATTGTATGTCATGTATCTTGTTGTTTCGTTATCTCATTAAAAGTGTTAGAGGTAGCTACTATTCGATGTAACCAGATTACATACATGTATGGGCATAGTGTGGTTGAATGAAGGGAAATGAACCTAACATTGAGATAATGGAAATCAAGATAAGCAATATCGACATAAAGTGTTTCTACTGCATTAATGTACCACTGTAAACCATGAGGTATGTATCTACCTGCAGGGCGTGACCTTTAGTCTCATAGGGCAGGATGAATGATAAGATGCCGGCCAGTGTGGCCGCTGCTGCATACACGCCCAGGCCAATGTAGGTGGACTTCTCCAGGAGAACCTAGCAACATTCACAGCTTAGTTTCACATTCATCCGTCTAATCATACATCCAGCATGAATGTAGGACACTGGCATTGCAAACGATACAGTATTATCAACGAGAGATGTAAAACAATTTCATCCGTCAGATTGAAGATACACGTAATGATACTACTCTGCTACGAACTTGATAAATTTGGTTGAATAACATTGTTTAATTCTTTTCTACTCAGGGCTAAGTTGTTTAGATGCTTGTGTAAGGCTGTAGTGAAGTGAATGTCACCTTACCTGTGCCACAAATGGTGTAACAAGAGCACCGAAGCGGGCAAAGCCGGAAAAGATGCCCATGGCTAGAGCGCGCACTTCTGTCGGGTACACCTGGATAAAGCGGACAAATTTGATTGTTTGACATACAAAAAAATGGCAGGTTGAATTTATGATAGACGAAACGGGTTATTCAGATGGAGAGAACTGTTTTAAAGAGAAAAGCAGTGCTAGTACAAAATGATTTACGATGTTTCTTCTGGTGGAGGGCAAGTGTTACAGGGTAAATATTAGTTATTCATAAAATACGTATACTATGGAGACAATGTATATTCAGAGAGGTGTGTTTCAATGTACCATTACGTAAAGAGATGACCTGAAAAAAGTTTTCATCAAGAATACTGGATTGTGAGCTGTCTGTTTTGTCTGCTTTCAAATGCCTCCATAAATCTTGAATTTTGAGAATGATGTCACACACATCAATTGGTACACCTACATCGAACTATTAATACATATGCATGGCACATATGGGTCCTGATTCTGGTGCATTTTGAGAATGATAAAAAACTGATTGTGAAGTTTTCATTATTACATGTTATTTATTAATCATGGTTTTAGTAGAGCTCTTTGGATGGCCAAAATCAGCTTCATCGTGATGACTTTGGAAGAGAATGAAGCTATAACAATCTTACCTCTGGGGTGTAGACAAATGCGACCTGGAAGGCAGACGCGATGAGAGCCCGTGCAGTGAACAGCAAGGCGATCAGTGCCGTGCTAGAAACATTAATGTACAGTAGAACCTCTCTATTTGGTTCACACCAATTATATAGCTGAAGAGCAAGTGAGAATTGTGTGTTCTCATAAATCTAATACCAGACTATACAGGGTCCGCATTTCAAAGGTTGAAAAATATACTACCCCTGCTGATAAATACCACCACCGTACTGTCACCATCTCCACTTGGTATCCAAGCAATAGTAACTGTGCAGTTATTATGAATAAAGTGTATTGATGAATACTAGGAACGGTAGCGTGTGAAATGCGTATTTGTGTAAACTGCTCTAAAAATGTAATAAAGATACCATAGAGTTTAATCAACGATAGTCATAGACAAGATTGATCAATGCTCGATCTCCCATGCATATTCATGATATTGCGCATAAGGTGGGTTGTGATTGGCTACCACTCACTGTGTCATGCAGATGAAGAGTAATCCGCACATGAGAGCAGTAAGAAGGAAGAGGATGCGAAGGGACCAGCGGCGTCCAATGACGTCCACCAGAAATGCCGTGATGACTAGGCCAGGCACCTCCGCTAGAGACGTCCACAATAGGTCAGTGTAGCCCTGCAAGACACGACTAGTATTGTTGGTGGATGCTAGCTCTAAATTATATAAAGGGGTGGCAACATACATGTACTAGGGAGACATTAGTTGCTGTACCACTTACAACTTCTTGATTGCTACGTTATTCATGTAGCTGAGAAGGATACTAAAATTCCATTTCCATCAAATACGAACTTTTGTAGTGGGATGGAATCTTAAGCTTGTAAAACGTTCATTTATCTCATAATGTGGCAAGATTATGGCTGTTGAACAAAGTTGAGAGCGATGACTAAAATCCGTTGAAACGACGGTTCTTACTATACATAAACAATCCTCTCACCGTAGATACTGACAGATTTGTCTTGCATCGAATTGTGGTCTAAGGGTTAAAAACGTTGTTTCTAATATTATAGACAATTTCAAAAGTCCAATTATATACCTGAGAGGTAATACCAACACACTCAAGAGGACAAGTTTGTTCCTCTATTGCTGAAAGCTGTATGCCTCCTGGAAATAAAGTATGCGCTGCTATTAGTAAGGCACACAGTGCAAACATTTACAGCCAGTGTGTTTTGTCTTATGTGACTATACTGATGTGTTATTCTTATTTCAATGACAAACTATTTCAGACAGGCACCAATCTACCTTTATATATTGTATTTACATGAACTTGGATGTAAGTAGTACAGGATTCGTTTTTCAAGTATATCGGTTTATAGCACATAGTCTAGGTGGTTGTTTTCCACTGTAGAATCGGATAAAGAATTATCTAATATCACATAATCTGGATATAGCCCAGTAGTCAAATAAAAACAAAATAAGCATACGGAATGGAAATCCTCAGTATGCTATGAAAATAAAAATTCAAAAGGCTCTCACTATAGATACGGAATTCCGTACCGCTAATAAATGGTTTAAAGACACGGAATGCACTCGGCCATATCAGTGTTAGGTCATAATAATGCCGTATCTTTATCCATGAACTCTAGTGGTGCAACAGTCTGTACATGTAGTCATTATGCACTGTGCATAATGACTACATGTACAGACTGTTGAGGGGCGAGATTAGTTTTAATCAATTAATCTAATCAGAATTTGTGTGATTTAGTTTAGTTTTAATTAATCAACAAACATAAAACTTTCAGTTTAGTTTAGTTTAGTTTAATCATTAATTTCCATTTTAATCATGATAGTTTTGATTTTAAAAAATCCGCCATTTTTTTATCAGATATAAGGTAATTCTTACAGCTTAGAACAAGGAATGTCCAACTGCTTATCAATGTCAATGGTCTAACACAGTGACCACTATGATGTAATAGGTTCAATGGCTTGCAAGCTCTCTTTGTGTATAGCTATAGAGGTAAGGCAATTTCCTGTGTGCTTTAATTCTGCTGGCTTTAGTTAAGATGAAATAATTAGTTTTCATTGTCCATGCAATTAGCAGTTTCTTTGAATCTGCCACTTGTTTTCTTACATTTTGTTGTGTTTCAAAATGCTATGTGATAGATTGAAAACAATGCTTTCAGAAATAAAGCCTTTGTTTTATCTGTATGTTAACAGCATACAAACTCGGAACTCCTTATTTGAAGAATACAACAAATGATATGTATATTTACATTAAAATAAAATAGTTAGAATAGAAAAAAAAATCATTTATACGTTAATCCTTCATTCGCAAAATTTAGTTTACTTTTAGTTAATCAAGTGATCATTTAGTTTAGTCTAGTGTAATCATAACATTTGCCCAAGTCACATTAGTTTGGTTTAGTTTAGTCATGAAAATTGTCATTTAGTTTAGTTTAGTTTTAATCCACAAAAATTTAGTCACCCCAACAATGCTGTTGACACTTTAAAAACTCACCATCGAGACAGGACGATGGGAGGCGGATGAGCTCCGTCGACAGGAGAATGATGCCGTAGTAGGAGAAGGCCGAGATGAACCTGGTAATCGAGTTACACTTTCTCATTATAACATGACTGCTTCCTTACGTGTCATTCAAATTAACTCTTTGACGCAAACTGTGCCCAATTAGTTACTTGATACCATCGATACCTAGTTCCTAGGTCATGAGCCCCAACAGGTATGAAATGATAAAATCTTGTTGAATGCTTTTCAATCCCCGTCACAAATTATATTAGTATACACATCACCTTACACAAATAATATGAAGTTTAAAGAAGAGTTTAAAAGATTTATAATATATATACTATTTATATACGTTAATTAATCATTATGCGCTTATTGGGTTTTAACTGTTTGATTGTAACGTTGACGTAAGTAATGAAGAATCTAATCACATTTGTGGACAATCAAATCTATTGCAAGTCTTACATTAGCCTTTATCTCATCTATTACTCATATTAACATCATGAATTCAAGATTTTTATTGTTCGTTTTAAAATGACAAACCATATTGGCCCAAGTAAAAAGGTGGTTCTTCTCAGAAGCGGGGAGAACAAGTCCTTCAGCTTTCCTCTTGATTTTTCCTTCTCTGCAATCAACGTTCCCTTCAGCATATCTACCTATAAAGTGGAACACACTGATCTGAAGAACATTCTTTGTTATACTAGTATTGTATTCTATTATTGCTATAATCAAAGTCATCTTGAGCAACAAGTGTGTGTAATAAAAGATAGAATTGACAAAGTGTCGGAGATTCTTTGTGTTCAGTTTCAAAAATGTTATGAAAGTAACACCAAAATATATGATCACACTCCAATATACACTGGATATTCTTATATTTAACAGACTGAAAAGGCTTAATTTGATTGTGAAGGGTAAAGAGTTTCAAATTTCAGAATATTCAGCGTATTAAAGGTGACTTGTCACTCGTGATCAATTGTTGTCAATCATAGACAGATAAGGTCATATCTGCATTGACTAACTCCAAAATAGATTATTTCATCCAATGGTACGTGTGGTAAACTTGGCATTCTATCATTCCGTGCAAAAATCACCGCCAATAACCCACGCTGATTGGTCAATCTCCGTGCTCAATTTTGCGATGGAGAACACGCTCCCAAAGAAAACCACGGCGTTAGTCTAAACTCCTCACAATATCAATACAGCCGCTGACGTAGTAAGGCGGGTTCATGCTGTGCAGAGAGCAACAGTTTAGACTAACGCCTCCGCGCGCTCAAAACTGTAGGAATTGACGTCTCTGCGCGCTCAAAACAAACGAAATTGACTTGAATGTTGAATGTTATAATATGATTTATTTTAAAATAAAATGGATTTTAGTCATGATAGAATGGTGATTGACCACTCGATTGACACTCCAATCTCGTGGTCAATTCCTACAATGTTATACCACCAATCCCCGTCCCATATCTCCAACTTGCTAGTGCCACGTTGATATCCAATATACCACGCAACCCAGGCTAACGCAAACTTCAAACTACATCCCCACTCCTACCCCCGACACTCGAATACCTGGTTCACTGCATGCACAGCAGTCATTGCAGGCTTTCCCCCTCAACAACCAATCACTCATCATGCACACCATGAGTTCAGTAACTTATTGACAACTATCCTCAACTATTGTCTTGAACTTTTAACTTACAACCATTGCCCCCACCAAACCAACTCAACTCACACAGGTACCTGCGATCTACCCTATCTCTTGAGCAACATTCCAAACTATTATCTTGATACAACCCCACCAAAGCTACCCAACCGAACTCAGATAGACCCTATCCCACCCATACACCCATTCTCCTCCCACCCCTTTCTGCAGTACCTTGTTGACTTGAGCAACACTCTGAAGAATGGTCATGGCTGTTTTGTCGTCTCCACACACCATGCGGTAGCGGGCGCTCTCGGGAAACATCTGGTATAAATATATTGTACGTTATGATCAAAGAGAAGCTTCTAAATTTGTCATTGACAATAAACAAGATCTAGCTAGCTACATCCGGGGTTATGAGGTTTAATTGTATCACATTTTGATATTAGATTCGCACATGCAATATTAAGTAGTAGCCTAGTCTACAACACATGGTACACATAATGGACATAATGGCCCATAATGTTAAAGTGATGGCCGTTTTTTTGACCGTCCACATTGGATGATGTTGAATAGTATGTTTTTATCAACACCCAAAGTTCTGAGAATACACTTAGTAATAATATGATTATTTTTCATAGTGGCAACCATTAAGGACACGTCCTCATTCCCTCAATGGCTACACATGTATATTGTTCATACAAATAGTTAACAGAGACACCTACCTTACCAGGCTACTAATCTATACTCCCCTTATTGTCCCTAATTGAAAGGTCATATGTCTATCCAATAAACGTGTAGGTATCACAAATCATTGTAGTTTCTTTCCCAGCACAACACAGAGAACATGTTATCAAGGGATGTGTGGGCGCCAAGCGCAGTTAAACTATTAAGACTGGGTGTTTCAATTCTATACTCACAAGAACTAAGAAGGCGAAGACAAGCAAAGGCACAGATGAAGCCATCATCCACCACTCCCAGCCGAAGTTCGGGATGAGTAGAATCGCTAGTATCACCTCCACAAAGGCTCCAAACGCCCAGAATATCTACAATATCAAGTACAAGCATGAAGGTGATGATATCGGCAAGGGTCCCCGTCCACACTTGCATTTGGCTAATTTACTACTTCACACTTAGATTTTTGTTCATTTCCCACTGAACACTATGATAATGCAATGACTGACCTCTTGTAGGATTAGGCACTTTCCTCTTGATTTCACTGGTAAGAATTCTGCATAGTATGTCACTCTGTAAACACATATAATGCTTATCAATCCATTTTTTCTGTTAGCTTGCATTTTGAGATGAGTGCTACTAAATGATTTGTATTCTGACTCAGGTTAAATAAGATATATTATGCAGTCAAACTCCAAGGATCTATCACAGTAAAACTTAATTGTGTGAATATCACCTATTGCGAGTATAAAATGCTTCCTGTCAGGGTTATTTATCTACTATGTTACAAACATCACCTGAACATCCCCTAGTAAATAAATGCACGTATCTAGACAAAAATTAAGAATCCAAGTAGGGTGGGCGCCCCATCACCCACCCCCGCCCTACCCCACCCCCAAGCAATCCCTTTTCATAAAAATTTACATATTTTGATGGGTTCTTGGCATCCTCATGAGCTTTAGGAAAAACATGATAATTAGTGATTGCACCGTCTTATTATTTCCGGACAACAGGATCTACCAGAGATAATTAATCATAACTATATATACACGTCAAGTAATTGATCATCACATTAGCGTGTCTGTGGTGCCTCCTACCATGGGCCTTAGGATCATGGAAGGGGGTTGGGTATATAATGGTCTACTACTATGGTTTACAAACACATACCATAAGGTATATAGTATATATGACCAGTCATATATACTGCATACGGCATGGTATAGTGTTCATAAACCATATTAGTAGACAATTATATACCACCTCCCCCCTCATATAATGCTGAGGCCCATGCCTCCTACTCACACTTGGGGCGTGCCTGCCACGCCGATGCCCGTGAGGAGCCGCAGCAGCAGCAGCCAGACGTAGTTGGGGGACATTCCGCTCAGTATCCCAAAGTAGAAACCCCAGATGGAGCAGAAGATCAGGCTCTGCAAATATAGCCCTTGTCTCTAAGTGTGGAGGTTGAAGGATTATTAGATTTTGATTTTTTTTACACAAATATCATTTTTAATGCATTGACTTGGGTGTGAATATTGATATACATATACAGTAGAACCTCCAATTAAGACCACCTCTATAATGAGACGACCTTTATAATAAGACCACTTTGCACAGTCCCAAACCTTTATGAAGCTACCAAAATGAACATATCTATAGAGACCACGTTGCCGCTATTGAGACCACCTAACACTGGGCCCAAAAGTGGTGTTAATAGAGCGATTCTACTGTAATTGACTTGAGTGTACTGTAATTGATATGCACATAGGGACTACTCTGTGGAGTCTGGCCTTACCGTCTTGCGCCCGAACTTGTCGGCCATCGACCCGAGCAGAGGCGAGCCAATGAGGAAGCCGCAGAAGACGATGGTGGTGATGAGGGCCTGCTGCGACGTGGAGATGCCCCAGTCGCACGACAGCACGGCCCCCAGGATGCTGAGCACCATGATCTCCATGGAGTCTGCAATCTGGACAGAAATGTATTCACTAGCTTCGTATTAGTTGATAAGCACCATGGGCCTCAGCATCATGGGAGGGGGAGGGGTATATAATGGTCTACTACTATGGTTTACAATCAATATAACTAGTCATATATAGTGTATGCTGTATGGTATAGTATTTGTAAACCGTATGCCATTATGTACCCCCAGCTCCCATGATGCTGAGGCCCATGATAAGCACTGTGGTAAAGTGCAGAAAGGTTGTATGTTCACTAGCTTCCTCACAGAGCAAGATGGATGTCTCACTTCAAGAATATGTATTGGAATTATAGCCAATACACAATTGTATGACAATAAATTTTGCTTGACAATTCATCAATATAGAATAATTGTCAATTATCCGTAAATATAATAGCGAATACTGTAAGGTCTGTGCAGAGGTTTCCGTCTTTTTCATTCCTCCAAATCATCGCTTTAGGCGTGTATAAGGTGAATTCTTGATTACATCCCCAGTCACCCCCACCTCCTCTTGTGAAACCCTGTATCTGCTACTCACCCATGCTAGGCCACATATGAAGGCGAGTTTGAGCTGAAAGCGTCCAAAGCCGATATGCTCAATAGCCTCCTCAAAGGTGAATGTGGCTGAAACAGATGCAGAAACTATAGTTCTGGTGAACGGACCATGAAGTGATCACTTTTCATTATTTACTTATTTGAGTAAACTTGCTTCAGACAGTATTCTGTATAAGAAAGAAAGTGAACGAGCACACAATTTTCCATCTCATCTGTAAATTTAGTGTGACT
The DNA here is from genome assembly GCA_019095985.1 of Streblospio benedicti. Lineage (NCBI taxonomy): Eukaryota > Metazoa > Annelida > Polychaeta > Spionida > Spionidae > Streblospio > Streblospio benedicti. Next base: position 32,511,994 of record CM032665.1, on the reverse strand, counting down.
GTGATCAATTTGTCAACGCCATTCCTCTATCAATAGATAACATGTGGATAGATGATCACACATTGTGATCAGATTGTAGTACAAACACGCATGCGCATCATGTATGCACATATTGCTAATCAATACGTGTAATTAATTAAGTACACGTTTAAAATAGCAGAATTTCATCAACAAATCAGTTTATTCAGTATGTCATATCAGTATTCATTTATTCTATTATTGTTATTGTTATTGCTCATATTTAGTCATGTTTACAACAAATTCTGTAAAGCCAATAAATTTATCTTATCTTATCTTATCTTTTTATAGAAGGTCTTTTATAAGAATAAGAAAGTGTTTGTAAATCATAGTAATATACATAATACCGCACAACCCCTCCCATGATGCTGGGGCCCATGGCCCCAAGGCATGGAAACATTAGATTCCATGGAGGTGGAGAGACGGCTTGAATAATATGTGATGCACTTAAATTTATGATGAATTTACCACTATTAGTCGTAACTTTAACATGGGTGAATGGGGCTGACATTTTCCAGGGTTAAGTTTGCAAGAAGAATAAGTCTGTTTTGGTTTAAAATACCACATAATAAATAACAGTCCCCGAAGTCCCTAGATGTTTTACTAGGGTTCACTTACCTTCATCTTCATCTGATTTGCCATCATCACTTGACTTAGATATTGGTCTTTTGAAAGTGTCGTAAGAGGTATCCATGTTGGTGATAGGACTATGGTATGAAAGATCCAGATAGCTTTCAAACTAAGGTAAAATATCTCAAAATAGAACAAATCTCTACAACCCCAAGAATCCATGTTTCCGTGATGCTTTATCACATTCATATAATGATTGATTGCTCTATTATAATGGTGCTAAATGTAAATACATACATTCATGTATCTAAGGTTATAAACGGAAAATGAAAATCTGATAATAATATACTAAATATATAGTCCATACGTGTAGTCTTTCAAACACATATTCCCAAACTAGGTTTGTTTTAAAAGTCCATATGTTCTGCTATAAAGATGCTGCAATAACTTATCCTCATCCACAATATGTCTGAGATCAAATTCGCATCTTCCTTTAACATGCTACAATAACTTATCTTCATCCACAATGTGTCTGCATTCGTATCTTCCAACATGTGAAGCAGAGCCTGAATTAATGAAATAACATTGTAATAGTTTTAAAATAACATGTACTGGTGAAACAAAAGGCTAGTCCGTGGGTAAATATACGGTACACAATGAAATGACTGCAAATACCTGTTACATTCCACCACCGTATTACTGAGTTGTATATATAATATGGCATTTATGGCCTGTCCATCTGTCAATAGATGACATTGATTTTAATTTGACCAAAACATTGATCATAGCATTTTGGTTATGTTCATGATGTTGGCCATGCTCTGAATATCAGTGGCTGACAATTTTCCAAAAAAAGCATTACATTAATAAGACTGTGGTGTATGATACTGCAACTTTTTAGATGATGTCACTTTCATTAGTTAACAGCTACACGTATACCTTTATAATTGTAACTAACCAGTTACCAAAATGGAAATGGCCATGTGTTCTCGAATTATCCATGAATTCCATTTATCAAAGCTCTAGATAAGAGAGTCCAGCCAACTTAATTGTGTCATTCACGCTGATACAAACATGGCCTACTTCCACATTATTTGTCGGGAAAAGTACCTGAAACAGTGGGCTCTGACAATAGATACCAACTGCGAAATGCTGATGATCTCAGAATGCCACAGTCAAATAAGAACTATTTCCTAAAGAGTTATATACCATCTGCAATAAAGTCTTGGAACGACTCACCAGGTGACATTAGGCGAGCATCATCATTAAATTCATTGAAATCTAAGTTGGGAGATATATATGGCAGTACCACGTACCATCTCTTTCTGTGTGAAGATGGAAATGGAGCCGTAAACCATAGCAGATTAAGAATGGGCTTGAGTGGACTAAATTCACATAGAATGAGATATCGCTTTATTGATAATAGTATATGCAACTACTGTAACCATAGAAATGAAAATATCCAGCACTTTTTGCTATTTTGTCCTGCTTTTTTGCTGCCCAACGTCAATAATGATGGAGGGGTTGAGGGAATGGGCTCCCTGACAGTGCAACCTTTATTAAATTTTGAACAACAAAAGAAACTCATTTACCGATGGAAAAATTATTACTATACGGAACAGGTGATCCCAAGTTAGATGAAAACTTATTCACAATCGTTCAAACATTTATAAGTGAGACAAACAGATTTAGTTAGTAAATGAAATATGTAATAAGTTTGAAGTCTAATTTTGCTATGTGAAATATGTATATATGCGTGTGTGTAGATGAGAGCATCTTGTATTGTAATATGTATGCAATCATCAGAAAATAAATTCTTATTAAATGAAATGAAACATTTATAGAGCAATCGTCGCAGTGGCTCATGGACCTCGATAGAGCTAGTGATCACAATACAGCGAAGGAAACAAAGGCCGGAGTTCATAGTTCTATCATAATTTAGTACGTTCCACATAATCGTATAGATCTCCTCATTTGCCTTTTTGGACAAACCAGATTAATGTAGTTTCGTTTATTTTTCCAAGTTTTTTTTTTATAATTCAGTACTTTACTTTTATTACTATTTGTCTTATTGTGCATTCCCGTCACGTTGTTATTTGCATGCAGACGTCCTGAAAGTTTCAAACTAATTTACAGGAGGGGCCTACCATACCTACTATGTCCATAATTAAATAGGTAGTCAATTGACTACCCCCCTCCTTAATAAATGTTAACGGGTGTTTGTAGGTTTGCTTCGTATTTAGAGCATTGGAAACAATTGCCATTAGACTGCAAGAAATACAACCTGTTGTTTATTGAATATTTAATTTGCACCGAATCAAACAGGTACATTGTACAATAGCCGTATTACATCATTTTGCAAAAGTTGCAACTGTAAACCTTATACTTGCACTTTATACAATCACCGCTGGTTGAAATGCATTTAACAATTTGAGAAGTATTCTATTATCACTGATTATTATTTGGCAATATCACATTTTATGAAACCAGATAATTTAGCTTTAACAATAAATCTTTGACAACAAATAACCATAACCAGTCACAAGAGTCATATCACAGTATAAGTCTAATACCTATCTGACACACTGAGTACACCCATAGCTTAAATAACTAATCTATGATACAATTACTAGACCTAGAAACTAAATAAAATTATTTTCATGTATTTACATGGAAGTGGTTGAAGGATTGTGATAAAATCTTATCTCAATCTGGTCTTTTGTCTTTTTTTTAGTTCCGCGAACGCCGCAGAAACAAAATCCCTTTCAACGCCATAAATCTTGATTACCCTTCCTTTATTCCATTCATGGATTTTTTAAAGAAATCATATGATAAGCCACATTTGCAAGAGTTGGTGATTGTAGTTATAAATGCATACAATGTTCATATTATGAACTTTCTATTTTACACCAATGCCTTTATGAAAGCAATGATATTATAAAACATTGCCTATAATCACAAATTGTATAACAATCATAACGGAACAAACATATTACAGTGTACTGCATACATTTTTGTTAGTTCTATTACTTCTCTGATTTTTTTCAAATTAATTTGACAATTAATTTCCAAATGCTTACAAAATTATGAAAAGGGCAAGTTTGTCAGTACTACAGTAGTCAATAGTTGCCTAAAGATGGTATTGCAGTGCTAGAGATAGAAAAGGTTTGTTCACAGTTCTAAAAGTTTGTACTATCATCGTTTCATTCATAAGAACCGATGAAAAGGAAAAAAAATCAAATAGAATAATAGAACTAATAAAATGCATTCATATACAGTATATGTTGTCAGTGGTATATTGACTACAGTCATAAGTGAAATGAAACCTTATGAAAAATAACATTAAATGTTAATATTAAAGAGCCTCCTGCCCCAAGAAAATATTACCGTCACCTGATAACATCATAGTAGATCTAATACTTAACAATATGCAAATAATAATTTCTATTTTGAATTCGCAGAATTACCACAAAACCCAGTGTTTGTTAAATGTGGATTTCCTAATACATTAGATAATTCGACAATCAAACAATCCCTGATTAGTGACTCATTATTTATGACTCACTATTGACTAATCCGAGAGATCACATCGAAATGTCCAATCTGATCAAACAATTTAATAAAAACTAAACAATATACACTGTTCGGAGAAGAACTGCTAGGCAATTTGGTGCTATATGGTCGTAGGTTCGAATCCCACCAGAGAGTATATGATATAGTCCCAACCTGACTTGGAGTCATAAGTCTAATGACTTAATTACATATAATAAGATATTTGTTGTTGAAACATTAGTGTTTAGTTTTTATCAACATGAGAGGAACGACTATGGCTCAAATCCTAAATTTAGCAAAAGAGATAAAACAATAGTTCCAACAACCCCTCAATAACAGTCTCAGGTTTCCATACAATAAAAAACCTCTTGTAATTTACGATGTGCATTAACAATGTAAAATGGAGTGTAGAGGCACCGAGCTGCTGGGATTAGTGGCTCTCCTACAAATGCATAAAAGTAAGTGTAGTCAATTTGAGAATAATATCGAGTGTCATGTATCTTGTTATCTCTTTATCTCATTAAAATTGTTTGAGATAGCTACTATTCGAGGTAAGCAACTTACTTACATTTGGGCATAGCGGGGTTAGAATGAACGGAAAGGAAACTTACATTGAGATACTGGGAAACTCGAGATGAGCAATATCGATACAACATGTTTCTACTGTGTTATTATATTACTGTAAAACATGAGGTGTGTATCCATAGGCAGATGCAGTGGGGCACAGGGGGCGCCCCCACACGCACCCACCCACCCACCCCACCCCACCCCACCCCACCCCACCCCCACCCCCCACCCCACCCCACCCCACCACACCACACCCCACCCCACCACACCACACACCACCCCAAGGGGCGACCCGCCCCCCAACCCACCCCCACCCCCCTTTTCCCACCAAAATACTTCATTTTCATAGGTTTTTTTACACGTCTGCCATCAATCTCGCTTACAAAACCCATGAAATCCCTGAAGTGCGCTCCCCCCCCTTTACAAAACCCTGGATCCGCCATTAGTATCTACCTGCAGGGCGTGGCCTTTAGTCTCATAGGGCAGGATGAATGATAAGATGCCGGCCAGTGTGGCCGCTGCTGCATACACGCCCAGGCCAATGTAGGTGGACTTCTCCAGGAGAACCTAGCAACATTCAAAGCATAGTTTCACATTCATCTGTCTAGTCATACATCCAGCATGAATGTAGGACACTGGCATTATAAAAGATACAGTATTTTATCTATGAGAGACGTAAAATAATTTCTTTGATCAGATTAAAGATACACGGAATGATACTACTCTGCTACGAACTTGATGAATTTAGTTGAATAACATTGTTTAATTCTTTTCTACTCAGGGCTAAGTTGTTTAGATGCTTGTGTAAGGCTGTAGTGAAGTGAATGTCACCTTACCTGTGCCACAAATGGTGTAACAAGAGCACCGAAGCGTGCACAGCCGGAAAAGATGCCCATGGCTAGAGCGCGCACTTCTGTCGGGTACACCTTAATAAAGGGGACATTATGGACAAATTTAATTGTTTGACATACAAAAAATGGCAGGTTGAATTTATGAGACGAAAAGGGTTATTCAGATGGAGAGAAGTGTTTTAAAGAGAAAAGCAGGGCTAGCACGAACTGATTCACATCGTTTTTTTCTGGTGGAGGGCAAGTGTTACAGGGTAAATATTAGTAATTCATAAAATGCGTATACTATGGAGACAATGTATATTTATTCAGAGAGATGTGTTTCAATGTATCATTACTTAAGTCACTGTCACATAGAAAAAATCTGATGAAACACGTACAATGTATGTACCACCGATAGATTGTTGTCGTACGTGGTTCATCCGTGGAGATACGCCGAACTGCAGTGCCTCGTCCGTTTTTATACGGCGAATTACGTGAAGAGATTTTATGGGTCGAGATGTCCGCGCTTATCATTTTGGAATGTTCAAAAGTATTTGCGCGGATAGATTTTCATATCGTACGTGGACTGTACGTGATATTACCGTGATACAAACGTACATTGTCCGTAAAACGTCCGCGCAATACGCTATCCGATGTTCATCTGTGCTGGTTTTTTCAGTACTTGGCAACCAAAATATCATGTTTTCGTGAGTGTATGTGGAGTGTACGTGGATAATCCGTGTATCATCTGTGTTTTGTAAGTGTATTGTCCGTGTATCATTCGTGTTAAATCGGCTTAAGGTTTTCGTCATTTTTTTCACGGAGCCCCGCGTTTCAAGAAAACACCAGAACATTTGTATCCTACATACGTATTCAGGAATATAATCTCCATAATGTTTAATATCTCTCATATCAGGCTTCATAATTATTTGATTTGGTGTGTTTTTTATTACTGAAGAATTCGTTCCAAATAAATAAATAAGATAATATAGACTTTCTGTAAGCAATATATGGTAATGTGTATAGTATAGTGTTTGCAAATCATAGTACCCCCTCCCCCTCTAACGATGGTAGCACCGATGATTTCTATGACACAAATAAAGCATCATATTTATTAATGGTTATGGATTGAAGGCAAATATATAATCTTTCAACTTTTTGTTGTTCTACAAAATACTGAATATCAAATGTGTAGTCTTCATGATATGTTATGAAATGTTTGAAATAAAAATTTAACAATGTAACATTTAGTTTTCCACCATAATTTATTCAAAATAATTTTCAAATATGTTATAAATAGCATTTAAAAAATGGTGGAAATGTGATGTTTTAAAACCAATAGTATAATGTTTTTTCATGTGCTTACTTAAAAAAGTACATTTCTTATCACATAATGAGCAAATCAAGTTAATAAATACTTTAAATAGTCTATGATCTATTTTTTTTCAGTTAGATCATACAAGTATCAATTCTATTTTTCTATAGTTGTTTTTAGCTGAATCACAGGTTTGCATGTTTCATCATGCACTTTATTTGAGTTGGGTCGATCTGATGGTGATGATGACATCAATGAAAGTTTTCTAAAGGGGTCAATACAGTCATCCATGCTGGTGTCATCAAAGCTTTTACGACCACAATTGTTTTTTCGTGTACTGAATTTCCTTTTTCTAGGTAAAATGTCTTTGTCAGAAGCAGTCACAGTAGGGGCCGGTCTTGCCATTGGTCTGATAACAAATTTTCTTTTCCTTGGTGGCTCATCTGGAAGTTCACTGGTGGATGCAGTGCAATGATGTTCTTCATCTCCAACTCTTGGACCAGTCAACACGTTTGTGCCATCATTTTCAGATCTTCTCTTTCTTGATGTGCTCTCCGCTGTCTTTCGTTTTACACTACAGTGTTCTTTGTTAGTTATGTGTGTTTCATTAGGGAATGAGGTAGAGGATTTGCATGTCTTAATGACCTTGTCTCTAGATTGAGGGGTGTCAGCTCCCATTTGTCTTTTACGCGACTCTTTACTAGATACAGGTGCCCGTGGTCTTGATGCAGATTTGCTTTTATTTCCAGACAATGTGGGCATTGGTGTGGCTGGTCTCCCTCGACCCTTGTCTCTGCTTCCACTAGAGGAGCTAGTGCTGGCCTCTGCAAAATCAGTTTGTGAGATCTTTCGCAAATGAGCTTTCCTCAACAACTTTATTCTCAAATCTTCACCACTTGTTCTGTTCCATTTTTCTTGATTCAGATGTCCACAACTCATGAGGTTGTTGATTGCAATTCTGCTATCTTCTTGATCAACATTACTAGCCTTGGTCAATTGTGAGGTAGCCATAGTGATGCCAGATGTAGATGGTAAACTACTGTCCGATAATCTGGATGTTAGTGTAACGGACGGCTTGTCTTTATGGCTGGTAGGTGTTAATGAGTTTGGTGTAGTCTGTTTATGACTTTTGCGTAGAAGGGACTTGTCACATTCACCATCAGTATTGTTGAAATCCTTATCAGTAAGCATATATTGTTTGCAATGATGTTGGGTTACCCTACTCTCATTAATATTTTTATTTTCTGGTTCAAATGATTCTTGTTTAGGAGACGAACTTGTGCTGGCCTCTGCAAAATCAGTTTGTAAGACCTTTCCCAAATCAACAGACATGTCAGGCAGAATTTGTTGAATCCCTGACTGAGAGCCATCATTACTAATCATCATTTTTGAAGTTTCCTGTGTGCGTTTCGGAAAACAATCTATGATAGAATGTGGACTCCTTGTAGTATGAATTACATCCTTCTTTTGGGTATCAACCGGACAATGTACTTGTTGCTGACCAGCTATAATATTATCTTTGTTGAGTGGAAAGACAGGAAGAGGATTCCCAATATTGACAGATGCATGTGATGAGGTTTGTTGATCATTTTTCGGAAAGTAATCTTTATAATAGCCATCTTTGCTTGCGAAGTCTAATTCGGTAAACACGTGATTCCATATGCGATCTGGTATAATAGAATGTGGACTCCTTGTAGTATGAATTACATCCTTCTTTTGGGTATCTACCGGACAATGTACTTGTTGCTGACCAGCTATTATATTGTCTTTGTTGAGAGGAAAGACAGGAAGAGGAGTCGCAATATTGACAGATGCATGTGATGGGGTTTGTTGATCATTTTTCGGAAAGTAATCTTTATAATAGCCATCTTTGCTTGCGAAGTCTAATTCGGTAAACACGTGATTCCATATGCGATCTGGTATGATAGAATGTGGACTCCTTGTAGTATGAATTACATCCTTCTTTGGGGTATCAACCGATTGTTCATCTAGCTCCATTGGAATTGGTGAAGCAGCAATAACATTCTTCATTTTTGTGTCAAATAGTGCAGGTGTTTGGCTGATAGTTACATCAAAAACTTGATTGATGGGACCACAGTTATTTTCAGCCTTATTGTCTGACTGTGCAGTTATTTGTGGTGGAAGAATGTGTTGAGCACTCCATATATCTGTATTCACGGATTGTTCATCTAGCTCCATTGGAATTGGTGAAGCAGCAATAACATTCTGTAACTGGACATCCATTGAGCTGTTGTGAGAAGCAACCTGTCCCACAATTTCATTGTATTCCTCTGCATCCATGCTCTCTTCTCCTGAACTGATAAAGTCAAAATCCATGGGGCTATGTCGTTGCATCATTGCAGCACTATTCATAGAATCTGATGGTGGAGACAGTGGAACATCGATATCCATAGGGGAATCAGGGGAATCAAGTTGCAATGAAGCATTCACATTGTAATCAGGTTGTTTCACTGTTGTATTTAAGTTTTGACCGGGATGTTGTGTAATAGCATTCAGAGTGACATCAGCCTTTGAGCTCGCATTATTTGGATTGGCAGTGGACATTTGTGCAGTATCATTTATATTCAAATTGCACAGTTTTACAATAGTATTCATATTTTCTGCATGCTGCTTAACTACTCTGGTTGTAATAGGAGCAGGTTTTGCCACATTTGGTGTAATGTTATTATGTTTCTTACAGTGTACTTTTCTGGTAACAGATTCAACTGACTTTGCACTACCTTGTGCAAGAGATTTGGAGGAATCGTTTTTCTTCGTTCTAGAACCTTTTCTCTTAGGCGGAGAAGAACCATATTGTACAACCACAGTTTTAGACTCTGTTTTCTTCGTTTTGGAACCTTTTCTCTTATGTAGAGAGGAATCTTCTTGCAGAACCACTAGTACTACTTTAGAGATTCTGCCATCTCCCTGTTTTAAAAGATGAAATGAATTTTGAATTTAATTGCACATTGAATCTTTAAGCCTTCTCTCCATTCAGTTTTATCATGACTGAATGTAAATAGCTAAATTGATTTATCATGTAAGGAGATAAAAAAAAAATCCTGCTTTCTACTCCATCTCAACATGCAATGATAAACACCATCCAAACTTTGATAGAACGTAGAATCGTAGACTTTAAAAAGTCAAAGGTTCAATATTTTTTAAAGAAAATACACAGATTATAAACCCATATGATTATCTACATATACTGAAACTGACTACATTGAAGTTTGTTTTAAACAATCAGTGCCATCACACAGGCTATAAGGGTGGTCAAGTCAGAAAATGTCTGCTATATAAAATATTTGTGCAATCGAGGTGCCCATTTATTTACATACATATTTATATGAAATACAAGCAGTGAACTTGCCTGTGCCACTGAGTCTATGTGATAGACACAATTGTCTAAATCTTGTATAAAATAGTTGAGCTTTCAGTTATGATTCTATCACGTCTCTTAGTTTGCATATAAGTTAAACAACACAAATGCTTAGATGTGTTACATCAACATTTTATTCTTCTGGAAATAATCAAGTGTGCACTTTCCAATTAATAAGCTGGTGAATGTGATTGTAAGAAAAATACCTGTTTTGAGGAGGGTCTCGGCGTATGCTCCCTGGCCCTGATAGCTTCTCGCCTCTTTTGGCGGGCAAATGACCAGTGGAAGCGACGTCTGTTCCTGGACCTCTCCCGGGACTTGGAGGAAGCACTGTCTGAAATTTCTGTTTTGTCTACCTCCATTTTATAGTGGATTCGTAGGTTTATTGTTGAATAAATCGCGTTTTAAATTGCAAATAAATTGCCGTGATGTGTGATCAGAGAGATCGTTGAACGTAACTAGGATACGCTTGGTGCGTTGAACGTATGGAAAGGTACGCTTGATTTGATCCGTGTTTGATTTCATTCCTTTACCAGTCAGAACGCAGCTGAAAATTTAACGTTGTACGGGATTAGATCTTGACACTTCTGGAAATGAGTTGCTACGTCCGCCGCAAAATAATAATAGAAATGCAAAAAATGCAAATTTTCAAAGTAAAAGCCTCTCACATAAAAAGTATTAATCTAATCATGTTCATATTGCACATGCATATATTTCAATTACTCTTCTTTGCGACACGCTTGTTTGTTTTTGCGTCGCTTCAGTAGCTGAAGCGAAAGCCTTGTGATCACTTGGTATCTATGTATCTAGATCTATGTATCTATCAGCAGAACCGCCAACGGCGCGTAAAAGGGAAATCTTTATGACGTGTTACAGCCAATATAATAACGTGTTTCATCCGTTTTTTTCTATGCGACAGTGACTTTAAAGAGATAACTTGAAAAATGTTTTCATCAAGAATACTGGATTGTGATCTGTCTGTTTTCTCTTGTTTCAAACTCATCCGTAATCTTGAATTTTCAGAATGATGTCATACACATCAGGTGATACACATACACCGAACGATTAATAAATTGCGTGCCACATATGGGTGCTGATTCTGGTGCATTTAGAGAATGATAAAAAAATTGATTGTGATTTTTTTCCATTATATGTTTTTCATTAATCATGGTTTTAGTAGAGCTCTTTAGGTGGCCAAAATCATCTTTCAATATCGTGATGATTTTGATAGAGACTGAAGCTATAACAATCTTACCTCTGGGGTGTAGACAAATGCGACCTGGGAGGCAGACGCGATGAGAGCCCGTGCAGTGAATAGCAAGACAATCAGCGCCCTGCTAGAAACATTAATGTACAGTAGAACCTCTCTATTTGGTTCACACCAATTATACAGCTGAAGTGCAAGTGAGAATAGTGTCTTCTTATGACTCTAATACTAGACTACGCATGGTCCCCATTTGAAAATTCGAAAATGTTATACTCCTGATGATAAATACCAAATATCCCCGTCTCCACTTGGTATCCAAGCAATACGAACTGTGCAGTTATCATGAATAAGTGTATAGCTGAATACTAGCAACGGTTGCGTGTGAAAGGCGTATTTGTTTAGTATGCTCTGACACGTATAATGAAGATGCCATGGAGTATAATCAACTATGATTGATCAATACTGTTCATAAGGTGGGTTGTGATTGGCTACCACTCACTGTGTCATGCAGATGAAGAGTAATCCGCACATGAGAGCAGTGAGGAGGAAGAGGATGCGAAGGGCCCAGCGGCGCCCAATGACGTCCACCAGAAATGCCGTGATGACTAGGCCAGGCACCTCCGCTAGAGACGTCCACAATAGGTCAGTGTAGCCCTGCAAGACACGACTAGTATTGTTGCCACGTTATACATGTAGCTGTGAAGGACGCTAAAATTCCGTTTCCATTAGATACGAACTTATGCTGTGGGATGGAAGCTTAAGCTTGCAAATCCTTCATTTACTAGTATGTCATAATGTGGTTAGATTATGGCTGTTGTACAAAGTTGAGAACGTTGAAACGACTGTTCTTACGATAGATACAATGTGTGGTAAACTTAAACAAACTTAAACAAACCTCTCATCGTAGACACTGACAGATTTGCCATGCATCGAATATTGGTCCATGAGTTAAAAACTTTGGTTATAATATTATAGACAATTTCAAAAGTCCAATTACATACCTGAGAGGTAATACCGACACACTCAAGAGGACACGTTTGTTCCTCTATTGCTGAAAGCTGTATGCCTCCTGGAAATAAAGTATGCACTGCTATTAGTAAGGCACACAGTGCAAACATTTACAGCCAGTGTGTTTTGTCTCATGGTACTGTACTGATGGGTTATTATGAACTAAATGAGAAAATATTTCAGACAGGCATCAATCTACATTTATACATTTTATTAATACATGAACTTGGATGTACGTATAAGAGGATTTGTTTTTCAAGTATATCGGGCATATAGTCTAGGTAGTTGTGTTCCACTGTAGACTTGGATAAAGGATCATCTAATATCACCTAATCTGGATATAATCCACTAGTCAAACAAAACCAAAAAAGCATCTTCAGTATGCTATGATAATGGAAGCTCAAAAGGCTCTCACTATAGCCTATGTACGGAATTCCGTACCTCAAATAAATGGTTAAAGACACGGAATCCACACGGCCATATCAGTATTAGGTAATAATGATGCTGAATCTTTATCCGCTATCTTTACTGGTACAACAGTCTGTACATGTAGTCATTATGCACTGTGTATAATGACTACATGTACAGACGATTGACACTTTAAAAACTCACCATCGAGACAGGACGATGGGAGGCGGATGAGCTCCGTCGACAGGAGAATGATGCCGTAGTAGGAGAAAACCGAGATGAACCTGGTAATGTATAAAGTATTCTAGTGACTTGGTAGACAGCACATGGATTCATGTTAGTTTGTATCTTTTATTTTTCTTGCTGTTAGCTATCCTAAATGATTAACACTTTTCTTTATATATCTTTATTGCATGTTTCGAGTCAACAGACTCCTTCTCAAATAGAAATGTTGATGTTATACATTACCATGGCAGTATTCTAGAACACAATATAAAACGTAAAATATTAAGAATTATACAGAAATATGACAATATCATTATTCCAAAGTAATAAAGAGAATACTATCATGGTAATGTATAACATCAATATTTGTGTTTATCATTTAGGATAGTTAACAGCAAGAAAATGAAAGATATAAACTAGCATGAACGTGGTAATGGACGTTACACTTTCTCATTATAGCATGGCAGCTTCCTTGCGTGTCATTCAAATTACTTTTTGGTTCAAAATGCGCCCAATTAGGTGTTCTATATCATCTATACGAGTTACTATAGGTCATGAGATGGCTAACATGTTTTGTTCCCGATGGGGTATGAAGATATAAAATCTTGTTGCATGCTTTTCAAGTCTAAAGTTATATTAGAATGCACACACTCCTCCCCACTATATAAATAATATGGAGTTTTACAGCTTTATGATATATCTACTACTTATATTCGTTAATTAATCATTATGCACGTAGTGGGTTTTAACTGTTTAATTGTAACGTTGACGTAAGTAATGAAGAATCTAATCACAATTGTGGACTATCAAATCTATTGCAAGCCTTACATTAGCCTTCATCTCATCTATTAATCATATTAACACCACGAGTTCAATATTTTTATTGGTTTGACAAATGACAAACCATATTGGCCCAAGTAAAAAGGTGGTTCTTCTCAGAAGCGGCGAGAACAAATCCTTCAGCTTTCCTCGTGATTTTTCCTTCTCTGCAATCAACGTTCCCTTCAGCATGTCTACCTATAATGTGGAACCCACTGAACTAAAGAGCATTCTTGGGTATACTAGCTATGTAATGCCTACTATATTGCTACAATCGAAAACATCTTGAGCAACAAGTATTTGTGATAAAAGATAGAAATGACAAATTATCAGAGATTCTTTGTGTTGAGTTTCAAAAATGAAATGACAGTTAAAAAAACACCAAAATATATGGTCACAATCCAACATACACACTGGATATTCTTACAGTTAACAGACTGAAGAGGCTTTTGGTTGTGAATGGTAGAGTTTCAAATTTCAGAATATGTAGTGTATTAAAGGTGACTCGTGGTCAAATGTTGTCAGTCATAGACGGATAAGGCCATATCTGCATTGACTAACTCCAAAATAGATTATTTCGTCCAATGGTACGTGTGGTAACCTTGGCAATCTTATACCACCAATCTCCGTCCCATATCTCCAACTTCCTAGTGCCACGTTGATATAAAATATACTAACGCCAACGCAGTCTAATGCAGTCTAATGCAGCCAAACATCCTCACTCCTACCCCCACACTCGAATACCTGGTTCACTACATGCACAACAGTCATTGCAGACTTTTCCCCGCAACAACCAATCACTCACCATGCACACCATGAGTTCAATAACTTATTGACATAACTTTCCATTCATCCCTTCTGCCAGACTGACGTTTCATAGACTACCACAGAATCCTCAACTATTGTCTTGAACTTTTGACTTACAACCATTGCCCCACCAAACCAACTCAATTCTCATAGGTACATGCGATCTACCATTATCCCTTGAGCCACATTCAAACTATTATCTTGATACAACACCATCAAAGTTACCCAACTGACCTCAATAGGACCCTATCCACGCATCTCCCTGCCATCCCTTTCTGCAGTACCTTGTTGACTTGAGCAACACTCTGAAGAATGGTCATGGCTGTTTTGTCGTCTCCACACCATTCGGTAGCGGGCGCTCTCAGGAAATATCTGGTATAAATAAAATTGTACGTTATGATCAAAGAGAAACTCCCTAAATTTGTCATTGACAATAAACAAGATCCAGCTCCATCAGGGGCTATGAGTTTTAATTGTGCCACATTTTCATACTCCTACATGCAATATTAAGTAGTAGTCTACCACAAGTCTGGTACAAACACTAGACATAATGTTAAAGCAATGGCCATTTTTCGACCGTCCACATTGGATCATCTTGAATATCATCTTTTCATCAGCACTCAAAGTTCTGAGAATACACTTAGTAATAATGTGATTATTTGTCACAGTGACAATATTTAAGGACACGTCTTCATTCCCTCTATGGCTAAACATGTATATTGTTCTTACAAATAGTTAACAGAGACACCTAACTTACCAGGCTGTAATCCGATCCTCCTCTTGTTGTCCACAATCATATGTGTCTATCCATTAAACGTTTAGGTATCAGAAATCAATGCTGTGTTTTTTTTTCACCACAACAGAGGTAACACATTTTATCGAGGGTGTTTGGGCACCAAGGGCAGTTAAACCATTAAAACTGGGTGCCCCGGTTCTATACTCACAAGAACTAAGAAGGCAAAGACAAGCAAAGGCACAGATGAAGCCATCATCCACCACTCCCAGCAAAGTTCGGGATGAGTAGATCGCTAGTATCACCTCCACAAGGCTCCAAACGCCCAGAATATCTACAATATCAAGTACAAGCATGGGGGTGTTGATATTGTCAAGGGTCCCCCATCCACACTTGCATTTAGCTAAAGGGAACGATAAATAAATAATCCATTCTTGGGGGGCGCGAAAAAAGCTGATCCCCTCCCCTCCCCCCCACCCCCCAATGAATTTTTAAAAAGTTGAGTGACACCCCACCCGCTAAAGAAAAGTCCTCTATATAGCCATTTGCATTGCTAAAAAAAATATTTGAAAAAATATACCGCAGATTGATAGTTCACCCAACACCGACCAAAAAAAAAGGGGAATCAGAAAAGTAAAAAACCTGGATGCCTCCCACCCCCCCCCCACCCCAGTATCATTATTTCTGATCGTTTCACTTATACTTAGATTTTTTTTGTTCATTTCTCGCTTTAGGCACTATGACAATGGAATTACTGACCTGTTGTAGGATTTAGGCACTTTCCTCTTGATTTCACTGGCAAGAATTCTGCATAGTATGTCACCTGTAAACAAATAATGCTTATCAATCCATTTTTCATATTAGCTTGCATTTTGGATAAAAAGTATCATATTTTCATGGGTTTTTTCTTTGCTGATTCCTCAATGAGCTTTAGGATAAGCAACATATGAGACTAGTCGACTCGTAAATAAATTCTGTATATGGTATGCTATGGTGTTTGTAAACCATAGTAGTAGACCATTATAATCATGAACCCCCACCCCCTCCCATGATTGAGACCCATGCCTCCTACTCACACTTGGGGCGTGCCTGCTATGCCGTGCCTGTGAGGAGTCGCAGCAGCAGCAGCCAGATTTTAGTTGGGGGACATTCCACTCAGCATCCCAAAGTAGAAACCCCAGATGGAGCAGAAGATCAGGCTCTACAAATATAGCCCCCTTTTTTTTGTTTTGAGTGTGACTGTTGCAGAATTATTAGATATTGATTTGTTACACAAATATTTTTTTTAAAAATAATTGACTAATTATTGTAAGTATTGTTCTCTCATGTTTGCTGACCACACGCGACTCTGATTGTTTGAGAAGTGAGAATAAACTGATATCCCACGCTACAGTCGTTACAAAGTTTAATACCTAACATGATCCATAAACATGAGTGAAATGGTTATTATACGAGTCTTTGAGATATTTAAGGGTTACCATATGCTTTGGGTGTGATATGGCATTTATTTATTTTCCTCAGTGTAAACGAACGAGCAAAAGTCAATTATTTTCATAGGCGAAATTTATTTGTTAATTGTTCTAAACACTTTTTCAAACAAAATATCAATATACGTTTCTTCTTGAATTTCCAGTGACATATAAAATATTTATATTGGTTCAGTTAAAAAAGAACATGTTAAAGTTTTTAAAAATAGTGCATCTGTGCTTTTAGTGGACCAGCGGCAGGGGTACAAAATAGTGTCTACAAACGAGGATATTACTGGTGGCCCATCAGTTACGTATTGCAATCAAGTCATCAGATACATATGTACTTGTCCTTGCCATTCACTATTTTTTCAAAGCTACAGTCCATTGATAAACAATGGATTGAAAAGGAAAGTGACTGCCACTGCTGATCTCAGGACCCTTGTTCCTGCACATGATATCTGCTCAAATGTAGATAATGGGGTAGCTGAAATACTACCTCCAATTCATGCTTTAACTGGCTGCTATACCACCTCGTTATTCAATGGAGTAGGTAAAAAGAAATTGTGGAAGGTAGTGCAGACATTGTGTACCAGAAATACTTCCCTCTTTTATCATCTCAATAGTGATGACACTGCGCTGGCCTTTGAAGCTTCAAGAGGATTTATTGCATCACTCTATGATCCTTCGGGAAGTTTCCAAGACGCACATGGTGATCTTTCAAAACTTCGCATTGAACTGATAGAAAGGGATATGCCTCTGCAAAGAATACCTCCATCTGAACCTAGTTTCGAAGAACAAGTAAAAGTTTGCTTGTTATCAAGTTAAGATATGTTTTCTTGACATGAGGCTTCGCCAAACATACTTTCTCCAGAAGGGAATGGCTAGTACAAAATGGATATGTGGAAACCAAAGCTTTTTGATGGGCCCACTGAAGCAGAAATGCTGGATGACCTACTGTGTTCATGTAGAGGGCGATCTCCTTGTGCAAGTAACTGCACTTGCACCAAAAATGGATTGGTGTGCACAGATAATGTCTGTGCAAAGGAACTGATCAGTGCCATAATGACTTCTGTGTTCCTTTAAAAGTTAATAGTAACATATGTTTATCAATTATCTGAAAGCTATACTCTGTATTTTTTGTATGTCAGATCATTGTTGTACTATCCTATGACTTAAAATGTTTGTTTTAAGTATCATCGAAACGTTATACGAATAATAAACAGTTACCACATACATTCTGAATTAAAAGGTATCAAAATACAGGGGTACATTATGTTAAAAAGTGATTTAGGGACTTCATAATACAATTTTTACTATTGTTTATAGCAGATATGGGCGCAGAATGCAAAATTATCTTGGAAGTCATGACATTATATCACTAGTTGAAGATTTTATTGAAGGTGTTATAGTATATCAGTATGTCACATACCCTTTCGCACAAAATGACGTTAGGGGGGTAGGGTTAGTATTAAGCTCATAAAATTGTCAAATATTAAGATAAAAGCACCCAAGATGGCTCATTAGTTTCCTAATTGAATATATTAAGTCATGAATGATTAAAATACTCATGTTAACATATAACAGTATTAGTAGAGAAAAGTATATGTAATTTTTTTCTGAAACAAATGTGTCATGGAGTCCAAAATTACGTACTCTACAAATCCTGCTCCTGAGAGAAAAGTAATAGAGGTAAAATAGATATTTTTGCTGTTCTGAGTAGCCAAGTAGTTGGGGTATAAGTCCTGTGAACAATAGCTTTTTATTTGAAGTAGTTTTTATTTCATGGGTGACTTTGCTGTGTGGGTATTATAAGACGTATTTGCAGACGCGGTTTAGTTTTTTTGACGTAGGTCCACATTAAGGCCATTTTTTCTACTTTCGCACAGGAGAAATTTAGTACAACAGGACTGAAATTGATCCTGAGACTCCAGCGAACATTTTGATATATGTGGTACATTTTTGCAAAAGCGGGTTGATTAAACTCTCATGAATGAAAGTTTTACTATGCTGCTCTGATTGGCCATGCGACATGATTAACAGCTCAGGGGTGGGCATGTCACCTCGAAATTGTTATGCAAGAAATCCGTCTCGGCCACTTAGAGTGGAGGACTGGTGGGTGTGACACTTTATCCAACAAGACATCTTCATTAGCACTCTCGATCATGTTGAGCCAATAAGAATTGTCAGAAGAGCAACCTCACACAGTGCATACCTAGTAAAAAAGTCATTTCCCCAGGGAACCTGTGGGAAATAATAATTGAGGTTCAGTAAATCTAAGAAAAGAATCTAAAAAAATCTAAGAAAAAAAGAATTAGATGTCAAATTTCATGAAAATAAATAAGTGAAGCTATGGTGAAAATAGCTGCCCTCCTGAGATCAAATAGTCGATGCTAACCCCAGCTTGCATACTTGGTCTGTTATCATCTCAAACCTCAGGACGTGGGTTCGAATCCCACACAAGGACGAAATTTTGGAAAGGTCTTTATTAGCATTTTTAGTGCTATTGAATGATATATATGTGTTTCCCATTGCATATTCCCAAGCATATTTCTACCAACGATAGATATAGCTGAAGACAGGTTTTACAAGCCCCTAAGCCTCCATATGACTTTGTCAAGTGGCCTAGCGGGACCCAAAATTTCGTCCTCATGTGGGATTCAAACCCCATGACCTCTTGGTTGAGATGATAACAGACCAAGTATGTAAGCTGAGGGTTACGGAGACAACAGTTGACAACAGATCAGCCGTGTAACCTTTTAACAGCTCGCTGATTGGGATGATGGTATCATTCTGGTCTCACAAGCTTGGATCGTGAATTTGAGTCCCGCCAGGGCCACTTGATATGAACAAATGGAAGCTTAGGGTTGTAAAACCTGTCTTTAGCTATATCTTTTCGTTGGTAGAAATATGCTTGCTAAAACGATGTGAGATAGAGAGAGAGATGTGAAAATG
>CM032665.1:32370036-32486088 GCA_019095985.1 Streblospio benedicti | reverse complement strand
ACAATAACTGCCGCCGTTTCCCTGACTGTCCTGATCATTATTCTTAGATAAATATTTATCTAAATAATGCGTTCAAGTCCATACATGTAGCTCTGTAAATCCTCCAGTTCATGATCTTAAGTGAATAGTGTGACAAGTGAATTGTGTGACAAGTGAATTGTATGTTTGTATATAATCCAAAAAGAAAAGACACATACACATAGGCAGATCCAGGGGCGGGCGCCCCCTTTCCCACCAAAATACTTCATTTTCATAGGGTTTTTCATGAAATCCCGTAAGTGCGCCCCCTCTTTTCCTTAAGTGCGCCCCCCCCCCTTTTTTTTTTAAAAAAAACCTGGCTCTGCCTATGTCATACATATTCACTTTATGTTGCATTTCTGTGAAACACGATTGTGAAAAGAAAATAACTGCGAATAAAATACAGTGTCTAGTGGTTGTTTTAATGGCGTGTCCTGTTGCCCAAGCAAATAAATGGACAACAGAATGCAACCTTATACCGTGGAACTTGTCCATGAAGATACTTTTCTATACAGGACATCTTTCTTCCGTCGATAACTTTTATCTTTATAGTGAACTTTTTAAATGCTAATTTGAATATTCGAAACTTTGGATATCTAACAACACTTGCATGAATAAGAGTTAAATTGTATAGACATATATTAATAATAAAATCACTGTAGTTGTATGGAGTAAGAATCATTTTAAACAATTTTATTGATTACTGATCGTGATACAGGAAATAAAAATAAAATCTATAAATCCTTAATAAAAAAAACCAATGATAAATTGCTGTGGTTACATAGCCTTCAAAAGTCCATCAATTTCTTCCAATGCTGCTAGTCCCTTCATTGGAAGACCAATATTTTTCTCCGCATCTGGCACTTCTGGTTCACCTGGATTTATCCTTATCAAAACCGAGTCTTTATGGTTAAATCGAGAATCTACCCACTCTTCGCTCTCATATCTGACAGTAGGCACTGCTGTTCCTGCGCCTATCTCCACCACAACTATTGGTTTATCTGCAACTTCTGCCTTAAACTTTGCATAATTCCTCATTTGCTGTCGTTCTCTTGTGTTCACCCAGCCCCAGTCACCGAACATCAAAATATTAGGTCTGGCTGGAAATTCATTTGTTTCTGGAGGCCCCATTGGCAGAGGCGGATCCATACGAAGTGTCTCAACTGACACCGGTTTTATCGAACCCTTTGGAACAGGCCATATGCTTCCACATTTATTAGTATCAATGCATTGCATGAAATGTATAGACCCATGGCATTCAATTATCTTATCTTCATGATAACCTGCCTTCTGAAAATGGCCATCAACATTGCTAGTAAACACAAAGTATCCGCTCTCCATCTTTTCACCCCACCGCTTCAGAATCTCGAAGCCCCGATGTGGAACTGCGTTCTCGTAAAGATGGTACCGATGTCCAAAGAATCCCCACGCGAATTCGGGATCAGTGTCAAACCATTTGGGATTACTCATGTCAGGTAGGGTTATACCGAGATCTTTGAGAGGGGGATATGCTCTCCAGAATCCATCCTTTCCTCTGAAGTCAGGCAGTCCAGAGTCGCATCCCATTCCAGCTCCACAAGTCACCACCAGAGCCTTGGCATTACGGACTGCTTTTGCAGCAGATTCGAGACATTTAAGTTCTCTTGAGGCAGATGCCATTTTCATCTCATCAAATCAAACCGGAATCAAATACGTTGGACTTGGAGTTGAGAACAATCCACCGGTAGCACCAATCTGAAATAGAATAGAAACAAGACTTACATGTTTTTATGCGTTCAAAATCTCTCTTCCAGGTAACATCATTTCACTTTCAATATCTTATATTCACCCCAGTCTCTAGGATGCCATTTAGTGCACAATAAAAGTGGTCTAGTCTGACATCCGGCATGTAACTTCTGGTTGGGGACTAGTAATATACATAACAGGCCTTCTGTGTCCCTGGTCATATCATGCATGCTGGACATTATTGTTGTTTTATATCATTTTATAGACAGCAGGTGTGATTTTGGGGCTAGGGTGCTGTATAACATAGGCAGATCCAGGGGGGGCACAGGGGGCGCACACACACACCCCTTTTCCGGTTGTCTTGTATGTCTTCTAATATTTGTGTTAAAAGACAACAAGCGTTAGCGTGGTAGATCTACTTTATTCCCGCCGTTCCGGGTGTGTCACACTCAATATAACGTAATCCGTAACATCTCCCCCTTTTTTTAAAAAAAAAGGGGAAAAAAAGCTAGAAATAAACATGAACTTTTTAACAACATAAAGATACTTATTACTACTAGACATACAAAATCATCAACAGTACATGAGTGATATTTACAAATTCATTTTGTCAGGGGCTTTTGATATGCGACCTGACCTGGTTGTATATTCGCGTCTTTCACTTCCAGATGTTACTTTTATTGCAACATCGCCACGTACAGTTCCAACTCCTGCTATGTCGTTTTCTGCAGGCGCAACAGGTGCATTAAGTGAAACACTTTTGCGAACGCGTGGCATTCTTTCTATCACCTTGCCTCTTGGTACAGTAACTTGTGGCTGCATGGTCCTCGCGATGGCTTCTGGAGGTGGGGCAGCTAGTCTCACCTGCACTCTGTTTCTTTTGACGACTCCTGATGGTGTATCAATTACATACGACCAAGGTGTTGAAACGTCTTTGACAACCCCATATAACCATGGTTTGCCTTTGTTGTGTGGAGACGGCTTCAGATACACGTAATCACCACAAACTGGTGACTCTAGTTCATTATTTCCCACCTTTCTATCGTACTGCATCTTACTGCTGGTGCGTTTGGCTTGAATAGATGCCTTAACTGTGGCTTGATCTTGGGAGATGAGTAGACTTTTACTGATTGGCAGTAACCCTCTTGTTCTACGTCCCATGCATCTTTGAGCTGGGCTCAGACAGTGACCTTCCTGTGGAGTGTTTCTATAGTTCAGAAGTGCTTCTAGTAAATTGCCTTTTCCACATGTATGTAGCATTCTTTTAACAATTTTTGTAGAAGCTTCCGCCTTCAGGCCCATAGCCAGAGCTAAAAAAGCGAGGAGGCGAAAATTTGCTTCCGCTGAGTCGGCTGCTATCGCCTATCATCGCGATATTTGATGTGAAGTAATTTTGTATATTTTAAAAAATAGAGCAAATGCTGACCAGCTACTGGATGTGTGCCACAAAAACACTCAAACATTTGTAATGTCAATGAAACAATTTAAGCACTAATGGAACAAAGTATTTTATTTGAACATCTTATGTTTAAGCAACCTTGATTTAAATTAAAACATTTAAGAGACATCAGATTTCACAGGATAAATTCAACTACAAAAAGTAGAAAAAATAATATTGTGTTTAATGTTCCTGGAAATTTAAAGAAAATCAGTTTTTCAGTTAAACACCAATTCAATTCTGCGTTGCCATTCACAAGATCACCTCTTATTTCTGTACTTGCTTTGGTGCTTCCAACCAGTTGTTTGACAGAATTGAAAAGGCAATCTCCATCATATTCCACATGTGCAAGTAAATCTAGATTTCTTTCCTTTGCTATAGCCAAAAGTCCTGCTAGGTGGTCCCTTTTCTTTTTATTTGCTTGAAGTGCACTTTCTCTTGATTCAGATATTGTTGATGCCATGGTGAACCATAATAGTTAACATCATCAGGTTGAATTTTTACAGATACAGATAATACAGATTTTTCTAGTAATAATAGCATTTATAAGTATTTTTAGGCCTAAAATACTTATCAAATGCTCAACACCTAACTGAACTGAACTGCACCAGTAAATAGAAAATCACTGGATTACTGGAAGCTTGAATAACAACTACTAGTATGTGAAATTCAAAGATTTAAAAACGAAACATGATGCAAACATGAAATATGTTGGTCCATTGATTTCCTATCACATTTAGGGACAAGTTTCACACCATCCAATAATTAGGTTACAATATACTCTTAGATCAATTGGTAGGAATTATTAAAAAAAATATATAATTTATGATTATCAGATACAATAATATTTTTTAACTGAAAATGGTGAATTGTGAGGAAGATTGAAAAAAAAATATTTGAAAAAAAGCAAGGAGGCGAAATCTTAAGAGCGAGGAGGCGAGTGAGGCGAAGCCAAAAGCGAGGAGGCGACCGCCTCCTCTGCCTGGCACGGTTGTGACTTCATTGGCTTTCCTTTGCCCTTGACACTGAAACTGGGCGCATCTGCCACACGCAGTACACATTTCTTGTATTTCAGTTTTTCTTTTCGTTGCACCCCTACCTCATTTGGCTCCGAGCAACGAGACGCGTCTCGGCCAAATACGTTTCACGGTTTGGTTACTTCGTAGCGGGTATTAGTCATTATTTTTCTTATTCTGGTCTCATATATGCAGTAACGGATTCACTCTACCTTGAAGGCAGTTGAAGAACGTTAGTCTTTGGGGCATTACATTGTCCTTCACCGGTCCAAACTTAAAATTAAGCTTGGTATGTCCACGGCCAATTTTTTTTTCTGTTGCTGTCATCTTAGGTAGTACTGATGTGTAGAAATCTGTCAGTACTTGTCTGGCAAACCTAGGTTGAATGCAGCTATCTCGAGAGTGACGAATGTGTCGAGTCCGCCATTGGTTTGGAGACAAACTCGCTAGCCATCTTGCATTATACAATGGGAGTTAAACTTCGTCCTCC
This sequence comes from Streblospio benedicti, assembly GCA_019095985.1. Lineage (NCBI taxonomy): Eukaryota > Metazoa > Annelida > Polychaeta > Spionida > Spionidae > Streblospio > Streblospio benedicti. Next base: position 32,481,401 of record CM032665.1, on the reverse strand, counting down.
AAACTCGCACACTTCAGGATATTGAGCAGGGGGACTTTGCTTCCTGCTATGATGAAAGAGATCCCGCTTCTGACACCAAGTTGTCTTTGTATTCTTTGTATATGTCTTCTAATATTTGTGTTAAAAGACAACAAGCGTTAGCGTGGTAGATCTATTTTTTTCCCGCCGTTCCGGGTGTCTCACACTCAATATATATATATATATATCAAACATAACCAAAATACTTCATTTTCATAGGGTTTTTCATGAAATCCCTTAAGTGCGCCCCCTTCCTTTCCTAAGTGCCCCCCTCCTTTCCGAAAACCTGGATATGCCTATGTATAATGAGGCAAAGAAATGAAAAGTGCAAAATCAACAACCACATCGGTGCACGGGGTTGGAAATATTCACTGGCGTTTGCATTATGGCAAACAAGAGAGTTCATGATGAAATGTATGATGTCAGATAGACAAACTTACATGGATGTTATTGACCATTGAACATTTGTCTTTAATATTAAAGTATGAGTGTGTATACAAAGTGGAAAGATCATCATTAGACTTGAAGTAATATTTCACTTTATTTCGAGAAAACATAATACATGTGATTACCAATTTAATTATTACTTAATGGAGTTTAAATGGTAAACTGCATGTGGTCTCATATTAACTGTATATATTTATTCTTCTTACCATGCAATCTTTATCAAAACTATCCAAATATTTTAAAAAACTTTATTCTACTTGAAACCAGTTTCAAGCCAACAGGCTCCTTCTCAATTTAATTTAATTAATCTGATCAATTATTGATTGTTATTCTAATCTAATTAAAATTAAGTATTACATGAAGAGTAAGAGAAATGAAAGCATTTTACACAAATTACACCCATAATTAACACACACTTTTTTCATACAAGATTGTGGGAATTATATTGTATGAAACTCCCTCACTCAAAAGAGATATGGAAGTAATATTTTTGAACATGCTGTACACATACAGCTCACCTGTGCGTCGCCGTGTATAATTGTATTCCATAAACTAAAATAGGACTTTCCCATCAGCTATCCAATATCACATGCCAGGTATATGGATTGTGTCATTGAGTGTTGTATCACATATAAACATAATATCTATTAATCAGAACACACTGATAAGAGCACTTTAACATTCATAGGATTGAAATGACAACAAAGATACGCAGTTAGTCATTCAATACTTTTCCCATAGGTATCAATTCTTATCATATAAATTAGTTATCATAAATCTGTATGGTACATCATCAATATACCCAATAATATTGGGGAACTTGACAGAGTTGTGCTCCTAAAAAAGGACAAAGCCTAAATGAATCAAAATAATCATAATGACTTCATGGACTGTACTTCATATACACGTATCTATATAATCAATCTATCTAAAAAATATAATCTGGTATAAATCTTAGATGTACATGTACTGTATGTTAGCTGTCAATGGCATTTTAAATATGGATATATATAACAAAAACATTTTGATATGAATGTTTTGTTCCATGTGTACGTGTGTGTTGAACGAAATGAACATGTAAATAAAAATCATAAAACTGTCTCGGTCTGACGAACACTTTTTATGTGGAATCTAAATCAGCATTTTACTTCGTAAAGTTGCGGCTAATGCGTCATATGATTTGGGAGTGCTTTGTTATTCCCATGTGTAGTTCTATATATTGCGATAAAATACCACTGATAACAAACGGTGAATATTTCACCTATTATGTTAAAACTACAAGGTTTTCTTCACGTCAAAAAATGTGTATTTCGCCATCACAATTAAATAAATGCATGTACTGCTTTGAAAAACAAGTTGTTGAGAACAAAACAAATAAAAGGAAGAAGAAATTTTCAGATATTTATGTTTCGTCATATTGAGTGTACATCGATAATTCTTTCACAAGGACAAATACACTGTTGAAAATAACCCACCATCCAAGTGCCCAGGACTCATTGGTACCCACAATAATAAGTATCATGTTTTAAAGGCTATTGACATAAAAATCCCAGTCAGTTAGAAAGAGCGAAGACAGTACTTGCACATAACAAAATATCTAAATATTTCAATCTACGCATCGTTTCCTTAATTTGACCCATCAAACATTAGTCTAATAAAAAATCAAGATCTTTAATTTCAAGCGACAAGTTATTAGCAAAACATTATTAATTGTTAATTTCCAAGTCCCTTTCATAGTACATTTGATGCCATTTTGAGGAGGGGACCTATTTGATATGTATGTATTTCAGACATATGGCAATAATAGCAGGAATAAAATAATATTTGCCCACTCATCAATGAATTTAGAGATTCCTTGATGCTTGTGAGCTCCATGGATTCCTACATAGGTATATGTGGTAACCAAAACAAAAAAGCCAATTATATATCACACTAAAGTGTCACTTAAATTACAAATCTTTTTGCATTCGTATGACCAGCAGACGTGAGTCTTAAAGAGGCACTTTGTTGCTTTACTATGTTCAGGGTTTCCATAGATTTTGCACATTAAAATTCAATGACTTTTCAAGACAGATTTTAACATTTCTAAGAATATTTTTACTTACCTGGCTTCATTTAAATAGGATTAAAATCTAAATAGGAAGTAAAAACATTCATGTAAATGCCCACACCCTAAATTGACAATTTGTCAACCTTAACGCCCATGGGAATTTGGATGGTCTTATATGGCACAGTACTACAGTAGAACCTCTCTATTAAGACCACCCATGGGACTAACCTCAAGTGGTCTTAATAGAGAGGTGGTCTTTATAAGGAGGTTCATTTTGATTGCATTAATAACATTTGGGTTCGTGAAAAATGGTCTTATTACAGAGGTGGCCTCAATATAGAGGTGGTCTTAATTGGAGGTTCTACTTTATATTCGTGATATATTTTAAAAATATGATATCATTTAAACCTAAATTTACACACAGCAAAACTCATCTTTCCTATTAAAGAATGAACATTTCTTGAGCACACAAAATAGTAACATAAACATTCATAAATTGACTAAACATTTTCAAGCAATCATAAAAGGCACATATCTTAAAATCGTGAGATAAGTTGAACAAAACAAATACTAAAAAATATAATGGGTATATTCATAAAGATGATAATTGTAAATTTCACAGCATGAGACAAATTACACAGTAAAAATTTAAAATGAACATACAGGTACAAATACAACAAGCACTTGTTTGGATGTAGTAATACTGACATCAATTCACAAAATACATACTAGGCATATTCATAAAAAATACTAAATTATTATTAATTACATGCCTGATAAAGGAAAAATAGCGTAAATTTATATACATGTAATAGATATACATGTAGATAAATAGTTGATGATACAAAAGTTTGCATTATTGTATCATGCTTGAAAAATAATACGACATGTGTGACTTTTGAAGTTCCACACAAATACTTGTTACCGGTACATTGAAAATGTGACACATATCACTAATACTTCCTGTTTTCTTTTATTGCAAAAGTGTCTCAAATTGAATAAATTTTTTCTAAACAAATACTTCCTGTTTCCTAACATTACAAAATTGTTTGACTTAATTTGAATAAAGAATTTCTCTTTCATTTCTAAATGCAGTTACATATATAATAACACTTGAGTTGAACATATAGTATTGCAACTTGTCCATATAACCAAACATCGACAGAATGGACCACGCTCACTAAATGCGGACTGTCAAAAATCTATTACGGTATATCAAATGGGAGCACCATAAATATTATATGTCAGTTTATTTAAGGCATCCTAAATATCAAGGGACAAGTTTTGAGCTCACATGTTTCATGAGCCTGATATCATAGAATGGATGAAGAAGGATCAATTTGTAATGTAGGGTAAATCAATGATGTTACACAACAACACACAATAGAGACAGTCATAGTCACCAGGTCCTGCAATAGCACTAACATACTCATAGATTTTTCATTAAAAATATTCAGAAACAGTCTCCTCAATTACAATCAAAATACATTTATACTAGTGCTATATATTTAATGAATTCATCTTAACAATAGCTGAATATTGGATATTTATATACCTCTAATATTTCAATGGCTGTCGGTCCATCTTTTTCAAAGAAACAAGGTCATTTACTTGAGAGTAACCTTTGTGGTTGTTTATATATCCAATATTCAGCTATTAGTAAGTTGAATTCATTAAATATATAGTATCAAATACATAGCTAATGAACTTGTTTAATGACCATTTTCACTAGATTTCCATTAAAAAAATATCCGGAAATAGTCTTCTGAATCATGATCACATTCCATTTACATTTACAAAACCTATCATATCCAGCGTAGATTCATACACACACTCCATCCTATAGACCGACGTCTCGCGAGCTGAGGTCCAGTTATACCAATGCATCAGCGCCCACAGTAAAAATGACACAGTATACACAACCAATCCCGTAGACTGCGGCACATTCAAGCACACTGTGCAGAGCAGCGACTTCTGCTTTATCATGTTCTTCCTATGCCACAAGACCCACACCACCAAGGAGCAGACGCAACGGTACAACGCGAACAGAAACCACAGCGAGAGGGCCATCATAAAACTGGAGAATAGCCTCAGGAACCTGGTAAGCAGCTCACAGTCGCTATACGCGTACAATATATTATGCACGTACAAGAGAGGGACAACTTCATACATCACGACGAGAACACCTGTCACGATACCGATGAGCATTTCCCGCGCACATATCGTCTCCATCGGTTTGATCTTTACCTCCTTATCGTTCTGTTCTTCGACAGTGGAGCCCGAGTCAGAATTTGGCGCATTTGAGAGCAGTGTCTTATCGTTATCACCCTGATTGCTTCGCTGCTGCTGCTGAAGACACTGGTTGAGCAGCAGTGTGATATGAGGCACCAGGGCGAACTTCAGCCCAATCATGAGCACGCCGAGGCTCAATGCGCTCAGGTACTCGAGCAACGACAGGTTGATGTGGCTATGGTGCATGAAGAGGTACTCAAAAAACACCCAGACGTCGCCCGTGAGCACCATGGCATGGAAGATATTGTGTACTCGGTCCATGGCATTGGTGTACACTGCAAGTAAAAAATTAATCTGCTTAAAATACAGTATTGAGTGTGCGGTACTCATGGCCACAGTATGCAATATATATGAGAGCAGACTACAATGGAAGTATGATAAGACATAATATATACATGGCAATGGCATACACTGCAAGAAAAAGATTTAGAGGATAATGCTTGATCTAATAAGGTGGCATTGAAGGTGCATTTATCAAGACAACAGTATAAAATGATAGTAACATTTCACAATACATTGTACAAAATATTTACATACCATGCCATACAAATAATTGTAGGACATTACACAATGTTTTATGAATGAAAAACATTAAGACAAATTGCAATGCTACGAATACGAAAAATACCTTCTAACTAAAATGCACAGAATCCACCAGTTTTACCATCCTAAATGCATGTTTTTACATGTACCGTATGTGATCACCTGACATGGTGTTGTATACTCTACAAATACATTGCTTATTGTACCGTGTATATTCTGGGAGACAGCTGTGACAAACAAAACTCTCGCAGCAATCATTGATTTTGATAGCAGTAATCTTTTTTAATGATTCGTACATAATTGTATCAACTATTTTCATATTTTTGTTAGCAATTGTCTTTAAATATTTAGTTCTTTCGTTTATTGACTTACTTGTGTTTTTGATAATCCATTTAGTTTCTAAATAATAAAATATTTTTTTGAAAATATCGTTACACAATCAAAGCAAACAAAAGAATATGTATGAGTTCAATTAATAAAAAACATTCGGATTGAATTCATTTACAACCGCAGCCACAGCATTTTATGTCATTGATTTTTGGTAACATGTAAACATGCATTTAATGTGTTGTGTAACTAACTATATGAGAAGTTTAACGAGTAGCGGGTATATTGATCATAACTCACTCACAAAAACACCATATATTTGTGTAGACTATTGTTCTAGTATTACTAGGAGAAAAAATACCATGCTTAATAAGTTTCCTCATTAGTACAGATGTAAATGTTTAATCACCAAAAGGTATGGTACTGGAACAATTTAGAACATATAGCCTCAAACAACAAAATAATTGAGAAATAATTTATACCTCATGGTAATATTTGGCCTCTATTTTGGCAATAAATATGATGTGGCATATACTCTTTTTTATCAAAAATTATTTATTTTTTGAAACAATATAGTTTTTACACAAAACTCTACATTAACCAATACTGAACAAGTAAGCACTTCTGTTATAATCATTTTTTTACTTGATGTCTTCAAAATGAAAAAGTTTTTATGTAAAAACCAAGCTAATTTTACAATGAACGGTGGCTATTAAACAGTTGAATTCATTTCTCAATGACTTGAATTACATTCTTTTCATTCCTATTAAGAATTTTGAAAAGATAGCATATAAGCCTTATACAATATATACATAAACACTGAATAATTACCTACATGTAGCCAAGAGACCTTCACATTCAAACATTATCTATCAGTTTATCTGCAGAGTTGGAAATAAAATTATACTACATGTATGTGATAATACAGTAGAAAGTCAATATCTCCAATTTGTAGTGATACCAGTAAAACAACGTAACTTTAGAGATAACTAAATTATGTATGGTTGTAATCTGGTTAAATGGAAATGAAAGGTAACAGAATATTTGAGATGAGCAATAATGGAGTTCCCAAGGTTCTAATGTAGTCTGTACACTGGGAGTCATAACCTTCATACAGGTAATCATAAAATATTCAACATGATGCAGCATTACTTCCCCCACAATTTACACCCATTTACTGTTTGCACACAACTCCCTACATCGTTAACATTCATATACATGGGCCCCAGCATCATGGAACGGGTGTGTAGCATGTATACTACTAAGTACTATGATTTACAAACACTATATAATACACATTACTACTATTATATAGAAGGTCTACATAATAGTATATGATGTTTGTAAATCATAGTAGTAGGTTACTGTACATGTACATTTGTATACATAAAACAAACCTTTTCCATAATGTTGGGGCCCATGTTCCTATATTGCCATTGTACATTGCACGGAACAATAATTGTAAACAACACATGAGAAAACCTATTGAATTGTCTCATCACAAGGTTGTTTATCATCGGTATATTCTATTTATTTATTCATTTATCATAGTCTCAAAATTCAAACATGTGAATAACATCAATTTTCAAATAATAAAATCAGATAATATCTTTCCTCTTATACTTTTGTAGGTTCTGGCAAAAACGTTCACAAACATATGCATTTCATTGAATAGGCAAGGGAAGAATCTGAGTTTTATTAAGTTCATTGAAATTGTGTAGATTTCCCCACATCTGCTCATATAAATCTTTCACAAATGTCCATATATAATACTATATTTTGCCTTCTGTTCCTATATCCTAAATAACTGTTATAAGTGCATTTAATTGTTATTTGAAGGTTTGGAGCTATCCATGCATGTTTTGATCCTATGTAAGTTAAACTGGGCTTTATAAAAGATATGGTTTTCATCGCAGTTAATCCCGGTTATCATCCCACTATTATTCTTAAACCATTTTAATGAGATATCCCCAGCTTTTCAGGGTTTTTTCATCAATCTATTCATTTTACATAGCCATCACTCACATATTTAGAAGTCTCCCTCAATACTGCCATCCCACACTTAAATGCAATCGAATGCGCAACACAAAATCTCTCAAGAATGAAAAATACAGAAACAGAATATAAATGCGTAGCATTACAAAATGTGAGCTAAAACAGCTACCATGTTGGTCTGTATTGCAAAATGCCATTAGTGCTACTAAAAGACGAGACATTCATATGCAAATACCTGGGTGTTGGATCATCATCACACCCCACAGCAAAAGATAGTTGCTAATGCATTGCTTGTGAAACAAATTCCTCTGTGATACACATGGTGTTAGGGAAGAGTGGAATATGATGATCTGGTGGCGATTCAACACCTTTAAGCATACAATAACAACATGAATTCTGACACTGCATATACATACATTGTACTTATACTTGTAATAAAATAAGTTGTATTTACTTATTTCATGTACAATGTAAATGTATGCATGTAGCTAGGTACATATATAGATATACAGCATGTGTATGATACATGAATAGAAGATCTGTGCTATTGCATTTAGATGTGAACATTTGGTTTCTGAATACTAAAAGTAATTTGCTTCAAAGTTAAGTGTACTTGTCTTCTCAAAGGCCTTGTAAAGATATTGAATGAATGTACTTGAGTGGCTTAGAAATGTTTTAATAATAATGTTTATTTTAAGAGTGTGTCATCTTTGACTTTTCATTATTAATGCAAAACACTATTAAAAATTTCATATTGGTTTGTAAGTTACAATATAACTCAATTATATTGTATTTTCAAAATCTATCATATCCTATGATTACATATATATGTCAAACCCTGATACTGAAGACACCTCCTAGATACAGTAGAACCTCTCTATCAAGGCCACTTGTGGGACCGACTTAAATTGGTCTCTTTATATGGCCATTGGAATCATTTTGAAGGACTGAGACAAAGAAAAGTGGTCCTATTATAGAGGTGGTCTCAATAGAGAGGTGGTCTTGACTGGAGGTTCTACTGGAGGTTCTCAACCAGTTCTACCCCGGAAAAGAAAGAAACTGGGACGATCGTGATCTAATATTTCTATTAGCTAAGAGAAGTCTATACATGCATTGAAATATGTGAAACTGATACTGAAAATAACATTACTGACAAAAGCTCTGTCATATGATACTACGTTTTAAAGTTTGATACTTGAGAAAAAATGAAAAAAAGGGAGTAAAACTTTCATCATTAAAGTACCGGCTTAGTTTATGAATAATGACACTCACCGTTTACACAAAAGTATCACGGCGTTCAGATATGTGTAAGAAGACTTCAACATTCCAAAATGTTAACTCATTTAATTATCCTGCTTCAGAAACATTAATATGAATACTAAAAAAATATCCATGATGTGTGTGACTTTATTACCTCTCAAGCCAGTCACCACTTCACTACCTAATGAAAGTGCAGGTGCACTTTTCATGTAAGAATGCAGATGCGGGAGACTGTGATCATGCTATTTATAACGCTGACAGACGCGTCTTTTGTTTGGAGTTAGGCTAGGCTGTATGGTCTCTGGCAGTCTGTATGTGTCGTGAACGAAAACATAGGGCTGAACTCATGATCTTTGTCTGGAAATGTCATGTTCTTTGATCAGAGAATTTGATTGGGGAGATAGAGTTTCGAGGATAGTAATCTTGATTGCAAGGGGAAAATGCAGCCGAAAAAGAGAAAAAAGGACTTGCAACAAATACAAAAATGTAGACCTATTACAATTTTGATGGCTTTCCACGTCGAAAAATATTGCATAACTATATCGCCTTTGATAGTTTCAAATGCTTTAAACCTCACTATATGTATACATGAACACCCAATAAAGAAAGTAAAGTCTTAAAACTAACATTAAAATCTCAATGAACGTTAATATTACAAAAGCTGTCCTGATATCTTGTACACAAAGCAAACTGCAATTTTGCAAATTAAAGATAACTGTCCAGATGATGTCGCAGCACGCTGCGAATTAGAAAAGTTATTGTGTAACTGTGCAGATGTTTGTTCACAATGCAAACAGTATGCCCACAATTAATAGCTAGCCCTCCAAAGATGGTAGCATTTTCAAATCCTAAAGTACTATTACTCTTTTCTTTGAACTATTGGAAAGTTGTTGCTTCTTGATTACATGACACTCTCTGAACATTGCAATTCTTTGGTTTGCTTTACTCACAATATTATTTACATGTTTACTGGGCTTTAGCTTTTTTGGCAGAACATTTACGTACAACAGAAGAGCACTGGTCCCAGTATAGACCCTGGGGAAAGCTATGTGAGAATGCATATTTTTAGCTACATATATGGTAAAAATAATAATAAAACATAGTATTGTGTATTTTTTATTTTGTGATAAAATAACAAGAGATGCTCATCACAGATTTAAGGAGGCACACTGACAATAAATTAGACTACATATAATTTACTAATCCACATACATACCATTTCTACTAAGCACATGACCTAGAGATTTAGATGTTTGATGACAAACAAAATGTTCAACTCATTTTACAGTGAGTTCAGACAAATAGTTAAAATGATGCACGGAAATTGTTCCTATTTATTGTATGAACAGTTTATCAAAACATAAACTTTTTCACTCCATTGCCAATTGTAAAAAAACTTGTGATACTGTGGTTGACCCATCACATCAATCACTTTTCAATTACCATTATTACATTCACTTATATATTTGATACAATCATTTAAAAACTTTCAAGTTATGATTTCAAAAATAATGAAATAGAAATGAAATGACCATTATCACAATTTTCAATTTTTCATTAAATTTCAAGCAAGAACATGGACATCTTGAATACTCAGCATTTTCATGAAATAAGTGCAATCATTTTGGCCTGTTACAGTGAATATCCACCTTATAAACAGAATATATATTAATTCATATAATAATCAAAATGTTAATTACTAATTCATTTTCAGTTGACTTTTCAAAGAAAAGATTATTACAATTTATGTCTCTCATCAATGTCTTCAACTCATTCAAATACTGAAGTGCATTGTAACAAAAACCTGTGCTTAAAATTGCCTAAAACACACACAAAAACTTATGAAGTTCTGAGCCTAATTTTTATACAATGAACATTTCTAAAATAAATTCACAATTGCCTGTCAGTTTCAAACTTATTCAATGTCTTCTAAATAATACAATATGATGAGAGCGAGAATGAAGACATAATCAAACATAAACACGCAGTTATTTTCATATGATTTAAAATACGAGATTCAGCGCTAACATACACCCATTTGACATATTGAACTATCATCATCATCTACTTCCATAAATACGAATTTGCTAAGTTTTGCATGTTTCTAGTTTCATTGGCGTTATTAAAAGGGAATTTTCAAAACAATTTTTAAACATTGAAACCGAGAATGAAATTCCTTAGTCATATGACAGTAAGTCTTCCCAATAATATCATATCTAGAAAAGTAGACATAATGTAGAAAATTCAAAATAATGCTTAACAGATACGTTTGTATAAATATTACGGTTATTTTTATTTTACAATGTCAAATGTCAATCCAGCAACATTTAACATAATAATTACCTATACTGGCAATGGAACATAACTTAAACAAATATTTCGTTTTGCAAAAGATATGAACTGACAAGAATATAAAGATTAAACATCGTGCAATATCAATTTCCTATGATAAGTGTCAACATTATACACAATGTTTTCAATATTTTCATAAATAACAAATCGCCACATAGCAGCTACAATTGCTGGGTTATATCTGCAGATATTTTTCAAGTTTTTGCGGGAATTTCAAGTTTTCACCTATCAACCGGCAGAAACGCTCACAAGATTTTCAAGACAGTCATTTCAACAACGGAAAACTGTTCCATGGAACAAATAATCAAGTCTGACACATGAAAATTATCTAGTGTGAAATGTCTTTGGTAACTATATCAGATACGCAGACCTTCTATCACAGTGTGTTTTGCAAAAATACATTATTCTTTAAACGTTCACACTAAACTCAACCAGTTCCAAAGCTGAATGATCAGTACATTGTATCATTAGACTACAATCTGAGACAACATCCAAAAGAGGGTTTTAGATCAATCACAGTCAAAAACAAACTCTAACAATAGAATACTAGCGTTTCAGCCTACAAAGATGAGACCAATATTTCAATCATCCTTCTAGCAAATGAGACTAGACAGTCAAAACTTTTGCTTCATTCAATTGTTTTGCTACTTCACATTTTCTAACTTAAATAGTTTGACAGAATATACTTGAGCACCAATGTTTTGCATGCTGTACATGTATATGCCATTTCAGGATTCAGTTTTAGCATTGAAACTGTTCCATCAATTTGATGTATATAGTGTTGTGGTCCAACTAAAAATCCAAACTACCGATTCTGTTCAATGCTTCTGGTTCAGAAGAGCTGTGTCTTTTGTGAAGTCCAGCCTGAAACCAGATAAATCATATTTCTAAAATAAAAACCAACAGGGAGTAAAAACAAAAGGCAAAGATTATAAGCTCATATAAGCCAAAAAGACCTTTTCACAGTGTTTTTCAAATTTAATATGCCATTTAATGATGCTTTATTTTATTTACAGGCTACTGTTATAAGACATTCAGACATCTTTAATACAGTAGAACCACTTTCTTAAAACCACCCAGGGAACTGCCTCCAAAATTAATGATCTCAATGAAAGGCATTCGTTTTATGGAGGCCTGTGCCATCGTGGATAGGACCATAAATGGTCTTATAATAGATGTGGTCTCAATAGAAGTGGTATTAATTGGAGGCTCTATCGTATTTGATGATGAAAAAAGGTTAATTATTCTTACATTATATTGCAGGTGTCGGTTGATGTCAATTAACAGTGGTCTGTCCACTGGGTTCTGCTTCCAGCACTTGGCAATCAACATCTGAAAACACACAAACGCCATTTTAGGCTTTTACCTTTATCTAATTCACTGGCTATCCTATCTACCTTAATAAAATTAGTCATTATTAGGCTTTACAAATGTAAATGTATGTAGGCTCATCAGGAAGGTAGGATTTGTAGTTTGCAATTTTGAAGAATTCATATCAAACATAAGAGTAAATACCAAATAGTCATTTGTTCAAGTTCACATAATTGACGCTATTCTAGCAGCTCAAGCAGTTCATAGCTACGTCTTTAAAAAGTCTAATCATCATACAAGAAGTCACAGAACGTACTTAGATGCAAAAATTAGTTTCACAACAAAACCTGCACACTATATGCCATCCAAGCTTAAAGCTGATGGACTTCCACTGAAACGTCACTTCTGAACAATGACAGATGCATCTGAGCTTTTCGTTAGTACCTTCTCGTATGATGATGAATCAAGATGCTAAGAAATCATTGCTTTAAGATGATGTCTAACCATTACCTTGAGTGTGGAGTTGCACTTGATGTGTTTGAGACACTGCCGGTGCCCGACGCCCACGCGCCAGATGATGCACTCGGGTGCTGAGCCCTTCATGGGGAAGTGGCCGCTCATCAGCTCGTACAGCAGCGTCCTGAAACCATGAGCAAACATGCGTTCAGTGACATGTGTGATATGGCCTGCAGTTCGTAATGTTTATGCAAAATTGTGCGGTATTGTGAAAGTTCAGCCGTAAATTTATCAACGCACTGAACTTAAGCTTCATGTGTATACAAGAGCCAGTGCTCAGGATGATCATTGATTTTCAGATATGCCTGGCCGAATACAATCGGTCACATGTTAAAGACTGATGCCTGTGTATTTATAATGCACTATAATAACCCCCATTGGTTTGTATTGTACAAGAAAGGAAGGGGGATGTGTGAAATGACTGGTCAATACAATACAATATGAACAATGAGTAAGAGAGCTGATTTTTTTAAATTCACAAATGCACGTACATTGGAACATGTGCATGTGGACGCCTCCCTTTTTAAATGCACCTGTCTTATGTGGACATGTTTCACTTCTATCATTCCCATTTTACCTATATGTATCATATATAAACTGAACCTCTCTTTCAAAAATACCTGTCTTTTGAGGACAGTTTTAACTTCTCCCTTTCCTCATACATTATATCATACCGCTTTTAAGCACGGCTATCTCATGTAAACACTTCATTTTGCCCCCAAAGTGTCCACATAAAACAGACTCCACTTCACGTAAAAACCCAAGCCACTCACCCGAATGCATAGCTGTCTGTGTGCTGTGTGTAGGCAGCGTACGGCCTCAGGTTGGGACTCTCCACCCGCAGAGACGTGAGCATCTCCGGGGCGATGTACGTCAGGTGGCCACGGGGCAGGCAGCTGAGGCCAGGCCTGCAGAGAAAGAATATCAGAATATTACAGGGCTCAAAATTGGTACTACGTAGCAAGCTAGCAATTTGCAAGTTGGCTTTGACAGTCTTTTGCCAGTGTAGAATTTGGGGCGTGGCTACCAGTTGGGAAGTGAAGTTTGCACTGAAAATGTGTACAAGTAGAACAAAATGGATGCACAAACCAAGAAATTGGCAGTTAAAGGTTTTACCACTGGCATCCATTTGCCAGTTTAGCTTAGTTTGTTAATATAATGTATGTAACTGGTTACAATCCAAATAAATAAAATTATATATACAGTATATATAGTGGTCTATGAAGTTAATTCCTAGATCTGTATCATTAAATTGCTTTCCATACACATAGTCGAATATGTTGTCTGGGTCAATTGGCATACTTGGCACAATATATTTCCTTTCTCAACTCTCTGGCAAGCAGACAGCACTTGCAGTTACTTTGGTACGTGGTGCTCATAACTTGCCTGACCTGTACAATACTCTCCGTGTGTAAGGACCACGGAAATTGTAGAAAATTCCATAGGCATCATTGATTTTTCTCTGCATACGCTTAGTTTCCAATTTCCAAACATTACTAGTATACATCTAGTATGTGTAACTCGTCTTAGAAGAAATTTCTAAAAACACTGAAATTTCTATATTGAGCGTAGTTTACATTCCATCCTCTAAGGACATTCATAAAATCAGCTCAATAAACCTTAGTACAAAATTTACTTGCAAATTTCAACTACAATCAATTACCTATACAAGAATCGGATGAATTGCACAATTTAATAAAAATTGAAAACATTACGGTGAAATGCTATTTACTACACTGTAGCTCAGCAAGGCAATTCATCATTAAAATCATATTCGTAATTATAGAAGTTGAAAATAGGATTTTGCTCACGCGAGTTTTTTTGCCACGTGCACGTGCACTAAGTCACTGATCAATAGGTTAAAGGGGCTACCTAGCAACATCTGTGAACGATCAGTAATCCACTACGAAAGATGATCAAACCAATTAAATGATTCATGTTTCTTCATTAAAAGGCAAACATCTGAATAAAATGCTAAATTAGGAGGTATCTAGTTATGCAGAATACAGATGTACATGCATGTCTTATTTTTTGTGGTGAGGTGGGTGACACCATTGATTGCCCTTGATCTGAAGTTGTTAACTATAATAAAATCATTGTTTGTGTAGACTCACCAAAAGAATGACTACACATATGTACACTGGCTTCTCACAATAAATACGTCTGATTCTTTTGTCATGATTTAACAAGTAATTATGTGATATTCTAAAGTACTTCAGCCTCTATTACTTAACAAATACAACTCTAGCGCTCATTACCATTTAAAATATTCATGCCATATTCTAATTGTTTCTCTCATAAGAGAAGGTACTTTTACCATGTTTGCAAAATGTATCTGATTTCATATTGGAAACAGTAGAATGACGTCATAAGATTTCACCTATGTACATGTACTCATGTAAAAATTTGAAAGATGACATGAATATTCATTGCCTACAGCAAGTGCAGCTTTTTTTTGTAATTTATTGCGTACTACATCGAAGACTTCGTACTATTTCATTAATAAATAGGCATTCTTGGGTCCCTGCTTCAAACTTAACATTTGCGAGAGAATTATAACCTTAGAACTGTATTATATATCATGTTATTGTGTGCATATAATTAACAACAAGAGAATGCAGTTAACAAATCATTCACGTTTGTTTATTGTTTTACACAAGTAACTTGACAAACGTATCTATTTTGAAAGAAAATGAATCAAAAAGGATATTTGTGAGAACCAGATGACTTTCAAAATATGATATTTGAAGTGATGTGAAATTTTAATTTGTCAAAATATGTATTACGTAAACTGCAGGTATTATTATTCACAATTCTATTTTGATGACCAGCTCAATAACAAAAATGTCACAGCTACAATTGATTGACGATCATGTATAATGTGCTACCTGGATGCTGAAATACAATAAATATACAGTTGAGCCCGTATAACTCAAACTTGATGGGGAGGAATAACACATTTGGGTTGAATGTGATTAATAATGTAAACTGACATGACGGAAAAGCTTAATTGCTAGTTTCCCATCGGTTCGAGACATCATTCTTCAAGATGAACAGGCCCTACCATAAAATCTGATCGATCACAGAAAAGTGCTAAAAGTTCACACCATACAAAAAAAGGTCCATTTGTATTTCAGGTTCACTACAATAAATATAAATCATTATGAAAAAAACATCGTTGTTGTATAACGATGATACTAACGTATGTGTTTCCTAACGCTTTGACATAATACGAACTCGGTTTAAGACTTTGTCCTTCCATTCAATCTTAAAATCTTGAAATTCCTCATCCTGTATCATTCTGCTTTTTGCTTATGATACACTGATTAAGCTAAAAAGTAGGGCGGATATGAGTTTCAAGTTATCAAATCTTTCAACTGCAGTGACTTCTAATAAACATGCAAATAAAGTAAGACTCCAACATTCCCAATAATAGTTCAGTTTCCACAATTGATTTTAACTTCAGGCATAAAGTGCAAATCAGTCAGAAAATGTCAGCATGACATTAACTTCTCTGGAATCTGATTTTTGGATAATGTCCTTCCCACTTGTCACTTGCTCACCCGTAAATTTACATTTAGCTCATGAAATCCCTCTGTCAATTGGAATGTTCATCTTTATCCTGCCATTGATTTTCAATTACCATCATATTTGCTGTTTCTTCCATTGTCAGATAATTGCTTGTCCAACTATTACCTGCTATGAATTCATGTGGTATGATTCTATTGGAATTGGACTTGAAACCATAAGGTCACACGTTCGAGACTCAGTTTTTGGTGGGTGTTGAATTAACAGGTTCCTAAACAGTTACAATGCTCTGAGGTACCTACACATTAGATGTGTCCAAGTCAAGCGAGTGAAGATTAATACGAGTGACTAGTGCAATGCATGACAGTAATTGTATGCTCCTGAGAGCTCAGTTGAGAAAGGAAATATAGTGGTGGGAACTATACAAATGACCTGATGTAAAGGTTAAGTCTAGAACATGCTAGAACAGAAGTAATTACAACTCAAAACCAGTATCTGACTTTATATTGATAGCTGCTAGGAATATGAACAACAACAATTATCAATTCAGGAATTATAAAAGACATTCTAAAAGATACACATATTCACATTTGTGAAAGACATAACTCACCTATCTCTCTTCTTTTCTGGCATTCCATGGTCTAGGACACACAGTTTTACTTTCGGTTCAAGATAGACGTTTCGTGAGTTCACCTGCAATATTAGATTGTTTTGTTTTAGTAATTTTCCCCCTTAACCTCAACTGGAGAAATGCTGGCAAAATAATATAATGATATTTTACTGGTCTTCAAGATTGGGGGCATTGTAAAGGTTCGTTGCTCTGGTTTGTTTGAACATATTTTATTCAAGGATTAGGCAATAGCTAGAATCTTATGAAAGCTTTCTCTGGTTGCTGGTGTTTACAATGATTTGAGTGAGTCAAAAGTATGTGTTTTTTTTTGTCTTCCACTCAACTGTATTTGCAATGAACAATTGTGAGCGTCACCTGTTGAGCAATCAAGGCTTACTGAGTATGGAATATCGATATAACTTAAAGAATAACAATGCATCAAGTGAAACAAAAAAAATAGCTTACAAATAAACACATACTTGAATCAGAATAAGTTAGTTACAACTTTTTTGCAACAAAAAAAAACATTTTACACAAAGGTTAGCAATTTTCTCCAGCGTTTATATCATGATTTGGTACATACATAAATTCTGTCTAATGACTTATCTATCATTAGATATATGAGTCAGTTCATTTCAGATTTTAAATATCTAATTCAAAGTTTTAAAAACAATCCATGAAAAAAAATTATACCAGCCAGTACCAGGGAGTGTATGTTTTAAAGACAAAGTAGAATTATGAAACTACTTGTTAAAAATAATTTTACCTTTTTAGCAATAATGCCTTTATGGTGGAGATAGCCCAAGCCTTGGGCAACCTGGCGTGCAATGGACACACGACTGTGCATATTGAGCTTGGTATTGTCAAAGTGAAGTTGATGATAGAGGCTAGCACCTGAAAATTGAAATATCACTTAACATCAAACCAAAGGATGGTTACACTACAAAGCTAAGTTTAAACATTCAGGTAATAGGATCAACCCTACACTAACCAAACAGAACAGGATCTAGGGGTGAAAAACAAACAATCAACATATTAAATTGTCATGACCATGATACAGAAGATTATCTCTTTGATATAGGAAAAGGTTTTGTTTGTTTTGCCCTAGTGACCTCATTAAGCAAACAAAAGCAATGGTTAAACCACTGCAAATCATTAGCTGTACATCAAATATTGATAGGTCATTTTCACTGCACACACACAGTTAGCTAGTTCATACATGTAGTTCATACTATTAGGGCCCTATTATTGGAATAGATCTGAAGGCTAAATGCTCTCCAGTTGAACATGTCTAATTTGAAATCTAAAGGCTTGCATTTATGAACATCAACAAACAGAATTTTCCCTTTGCACGATAAACCACATTGACAAATCGAAATTTCAAACTAATCAAAATTATTACTTAATTACAGTAGAACCGTCAAATGCGACTTACAATAGGATAACTGTATATTGGTGGTGCTATTAACAATAACATAAGGGTAATTGTATGTTATAATGGTGAGATCACCCGATCTATGCACGAGCGTTGTCTGCCTGCACAAGTAAGCGCCAGCCCAAGTCCTTTGAATGGTAAAATGAAGTACAGTGTAACCTCTAATTACGACCACCTCTCTACTGAGACCACCTCTATAACAAAACCACTTTTCACAATCACAATCCTTCATAAAGCTACCAAAATTAGCCTCTGTATAGAGACCACCTCTCTATTGAGACTACCTAACACTGGGCCCATAGGAGGTCCTAATAGAGATGTATGTTGTTTGATGCAGTTGCCTATGACTGACCTTTGCGCACACTTGTGATGACCGCGAGGTGCGGTGGTTTGATGCAGGCGCCCATGAAGAGAGCGATGTTCTCGTGGCGGATCATGGTGAGGCGGGACACCTCCTCCCAGAATGCCGTAACCTTCTCCTCAGACTCGTGGCTGCAACAGTGGAAATACACGTGATGAATATCAGAGAGTGAAATTCGAAGCGTGGCGCACTCTTGAAAAGTGTATTGTACTGTAGTGTAAAGTATGTAGATGGATATGTATTTTTTTTGTGGCAGTAGTTGTTCTCAGAATTCCTTCTCAGACTAGATGTCATAATATCAGTTAATATCTCTAGTCATAAAAATTTGAAGAATGAGCTCTTGAAAGTTAAAAAAAAGTATGAAGTATAAGAATTGCATAACATTTTTAGACTGGTGGGTATCTATCGATCTATCAAATCCTATTTGATGTTTGTTTCCTAAAGTAGGGGTCAGATGGATGATATGTTTCGCTGTTTACATGTTATGTCGAGCCAATATCAGATGTCGAAATTTAAAGAGTGAGGCACTCTTTAAACATTGTCTTCATAAGAAAAACAATAACTGTCTCCTTGACATTATGACATCGTTACAATAATGATTCACTACTAGGGTTCTAGGATAAGTATCTATCAAGGTAATATCATTGAGGGATATGTGACATTGATAAGAACAATGCTTAACCAAATTCTGTTTGCATGGCACGTGCAAATTCTTGGTATAATTAGTATATTACAGCTGATACACTTGTATCAGTGAGGGTCAGGCTTGGATCAGTTCCAGGATTGATTGAAAACTAGGCCTAAGGATGGACGAAAGGCAAACTTCCACGCATTTAGCGATTCACTCAATATTCTTTGAGAACTATTGGTACAGTGTGGTATGCTTCCTAGCTACATTACAACAAATATAGAAGATAAACACTCATCCAAGAAGCAATACAAATATTCTTTACATATTCAAGAATCTCTTATCTTAAAATGGACACAGGTACACGGCACCTATTATCTGACCCCATAAAGGGCCTTTACTCAAATGAGTCAAGTGACAAGTGCGTTCATTGGTACCTGTAAGTGTGTATCATGACCTCTCCGTGCCACCGGCCCCGGCTGATTGTATGGTGTCGCCCCACGCGGATACACTCCTCAAACTTGAGGTCCTTGTAAGGGATCACACACTCCCCCAGGCTTTGCTGCAGTGATTGGTCGGCCAAACTGAAATCGAACAATGTGATTGGTTGGCTCATCCAGTTGAAAAATTCACATAGAAAGAATAAGTGCTGGTTGTCTTAGCATTATGTCTCAAATTACATTGATGCTCTTAGCAATATTATGGAGTGATGTTATTTTTATAATAATAAAGAATATTTTTCTTCGGTGCCATGATACTAGCCATAGTAATATTAGATTCAATACATATTCAATGGTTCAAATAATAATATCAACATTTGGACCTTTTCATAACATAGCATGAAATAAAAGCCAACATATGAAAATATGCCATAATAACCTAAGAACCAAATCTTGTGATGTTCTGTTTGCCAAAAAACAAGCATATATATTAAAGGATCGCTTGCAGCATGATTCAAACTCACGATCCATAAGGAATTACTCAGCCAAGCTATATATGGCGTGAGACATGGATGCCTGGAAGCACTTGAAGCGTTGGACTCTGGTTTTATCATCCAGGGTCGTTAAGTGGCAGAAGAAATCGCAGTCAATGCCTAATTAGGCTAATCTGCCTTTAGCTCTCTCTGCTGATTAGCATAAAGCTATTGAAGTTATGTTTCTTATTTTCTGAATATTCACACCTTTCATAGATCAAATAGGCCTAATCGTTTTGTTCTCAGACAGAACCTAGATGTTTTTTGGCAGACGATGTGAATAAATCAACCTAGTAACCTACAACTACATTTAGTTTCATGGTAACTTTTTCTCATCATGGAATTTGACTTGTCAGCCTACATTGTATGCTAGCTTAACTAATCATGAATCCATACCACTAGGCTAGTATAAAAATGAAAATTCTTTGCTCAATCCCTATTTCATGATGACATGGTAGTGTTACATGTACATCATTACCACAGGCAACAATACTTAAAATAAAAAAAACTGGATTTATGATGTTTTGACTTGCTTACTTGTGGAAGGTGTGACCTTCATCAGAAAACACATTGTCTCGCGGGTGAGATTCCTCGTCTTGAAGTTCATCACACTCATCTGCCACACCCCGAGATTCTGAAAAAACGGGTAAAATGTCTAAATCATAATGTCATCATGACCTACTACGTAGTAAATGCAATGAGAACACTAATACAATAATTCTTCTCTCAGCTGACAACTCATTAATGCAACTTAAGTGGTTTGCAGATTTGAATGTTTTAAACAAACACTATAACTATGTTTTAGATTTAGCCACGTGAATATGTTGATGCCTTGAAATGTTTAGAGAATCTAAGGCATTTCAAAAAACTATACACTACACAAGAATGGACTCCAACATTTACAATTTAAATTGATGTAAGTTTAGCCATATTGTAAAAGAATAAGGACAATTTAATGTCATTCTACATGTATGTCAAAAAGTGAAACTCATTCCATATATCGAACAATGTGGTTTGGTCAGCCGGCTGTAACAAAGAAGACAATAAAGCATACAAATGTTCCCTTGAATTGAGATAACAGATTATGAAAGCATTTTTACTTGAAATGCGATCACATTCCTAGGAGTTTTTGCTATACAACTTCTGCTATTAGTCTTTTTGCTTCATGGCAAAAAGCTCAAGTCTGGTGAACAGAATTCTTATCAAGCTCCCCATGTACATTCGTAAGTCACAGAGAACACATAGGTCATAAGGACATAAATAAAAGAGATTCTTCTCATAATCAATTCATTTAGATAGACAATTCCTGACAATACTTGAAGAATTTGGATTATGTGGTTTAAAGAGTATTTCTATTGTTAGGGATCATAGATTAAGTGCTTAGACATTCCTTCGCTGACAAAAGACTGAAGCATATCTTTCACAAAGCTCAATCAGTGATCCATTTAATCTGTCTTTAAAAGGCTTCTCTTTACAAATGGAAGAAAATGGTATGACAATTAGATTTCTAAAGCAGATACATTATCTATAGCTGTGGCTTCTCTACATTATCTCTATTGCTCTACTTTTATTTTCCAGAGTCGGGTTTAGTTGACTTAGCAACTTCGTAACTAACGTAAACATAGAAAATGACCAACTGAAAATTTTCCACTGACTTCTGTAAAAAGTAATCTGCTCTATTGGTTTGCTAGTCGCTACATGCGGCGATGATAGAATTTGGCCCCATCATGGCATGAGTAATAATCAATTTAGCCCACATGATGTCTAAAAACCAACAACAACCAGCGTCTATTTTAAGACAATCCATTTCAATTAATTGCTATAAAGATGACAGCAAAGCTCACCGTCAGGTGCGCTCTGTAGATGAGGGGGGATATATTTAGCACTCAATCAATGGTGTCTACAGGGTGAGCCAGTTTTATTGCCCTCGTTTGAGTCAACATTCGCTAATACTCAATCGATAGTAATCGTGCAAGAATTTCAGTTCAACAGGTTCTCCCCATATGAGCACTGCGCTTGATAAACGTGAAGGTCTGATGAGGTGTAAGAATCTTGCATGTATCTTTTGAGGCCCAATAACAATGCTATTGACTTTGTCAATGAGATAATTAGGGTTATGTAAGAGAACCCTGGAATAGAGGCTCGCGTTTGTCTGTGTCACTTATCAATCTGTATTAAAGCAGCAGTGGATCTGTTTGGTACAAAGACTATGAAGTTTTTTTTAAAGTTTCGTGTAGAACTTTTATGCATTCATTGATTGATATTAAAGACAATTGTCAATTAGTGGAGGTTGCAATACTTCAAGCCCATCCCCATGAAATTTGGCATTGCAAAATAAAATCAATATTGACCAAAATGACCCACATATCACATATAACATCCCTTGAAACTCAAAATACTCCTGGCATATACTCTAAAATACATATTGTCATGACTTTCTCCTTCTTTACAAGAATCAAAAGAAATGCTTTTCATTTCCCAGTTCTAAAATCATAACAAAATTCCATCTGTCTATCAACATATTGTCTAACATTCTTTCCTTGGAAGCACCACCTAATGCTACAAGAGCGCAATATGTTGACCCCTTTTTGGCAAAGTGCAGCAAATAACTAGTCCCCAAAACACAATTTACTCATCCATCTGCTTCCGGGTATTGATGATTCTAAACCGGGGATTCCACAACCCTGGACTATCTGACTAATCGGCGACGCACAAATATTTCTTCCAACAAGTTTTACCTCCGAATTATTAGCATCTCATTGGCATTAATGATTTTAAAACATAGTTTTCCAAGCTTAATGCTTCCCTTTTATGCTTATCTAATAGTTTCCAGTTTGTGATAAAGCTAGTGTTTGTTTCATATTCTTCTCACAATCAATCACAGTGAAAGTGGCTCATGTTACTTCTTTTAAACCATATTTATAGAATATATAGCTTCAGTCTCGTTTAAATTGTACTTGGTGATACTTTGACTTTGTAAATACAGTACTGTCCACGCATAACAGTAACAGAAAAGATAGTCATAAATAAATAGAAATAATAACTGAGGCCCTTATATGCAGACAGTACGTTGATTGAGATACATGTTAAAACATGTCTGTCAGTAATGAATTATTAGAATATAAACCATTCCTCTTACAATACAATCATCTGATGGCTGTGATGACAAATGAAACTCTACCCATTGCTTGCTCCTACATATTAAAACTAACACTATTTTTTACTACAAAACCTATAATATTGACAAACGCATAGTCAGACTTCAGACATCGATAACTTATAAAACAGATGGCTTTTTTTTGAGAGAAACCCTCGTAAAGATTTTAGTGGTAATGTATAAACACTGGACATCACCATCAATAGTGAAGTAGTTAGAACCTTTTGTTTTTGTAAGTTCTTAAGGAGGAACATGTTAAATGATGATAAATATATGAATAAAATATTTTTCTTTTCCTCTCAAATTTCTTTAATTCTAAGTTTGACACAATCAATCTTTCAGTAATTAAGTCACTTTCAGGGTGTTGCATGATGCCATGTACCAGATGTTTTTAGACCCTTGCATGACCTGACAAAATAAAAAAACGGCCATTGCAGACATATTGTCATTAAATTATAATTACAATAAGATGTACATTTAGACGTTCATAAATAAGCACAAACATTTCCAAAGCACCAGTTTTAAGCTATCAGTTTGAAAGAAAATTAAAACCTTTATGATCTAGATTATCGATTGACCCACTCTGGAAAATTAGACAGTTTTTTTAGACCTTTAACTGAGTAATACACTACATATATATACATGTATTATGATTATGAAGATAAAAAAAACTTGCACAGATAGCCAAAAGGTGCCAGGCTAATAGAATAATGTTCAGAGAGTTGTGTATACAAGAATTGAACAAAGGGCGCATTTTACTTTTTCTCTTTTTTTGAATGATATATGGTAACCAAGGTCACCAACAAAGAAGTGTATTTAGTAAAGGTGTCATGGTTTTTGAAGGCTTCATCCATAGCTAATAGATACATCGTAACACATAAATGTTTTATATATAGACAGAGCAAAAATTGTTTGTACTTAAGATAAATTATCGACACGACAAGTTAAACAATGGTGTATATATGTCATTATGTATAAAAAAATTTGGCCAGGTCCATTGGCAAAGCATTTGGTCAACTTTTTGTACCTGGTTTTATAGAGAATGATCTACATATAGGACAAGGTCATATCCATAGTGTCCTAAATCAAGAGGGGTTTTCAAAATTGAAAATTAATGATTCACCTTCATTCAGGAATCTAATTTGATCTACTAATATGTCAGAGGGATGATGTTATCCACTTAATTATTGATGATAAAGATGCCACATTGGGTATTTATTTTTTTTATGATATTAAGATTAGCAATTAGATACTAAAACAAAATTTAATTCATGTAATCACTAATATCAAATCGGATGCACATGGACAGCACAGCTAAATTCAATCGTTACAAATATTTGATTAATAAAAATAAACATTGCACATCGGTCCCATCTTTTTATTAGCTCTACTGATTTGTATATGGTAGCTCAATTTAAACACACACAGTTAAAGACCAGACCTTATACAGGTCATAATCACCCAAAAGTACAGTAAATGACAACATAAATTCCATATGAGAATTAAATGGCCATAGTGTTCTCATGCAATCCACAGTGACATTTAAATTCAAATTCAATTTTCACCCATTTCCAAGATAACATATTTTTACATAAGACATATTCATCAAGAGGCCTTTTACCTAATACATTATACATGTATAGCATTCTTCAAGAAAAAAAATGAAAAAGCAGCATTTGACAGAGATATATGTACAGAAATTCATGAAAACTGAGTTTTATGCTGCCATTTTACTCTATCACTACAGATATGTATTTTTGCCATTTTCTCTATCACTACAGGTATATTTCCATAGTTGAGTTACTTACAAAAATTAATACAAGATTCACCTAAACATTCTTAATTGTGCTAGACAAATAGTCTGGATACTCAATAGTATGGCCCTAGTTTCAGCAGATAATATTCCTAGTACCAAAACGTAACTTTCCATCATAAGATATCTTTATTGAGTAAATGACAAACTATAGCCTGATATTTTTTCAGCCGAATACATATAGATCAGCAATACATTTATATCGATCAGTTTCTCCTCTTCATAACTGTGCACGACTTATAATCCTCTGAGTAAATTATTTGTTTAATGGGGCGAAAGTCTATCAAATAGAAATAATATTTGAACAATGGTAACTAGGGCTTGGTTTGCTGATAATAAATTATGGATCTTGTCTGTCAAAGTATTGGTCAACAAACATCCAAGGAATGACAATTTCCTTCCAAAATATTTTCCAATTATCAATTATTTAATAAGGCGCATGTATCAATCAATTAAATAGTGACATTAATAAGATCTATTGATAGTTAATGGTTTGTACCTCTCCTTTAGATTTAACTCCTTACAGCAAATTACCGTTTGCAAACCGAATCTATTTAAAATTACGGAATACGTGTAAAAAAAATCAGTAGATTAAATGATTAAGTATCCCAATGAAATAGTGCACTAAGTAACTTATAGATAATTTTGATTAACCATGTACAGTCATTGGCACTTGAATAGAAAACGTAATTATGGTATGCGCTCAATTAAGCATTTTGCTCTTATGAAATGATCTATATAAATGAGCTTCTTTGCAAATATTTGCTTATTTGTGAGGTGATTTAAAAAGATTAATTAAAATGAGTCATCCACAGAATAAAATACATACATTGGAGGATGATACTGGTACATCAATTTTCATCCAATATAGCTAGTTGGAGCATTTGATGTCCATTTTACAACTGAGGGCATTTTATAAAATTAATCACTTCACTTTAATATCCCACTAACTATCATCCTGCATTTTCTTGTGATGACTAACAAAACCAAATTACTATTGAGA
Organism: Streblospio benedicti; assembly: GCA_019095985.1. Classification (NCBI taxonomy): domain Eukaryota; kingdom Metazoa; phylum Annelida; class Polychaeta; order Spionida; family Spionidae; genus Streblospio; species Streblospio benedicti. Next base: position 32,454,782 of record CM032665.1, on the reverse strand, counting down.
AAATTCTAGAAGGATAATACACACATATGTTGAGGTGTAATATCAATAAAAATTTCTCGCTTCTCAGACTGAAGATAAAACAGACATTCTTCTCATACCAGCCTCTGTGCAAAGTGCATATGAGACATATTGTGATGAGGCGAGAACTATGCAGCTCCGAATGGCAATCCAAAGCTAAGAAAAGTAAGCGGTCTGAATAATTCTAGTCACAATCAAAATATCATAAATTGAATGTTTTCTTTTCAACATTTCATTTCTATACGCGGGTTCCTATAAAAGTTAACACTACTTGAGATAAACTAAATTTAACTGTGTTCCTATTGTGATTTCCTTTTGTTTCTATCGTTTTATGTCATTGCTTTACTACTTTCTTGAACTTATTACTATAAAACAATGTAAAAATCAATGTGACTGTCGATTGGTCGAGTTATTAGAGAAACCCATTTCATGATCATTCATATTTTGTCATCCAATAACAGCTTCGCTGTGGCAGACGTAAATACCAAACAGTGTCAGTGTGTCTGGGCCATTGTTCACTTTAACTTACTCTTTTGCAGACTACAATGAAAAACATGCTAGGATTCAGATGAGTAACTGTCCACAAACTATAAATATTGTAGTTAGATGTTAGCACTAAGGTTATCCCAGTGGCCCTGAGCCACTAGAAGCTTAGATCGGGTAACTGCTTTCTTTGCATCAGTGGCCCATATTCTATTTACTTTTCAATGTGGATATGGACTTTGTTGTCATCTGAGACTATAATCATGACAATGTTAAGAATCCTGACCATCAGCTGTCAAATCCTCACATTAAGCCCTGGATGGGCTAACATTTTGCACTTATTCGCCCTGATATAAATTGCAATCATTCATCTTAGCTAACTATATCCCCCATTTACAATAGGACATGAGTTTTCAAGACTCAAGCCCAGTGCACTACAAAAGTAGAATAACAAATGATATGTCCTGAAAAATCATGTCACAAATCGGTCATAAACATTGACGTCATCTTTTTGTGGCTCAAATTTTGGCCAGTTGATTATAATTATTGGCCAATATTAATTTTCACTACTTTGAACATTTAAGGCCCATAGATATGACTGATAACTGTAACCTACGTTTGGTATCATTTTTTTCAAGGTCCTGAGGTTGCATTTACCCAGGTCTAAGGTCTCTAAGGTTGTCATATGAGCATGTTTGTTTGATATCTGTGTCTCTTGCAGTATTTTCTAGAAAGGAAAAAAGGACATCACAGCATCTGACATTTGTGTGTTTACCACCCACAACACACAGTGATCCTAATTTACCCCATTCCAGCTTTCTCTTCTAAATATCATCCGCTCAAAAACAAAATTCCGACCTGAAAAACACCACAGTGCTACTTTGATACTGGTAATTATTTTACTGCAGCTCAACGTATCTTTTTGTCAAATCTTACTGTACATACATTGTACATGGAATAAGAAAGGCAATACATGTATATCACGTGTCGACCTTACTCTCAGAGGGCCATTAACGATTTATATAACAGTGTTATGAAAATCATGAATATTCATTAGAACAATGATTACAAAATATGTAATTCAAGGCTGCCATTTCATTGCCAACATAGCCGTAAACCAAGGTCTGTGTTTATGATATGCCAACCAGATCACATGATGAGTCTATGTATCCCACGAACTTGACTACACTGAATGTCCAAGGCTGCTGCTAATTGAGACTGAACAAGAGTTAAACTTGTAAAGGTCAGTTATGTGCCAGCTGTACAGATATGGCCCATAAAAAAACGATGAGGACAGTGCACAAAAGGGACTCTGAGTTACATGTATATTACTCACTGTGTGCATTCCCAATACAAATGCTCATGCCCGACATATGCTACACTTTTTAGGGTTTTTTAAACCCCAAATAGTGATTCTGGTTACATATATATGTTGCAAGAAAAACATTGCATGAGGACCAATTGTACAACAGATACTTTTGCCAACATAGTTTCCTTTGATCGTTAGTAAAAGTAATTTTAGCTAGCTATGCATGGTGAGGTACCCATATGATTCATGAGACTCGAACTAACCTGGTATGTGGCATTGAATTGATCAGGTTTTTTGGAATTATTATTTTTGTGGGAAAACAAGGCCACCAAGGCCCTGTGATATGGACGACATACATTCAATTCCCACATCTCTCATCAGATTCTAGTGAAATTCACTCAAACAATGACATTTTATCAAAATTTATATCATTCATTGACCATGCAGATTAAACTCATAATTTTTCAAGTACACTTCAAATATAGGGTATATAAAACAAACTTTATGTCACGTTAAATGTTAGTATGTAAATTTTATGGCATAAATCAATAATATTCAACGTGATTATAAGAACAATGTTTTAATGATGGCGTGCCTGGGTACGAACATTATGCCAATGAGAGACATGGTCATATAGTTCTTGTGTATGCGGTAAGTGTGGAGCCATTTGCATGGTCTCCCTGCCTATAAAAATTAATTCAAGGTTTCTGTTTTAAGTGTTTACAACTTTGGACTTTGTATAACCATGTGAAATAACAATTATCTGCATTGCGAATACCCATGAGCAATCTCTATGAACAAGGCCTAAGAATAATAGACGGACTTGAAAATGCTGCCAGTAATAAGTCATCATAAAATTCATAGCTTTGTGTAAAACTTAATAAATAAAATAAAACACTCCAAATCCATACATGTCATACATACAATGAAAATAATGCTAGTTTAAATCATAATAATTGCTACCAAATGAAACGTCACTATGAACCACTATTGGTCAATGTACATCATATGAGAAAAATACTATTAATGGGAGGGTAATTTGTAGTCTAGAATCATTGCCTGATTTATTATTTTGATTACACTATCGTTATCTTTTCAAGATATTTCTTAATTGCTTAGCTTCTGCCACTGAGCACTAGTGATCGAATGCAAGCAAATATAACACAAGTATAACCGTGTTCTTCAAGCAGTCAATGAGCATAGAAAACAATTCATAATTTAGTCTGACATTATTTCCTTTTACAAAATAACTACTCTCAGCCAATCAGATTCAAGGATGATTATTAAGCACGAGGTGGAAAATCCTTAAGCATGTAAATACAGATGCCATGTCTCAATCCTAAGGGGGGGAAGTAAGACAAAAGTACAGCAAGAACAAGGATGTAAACGGGTGTCTGGACAATTTTAAAGCATGCTGAATACATTGCCTCCCATATGAGCGTGTGGCCACAAAGTAGGTCGTGCGTCACGCGCTCAAATTGTACAGCTGCTTCTATTATTACAGAGACGCTGCCATATATGGCTCTTTCCTGAGCACTCACTGCTCATCACCACACAAAGAGACGAGAAATGAGATTTTTGTTCCACTAAGTCTGCGTCTTGTGGATTTTCCTGTCTGAGTGGACTTTTTCATACTTTTGCAAATGATATCTATTACACTCAGTGTTCCTATAGACGATCATTACAATTACGCGATAGAATTGTAGTAACTGAGGTCTTGTGATTTGCATCACAACACAAAGAGACAAGAAATGCTATTTTGGTTTTACTGATTTTTTGTCTAGAACTATTTTCACTCGGATGAATGTTAAGGATGCTTGTCATAAAGACAATTGAATGAGAATTCATTTAGTTGTGTAAGATCTTATTATGATTTTTCCCTTTATTGTGTAATGTCTATTAACCAAGGTTTCAAGCTGACAACCAACCCATTACATATTTTGTATTGCGAATTGAAATTTGACTAAATGTAAATGTCTTGATCCAAGTTTTTTGATCTCACGACTTTACAATTTACACCAGGTCATTGGCACATTCAATGATCAGCAATTGATCATTTCTCATATGTATGCATCGGCAGCACATTCAGCGCACAATGCTAATGACTCACACAATCACACACTCACTCTTTCAACCCAATGATCTGTACCTAATTAATGTGTAGGTGCCACGGAGCAGTGTGCAACTGTTTAGGGATGGGTTTGCTCAACACCCACCACCAGACCCGACTGGGAATCGAACCCATGACCTTCTGGTCACGAGTCCAACTCCCTAACCACTCGGCCACGGAAGCACTCATATACCCGGGCTCATATCATCTAAAAGCCAAGAAGTAGTTGTGCAAATGTTACCAATGTATGCAGTAAACAGAGTATGTATTATAAATATCTTCTTCTCCAAGAAACATTTCAAAGCTCCAAAATTAACACGAGACAACAAACAGCAATACAAAATAACACCCACACACATAGCTCACCCAACAGAAAAAATTCCCTCCATCCAAAATCTCACTTCATTATCACACAGAACAACAAAAACGTCTAATGATCTAACTACGTCTAGTAATAACATAATTAGCCAAGTCCAAAGAATCAACACTAATTTCAAACAAAAATCGTCACAGGAAAGAGAAAACACACTCACCAAGCAAAGTGGCGTAATGCTGTCTGCTGCCATACGGTGGCCACGTCGCGCACAACACCTCCTTATCCTCCGATGACGACACGCCTCCGCTCCCTGCAGCCGCTCCAGCAGCCCCCAAAGAACCCGCACTGGCCTCTTGATGCCCGGCAGCCCCGACCGGGACTGTCAAGAGAGGTTTCGCTGGTGGACAGCTCACAGTGGACGTGAGGTTCGAGTGTCTCCTTTTCATCGCTTCCATCAGGAGCCGCGTGCTGCTGTCTGAGATCCGTGGCTGATCCATTGAATTGCGTGCACCGTTGCTTCCAGACGCTACTGCTGCACCGTTGATATCTCCCACGTGGATGCAAGTGCTAGTTCTTTGCAACGGTCGATGAGGATTGTGACTCGTCGCAGAGCTTCCCCCATTGACCATTGCTCCGCCGGCGGAATTGAGGTTTGAAGGCATGGTGAGAAAATGCCCGACGCTGTTGAATTCCGTCGACAGCGGGCTCGGAGAGCCGGGCGTCGTCGGCGACGGACACTCCGACGTCGATGTCGTCGACAACATCGTGAGAGACGAGCACGCAGAAGACGCGTACAGCGACCCGAACTCTGACCCGGTGTCCGAGCCCCACGTCGTCGTGTGACACCAGCGCTGGATGTCGGCGGGCGTCACGTCTTCGCCACGACACAGAGCGCTCCAGTCCTCGTGAGTCATAACGTCCCCATGCTGCCCGGGGACACCGGGATTTCCTGCCGCGCCACCGCCACCTGGTAGCAAATGATTGGTAATGCTTCCCGAGCGAGAGCGCAGATCGCCGCTCGGAGTCGTGCGTCCAGATCCGCACACAGAAGCCGACGCTGACGCCGACTCGCCGTTTCGATGGTTCACCCACTGAATGAAGCGGTTGTATAGCGTGGTGAAGATGTTGGTATCCTTGGAGCTTCCGCTGCTGCCGCCGCCGTTGGCGCTGCCGGCGCCGGAACCGCTGTCCGATTTGAGCGACTTTGAGCGCGAGAGTCGGCGAGCAGCTTTCTCACAGCACACGTGCTGAATGACGTGCTTGCTGTGGCCGTGCTGACACGGCGTCATCAGCAGGTTAGAGTTCACCTCATTGGCCTGCAACACTTTGCTCCAGTGCTCCTCACCTAGATGGATTCGAAACGTATCAGCTTTAACTGTATGAAAAATTTTCAATGGATTTGATTGTGACTAAGTTACATTTGTATTATAGCCCAGAAACATTCATGTAATGGTCCATAGGTCGGATAATTGTAAAACAATGATTTTTACCATTTTTGTCAATAGCATTTTCAAATCTTTATGTCTCCTTGTCATAATGGGAAGGAAAAGACACTAACGTATAATAATCAACAGGTTTGATTTTGAATTAAGTGTACAGAATTTGAATATATGCTTGTATTCATAAGTACTCAGGTTTTAGAGTACTTTATTTTAATCAGAACATATCAAATATTGTTAATTGTATTATCATTACACACATATATGCATATCTTTTAATCAATATTGCAAAATGATCTATCAATGGACTATTCTTTTCATGTGTTTTTACATACTAAAATTAGCCGAAACTTTATCCCTGTAGGGTACCACTTAATTATCTGACTTGTAAGACAGAATTGCTTCTCTAATTTACAGAATGATATGGATGTAGAAAAATATAAGTGCATATACATTAACAATGGACCTCCCGCTCAGATATTTATCATATAACCTACTAATGGCTTTTAAATTGTACTACAATTCTTAATATCATATACAAAAATCGTTATTAGGTATAATTAGATAATACAATCAGAAAAGAATCAACTTATTCTATTAAATCATGAGTGCAAACCAATTACACTATGATCATTGACAAAAAGATTTTTAATTCTACCAAATGAATAAATAACTATATAACATATATATTAGAACAAATAACTGATATATATATCAGTGCATTTTTAATCACATTTCTATTATAATCTGAAGAATAATTGGGTGGCCGACATAGCCCTAAAAAAGCTCTCTAGCCTAGCTGACTCCTAGTTACCAAAGATCTTTGTACCGGCAAGTTATATACCAGTATATGTGTTTTCCAAAATTGTAAATTCAGGCAACAGCTAGAAATCTCTAAGCTAGGGCACTAATCTTACTTCATGTAAAGTATAAAAATCGAGTCTTCCTTAAAAAAAAGTTATCGATATTTTTTCACCCACCTGTGAAACCCTTGTGTGCACTGTTCCTTCGACTGCTTTGACTAGACCCACATTTCTTGTGGCATCTGTGCCTGAAAACAAATGGAAATATTTACTTTTTGATGCATACTAATGAAATACATTTCAATCTAACTGTAATAAATCACTAAATCCTTCGAGCAAAAAACAAATGTCACATATACAGCCAAAACCTCATTATCTCCATATTGCTTTTATCTTGAATTTTCTGTTATCTCAAGGCTAGATTTATTTCCTTTCAGTCACATTATGAACAATTTTCAATAGTTAATGAGCATTTTACTATCATGCTTAAATATTCAAGATAATGAGTATCTACTGTACACTAGAAACCAGCAATTAGTTATCAATGTCTGTTCTTATGATTCTTTAGCTAACTTATCAAAACGGATGTTATTGTTCATCATGCCAATGTATAGATTAAATTCTGCTGCGCAGAAAACTTATCTATCATTACCATGAAACAAAAAAGTCAAGAAAATATTGAAATTCAATGAAACCAGGATCATTAGCAGTGCCTAGAATTCTGCTATGCAATTATCCCCAGAATTAGTAATAAAGAGTTCTGTCAAGTTCTAATTCAGATGCGTGATGAGTGTGGTTATGATAATGAGCACAAAAGGAAAGAAAACAGTCATTAAAAGTCCAGTCACCTTATCTATGTAATCGGTCAAATCAATAAGGCAGTCATAAATATTAACTAACACGACATTTGATACAATTTATTGAGTGCAAACCAACATTAAAGTTGTGAAAAATTATATAAAGTTGTGCTTGGCAACAGCTGTATATATAGCCATTACAGCAAACACAGAAAACAAACATGGAAAAAAGTATGATATAATTGATATTTAAAACCCGCACCCTCATACATATATCACTTTCTATTATTCTGTCATTTGCTATTGTTTATGACTTTCGTGGTTGATCATGATAGTATGGAAAATTCATGAAGTAATTGGAATAGTGGTCCGGAATAGCTAGGGCGCTAAGTGCAGAAAGGCAACTCTCCGTTGAAAACTATAAATCTTGTACCATCTGTACCAATTGACTGTACATGCTTGTCCCACAGTTGGCATTAAAATAACGTTTGCACTGTACTATTATTCAATAGGCTCCATGATGTCATAGCTTCAAGGCAAAAGATGGTTCCTAGATCAGGGTGGTACAGATGCCAAATTTGTTTACACTTGTCAGAATTCAATATGTAGCCTTAAAACAGCAAAACAGCTACGGATAGTTAACGTTCTAATTCTGCATGACATATTTAGAAATGTGTGTATTATGCTAATGAAAATTGGCAGTAGATTTGTTAGTCTGCAGAAGATCTGAGGATCTCATGCAGAATTTCATACACTTTCACAGAACCAGCTTTCAAAGCAAAAATATAGATTTTGAAAACATTGCATTATTACGCTTTCAAATACTGTGGGAATTGGTTAAAAAGCTATAGAGATGTAACACTCTTACTTGTAACTTCACTATATTTGTCCATGTACATGTACATTGTAATGAAGACTGACTACTGCATCTTAATATCATCAATATTTTTACTTGAATTTATTCCTAAGCTACACTTCAGACTTGATCATATGTGTACGTGCAAGCAGGTGTGCTAACCTCTGCACCAATCATCCTCACAATTCTAGGAAGCCCCCACAACGTTACAGACTCAAACTCCCTGTTCGAGACCAGAACAATTGCTAATGGGGTGAAACACCCACTGAAGCATAGTTAATACATGTACTCTACAACCCTTTTAATATGCACTTTCCTTACTAACCCCTACCACCTGCCCAGCCACACGTTCACTTTTATTACAAATACATGTACTGTGGGAGGCGTTGAAAATTTCTTCATGGGTCTTCACGAAAGACATATTACCAAGCATTTAAAAAGTTAAATAAAGCTGAGCAGATTTTGTGATATATTTGAAATCAATGATCACTATATTTTAAGGAAAGACCTGGGTCCATATTCTTTATGACACAGGCACACTGATGCCAAGCAATCAGAGGTCAATTTCTTTATCAGGTGCATATCAATAATTTGCATTTTGATGAATCAATTCCACTGAACTTATAAATAGCCATTGCCCTAAAGGAAATGAGGCCTAAATGAGGACTGAATTATGGAAAGCTACAGTTCAAATGTTAAAATTTAACAGATTTCATAAGTCAATGAGAATGATAAAATGTAAGTGAATTAACATATTAGGTATTTTTGATTGTATTAACTAACTGGAGAAGTCATTCCCATAAGGGATCATATCCTACTTGTACCAGCCAAGGGGTAGGGGTGGAAGTACATACACCCATATGGTCATCATGACAGTGCTACCACAAAGATATTGCATGACCCCAGCTGTGTTATATGCAGGCATCAAACCTGAATATGTGACCGTTGAGCAGGCCATTTGCAAAAAACTGTATGATAAACACATTCTGAAGCTTTTTTCTCGAAATCGTGATCATATACATTCATTATATTTGTTTCATTAAAGCCTAATAGTTGATGATTTGTCTACAGAAGAGTAAACCCAGGGATCTGACTATGATTTTCCCACGTACATCCAATACAATTCATTGATCCTATGATACATCAAACCTATCATGCAAAGCGTATATGCGTTAATTGCGCAGTTCTCACCACCAGATCATTTCTCATGTTTCTCACCAGCTAATAAACTCTATTATAGTTTGGTGTAATTATCACAAAAATGCACAGCACAGAGGAACCTTCTCCAAGGTACTTCTTCCCTTCAACTAATCTATTAACATGGTCCAATTCTTCTGTTCTTTGCACTCAACCCAAATTAAGAACCATGCACCATATCTGCTCATATCCTTGCATCTTTACGCTAAATTGGCAGTGGCAACATACATATTCATATTCCTGCATTATCACTGGAGCCTGGGAAACTTCATAGGGAAAGCTAAAAACGCAAAAATGCATATTGATTTAGTCAGCATATCAAAGGAGCTACTTGGACAGGTAACAGGGCGCTCTATTTTTATAGCCTATATCCCAGGGTTTCATGGCCTTTCTTTGCATGGGAACGCAGCCGATTGTTGGGCTTTAAATTGCATTCTGAACTCCAGGGTTTCCATTTATTTTGATTCCCATGAGAGAATCCAGGGTCTTCAATAGGATTTAGGCATTCAGACGTGTAATAGAATCGAGCCATCTCTAAGACTTGGGATCTAACATGACTTCTACTGTTTTATGCTGTATAGATATGCCTAGGAAAATGTCCGTATTAATTAAACGTCACAATTTGCAATGTTTGTGTATATCTTCTGGGAGAAGCATTGTCCTAAACTTCATCTGTGTGAGTAAACATTACATTAAACTAATATAGGAAAAGAACAAGGTGATAGCAAATTATTTCAAACATGTATTTGAATCTGAGTTAGGTGATAAACAAATTTTGTCACCCTTGAGCACTGAAAAAGCTCAATAATCATAATGCATATTTCATGATATCGTAAAGAAAATTTAACCTATTGTTGTGTCTTTTAATGTTTATTTTGCAGTCTACGTCTGCTCATGGACTGTAAACAAGTCAGAAAATGCGATTTATAGAGCAGGGTGTGAATACACGCCGCTACAGATGTCACCGTCAAAATCCATAACTTGCTCATTTGAATGGCAAACTTCTAATAGGCTACAAACAGGTCTGATTACATGGTGATGAAGCAGAAGTACAACTTCACAAACTTACTTATAAAGATTTGCAGTGAACCATTGTTTTTCTTTTGCATCACTACAATTACTGTACATGTATGGTATTAACAATCATGATAACCTTTGAAGTTTTCAGTTTCTGACATGGTCATAGACTCTACAGCGTTACAAAGGTGCTCAATCTAAATACGGTTTTCCCGTATTACTTTTACCATTACTTACATACGTCATTGTATAAAAAATATGCAAAAAAATGCACCTGTAAGTTAATCATGTTGATATTATACTTAAATGTGTGAAAGAAGGCCTATTTTCAGACCTGATTATAGGACCTCTGTACATGTACATGTACTGTGTAACAAGGATGGTTTGACCTGTTGTACTTTTACTCCCAAATGTGCTTAGACTTATTAACAGAAAATGCACTTATTACTTAAAAACAAATGTATTGTCAAAAACTGTCTCAACCTGTTTTAATATGCAAAATATGTGTACAAAACGTGTACAAAACAAGTCACTTTTATGGCTGCTTACATAGTTGAAAAAATCTCCCTTCTTACATAAACTAGCTCCATGGTACAAATTATTTTCATTGAGCCATCACAAGAAAATGAGCCACTCAACAAATAGAAAAAATATTGCTGCAACATTGTCTCCACATAACAATATGTAGATTGCAGACGGGAGTGACGTAAGACATGTCAATTATGGTGGGCTTGATGGACTACGCTATACTTGGCTTCAACCTCCGACAGGAAGGGGTTTGGGGCCTGCATATGGGCTAAAATTGAGGCAGTCATGTGTCCCTTTATGATCTCTTTAAAACCTAGGAAGCGCATATAACTTATATATAGATGGTTTTCATGAGTACCATGCACATTTCTTTATACATTAATATTTACAACATAGTCATTACATGACCGACAGAGGCCCTTTTGAAAATATCTTAAAAGGGAGCACCGTGACATGCCAGTTATTTTTAGATCCCTTGTAGGGGTCTCCGCTAAGGAAAGTCTTTTGTGAGCTCTTTTACCATAAACCTAGAATTGACTACCCAGGCTCTCTTATGTTTTACACATACCCGTAAGACATGCGTCTTCTGTATGATCCCCATAGCGTGAATTTTTTTTACCAAGTTTAAAATTCATAAATGTGCTTTACTTTTGAATCCAGACAGAATTAAGAAATGTGTATGTGTATATAAAATGAAGTAATTATTCATTCACTATAAGTAACAGCTGCTCTTTGCAAGAATAAAAAGTAAATATAAGGTACTTATAAATATGCACCTTGGGCCGAAAGTACTTTTTCTTGGACTCAATATCGATGAACCAATAGCTGTTTTTTTTAAATCAGACGTATTGCGAGAATGTCATGTCTCATAGTCATGTCTCATGGCCTTGTATATAAAATATGAATATTTACAGGCATATTCATTGCTAATTAACAAACATCTCGACTATCCGAAAATCGTGCTTATTGTTTGTTTTTATTAGACCAGATAACTTTGTATCTGGAACCTTGGTCTTTGTGAATCATACACATATTTCAGACATGTTGCATGATTTACAGATTATTATCTATGACATGATGTTCCGAATCAAGAACTATGAATCGTCATCATTGTTTTTGTTCCTTTGTTGTGTGACCAATATCATTTTATCAATTTTGGGTAATCGCGATAAAAACCACCATGACAAATCCATGGAGAGACAAAGTAGAATGTGACGATGATTCAAACATGTTATAAAATCCTTGACATGATGTACGTGCTCATTCTTTTGGCATGTTAACAAGAGTAAAATTGAATTTCTGTGTATAAACTCTGCATAATGGAGTAAGCACCAATTCATCTTTAAAACAGTAAAAATATTAGAATACATTTCCAAATGTCATGGATGGACTTTTTGTATTTTCAGCCCTTGATAAAGATAATAATTATGAATTCTTTACTAATTCTCAAGTCAACTAAACAAGAGATGGAAACTGCAACTGGGCAAACATTTCTTCATGTAACCCAAGTGATCTTATGGCCAAAACTCATTCATATGTGCAACAGAAATGGCAAGTCTGTTCCATATTTAGAATGTGATTTGGCTTGTCCAAGAAAAGCAGCACTTGGGGTGCGTTCAGAATAGCAAGAAGCGTTATAACTTGCGCCTTCAGAAGCCATAACCCACTCGCTTACTGTAACATGCCTAGACTTGGAAACACCGATTTAACCTTTGTAAAAGTTTAAGGCCAAATGTGGGGGTGCGCAGTGCTGTTTTTTGCATTGAAAGGCGTTCATGTAGTGGAAAATAGGAGCAATGTTTGTAGATCAATAATGTACCTATTCCCCTAATAAACATAAACCATATAATTCAAATACATGTATGCTGTGTTTGATTAAGCATCAGTTATGATCATATTTCTGTCAATCGCAGCAGACAATTATGATCCTTCATATTCCATACATATTTTTCATGGTAAGGCCTTTTCATTTTGGGCATTTGCATGCATTCTGTTTGGACGTCATTGAGTATAATTGTAAAAAAGCATTCATATATTAAAAAATAGTCATTACAAACTTGTAATGTGCCGTAGCATTACACAAGGCATTCTGCGTATTTCTATTTAGGTAAATTGCTATCATATGAGACATCTTGTGCACTTTGGTAAGCGAATTAATTACATAAATGTTTATACAAAACCTTATTACATCAACAACAATATCACACTACATGACTAACATTCAAATGAAGGCAATTGTAAGAGTTTGGACAAAAACAAAAGCAAAATCACATGCACTCCCATGAGAATTAGGCACTAGACAATGGGACTTGTTATCATTGGAAATGATTTAACGATCCCTCCATCCAGGGTTCCTGAAGAATGCTATAATATGCACGTACATGCTGCTGCATGTGCTAGGTAAGTCTATATCCACAGATAAGTACACACTCTTCTGTCATTTTGTGCTATTAATAGTGAATAAACAGAGATGGCATTCCAGGCGATATAACAGTACAACTTCCTTTTGTTAACCAACTAGCTATAATACAATTTGCCTCTATTTTGTCTGTTTCCCATAATATTTTGTTACTTTACTATTCAAAAGCTTATTACTGCTTCTACACTATGTATTGTATTTGTACATTACAAATGCTTTATTGTGTGTAAAACTGGATATATAAGTGGCCATTTCTGTACATGAAGTGTTTGCATAATGAAAAAATAAAAGATATATATTACGTTGCTAAAAGTACCGTATATACATTGTAGGATTTTGTTTGTTATGTCTGTTTGCAAACTCCTAATGTGTTGAAACTTCAATCATTTTCAAGCAGAAAAGTAAATACTATACCTGGATTTTCAAGTGACATAACATTGGATGCTACAAATCCATCAAAATAAAAATTAATGTTGAATAAAAGACGATTTGATGATACCATATCTTTTTGTTATGTTTGTATCACCTTATTTTTTACCTGTCCACTTTCTAACAATAAAGTCATTTCAGAACTTCATCCTTTAAAAACCCCATCTATGATCATAACATTTAAAGCTGGTGGTGTGTAGAGTTTCAGCGCCAGGTGTTTTGGTTTTTATTTCCCATTATCACTTGCCAGGGAGTGGATATTTAAAGGGCAAACATGTGACCAAATATCCAGGCCATCCAGGCACCACTTTAACATTGTCACCTCAGCTGACCTTACATGTAAGTGACAGGGCCGTAAGTGACTATGTGCTGGCGTGTCCTCAGATCACCCTTTCGTCAAACACAGTCAAGCCATACTTAATAACTGACAGCATATGTTGCACCAGGCACTAGTAATCAGTGGAGAGATAATGAAAGTGATGTCTTATATGGCTGTGAAGGGTAAAGGCAAATTCAGTTGTGATAATTGCCAATACGCACTTTCTGTTACCATAATTGCCAATACGCACTTTCTGTTACCACCAACGAAAAATTCAAACATCATTCATGGCACCCTCATCATCATGTTAAAGTTCCAAAGAATGCCCCAGTTTAAGCACTTCTGAGAAATTCTACTGAATGTCAGCTTATTCAGAATCTATTACATTCCATTCCATTCAATGAATGACTTTTTACTGGAAGTTGAATAAAGACTGCTGGCAGAGAAAAAAGGTGGCAGCAGTTACCCCTGAGGTATTCCCCCATATGCCGGTGTGGGGGCTGCTTTGTACATGATCATAAAAGTGCCCAATATCGCATATTCCTTTCATGCAATCAGGCGTACGCAGTGCAGGTGTTGCCAATGTGTGGGAAACATCTTGCATCCATGCATTTTGATTACCTGCATCCAGATATTACTCAATTTTGCTAGATTTTGACGTTAACCATTTTTGGCAGCTGCTGCATCAGTGTAATCTTTAAATAAAATCGATCGGTTTTTTTTTCATACAAAACTCATTTTGAAAATTCAAGCAGTGATGTACAATTTAAAACATTTTCCTTCAATACGTTCTGTGTGTAATTGTGTGTGATGATTTTTATGCTGCTTCTACAGCCTGAACTTAACATTTTTATATGGACCCACACTATATAATAATAGTTTATTTAGTTTGCAATTGAACAATGAATTGAATATGTATGTATGAGACCATATATAAGGATTTTTTGCAATAATACTGCTCTTGACTTCAACCAAAATCAAAATTTGCATTGCTCTCTAAAGTCAGTTAACAACAAAATCACTTTTGAATATGTCCTATCAAAAAAATACAAATTGATTCTCCAAACTTTTTCCCTGTCTGATAACCTTTTGAACTACGAATGATGCATTGGCACAAAGAAATTTTCCACAGGCACCAAAAAGTATAAAAACAAATATTTTTGAGTAGGCCCCACCATAAAATACGAATAATAGAATTGTGCCACAGAACCAAAGTATAAAATAAAGTTTTGAGCAGCCACTATCAAAAAATACCAATCGATTCCTCAAAGTTTTTTGCTTCACAATATTGTAATGATCTATCAATGCTGCACAGACACAAAGAACTAAAATGTGTCTGCTGCATGCAACTTGTGTGGCCCCTGGATGTGAAAGCTCCTGACACTCCGGTCATGCTCCCCAAGTACATACAGAGCAGCCACGCTAACAGGACCTCAAAGTAAACACTGCTATCATTAGATCAGTTGGGTAACTCGGGGAAACTTTACACTGTAAAATAAACTTCTGTGGAAGGGTCACCAAGACGTCCATGATGCCATCTTTGCTTTGACATAAGATTTTTTCAATACAGTAAAATTCTCCAAGCTGCCTTTATTTTACATATCTAATTTGATGATTTTCATATTGCTTTAATAGTCAAAGCCTACGAGCTATCAGCACACACTGCCAAATTTGATCCCCTTTTATAAGTACAGCTGCAAAGTCTTTGTTTCCTTTGGCACTGTCAGAACAATGACCATGAACACCTGGCAAAATGTACTAGTGATAATGCAACAGTAGCTGCCAGTTATTGGTCTTTTAATAGTTTCTGTTAGATTTGTCTTGTATCTGTCACATCATATGATAGTTCTAGGTTGAGCTGACTGATATGATAGCATTGTCATTTTAATGTACTCTTATGACTTACTTAGTTATTTGATTAAAGCTTTAGCATTTTCATGTTTTATCATGGTTGCTCATCATTTGAATTGAACTGGCAATTACAGTAAATTTGGTCTCATTCTTGTAGTATGACACAGCACATCTAAATGTATTTAGTTCGGTTTCACTTTATAGTCATAAAACGTACATCAAAACATAATTATGAATCAAATGTCAAGAGTAATAGCTGAATTTGTTTCTGAAAACCTCTCTACAAAGACAAAGTGCATTTCAATAATACAAACTCTGTCTAATCAAAATGTGCAATGGTCTTTAACAAGGACCTTTACTCCATATTGATTAATTTATCATGATTTGTAAGTTTTTTAACATGTTTTGGACACATTTAGATACAATGGCAGATCCAGGTTTTTGGAAAAGGGGGGCACACTTAACGAATTTCATGGGTTTCGTACGCGCGATCAATGGCGGACATGCCAAAAACCCTACGAAAAAGAAGTATTTTGGTGGGGATAGGGGCACGTGCCCCCTGCGCCCCCACCCCTGGATCTGCCTATGAGATATGCTTTTGACATTTATTCTATGGCTAATTTTAAACAATTGCAAGTCTAGCAAAATAACATGCTGCAGAAAACTTGCACCCGTGTAAGTACAGTACATTTTGCCAGCAGCAAGTAGGAAGCTAATAACAGTAGTGTATGAGCTTTCCTAACTAAGAAATGCTTCAAATTTGAGAATAATGTTCTTCCGCCTACATGTTCAAAACCTGTTGCACTGGTATTTTCTTTATTGATTAAATATAAATGTACCATAATTCTTCTATTAACAGCCAGGCGGCTATTGGCATACTTCTACTTGAGGGGGAAGCGTTTATTAGAGGTAGGCGTTTAATGGAGGTGGGTGGTTAATAAAGTAGGTTTAAGACATGTTTCAAACGATGCATGATTTTTAGGAGCTTTACACAATTAAGCCTTGTTATATATAACACATTATGAAATCACATGAAATAATAATAATTGATTTTGAATTTGCCAACTGCATAGTAAAACATTTCCTGTCATCTTAGCATATTGATGAATTGCTAACATTGTGAAAATATTTCAAATAGTTTTCAAAAATCTAGATGCCAATTTCCGTTCTCATAATTCAAAAATGCAATCATTTCATAACCATCAAGGATAGATTGTTGTATAGATTACTTATTCATGTAATTGCATAATAATTGTCAGCTGAAACTTGTTAACAGTCATAAAAAATATGCTCAAATGAATAAAGCATATCGTTTTTTATTCTGCCCAATAAAAAGTGTGGTACAAACAACAGTGACAAGGGCGTGGATCATATAAATAATGTACAGTCCCTGCGTTTGGTTTGCTCTACATTTATTCATATATTCTAGCAATCAGAGTTCTAGATAAACAGCTTCAACCACATTATTTGTTTAGGCACTTTTAAGGTGACTGCAACATGTTAAAAAACCTGTTAACATTTAGAATAATCATGTTATGGTGACATGGACTTAACAGGTAATGTCTATAAAGGTTGAACCTAACCTTCATACTTAACCTTATTTGAAAGCTATTTAAAGTTCTTACACGTATTTGTTAGGTTTTGTGCATTTTAAAAGTTCATAGTTTTAAATCTTTTTAAATCTTCTAAGGATAATGTAATAGACATGTCTAAAGTTAATAACAGGGGCATGCTTTGGAGATGAACGGATTCTTGACATTGTTGTTATCCAACAAGGCCTTTAAAAATGAAGTCATATGACTAATGAATTCAGCATAATATAACTATGATGTAATGAAATAGTGATGGCTTTAAAATGAGATGTTTGACCTTAACTTCAAAAGATAAATGTCAATAAGTTGTTGTTTTTTATAATGAAATGTTATTCTATTATACATCATTAGATTACTCAGTCTTGTAATTGCTCTAAAAATTTTCATCAGAGTACAGCAATGTAGATACCATTTTCAAGCTTAAACATTCTCATAATTGCCAGTAATATGTGCCTTGCACGTGGAGTTGGACTTAATAATGATTCTGTGTCATTTTCTTTCATGTTACCATTTAACTTTGTTCCCTTGCCAAAACCAGGCAATGAGACATACACCACCCAGTGTCAGTAATATATTTCTTTCACTTATATGAATCAATATTCACAAAAGACAGTCTCTTTGTTATGGAACTTTGAAACGTTTTAATGAGATGTCTTTCTGAACAGAAGATAATAATATCTTTTAGGATATGGGTGTCCAATGTGTTGCATTGCTCGTTCTTCTGTATGGTTGCACTGTATAACATATTCCCACCATTAAAATGACAGTCAGAGATGGCACTGTGTGAGTTTACTAAATTCTTATCTTAAATTGTACATTTGACATAAAATACAAACTATTTATAGTTATATGCACAACTTCTGAAGGCTTGACATTTATATAACGTTCACAAATTAATAAGGTATACGATATGTAACGGTAAGTTAAAAAAGCACGCAGTTGTGAAATTTGATAACATTTCTTTTCTTTCTACAGTGAAAGTGTCTATGCATGGCTGATATAATTGTACAAGATAAAATTTAAAACATGACAATAGCAAAATGTTAATCGAATCAACGAGTTAATAGTAAATTCAGGGCAATACTTGACGTAGGAGTGTACTCTGCATTTCAGCACCATGTTAAACGTAGTGCAATATAAGACGGACGACCATTAAAATGTGCCTTCTTTTATAGAGACAAACATAACATGCATACTTCTCTAACCACAAGTAGGTTAGTTCAAAATGACCTGTGGGCATTTGCATGTAGAATAGAAGTCACATTGCTTTGCCCTCTATTCTTTACCAACATGTGTCATATTTAAAGAAGAGCAACAACTTACCCAACAAGCGAGCTTCTTTTACAATGAAAACCCATGATTGTAATCCTCTATCACATATCAGTAATATTATTCAAATCTACTCCGATTCACTAACATTGTTTCTTTTGTCTTATTCTTTCTTTAGACAGTACATGTGTGGGAACCACACCATTAACCCATAGTATAACATAGCCAGCAGTCACATAGAATTAGACAGGCGCACCGAGAGCTAGACTCACTACACACTTGATAAAACACGCTTGCAGACCATGGAAAATTTCAGAGTTATGGCGTAGAGGCAGAAGATTGATGTTAAAACAATGTTGAGACAAGAAACATGATATTGTCATGGAGATGTATGAAAACAAACTGAAAAAAAAAGAAATAACTTAAAAACATTGACATGCAGAATATATTCACATATGCATTACAATTTCCTCTATTTCATTCTAGTAATGCATGTACTTAAATATTGTATGTCATTTGATATGGTGTCGCTTTTCACCCATTAACGGTTCTATTTGTGTCATTTCAAAGAAAATGAAAATTTACCATTTTCGTGCAACAAACAATTATGTTCCTTGAAATCAGATTAAGAACACTTTGCCCTGAGACTTTAATTGACGTCAGCAAACAAGAAGACATTAGCAAGAGGGTTATTTTTCATATTAAACCAAAACATACGAAAAAAAGATAGCAATCAGACAACTCATAACACCTATTCTTATGCATATGCAAAGTCAGATAGGTACATATCAGCGAACCTTGCAGACTTCTTTTTGTTTTGTATAAGCTAGCACTTTATCTGCTGACTGATGCTTTCAATTAATAAGAAATCTTATCATAAGAACGGTTCAATCAGCTGTAATAGGTGAAACATTAATTCGTGTGATATCCTATTGTATTTTTTTTCTATTTGACATGTCAAAGGTAGTTTTAAGTTTTCCTCCATAATTTAAATCTGTAAAGATAATTAAATTTGCAATAATTACTACATGTACTTTCAACTGCATACAAGATGTTGTCCTCTGTGGTGTAATGGCTAGTGTCTGGCTTTCATGTGGGATTTGCCTGTTCGCAGCCCATTCACGGCAGACTTAGTGTTGCCTAACAGTTACGTTGTACGTCTGCCATTACATTGCCGATCCCACACAGCGTGTCGCCACTGTTGAGTATAACACAAGACGGTGGCAATAGCAAGCGAAAGGTTCGAAAGCCTCGTTAAAAGGTGTGTTCCATGTAGTGGAGAGCCAACCCTCTGCATGTAAAAGAACTCATCTAGTTTGAAAACAAAAGCTAGTGTGATCCACCCCCTAAGGCTCAGTTGGTTATCTAACCTGCCTCTGGAGGCACATGTAAGTTACAAACATCACGTGGCCTCTACTTGCATAATCTTCAAGAATGAAGACGAAAGTCATACGGAAGAAGATACATGTAAGCCATGTTATGCTAACGAAACTAATGCAATAGTGATACATGTAAATGAAACTAATTTGGTTCAGACGAACAGACATCCAAGTCGTTAAATACATACTCACACCTTTTATAATTGATATGATTAGGCATATCTACATGCACGTATCATATGATTATACACATACATATAGGAAATAGATTTTGAATATATCGGAACCTCCCTCAATGGATGAACGACAATCAAAGGAAAGTCCACTGCCAACCGTTACCCATCCCAGGCCTAGATCTCCAATTATTACAATTACTGCTTATACTAAACGTATAATAATAATTCACATTGGAAACAGAAAAAGAAATGAAAGAAATTTATGATATTAAGGAAACCAGAAAGAGGGGAAAATAATAAAAGGGTTGTTAATTAAATTTTAAGAAAACCAGTACAGTTGCAGGAGGGAATCACCAATATATATTTGAAAATGAAAAAGGGCCAAGAACACATACAATAGGGTATCTATAAAAAGACCACCTTAATGGTGAGCGGACTTTACATGACAATCCCTCCCTGTTATAAGAAGACCACTTCAAACCCCTGCTCTGGTATCACCTCTATATAAGGGTCATATAAAGACCACTTGTGACACAACGTGTATGCCCTTATCAAAGTTTAAATGTCTCTTAGGTACCACCCCCACCCCCACCCCCACTTCCTCCTTTTGACTAACCTGCACTGCTTGCACTTGTAGGCCTTGAAAAGGACCATCTTGTTGCAAAAGCTGCATCTGCGCGGAGCCGACAGCGACCGGGCCAGGCTGAAAATGGAAAAATAAGTTTGTTTTTTTTCTTACATTTTACATCCTCTAATTCAACACCTGCTTGTCAATAATTATCCAAGGGGGATCTGTTCCCCTCAAACCGTTTTTCCTAACCTAGACTTTGTTTGATTCACACGAACATTAACAGCATTTCTTTATTTGTTGATACTTTTGTTTTGTGTAATATTCGCAGCAGACGACAATGACATGATTTGCGCCAAAAGCACCTGCTGTTGCCAGTCGAGTTTGTAACTCTGGCCTGAATATACGTCCTACTATGTCTTATTTTATAGCTAAGAAGGGCTAATAATAATTGTGAAGTAGGCCTATTTATATAGTTAGCTTCTAGACAATCATCGCGGTGCTTCAACTGTCTCACGTACGGTTGGACATATCTCTTTATGTTGGGTGTTGTAAAACGATGCTAGGAACATTATATTGCACGATGTTGAGAACATTTGAGGAGAAATTGTACAAATATTACACAACGAGAAACAACCATTTTCCTGTCATATACTGAGCAGACATATGTCATGTGAACTGTTCGATGGATTATACGTCTGTTGTTTATACTACGTTAATAGTAACATGCATAGCAGGAAAAAACGTGTAGTAATTTGGTCCACAAAATTTGAATACCATATTTCGTCTGTAAAAAGAATACTGTTGCTATTGCTGCACGGAGGCATTGGGTTAAGAAGAATACATTAACTTCTCCACCCTGCCATGTTTATACTATTGTCATTAAACCAATTAGATAACAATAGGGAAATGGTACATTAAGGATCATGTGACCCTCTCGTTTAGGAGGCTGCCGATGCCCTTTAAGTGGTTAGTGGGAATGGCCTTAGAATTAAGCGGGATGTGGGAAATTGGCAAAAATTAAGTGGTTAGTGGGAATTTGGGCAAATAAGTGGGAAGTGGGAAAATTACCAAAATTAAGTGGGAACAAATTCTAATTTTAGTGGGAAACTATAAAAAATTGCGAGTGGGGGTCATGCACGTAAATTTATATCAATTTATAATTGGTCGTTATAATATCATGTCATTTTTGTAAAAGTTAATTAAAAGTACGCATTTTTAGTGGGAAATGAAAATATTAAGTGGGAAGTGGGAAATGAGCTAAAATTTAAGTGGAAAGAGGGAAATGAGCTAAAATTTAAGTGGTAAGTGGGATCCGGAACCCCCCCACACACACACCTCATCTAGATCCTCATTTAAGTACACCTTTTAGCAGAAGTGAAACGTGTCCACATAATACAGGTGACACCGTTATGACCCAGCGTAAGTAAAGCCTGTCACCCGCCACCTCTGTTCAACGGACACCCTGTTAAATGAGACCATTTTTATTCTCCGGTGAACTTTTATAGGACTGTTTTACATGTATTCAGCGACCATCTATATATGAAATAATACGACCGACTATCTTTTTTATTTTATTCGTGGTTTTAAAAGTGATTTTAAAAAATGAGTAGCTATATACATGTATACAGTTTTAAAGAATGTTGGCACACGAGTGAACAAATCATATTTAATGCCAGGTGCAAACCATTTTCAACGTTTGAAACGCCTACACTTGCATGTTCAAATCAAATTTATTTCCATTGATCTTTGACTATAACTATAAGCTGTGCCCAACCTCTAACCTGGATATATAGAAAAAAATCAAATCAGTTTCAAAAACATATTTGTGTATACAGCTAATACATATACGTAATTTTATCAATCATTCAGCGTACATGTATGTAGGCCTACCACACACAAGTCTGATGAAAGCCAAGTATGGAGCTATTCCTAATATTGCTCAAATTGAAACAGATGTTGAAACGTCTCCTTCACCACTGAAAATACAAGTATGACATGTTTACGAACTCTGATAACTCGAATTTATGGATAACTCGACCAAATAACCAAATAACAAATTTTCCTCACGTTACGTTTACATTTTTTAAAGATTTGAATAACTTGTACTTCGGATAACTCGAACTTTCCCCCCTCCCTTGGTGTTCGAGTTACCGAGTACAATTGCACACACACAAAGCTTTTAACCATTCTTTTTTAATGCAAAAGTGGGCCCTTTACATTGCGTTTGTACCTACTCGGATATAACATCCATGACATGTGCCTAGTATCCTAGTAATGCCAACATCGTATTATATCCACATCAGGTGGCATTGTATTCATATAACCATTGTCAAGCGACAAAACTGTTCTCCTATTCCATTACCACGTCACCAATGCAAATGCCCTCAGAACAAAAGCAAAATTGTTCGGCATGCTCAGCCCTTACAACCAACGTGGCGTTGCTCCCTTTTTTCACTCTCTCTCTCTCCGCTGACACATCCAGGGTAGCATTCCAGCAGCTCCCAAAAACGTCTGCGTCGAATTGATGGCCCAAATGGACTTGCAATACTAATCAGGTAGGACTTTTGTTCTGTCTAGCTCTTGGCAGCTTATGCCAGACGACTTTCATCATCATCATTAACGTATAGCCTGTATGTCATATGTATGGGTGAATGATGGAGTTTGTTGGGTTTTTTTAAAGACTCTTCTTCCGATACCGGCCGTTACTACCCCACCAAATTAGCATTGCCCAACCTGTATCAGCGAGCTATACAGCTACATGGACACTGTGACAAAGGATGACACCGTAATGGTATGATCCATTACGGTCTACCTCTGTGCGAGAGAAGAAAAATAAGGCCAAAAAAAGAAGGGACAATAACCCAGAAAGTACAGGATTACAATTAATCTTATAACAACTCATTGGATACACCATCTCAAATACATCGTCACCGCTTTGAAATAGAACATAGTACACTGCGTTTGATTAAAACAAGAGACAAAAACATTTGCACCAACCAGGAAAAAAATGAATGTCTTAGTTTTAATGTAATTTAATGGTAATGGTCGTTATTTTGTTGGTCAATGAGTTGGTAATGACCTGTATCAGGCGGAAAGTGGTAAGAGGACGCCGTTGTCGTTACATTCCATGACACAAATACATAACACTGAAGAAGTATATCAGATAACATACGAAATGCCTCAAACGTACGTGTTAAAATACGTGCAAATGTATTCATGTAACAGTATTCACAAAGTTAACCTGGATGGCTGATCTATTTTTTAAAAAGGGTATGATATAAGATAACGTTGAAAAGAATAGTGTAGTACTGGCCTTGACAGTAAATGCACTAGTTGGACCTATCCCTTTTTGTTTACATATGTAATCCCTTTTCTCCATACACCTTTAAATGTCTACACCATACAAATCTCAATGTGAGCGCTGTAGCATATACGATACGACTAGAGCGCAAAGCAAGATAGAGACGAGTAGTGTATAAAACTAAGGTCACCCGGTCCCCAATATTGGACCCGATTCAGTCTTGGCGCTGTAGCCATTGTTATTTGTCATATTGTGTCACCACTGACATATTTCAAACGGATGCATCCTATTTCCCATGTGTATTTCTCATCTTCTAACACTTAGGACAAATTCGCAGATATCGATGATAATCTGTTTTTCACTGACAGCTAGGAGCTTGATTTCCACCTATATTATACTAACAAAGAGACAGATATAGTAGACAAGGGAAACAACAGAAAAAGACGGCATGGCATGGCATGGCACGCACGCAGCATATCTGTATTTGCATTAAATCCATGCAAGGTTTTTACTTATGTGATAGGTGCGTATGCTATTAAATGCCGCTTAGATAATAAATCCATTTAAGCACACTTATTTAGCTCGCATTCAGGGGTAAACTGCGGGGGTGGCAAAGTGTATCGAATGCACCAGCACTGCCCTGATGTAACCTTTCTGTATCTACTGGACATGGACGCAGTGGCTGCATATATGATCTTCTTTTTTCATCTTAATTAACTTATTATTGCCTCATGCATAGGGTATATCTGATCTGCGTTCTCCATTTTACCACAATATTGACAAGGTCGTGAACGAATTGAACCCGTGAATCGGTGAATAATGGCACGTATGCCCCTAGACCAATATGTAAACAGACACGAGATTAGCATAGATAATTGATGATTACAAATCTTTTGATGTTTTGTCTATTCGTCAATGTTGGTGGGTTATTACTATTAAAAAACAGGAGCAAACAATAGTCCGCATGTGTCAACGTTTCATCATCCAATGTAAGGATATTGTCTACTAATATGATTATAATCACTCATACAATGTACCTTGGTGAGCACACATATGGACCAATGTGCAACTCCGAATTCTGAAAAGCTAGGGCCCGATAGTGGCGAATAGTGAACTCGAATTCGCTGTTATACAGTAGACCCTCATTGTTACGACTACCTATATGACTCGCCTCAGCTAGTTTCTTTAAATACAATGGCAGATACAGGTTTTTGGAAAGGGGGAGGGGGCGGCGCACTTGAGAGATTTCATGGGTTTTGTACGCACGATCGATGGCGGACATGCCAAAACCCCTACGAAAATGAAGTATTTTGGTGGGAAAAGGGGGGGGCACCTGCGGTCCCCTGGATCTGCCTATGAAATACGTGGCCTCTTTGTGGAGGCTTGTGGCGGCCTCTTAATGGAGAAATGGACTTATAGCGACGGTCTCAATATAGAGGTGGTCTCAATTGGAGGTTCGTTTCCCGCTGTATTTTTACCAACATCCACTACGCCACCGTACGCAGCCGGTGATGTACGTTCGTCACTTTGGGACGGTGGCTTTACAATTTATAACCAGTATCTTAAGATTCAAAGTTGCTCCTCATTTCTCAACCATTTAGGTTGGTGAGCGAGCGAGCGTGATTAGAAATATCGTACGTTCAAGTCCAAGGCGGGATTGGTGGTGGGTGTTGAGTAAACTCATCCAACACTAGCTGCAGTACTGCACACTGCTAAGGGGAGAGTCGTTGCACATGTTTATAGAGCATGACCTACGACCATATAACAGCATAATCTTCAGCTTATATTGTTATAACTCACAACATACACGTACATGTAAAATGTGAATGCCTTTCTTGCACCAAACTGTCGATTGAAATCCGATGGTTTCAAAAAGTGCAGAAAAACAATGAATATTTGTTCAAACCCAAATAATCAGATATATATGTTTGTAAACATAGTGAATAAGGACCTCATGAATATGTGTGTCTGTATTATGTGCGAGTCTGTGTGTACGTTGCTATGCATGCTCTATGGACTGACCCTGACAAAAACAAGGGATTTTCTCAATGTTTTCCACAATTCAGTTTTTAGTATCACTGCAATGGCTATACATTACATATTCTTCCAAATAGATAAGCAAGTAGATCAGACATAGTTTCTTTTTTCTTTTCTTTTGTTCTCTTTGAAAGAGAAGGTGGGCGCACTGTATGGATCTAAAGATTATCGTCCGCCTGATTGATAGCGGACATGCAAAAAACGACAATATTTTTAGGGGGCGGGAGAGTGTGTGTGTGTGGGGGGGGGGTCTCTGGTTGTGCTTATGAGTTTTAAATACTCCTATCTTTCAAAGTTACATAAAACTACCAATGAGTTTTATGAGTTTTAAACATATAACTTATTTGCACTCAATCCTTGTACAACTTCAAAACCCTTGCATAATTAAATAACAACCGCTTCTGAGAAAGATTATGCCTGTACTGGGTGGGTGCAGGGGTAGATTTGGGAAGCTGGTGGTGTTAATAGGACTCCGTGGGTATACGTATAGGCGGGTGTGTAAAACAATTAATTACCCACTCCCCCACACCTGGCATTATAAATTATTATAATGTTGTTAATTTGGTGTCTTGGATTAGAATGTTGCTGCTGTTGTTATTTTTTGTGATAGCATTATAAATGAAATCATCTTATGTGCATACATACTACAGTTCAATGCAAACCCCGTTTAAAGTCAGCGAAATACTCAGCATATATGATATTTTGATACATGATATCTATTTGTTTTGCGACCGAAACTGCACCCACGCTTCGAACTGATAAAACACTAATAACTCAGTCTCAATCAAAACGGTATGTTATTCCTTTCATAACGAACAGAAGTCTGAGGCCACAAACTATGCCAAACATTCGGCCAGGAAAATGATCAAAGCAAATTCGGCCCTCCAGTGAATCCCACACGCATGCCATAATTTTGCGCAACAAAAGATATTGTACGCAGTCAATAAATAACAAGCCCAGGACTCGAACAATGTCACTGTTGTGTTGATCAACCCTCGACTTTACCACACACGTTCCAATCTTTACAGAAGAACTTGTTGGTTCAAGTAAAAATGTCAATTTTTACCTTTCACAATGGCTTTCAGGTATAACAGGCAGCATGCGTTTTTATTGTTATTTTGAAGTGAGAAATTGGTTAGATAAAAAGTTTTTATTTGAATAGTGAATAAACTGTTTTAATATTGTGAACGCAAGTGTCAAAACAAAGGATATAGTACATGTATGTAGCCTGCATTATATCTTTAGCAGTATTTATATAGATAGAAGAATAAATATTTGTAGATGTTGAGAAAGAATAAACCTTGTAGTTTTTATGAATTTCTTCTTTAACATATTCATGTTAATGATTGCATAAAGGTATAAATAGAAACACATTATCATAATATACGTCGTAGTATTTCTGATGTACATTCTGCTTCTTTCTCAGGGTACTACTCATACCCTATCATGATTCAGTCCCATCTTATTTTCCTTCATTTTATAATTTACCACCACATTAAAGATGTACATGTAATGCGATTGAAGAAAGTACCCATATATATATATACTTCGCTCTGTTAAATTCTATATTATCAGCCAAACATGGCAGATACAGGTTGCTTTTGGTAACTAATCATATTCTTTGCACTGTGAAAAATGAAACCCAAAATGAAATTAGTATACACTCTTCGATCAGCATTGCCGTCAATCAAAAACAAATCAATCAAAACAAAACAAAAATAAACACCTACCAATAGCGCAAAAGACCATCTCTCTTATCCGTTGAAGTCGTCATATGCAAAGCCACCATATCACTTTACAATCTAATCGTTAATACACTTCCATCACTGTTGCTATAAAAAGCTATTCATTTAATTTGTTTTACATACAGAATGCATCTTGAAGTAAAATCCATCATTTTTAGCATTCAACATCACGATAGAAGTATCATATAAACCGTAACCAAACGAAGCACCTTGTTTAGCAATGCAACACACTGTACTAGTTTCACTCATAAAAACGCACACAACAATTATTTACTACACAAACAACATCATGATTTTATCGCAATTATATGTCTCTGTCAGCAATGTCAACAATCACAACATAACTGAACGCCAAGCAGCAGCATGCTATGGACTAGTTACCATTAAGATCAAGACATAGTCCACAAAACTTAACTTTTAGAATTCCAAAAAATCCTTGAAACGTTATTTCTATTTTATGGTAAATGTCGATGGTGACACTGGACTACAATATCACAAACGCAAATTGAAACGTAATTTGCGATACGCAACAAGTAGATTAAACTGACGAAGAAGGATCTATACTTATTTACTTTCTAGGTACCCAAATAAAGAGGTAACCAATAATCCATGTCAGACTAACTCCAGCAACCGACATTCAATCAAGTTTGAACACTTTATAATTTTGCCAAAGGGTGAACACACTGGAGTGTAATACCTTTGGAACCACGGTGGTCCGATACCGTTATGTTTAGTTCGTTTTGAAGATGCGTCAACTTTATATTTAAAAAATCTTGTGGTATATACTTGGCTATATACCGCATCACGTGACGTCAGTTGAAAATACAATTCAATCTTGTAAATTGCATAGCACATTAATCTAAAATATCGTGTTTAATCCAAATCCAATTCGCGTATATGAATAGACCTAACTGGACACCGACCGACGCTACATTCACATAAAAAGATGGTGGAAAAGAAAGACAGGAAAAAAACTATTTATAGAAAATAGGGAAGATGAAATCAAAATATACGTTTCTGACAAAGAGCTCATGCTAATTCAT
The DNA here is from genome assembly GCA_019095985.1 of Streblospio benedicti. Taxonomy (NCBI): domain Eukaryota; kingdom Metazoa; phylum Annelida; class Polychaeta; order Spionida; family Spionidae; genus Streblospio; species Streblospio benedicti. The sequence goes on along the minus strand of CM032665.1, from coordinate 32,425,778 downwards.
TTTGGGGCATTCTATATGTTAATGCGTGCAGAAGCAGCATGCACGGGTGATTTACCAAGTAAGGGTTAGCCAAAACATTAAGTATGTCGTTTTGATGTGTTTCCTAGTTAGATCATCTTATATATGTACAACTCGAGGTAATACCCAAACACAGCAGCTGCACAGGTGGTCTGAAAATTGACGGCTGTTCTAAAAATAGAAACCACGTGCTTTTAGTAAATGACGCTGCAGTAGCCAAACAAGTTGCTACCCATGCATCACACAGATGCTTGTACAATAGCCTTCACTACAGATCATTTAAAGGCCTTGTGATAGGCTAGAGTGGCGCACATAAATGGTTGTACCTACTTTATCCTACACCCTCTACAATATGAGTTAAACTGATCTTTAGATAATCATTTATTTATAAGGAGAGACAAATCGTGTTAATAAGATAGGTGACTTGAACAATAAATCAAGCTATGCCATATTTCATTTTAATGAGACACATCGCAGCTTACCTGTGGAGCCTGTGTTAAAAACAAGTCTATGATGAGACAACATGTCAATTGCAAACGTCTATACATGTATAAAACCATGACTGATTCGGCTTAAATATTTGAAACTGTCTGATCCTAGCTCTAGCACTGGCCATGGCGGGGCTTTCGTAACATGAAGCTGATCAACTATTTGTACAAACCCTATATGTAGTGGTAAAACAGTGGTATTGCCTTTTTGTGTGGGAGTACTAGTAATGGTGACTTCATTTATTACTGCAATAATACAGGTTGTAATTGACTGTCAAATACCACCATAGTGATCAAACTTGACTTTTATCTGTTGATGAAAATTGATTTTGTTTTTTTAAATTTTATCAACAGTTTACAGACAGACAGTTCACAAAACGTTCTGTTTTTGTTTTCTCTATTACAAATTATTTCATTTGTTCACCATTTTACCCACTGTCATTTTGAAATAATATTTAGTTAATAACTGATACTAGTAATGATAGAAAAAAATACAAACAAAATTACAACACCAATATGACACAGGCCTACAGTAGAAGGTCGTTATCTAGATATTGCTTATCTCAAAATTTCTGTAATCTCGAGGTGAGCGTCATTTCCGTTTATTATAGTTAGTTATCTCGAAAAGTGGCTATATCACGAGCATTACACTGCTGCAGATTTGATATAACGTGTTTCCACTGTAGATAAAAAAAACTAACCGGTTGTCACACCCAGCATAGGCGTCCGTGCAATAAATCCAGGTAGCAACATCTGGATCAAAATCCCACACGTACATGACTGCAGGATCTCACAAACAATTATCATACACTAATGAATCAACAAACAGCAAACTTCAGCACGAGACAACAAGTCTCAAACATCCAAATCGTTTAACTATATATGCATGAGACAAGTACTAAAGAGAGCGCCTCATTAAAGAGAAAGCTGTCTGTACGCACACGACAAAAACGAACAAATATACGAGAAAACAGTCTAAATGGCAAACCCTAAATCATTGCTCAAGGTCGTTTGTGGAACCCCAAAACGCCGCCGCCGCCACCGCAAAGGAAAAGCGTGGGCGGCGGCAACCCACAAGGATGCGGAGACGGCTCAAGGTCGACCACAACTCATCTAGGGTCCACAAATGGCACCTGGATGCAAGCGACGACGGGGTTGCGTCCGTCCAGGGTAAGCGGCTTACTTTTTTTGTGTACAGACTATATTTTGTCAATCTTTTTTAGCTTCTGCGCGCGCACTAAGTCTTGTGATCGTTTTTACGTTTATTATTGACGTAGACACACACATATATACAGCTGCATTTTGCATTGTTTATTCGTCCATGGGGTAATTGTATGGTGGTGAATACACGCTGAGTTTTATAACACATGCTAAATGTAAAAACACATGTTACAGATAAAGTGGTACCGCAGACTATCCCTGTTAGGAGCAGCTGGCCTCAATATGCCTTCTATAGAGAGGTGGTCTGTTCATTGAGTTCCTAGGGGTTCGCGTTGGTATAGATATGAATGTTGGAGACAGCGAGAATGGTCTTATTATAGAGGTGGTTTTTTGTATATAGGTGGTCTTAATAGGTGGTTCTACTGTTTGATCAATCACCAAAACAGCAAATGATCAATTTGGTAAACACATACAAAAACTGCACATATATGATTGATAGTTGGTTCGGTTGTATATACAAATTTTGTTTGAAAATGGTATTGGTCAGAAATAACTATGATACCCCAGTATCTACTTCTATCCATTCATAGTTTGTTAGTTATACCGTTTGTCCCGGGCAGTCAACCATTGGCTATCCAAAATTCAACTATAAAAACATTCCTATTGATCACTACTGTACTGAGTGCATCAAGTTAGAAGTTAGGTTCAACAGACGTTTCATCACAGGCCAGGAGTCAAATAATTATAGTTATTTATTATGTGAGATAGGTACATATAGGTCATACGACATTTATGAAATTGATATTGTTGTGTGTGTCTCTTCTATATAATGTATCACAGTGATTTTCATGAACTACTAATTGTTACATTGTTTAGTAATATGAGTCAAAATGAGCAAACAGCTGGAGCTACTGTTGCAAAATACACGTACCTCTACATTTCATTGTTAATTACACACGCACCCCAAATTGAAAAATCAAAACGTAGAAAGCATGCTAATTCAATTAACCACTAGTTCATAGTCTTGTTGGCCTTCAATGTAATAAAAAGCCTACTTTTTCCACATTTTTTCTACTGTAGGTCTACTTGGCACCTACTTGCCATATAACACCAACCTTTTTACGGTAAAATAACCAGTTTTTAGTTAGGTGCAAAATTTAGAGCCACTTAGATATGCTAATTGCCCAAATTTAGAGCCATTTGAATATGCTAATTACCAAACATGCAACTCATTTCACCAGATCCTCCATCACTTTGAAGTGGCCGATGATCAGATTTTACATACGTCGATCAATGTAGCTACATCTGGCCCCTGCTGCTTCAAATGGAGTTTTATATTCAATCTATAGTCAATGCTGCTGTGTGATTGTTTATACACACAATATGTGCACGTCTGGGCGAAACATAAACATCCAGCGACCCGCTGAAATAGACCTTAGCTACAATTGACACGCTTTTTTTATGTAGCAGACGAGACATCGCCATTTTGAAATCTGTAATGTGTTTTTTGAGTTACTGTCACCGGTTGATGGGGGTTGATTGTTTTCCTCGACTATACTGAATATTGAAGCTGAATCAGTCGTGGTATTGTAGCTATTGGCAATTGACACCTTGTTTTAAAGGATGAAATTGTCTTTTCACAAAGGTCGTTTTCACCTCATATAGCAGAGTAAAAATTGTGGATGCTGGGCAGAGACTTACACGTACGTTGTGCATGAGATAGTCGTGTAGCCGACATAACCAGCTTTCTTGCGCTAAGTATGGTAAATAATCGAACGTGGTGGTTTTGCAATCCACCAATATTCGTATATACCACATTAATTTAAGATTTTGTTTCGATAAAGAAAAATAATCTTAGAAGATGTTGTACTGAAGATCAAATGAAAAGCATCAGGTGTCTTTGGATATATAATCACATGTAGATGCGGATGGTCTTGTTGAAGCGAACATGTGAATCGAATGATTTCACCTGTCATTTACTATGCCATCTCTCTTACAAGTAGGAGAGGTATACATGTAGGCCAGAGAAATGGGAGAAGAGACGCGAGGGTCGTTTAATGTGGAGAGAGAAATGTAAGAGAGGTTAAGCGAGAACAAACAGGCATATATGTAAGAAGGGTGTGTGAAAGCCTGGTAGATTGTAGTCCTCATATATCGAGAAACATATCTTTGTGGTTGAGGTGGCGTACGGTGTTAGCGGCAAGACCCATAGCACCGTAGGGCAGTTTCCGTTTGTGGACGGAAAAATTCGTACCGATGGATGGTTCCCGTGCATTTTAATTGTGAAACAAATTCTGCCGTGCGGCACCGTACGGTAGCACACGGCTGCCGCACGACAGATTTTGCCGATTGCCGGTGGTAGCGAATGAGACGTGAGGTGCCGTACCACGCCGTATGCTGCCGCTTTGATCACTTGAACGACTTTTCTGTTGGGCAAAACACTTGTGGGTTTATAAGAGCCGCAAGGCAGATTCGGCTAACGACGGTCGTACAGCGGCAGTGCGTTGCCGTGGGTTTTCTTGATGCTGTAAATTATAGCGTGATATATTTGACAATATCAACCACTAAAAACCAGCCACATCCAGTCATTTTCATATACGAAATAACTGGGCGTTCATGGTAAATCACGTGTATGCATTTTACAGAAACAACAGCATGTGCGCTGTGCTACTCACAGTATTGATTTTACACATGAGTAATCATTCCTAATCATCCAATTAATACGTGATTATCGTTCGGCTATTCCCCGAAACAATTAGAAATCAATGAATCTGAACATTCCATCGTAGTGTGTGTGCTCTTTGCTGTACAACTGTTTGATAATAGTAGAATATCCAAATTAAGACCACGTCTCCAAATAATGGGACCAACTGGAACCTTCATAAAGAGACCATGTCTCTATTGAGACCACCTGATGCCGGTCCTCTGGTGGTCCTTATTGAGATGGTTTCCTGTATGGCATGTACGAAAAATGCGCGATGAAAACATGCAGATTGATCGCTCAGCATGTTGTGCTTTCAATATTCCAAGTAATCCTTGGTTAGTTAGTTTATGGAGGGTGCATAAACATGTTGTTTTTCCATTCAAAGTAATCGTTGATGAGTTAGTTTGCAGATTGTTTGCACCCTGTTTACATGTTCTTCTCAAACGTTCGAGGGTTCGTTGAGACACTTGGATTTTAATAACAAATTCTTAATAGGCCTATATATGGACGTTTTCAAGATGTTGATTACTTGCAAAAATCGTAGTACTCGTTTTATATTTAAGGGTGGCGTGGTTTCTTACAAAAATGTAGCATAAAAGATATCAAGAAAATGTATATGGGATATGGATATCTTACCCCGTTTAAAGCCCCTATAGCTACACAATTAGAGACGCCAGGTCCTTTCTTTCCAAAAAGTGCAATATACACGCTGGTAGTAATAACTAACTGGCCTATGACGTGACTGTCCTGATGGTCTGATTGGCTAAAGTAGTCGCCCTCTGTTACATTCTAGTGGGAATACGGTATTGTATGAGGGGTTATTTAGAATGGATTAATAAAAATCATGAATTCAATAGTAAGCTCTAACTAGACGAGGTATCACACAACAGTTTCTTCATTAGACAGCATCATTGGCATCTTCACATACAGCAGTAATCATTAATAAGATAAACAGCATTGTTTATAAACCATAAGTAGCTGGAAATTTAATGACCGCCCTGTTGTGATAGCATCTTTATAAATGTATGCAATTCTAGTTTTATTACGTAGAATCATTAGGTAAGACTACATTGTTATCTCATCATTTTTCTCCTAACAGTTTTCTACTCAACATTATTAAATCACAATTTTCTTATTATCATTGTGTAATGCAATTTAAACTTATTAACACTGGTACTTGGAAGTCACCCCCGTTACCACAATGGCCTTCTCAACTGTAAATGTATATAAGCCCCTAAATGGGTCCGGAAATATGTGCAGTGTCCGGTAGAAAGTATTCCAAAAGTTCTTGTGTCATTTGTTATGATGTCTATATAGAAGAATTGCCTGGATAGAGATTTTCAATACGCCCGTTTTACATGTGAATTTCTTAAATAAAAACGGCCCTGTCGCCGTGTCACTTTTAACCCGTGTACACCCCTATCTATAATACTTTATTGCAGTAGCAATTCGTCTCATTGTTCCCTAGTGACTTTACATTCCCACCAGGTGATTGGCATCATTGACACACTAGCATCTTTCTCCATTTACGGGAGAGCATAAAACACGTGCTATCGTAGTGCACGATGCCTATCACTCACGTTAGCATTCACTCACCTGACCTGCACTATAGCTATTTAACGTGTACGTACCACGGAGCAGTGCGTAGCAGCCCCGTGTCCAAGTTCACACAGGTCACCGAACCAAAGGTTAGGTCGCCACATGACTTTGTAGTGCACTCTTGATACGTGACACTATAGACTTGGGTAACAAACGTCAACACTTATTACGTTTACGATACCCGTGGTGTACGCGTTGCTCCATCGTCTTTCACAATGCACGTATATTAAGTGTTGCAATATCGCCTTATTTTCAATAAAGTGTCAATTGAGTAACAAGCCCGAACTAACTGAGAATGGTTCTGCATTTGCATGCGCCAATTTAATTTGAATGTTTTAAAAAGCAATGCTGCAATTGGACACCACTTGTAACAACACGTCAATGAAAATGTAGAGAGCTGGATGGCTGACGCAAATACCCTCGTTAAACACGTATCTCATGCCAGGTATACCTTCTCGGGTTCCAATGACAACCGACAACAGGTTACACAATGCAAAAGGTTACACAATTAATTAACAAGTGTTTTGTCTTCAAGAACCTATTTATGTATCAAAGAAGATGTACACTGCATACAAAAAGTTTGCTATGCGTTTATCCTGAAAATGAAATTTAATTCTGTAAACGTAGATGCAGTCTTTTAAGCTGCAATAGATTAATTGTGGGCAGCATTAACCAGGAATCAAAACACTATTCTCTAATTCTGTTTTTAGTTTTACGGGGTGGGGGTAGGGTGGTTTCGTCCATGCATCAATGGCTAGGTCTAGGTATGGGACCCGTAACATACAGCGTTCTGTACGTGTTTTTACACGCGATCTCCCATTCTGATTCTGGAAAATCCTATATCTGAAAACGTTGGCTATGTAACACATGGACATACATCACGTATTACACATTACAAAGAGAAGCCTAGTAATCATGGCAAGAAGTGAAGGAGGAAGAGAAAGATATTGAAAAAGAATAAGAAGTAGTAGTAGAAGATAAACAACAGAAAGAATAAGAAGAACTAGAAGAGCAACAACAAGAACAACAGGAAGACCAAGAACATCTAGAAAATTCGAACTTACCTGGCAATCTGCACTAGGTCGTTGCCGTTGTAGTCCTCGGGGCTGGGGCTGTCTGCCCGCAGGCAGTAGGCGGCCAGGTTGTTGTGGCTCCGGCTCGGCTTGAGGACTCCTCCCTTCTGGTCCTGTCCGCCTCCTCCCTCCGCCGCTCCCACCAATCTACCACCCTTACTGACCTGCGACCCGGCACTCAAATGCCTGCTCCTGCCACCGCCGCCACCACCCTTCCTACTGCTGCAAAGAGTGCTGGTGGAATCCACCAGGTCGTAATGGCTGGTCTGACTCTGCAGCTCGTAGCTGGAAAGAACCGGGTCATCTAGTCCGTTGGTGAAGGACAGGAAAGTCATGCCGTTCGTGCCATGCATCACTCCTTTCAAGTGGTGGTGGTTGATGGGGTGGAAGGCGTGATTGGGATCCTCGGGGGAGTCCAGTAGCTCTGGGGAGGTGTGTCCGTTCATCTCCGAGAAGCTTCGGGTATAGGGTGGTAGCGATTTGCTCATGATGTCCTGCTTGGTATCGTCATCGTGTGGTGGGATCACCCCGATGAAGAAGTTCGGTCTTCCGCTGGTCTTTCCGGAGGACGCCATGGTTGCTGCTGGGTATGTATTCCGGGTTGAGGTTAAACACAAACACGATTTATTGGTGTGAGACCTAGTATATTTTTGTTGTGGTTCAGATTTGGCATTGCAGTCGCTGTTGCATGATTGCAATTCTGCATAGTTGTGGAATATATAGAATTCTTTAATTCACACATTTGTTGTTGTTGCTCCACGAGGATTTTTTTAAACATATCCGAATGAATGTTTTATGTTTTATCCACACGTTTAACATGTCCAAATGTGTAATGCAAAAACATCCGTGTTCACCCAATACACCTACAGTACCACCAATTTAGGATTCCAACTAAAATCACCCGTCCACAACATTTTACTCACTGGCGCAAAATGCAGACGAAAACTTGCAAATGCGTAGTACTTTTCGCATGCGCGGCGCATACAAAAAAGAGAGGCATACACATATATGGTAAATCTGTTTTTGACACTCTAAGCAAGTTGAATGTTTTGACTTTTTACATATGCTACAGCAGTGTCTAGGCGGTGGTCGCTTGCGCCGATGATTTTTACCAGCCGATTGTAACAGCTGGACGAGAGGCAGACCTCATGTGACGTCACCCATGACGTCGCAGCTCACCTGCTGAATCATTTGAAATTATCGGTTTTCAATGGCGCCGCAGCAGACAACAAAATGTAAAAACTTCTACTTGCATTTGGTTTGATATTTGCTGGCATATTAGGGTTTTGTGGTTGCAGTGTTTTGCTGGCTGAACAAGTACTACCATTATAGCGTTTGCGCTATTTATATCAGTCTGAGACTGGACCTGGTTTCGTTTTATACTTTTTTCTTCTGGTCTCTTCAGATTTTATGTCTCTACGGTCCAGGTTTACATATCTAGGTGAGTGTCATCCTCTTACCCTTAAGCGTTTTTAGAAATCCAAGATGACAGCCACGATTGGTAGTATAAAAGATTAGTCTTTAAATGTTGATTTTAATATTACAGAGCTACAAATTTGTTGCCACAAATATTTTTTATACACACAAACAATCCAATAGGTTTTACGGTGCTATGTTGACGGCACATACTGTAAATCCAAGATTGCGTCAATTAACGTAGGGGGATTATAATTGGCGCCCATAACTTTTCAGTCTGGTATCAATCAATGGTACTCAAATTTGATATCTAAACCAAGGTTTGATTACACAAAAATCAATAGAATCGGTAAACATGATGCTGTTTAGAGACTGCAAATTCAAAATGGCCGGCATAATGTAAAATGTAAATGTAAATGTCGGGTTATAATCTACTATTCAGAGGCTCAGTCGACTCATTTACACCAGGTCATTGTCGTCTTTGACACTCCACGTTTTTGCCTTCTCAACTCCCTGGGGAGCATATAACACTGGCTGCATTCACCATTGCTGCTGTGGCGCACACGTGCTAATTACTCGCAAACCTGTACATTTTTTACATGTAGGTACTACGGAGCAGTGTGCAACCTGTTAGGGGTAAGTTTGCTCAACACTCACCACCAGACCCGACCGAGAATCGAACCCACGACCTTCTAGTCATGAGTCCAACTGCCTATTCACTCGGCCACGGAAGCACACATAATGATAGTCTTATTTTGTTATTAGAATCTATAACTTTGGATGCTAAAACTTCTGTCTCACACACTTGATGTAACAGTTGCCTTTTATTCAAAAGAAAAGTGAACTAAGTTACAGGATTTTAAAATAACAATAAATACCACAAAACCAGGGGGTTGCTTTGCTAGTCAAACATTAATGAAGACAACAAAAGTAGATAGAAAAGAATAAATAATAGGTGCAGAGGCTGTGTTTCCAACGTGCAAGTCTTAGTTGAGACGACATCAGAAAGATGTGCAAGATCTAAGAGATACAGATCAGAATTATGGCTGCTGCATCTTAGGTTAATAAACTTGTCCCGTCACTGTCATAAAACATTTCTGGTCCTTCCCCCTGGCATAGTTAAAACTTTTCTGATCCTCCCCCTTGGAATATTTGAAACTTTTCTGCCCCCACCCCCACCCCCCGCCAATTTTACCACCCCTCAACAGAACTTTATGCACGCTCACCTCAGAAGTAGCTGCGTGCATTAGACCACATTTCAAACAAGCAGTCTGTACATTTATTGTTGTGATGCATCTAGAGATGCCGCAAATATATCAATAACCTCAATGGAAAACAAATTGAAATACTTAGTCCTAGATATATAAAGATTCAGTCAATTCATTGCATTCTTAGTTTCCGATAGAACCTCTCTATTCAGACCACCAATGGGACTGGCGTCAAATGGTCTTAGTAAAGATGTGGTCTCTTTACAGAATATTCGATCTCTTCATGAACACTTGCGAGCACGACAAGTGGTCTCTGTATAATGGCGGTCTCTTTAAAGAGGTGGTCTTAATTATAGGTTCACTTTGCGTTCATAGTCTCGATCAACCAGACACTGTGGTGGTGTGCTCTCACCAACTATGGAATAGAGAAGTTGGTTGAACGAGGCTAGTGAGTTCAACGATCACTTGACACAAACGTGGCTGATTACAACCAATCAACATTTGAAATGACAGTTATAAATTGTAAATGCTCTCATTCATACTATTAGCCTACATGTACAATGTATATACTATTTGAGACGAGGAAATTGTAGCGCACATTCAAATCAGTAGTCTGGCACGTGGACGTGGACTAGTTTATAAATAATAATCAATGCTAAATGAGTATTGTCATCCGTCATAATTATTAATTATAATTATTTATGGTGAGGTAAGCTAAAATGGGGAAAGTGGGCTGGTAGTTCCCTAGAATGAAAGAAGTGGTGTGATAGTCAGCTAGAATACGAATAACCGGTAGTCATCTATAATTGAACTGGAAGTCCTGCAGCATGGGGAAAGTGGGCAGGAAGTACTCAACTAGAAAGGGGGAAAGTGGGCTGAAGTCTAGACAGGGGAAATAGGCTAGTGCTTAACTTGAATACGGGTTGCTAATCCTCCAAATGAGAAAATGTTAGGATGGAAGCACTCTATAATGGTGAAAAGGGGGCTGATGGTCCTCCAGAATTAATAGGGGAAAGTGGGCTGTAACTCATCTAGAATGACAAAAATGTGGGATGACATTCCTGCAGAGTGGGTAAATGTAGGTTGGTCGTCATGCAGAATGGGAACGGTGTGGTACAAGTATTCAGCTAGAATGGGGAGGGGAGGGAGGGCTGGTCGTTCTGAGTAGAACCCATACGTGTAGATCTCACAACCATTAGAATGATATGTTTCAAGTGTGTGTGCAAGAGCTCCCTCCGCGTTGCCTGGGCTGCCAGTTAAGAAGCAAATATTAAAAATCCGTACTAGTTAAGAAGCAACGTACTGATTCTTACTATTCTATTTTGTACTAGTTAAAATACTATGTCATATTCATAAACAAATAATGCATTCAATCATAAATACTTGTAATTAAACAGAATGAATATGTTTTGTTTTTTTCAAGTTTGACAGTTTGGTTTGAAAGTTCATCGAGATATATATCAGAAAATTGTGATAGCTGTTGATGTGAAGAACTAACTGTATGATTTGGATTAACACAGTTAATGAACCTGTTCAACAGCGTACTAGTTAGTTCATTTCAAAAGCATTTATTTTCTCAATGTATTGCGTTTTTTATGGATCCCGTGTGCTGTTGTTTTTGTTTCATAATTATTTCATTTTTTTTTCAAATACGCTATTCTTCCGTTTATAAATTATTTTTTATCTTCAATTTTTTAATTACTCATTGTACATATCTCATCAATATAAAAAACGTTTATTTTAAATAGAAATTTAAAATGTGAACCTAGAAAAATATGCAATTTCTGATATTATATAAAAGTGACTATGAAATGTGCTATGTGATCTAATATTAGCACATGATATTCTAGGTTGTGTAATCAGATGATAATTACAATGAAAATGGGTATTGATGGTGATGTTGGAGTCTGTTCGCTCCTATTTAGCTGTTACAGTCCCCTTGTTTTCAATGACTACGCATATCAATTTTAAAATGTCAAATGGCAATTGGGTTATAATGGCAACTTTTATTGCAGCCCGCATAAAATTTGGAAAAGTCAATAGTAATAGAGAGAAGAGGGAGACTAATGTTGACGTGTGTTTTTAATTTCTGTTTTCAAAGCCATAAGTTTTTGATCATTAGGTCAGATTAGATCTGGAGCAAGTTCATGTTTATTTGCAGGTTGAAGTTTCTGTGAGTATTGTCTTCGAATTTAACGGGATGCCATTAAGCTTTCTTACGTAGAATCTGTTTATTTCGAGTTATGACAACTCGAATTTATGGATGTGTCTAGCAAATCGCCGTGCCACAGCTGTAAGGGACGGACCATTCGATATTTGGGGGTGGGGCGACAAAATTTTCCAAAAAAAAAATCTGCCTCTGATTTTGAAAGGAAAAAAAATTTGTCTCTGATGTTCACCAAATTTGTCTCACTTCAAGTTGAAAATAAAAAATTTGTCTCTAGAAAGTCAAAAAAAAATTTGTTTCATCCGTAAACATTTTGTCGCCCCCCCCCCCAAAAAAAAAATATCGAATGGTCCGTCCTAAGGCTGGAGAAAGATGTTAAGATTTACTTACGGCTTCACACTGATTAGTTGAAAACCCGACGCCATTGTTTTCTCGTATACATAGTGTTAAAACATCGGTGAATTTAATCTTATTAGTAAGACATCGCAGTTTGTCTACCTCCAATTGCTGCCGCCAATAACGCCTCTCTTCTAATGCGTCTATGTCTACATACTATACCCAAACAATTAGAAAATTATGTAAACTAAAATGTTTTTATTTTTCCATTGATTAGTTTGGGACCACAATGTTCCATGACCTGCCGATTCGACAATGACTTGCCAAATTAAACGCTTTTTACAAAGATAGGTAGACTTTTAGCACAACCCAGAAGCATTGTTTTTCATATGCTTTCGATTGATCTATACGTTTTAAACGAATTTACACGGTATATCATGAAACGAATTTTTTTTTGACATTACTGCGACGGCATATGATACTGAAGGCAACTCAAAACCTACTCGAGTGTGACGCTCGAGAAACGCTATAATCCCGGGGATATAATCCCCCGCTGAAATAACAAACATTACAGCTCCTTCTAACAGATCAAAAATTTAAATTTAAAAAAAAAAATAATAATAATAATAATATACTGCGGCTGGTTTCTAGGAAATGCACATTCATATTAGATCACTATGAGTACTCGAAATTTCATAAAACTCTTTTTTTTTTCTTTTTCCTGTTCATTTTTTAATACTTTTGCGTAATAGAGACAGTGGGGGACAAATGTATTTCTCAAAAGGTGTTACGATCGTTAAACTCCTTGGACCCAACATTTAACTGGATTGTATGAATAAAGGAGGCATATGTCTTGATCAACTCATCAATTTTGTACAGCAAGTACAGTCGTCAGCCTTCTGCAAACTGGTGGTTCAGTTTTTCTACTCGTGGGCCATCGTCCAATAGACACTTGTTCGGGGTTTCCCTTAACATTTCATTCTACCATTGGTGCAGATCTAGTTTTTTGGAGTGGGTTAGCAGAGATGCCAAGTTGGAGGATAAATTGAAAACATAACGACATTATTGTTTGAGGTAGAGGTATTTGGCGAATGGGGTCGTTCCCAAGTGCGAGACCGTAGGCCTGTTTTGTTTTGTTCAATGCTAAGGCAGGTCTGGGGTTTACATGCCCAAAGCCCCCCTTTGATTTAGAAAATTTTGCAATTTTTAATGCCATTCTGTGCATTTTAGGCCACTTTTTAGGTATTATTTGTTTGAATTTTAATTTATTTTTTTCTCACTGGTGTGAATCAGTAGAAAAATTCATATTAGAACACCTGAGGGGGGGACCGGGAGAGAGGTCTCCAAATGGGGGAGAACCACCTCTCCCCCAATGCGAAATATAAGGTAGACTTGGCAGGTCTGGGTTAGGGGAAGTGGGGAGGGGCTGGGGTTAGGAAATAATACATGGGATATTTATATCATTATATATATGCATAAAAAATGCATTTTAAATTATAATAGATTATCACACATTATTTGAAAAAAAAATGTATTTGAAATTGTAATTGACAATTCAAATCATAATTATAATTGTAATTATAATTAGCAAACATAATCGTAATTGTAATTGCAATTGTAATTGACACTGAAATAAAATTTGTAATTGCAATTGTAATTGTAATTGACACTGAAATAAAATTTGTAATTATAATTGTAATTGTAATTGAAAATCGTAATTGAGCCCAAGTCTGGTTAGGACTATACAAAAAAAGCCATGTTTTTAGCACAAGGGCTCGTGGAGATGCCAAAACCTTGTGGAAAGTATATTTTTGAGGTAAAAGGGGGCATTCTGGATCTGTCTGTGTCTACTCTTATCAAATATACTGGAGGTGGCTCTGCAGAATCCCGAAACTCCAATTAGGGGCCTGTGACTCGTACATGTGACGACTTGGGCGAAACAAGACTCACAATCATGACTTCAAGAAGACAAAATTCAGCATGCAGTGATGCACATTTTAAACACAATTACCAGCAAACGAAAAACAATTTTTAAAACTTTGTCCTTGAAAAGATGTGCTACTCTCTTGTCACGAGCTTTCTTATAGACACGAACTCTCAATAATTTGCCAATATAAATGATGTATATTATTGAGAATGTTTAAAAATGGCTCTGTAATGTGACAATGTATTGGTGAGAAACGCATAACTGGGTATTTACGGCTGTTTTTATTTATATAGAGAAATTCCATATGGAGGTTTTTAATAAGGTCTGTGTTTTTTATTGTATTCTATGGTATACATTAGATGCAGTATTCATGTTGTGCAGAGTTTTTGCCCGTAGAAAAGAGGACCATTGTGTCAGTTTACGTAAACACATACAGACGATATTTTATTGCAACATCACAACTACTACCTGTATATTTTCTGCAATACTAACGATGTTCTTACATGTCTTTATTCTAGGAAGATCCTGTAATCGACCTTGAATATATAGAGTCTACCTTGAAATCTGAAGAAAAAACTACAATGGATTAAGCATGTAATTGTCAACTGTCATTGTCTTATTAGATGTGTGTATGCATCTCTGTTGATGCAATGTTGATTTTATCTGAAAGGAACACGATACTTTTATTCGTGACCTTGCCAATTGAGAAACGTGATTAAAAATACATGATTCATGCTGTGACATTTCTATAATATGCTATACCTGGCTGAAGGTTGGTGAAATTTGCTGTACATACCATACAAGTATATTTCTGCTGCAGATCAATCCACAAAATCCTATTTTGTTGTAAACACCACTCTAGCGACATTTTGCAAAATGACTTTCGGTGCTGCAAGGCTAGTGAATTACGGAGTAAATAAAATACTAGTACATGTCAAATGTATCTACTCGAGTATAATACTAGAACCACCCTACATTAAATTTAATTCTTTTTATTCTTCGTGTAACAGAAGATATATTCAATGTTCAATTCATCATTTCGATTAAACCCTACTTCCACAGTACCTAAGGCATCGACCATTTGATCTCAGGGGGGGTAGCTATTTTCACCATAGCTTCAATTATTTTTTTTTCATTGACATCGAATTATTTTTTCTTGGATTACTGAACCTCCATTATTTTTTAAGCTGTATAAAGCTGTTTAAAGGCATCTTTGACAACGTCAGCTATATAGGCTTGGGGGAGATAAACAATATTAGATAATCCTGTGGTTGTCGCTGTGATCGAGAGAAGCCGTCTACCAGAACTGTTCCATGAACTGGACCATGAGCAGCTCTGTGTGCATGTCTATTGTTGACTGCTGGGATTTTACTAATTTCATGGAATGATCATGAAGAAAAATAGCAGGACTTGATCCTGATGTCATTGTGGACCTGCCAATCTCTATAGTCGGGGCTAATTCCAGATCACATTAGGCCAGATTGGAATTTGGAGATGGAAATTGATTGACACCTCGACGTCCTCGCATCCGAGACTCTGGCGACCCCATCGTCCAGGCAGGTCCGTACTTAGATCAATCGAGGCATCCATTGGTGGAATTCCTAGCTGTCTTCACGACCCATTTATCCTGGACGCACACTTGACCTGCATGGGACCTGGTCCTACCCCGTCCACAAATGGGAAGGCGAGGCCTGTCTGGATGCCTCGGTAACGTTGAGATCATCTAACCCGGAGACCTGGTGACAGGTTTGAGTGGGGTGACATCATGTGACATTAGAGGCAATCCCCGACTACGTGAGTACTGGCCAATATAAAAAAAATCTATTCTTAACTTTTCGCAAAATTAGTGGTGTCATTGAGTTTCCAGCCCACTTCATCCCATAGTGAACATTGGCATGTCCGTACATGAGTTTATAGTATGATATATGTCAAGGCCTGAAGCCCACGCCTACGACTGACCATGGCTGGTCCAGGTCACGGCACGTGCAACCAAACGTGCACCCATATACAAGTGGCCACACTTCGTGACCTCCTACTTGAACAACAGCTGTGCTAGAGGGCGGTCAGCAGATCTATTGTGCATGCATGATGTGTATAATGGGTTTCAACTAATTGTGCCTGAACATAACGTCCTAGCTTTAAGATGCACTGAGATACCTTTTAAGTATGGCACGGCACGTGCAGCTAAACGTGCGCCCATATCCAAGTGGCTACAGATGACGTACTAACAAGGCCTCCTTCGTGACCTCCAACTTGAAGAACAGCTGTGCTAGAGGGAGGTCAGAGGGTGCATGCATGATATGTATAATGGTTCTCAACTAATTGTCCCTGAACATAACGCGCTATCTATTAAATACACGTGATTAAGTTTTCAAGGACGTCACTAATTGTTGGGCCGAAGGGGTCCGAGTCCAAAAACAGTTTCTTTTTTTTCCCTAGGAGGGTTAGGGCCCACAGCTTGGGCCCACAAGTATTCCTTTTTTCACAGAAGGAGAATCTGACATGGCCTAACCACTAATGGCGCCAGAATTGCTTCCCAACAGACGCAAATATTGGCCATTTTGAGTTTTGAATTTTGAATTTCTAGATATGATTGCTGCGTGTGGCACTTCTACCATTATTATATTAGTATTGAGGCCACAGAAGCACTTAACGGCAAGGCTGACCTCGTTAGGAAATTGATGTGCTTTATGGAAATCATTGCACCATGCTGTTTGGATAGTTCATTAAACAATACTTTGAGGTATCTCATCTACCCCACACACGGTGCTTGAAACGTTAACCATCAATGTGTGGCATTGAAATAGTCCTAATTTATATATAACCAGTTCATGAAGTTGAACTCCCTACCCCTTCACCCACTGTTGTATGAGCACAGATATATGTACAGTAAAACTTCCAATTAAGACCACCTCTGTAGTGAGAACACCTCTATAACGAGCTCATTTCTGTATGGTCCTAAGACCACTGAGAACCTCCATTTGGAGACCATCTCTTTTTAGACCACTTCAGGCTCGTTAGTCCCTTTCCAGATCTAAATAGAGTGATTCTATTGTATAAGACGTTTGAGACTGTGCATCATAAATTCAAATGATCAACCAGGGTGAACCTATATGCAGGAGGTAGTAAGTACTGTTAGTTGGGATAAATAGGCCGTTAGTTGAGAATCTTGAGATAATTCCTCCATTCAGAATGTTTTTAGTTCATAAAAATTGATTTTGTTTCCTTCCTTCTAAAACACGCATTGCTAAATCTATATGCAAATCGAGTATACACATGTGTTGGCCTGCAGCAGGAAAAGTTTTACAGTGTAACACTTCGTAGTCTTTGAGACTAGGTATGATTGTGTAGGTATAAAGTGGGATAAACTACATTTGCAAGCATCAAGTTTCACGGGCATGTTTCTGAGTAAAGTTTCACACATGCTGATTACCAGTTTTTCCCCAAAGGATATTAGGTCGAGGTTGTAGCTTTTAGGGTTGTAGGACACACGTCTTAATGTCCTTTCTGTTGTCAAGCTAAAACATCTACAATAGCAGAGCCAGGTTCTCGGGTAAAAGGGGCGTGCGCTTAAGATATTTCATGGGCCGCCTCGTACACGGGATCTATGGTGGACTTACAAAAAGCCCTACGGAAATGAATTATTTTGGTGGGAAAAGGAGGGGTGGTACGCGCGCCCTGCGTCCACCCCCCACCCCACCCCCGCGCGGATCTGCTTATGTTCTATTCAACAAACTATCGCACAAATTGTGATCGTTATTGAATAGTGTCTGGCTAAAAAGTTAGCGTCGCCATGACATAACGGTAAAGGGTGGCCTCTTGCTGCAGTTGTTACATGCGAACAGCAGCTTTTTTTTACCACCATGTAGGCCACATTGAATTACTAATGCCCTCTTGACACAAATTGTTCGCCAGTTTCATCATACAAAATAAATTGCATGCGCATCACAAATGCGGAAACTGTGTGGGTTTTTTCCTCTCTTTTTGGTGCTATTAATATTCGATATGTCATGTTAACCTTTGACAAACCTTTTTCACAAGCAACGTACATTAAATTGTTCACCAGTTTCGTGTGTTATATTTGAACATCACACACTTTTCAACAGTCTTCACGTGAAAGACCTCGTGGGTTTTAACAGTTTGAAACATGATTGTATTGATGTTTTATATTTTTCCTCTTGTACCAAGCGATCAATTGACAAGAAGACAAAGTTAGAGACAGCACTATTCAGCTGATATATGGATTTAATGTGCGTTTGGAGAAATGTATTCAATAGAAAAGATGTGTTTACACTGTATTGTAGTAGCAATTGAGCATACCCAATGCTTCTGTGCATCTCCGAAACTAGAACATTTCTCACCACTCATAGGCACATCCAGGGATCCTACCTCCCCCCCCCCCCCCCCCCCCAACCCAAACGGACACGTACAAAACATGGACCCCAGCATTGTGGGAGGGAGGGGAGGGGTACATACTTCTATTATCAAACAAACACTTTACCATTCACACTACTAATAATACAGATAAGTAGTAATGTGTGTTAGTGTGTGAAGGCATGGGGGATGCAGGGCGGGGGGGGGGGGTGCGACAGCGCATGCGCCACCCGCACTCCGTTAAATCTGTTAGTAGTGAGGTTGGCAAATGTCAAAACAGTCGTAGGTGTAAAAATGAGCAGGTTCTATTTGTCCGTCACTCATACTAATGTATGTACTTAAAATCATTGATCCCGCCAAATATGTTACTACAGTTTGGTGCGGTTAGCCATTGCAGATTAGCATTAGCGTATTATCACTTCCCTATCGTTGCATAACGGTGTGAATGGAGTGAGAATGGCCTTCCACTGATCGTATCTGATTTGGCGAGGTCCGGTTATTACTAGGTGGGTCGAGTAAACCTGAATTGTAATAAGATTAATTGTTAATTGAAATGTGCTCGTTAAAAAAATTCCCTCTGGAAGCACCCTTATGTAACTTTTCACTATGTCGCATGCTTTGTACTAATAATTTGTAAAATCTATTCAAAACGTCATTCACTATGATCCCCTCTATAGAGATCACCTCTATAATAAGACCATATGGTGTGGTCTCATGGAGATACCACTTTAAACCTCTGTAAAACTACTACCTTTCTGAGAGGACCAATCATGACCAGCCCTCGGGTGGTCGTAACTTACAGTTTCTACAGTATTTGAATTAGATATATGTTTCATGTGCTGTGTTCGTGTTATGTTTCATGAAGACAATTTGTGATCGAATCCTGCAGAGCCCTTGGTCGATTTGTGTACGAGTTTATATGCAATAGCGATAGCATCTTCCCCTGAGAAGGTGGTCATTAGACCACTATTTATAACTTTTGATCGATGATACCTTGCTGTGGCAAGTTGCAGTTATAGGTGATGAATTACACTTTATGTTTAGATGCACTCAATATGATTATTTACGTGATCAATGGCTATCAAAAGTGAAACAAATATTATATGAATTTGATGCTCTTGATATAACACAGAAGCTTCACTCATTTTTTTTTATTGTACGTCAAAATTTCTATTGCAAAGTTTTAAAGTACGGAAAAATAAGTTGTATCCCGGATGATGTAATAATCTGCATTCAATAATATCTTGTACTTTTTCTTGTCCTTTAAATAATAAATGCATCTTTGTGTATATATATATATGGAATGGTGATATTAACTTAGTTCAAGATAGATAGTGACTCTAGAAGCCCAATAATTTAAGTTTTCTGATTTTACTCATGTATGATAATTATGTTTGGACATTGTCACTATAATAAATAAAATAAACTAAAATAAACTATGGGGTTCCGTGCGGCATGATTTGACACCAATAACTTCAATGTCACCACGTGCACGTGCTGCTCAGAAATGATAATAAAGACTTCTCTAGCTAGAGCTCGCAATGCAATGAACGGATGCAACGTGAATATCACGCACCTGGTCAAACAAACGTGCATCAAACTGACATAGAAATCGAAAATTATGCAATTTGTTTTCTCTTTTTTTACAATGCTTGAAACCAGAAGGTTCTAAATGCATGTACGAACCTTCAGAAGTCTGGAGCTTTTGGAACTCCATTATATTCTAAGTTTAACCCTGAAAGTGATCAATAGTGCTGAGTCGGCTCTCTCAGATGGGGTGTTTGACACCGGTCGACCTTGACACTTACGTCCAGGTACCAAGGCCACGAGGTATCTACTCAAGGACACGTGCTGTGATTAATCAGGTGAGCCCCGGATGTAGTCACTTTGCGCACACGACATTTTGCGGCTAATTGGATCTGCAGTGTTTACAACGCACATCAACAACAGCAGGAGCACCATTAGCGGAAAACAATACGAGCACTAATTGGCTATGATTTGCCTTTGTTGCTTATCTCAATTACGTCAATGTATAACTACTATGCCAGGAATTGTAAGACACCGAAGCATGCCCTATGGGGATTGCTCAAAAATGGACACTTGCCCAATTACGTGTGTATGGACTTAACATAACTTAGATCAAAAGTGGTCAGGGAGCACAGCGTCACTAGAACAACGTTGAGCCAGGGGCAATAAAGATGTTTTTACTTTGCCATCAACACCTTAAAGCATGAAAAAGTTTTATTTTATGTGTGATTCACCCTAAATCTACGTTCTTAGAATTGGATTGCAGGTGCTTTCTAAACATGGTTAAAGTTTATATCTATTGCCCATGAGTCGACATTAATATGGCGATGCTGTGTTCTCTTATGACAATTATAGCCAATTTGATGGTCATGTTTCAAACTGTATTGAAACTGAGCATTAGTGGGAAAATATTGAAAGTTTTTTTCACAAGCATTAGAAAAGCTATTGCAGAAAATGTTGAGAATTGACCAACAATGGACCTGTGGAAAGCACACTTTAATTGGCAAAGTGTACAAAATCAAATAACTTTTGTATCACGTCATACCAAATAGGTGTGTATAGTTTGAACAAAATCGGTTGGTTCATCGTTAAACACTCTAATTTGTCCAAAGACATACACACATACATAGTCATATGCAAACAAAACAAGCACAAGGCTTTGCTTCAGCTGTTAAAGGGACGCAATAACCGCCTTAGTACCTATCTTTTTGTGAACCTATTGAACATATAGTTATATGAAAGTGAAAGCGACTAAAAAGGATGCAGCCCACGTATACAAACATAACTCTACCTGTAAAAATCTATTGCTGAATAATGTGTATATTAGCAAGAGTGTCCATATCAGCAACAATCCACGAAATGACTCAAGTAGAAATCTAGTCAGTGAGGGTGACTGGTCCATAGGCAGATCCAAATACTTCATTTTCATAGGGTTGTTCATGAAATCCCGTAAGTGCGCCCCCTCTTTTCCTTAAGTGCGCCCCCCCCCCTTTCCGAAAACCTGGATCTGCCTATGCTGGTCTACGGTGGGGGCCGGGGTAATGGTCTAACCCAACAGTGCCCTCTCGAGCTGAGCGCACACAGACTTGAGAAATATGGAGCACCAGTCGCTAAAACCGGCCATTCTCATAAACCGTGAATTTTACGTCTGACGTGAAACAGAACAAATTATGAAGTCCCAAAGGTTTTTTAATTTATCAAGATAACAAATTTTCGCATCTTCAATGCTTTATAAAAGAAAATGAAATTTGGTGAATTCTATAACGGTGGAGTTCACGTCAAACATAAACTCACGAATTGTGTGCATGTGGCCGAATTGTGCGATTGATGCTCTAATGTGGTGTGATGTTATGCCGATGATTCCTCGTTAGCTACCATCGGGTAGTATACCCCCCCCACACCACCACCACCACCACCACACAACAAAAACACCACACACACACACCTGAACCCCCCACACACACCACCACAACCCCTCTGCACATCCACACACACACACCTTGCACACTTACACACTACCGGCTCATGAACTGCACACACATAGCATCCACATATTCATGTTGA
The DNA here is from genome assembly GCA_019095985.1 of Streblospio benedicti. Classification (NCBI taxonomy): domain Eukaryota; kingdom Metazoa; phylum Annelida; class Polychaeta; order Spionida; family Spionidae; genus Streblospio; species Streblospio benedicti. Next base: position 32,403,716 of record CM032665.1, on the reverse strand, counting down.
ATTATGCGGAAACGCATATCATCATATCCTCATAACATTTCCTATATACATTATGTAAGGCTCGCTTGGACTACCAGATGATATTGCGCTTGCGGTGGTACCTGGATCTAGGGTCCTAAACCCTAAGCATTGAGCGATGATAATGAACGCGTTCTTGTAGACCTCGAACTTTGTACGCAACCCAATTATGCCTATATGGAAAACCCACGAGAGTCTGTGCTTATTGTATTATACATTGACAGAGTGTTTCAGTGAATTTCTAGTCGAACATTAGAACACGAGTCACCGTGCTCTATATGCACGTTCGAAATATGTCATGTGAGCGCTTAAAACGTATATTAATCAGATGAAAATGATGCAAGTTTCGTGATTGGGTTATTGTGTTGCTTGAGCCTGTTTTTTTAAGTGAATTAGTAATGGAATATATAGGGCAAACGTGTTCTTCATACTAGTTCAAAAGATATGAACGCATTGACAATAGTGTACATGAAATGCAAGAAGTAACAATGGTGTTTGTATCACGATCTTGAACAGTGAGTGCACGAGGTTAGATGGTGACATCTGGTGCGGGTGAAGGGCATTAGCACTGCTGTAAGGTCATATCTCAGCAAGGTACATGACCTATCAGAGAAACATTGCGCTGAAAACTTAGTTCAGAAAAGGGAGGAGGGGTCCTAGCCTCTGAGGTCCTGATCGTCCAATGTTTGAATACAGGGGCTAAAATGCAAGGACCATGAACCACGTAATAAATTGCATGTACAAGAGGCCAGGAATACACATTAATAACAAAGTAGAACACGCCATCTATATTTTGAGAACCGCCTGGGTGGTCTCAGTCAAGAAGTGGTTTCTTTATGGAGGTTTACGGTAGTCGTTTTGTCACAGCAGGCAATGTGTTCTTGTTTTAAAGATGGTCTCTTTACTAGATGTGACCCTAATTTGATGTTCTATACTACTGCACATTAGATAACAACTGATATTTTCACTTTAGAATATCACCAATGTAAAGATGGAAAAACGGTGTGTAAATGTGCAGGAAACCTATTGTGCTAATGTTGTGGTGGGAGTCGTGAGGTCCGAGCTGGGGTTGCATATGGGGACCTGAACGGGGATTCGGAAAGAGCTTGGGCTGGAGTGGGGCGGGAAGGCGGGTTATTTAGATGGTGTGGACCTGGGGTTATAACAATCTTTTAAGAACAGTGTATTATGTAATAAAAATACCCCACCGCAATGAAAATGTGATGACTACCAATCCCCCCGTTGTTTCTTGGACGTTGCATGACCATGATACATCTCTTTTACAATGCCGATACATTCACCGTAATGCAAGCAATTGTAGGAATTGACCACGAGATTGGAGTGTCAATCGCAAAATTGAGCATGCAATGACGTCAATCACCATGCTCAATTTTATTTTTAAATTGACACGACAATCGAGTGGTCAATCACCATTCTATCATGACTAAAAACGCCGTGGGGGGTTTTTGGAGCGTGTTTTCCATTTTATTTTAAAATAAATCATATTATAACATTCTCATTGCCAGTCAATTTCGTGCGTTTGTTTTGAGCGCAATCGAGTGGTCAATCACCATTCTATCATGACTAAAATCCATTTTCGAGACGTCATTCAACATTCGTTTGTTTTTTTTTTGAGCGGGAGGCATTAGTTTAAACTGTTGCTTAGTCTAAACTCCACTCCACAGCATGAACACGCCTTGCGTCGTCAGCGGCTGTATTGATATTGTGAGGAGTTTAGACTAACGCCGTGGGGTTTTTTTTTGGAGCGTGTTTTCCATCGCAAAATTGAGCACCCTGATTGACCAATCAGCGTGGGTTATTGGCAGTGATTTTTGCACGGAATGATAGAATGTACTATGCAGTCGAACACCTCTTCGACGACCACCTATTGAACTAATCTCAGTTGATCTCAACAGAAGTTTGTAACAGCAAAAACTTGTCTCATTATAGAGGTTGTATTGATACTCTATATCGTTTGCATTTCACATATATGGTATTGCAAATATTTATAACTAACACTCAATAGTGATTGTAAACTTAACTATCTACAGTCTAAGTTGCTATGCCAAACAATACATGTCAATCAATTAGAATTTATTCAACGACATCCACTGAATAATAATACTGTAAAACTAGAATATTCTGTGTCTATTAAATTTTGCGATTTTCACCTATAAATTATTTTGTGACTATTTAATTTTGCAAATTCAGTCCATCCTGTATCTACTTTACATAGGCTATTAATGTTTGCTGACTATTTCAATTTGCGTTTTTGCACCTACCCACGAAATTCCCCAAATTAAATTGTGCACACACATTTCTAGTTTTACAGTAAACGTTTGTTTGCGAAGTTGAGGTGTAGATCTAGTGTTTTAACTTCTTTCTAGAATCAATGTGCTGCTATACAACTAGCATGAAATTTTGACGCTGGGTTGTTCTCAGAGATTATCCAAAACCTCTGTAATTTACTTCTTCCTAATGTAGTGTTTTATCTTCTTTCTATGATTAATGTGCTGCTATAAAACTAGCAGAGAATTTTGACGCTGGGTTGTTCTCATAGATCATCCAAAACCTCTGTAAGTTACTTCTTCCTAATGATGTTTCTTGCTATGATTTCCTTCATGATTTCATTCGTTCCTCCATAAATCTTATGCACTCTTGCTGCTGTGTATGTTCTGAAAATATACCATGTTGTTTGTAAAATTAGTAAAATTGATAAAAAAAATGCTCATATACTTTCAACCACTTTTACTGATAATTGGTAGGACAACATAACACAGTGTACAGTGTTTTATAGCAACATATGTAGAAGACATCTAGACATTTGAACATTTGAACATTTGCAAAAAATAATGTGCACACCGGTTTAACACTGATGTCAAAATCATCTCTCCTTTTAACTACTTGAACATTAGGAATTGCTGCTCGTTTATGCTAATCTAGTGATTCAAGTAACTGGCTGCTTTGTTAACAAATCTGATAATATAGATCTAGATATATATGACACATGCCCCTCTATGTTCTTCCCAAGTGTAACATAGAAAACTAGCTGATCAGCGCAAAACTCGTTTATTTGGAGAGTCTTTTGCCCCCATGCATTAAGCTTATTTTGACATTGTTGAGAAGATATCAAGGGCTCAAAAGCAAGTTTTGAGCAGTAAAGTGTACGCTTGAGATTCAGTGATACAAACTAGGGCTTTATCATTGAATTTCGTTCTAGAAATCTTAGTACTGACCTGCAGATGCCATATTCTTGCATGTAGCCCCAACCACCGTGCATCTGAACTCCTTCATCAGCTACTTTAACAACCAGATCAGCCAGCCTGAAAGTTATAATGATATGCACGATAAAAATGAGAAGAAATATGAAGGACATAGACCATGCTGCATTGTCCATATAATACATATGAAAGTGTTCTGTGCATTTTCGTGCATAATTGAAGATTCACCACTAAATTCCGGTTTGGCATGTGCATCCACAGTTTAAAAAGATAAGTAACGGATTCGGGAATTGTTTGTCATTTGTCTCCCATGGCCCGTTGAGTGTCCTTAAACTAAATGGGAAACGAATTTATAGTCTAGCCAAGCGTCCAAGACCTTATTCAGACCTTTATGTTACTTTAGACCTATTAGTAGTCCGTGGTTAGTCTTATAGTATATAGCAATTTAATTACAATAGAATCTATGTGTAAATCTCCATAGTTAGTCGACACCACTCTCCTTATGCAAACAATCACTATCTAGACAAGGACTGCTAGTCATTTCTCACCAGAAGCTTTGTCAAAACTACAAGAAACCACCCTGTATATACAGCAAGTTCATGATTAAGTGTTGGGTGTAACTATGATGTTAATATTTGGCCTACCAATACTTGGCCATGCTTGCTGTCTCTGTACTAAGCATTTCATTGTAATGTTGCTCGATGCAGTCATCCATGAAGTTGCGACCCACACAAACTGATGTCTTCATCTCAGCTAGCCGGTGCTGTATAACCTGGTACAAAATAAACGACCGTACTACGATAAAAGTACAAATAAAGTTTATTGTACACAATATGAATTAAATCTCGTCATATCAACAACAAAACTATGTATACAAGTATTCTCCCACTTCTGGCAATCTTTATGAATAAATGGGCCGTATGATATTCCCTGATATCCTCTGTAAGCACCTGTACGCCGCACGTTTCAGCTAATCAGAGCTGAACAATTGAGATTAATGTGTGACTATTTGCATAATTTTACTACAGCCAAACTATTTATACTATAAGCTCATTGATAAGTGTTAAAGTTGTTTTTAAACACCAGATGTCAGCTCCGATTTTAAAAGATCATAAAATTGTCGTCAAAATTGTGACTTGTGCACTTGAAGAGACATGCACAGGTGACTTCCAAGGTATATAATAAATTTATGTCATGTAAATGGTACTTGCTAAGTCAGTTGAACAAATACATTTTCAGCTATTTGTATCATTCCATTTCTTCGTAATTAAACCTTTTTAAACTCTGTGAGGATGTTTTGTACCCAAACATTTGGCGATGTCAATATTATTATTCTAGCAGCCTTAATAAACATTGCATACATGCAAAATTCGGCTTGCGGTGCACGGGTGATAAAGGCTACAGTCCTGTTGTTAGTACGGAACCTTCCAAAGTCCATCAACTCGTTTTTCTTTCTGTTTTAATTTATTTATATTTTTATATCAAACACATGTTTATAATTGTAAAATTTGAAGTTATTAGGTGCAACATGTCAAGTATATAGAAAAATAAAATTATTAAGTGAAATTGTCTGAGGAGGTGGTTGCTGTTCATGTCCCTTTAAGTGAACCAAAACATCGGTCCACTTCTCTACATAACCTTGAACTTGCATTCTAAAAATAGCCGCATGACCTAATTGTCTCATATGACTGGACCATGACGGCAACATGACACAACCAAGTTAAATAATTCTGTTAATGTGGTGAATAACTACATAGTGTATAGCCTAAAGCGATGAATAAACATGGGAGAATGAATCAACGTGGGGAGGGGGGTATTATATTCATAGGTGTAAGACATCAGAGAATATCTCATCTCGTGTGCATTGTTGACAGTACTCGTTCGCTAAAGCTCACTCTATGTGTTAAAAACCCACACTTTGTGAGATATTCTCTGATATCTTACACGTACTCATATAATAACCTTTTAATGTATACATCTCTATGGATTTTAATCAATTTCAGTTAATTTTAACAAAATGCTTCAAGATGTTGAGCTCGTACTGTGCGCATTATGTCCATGATTTCCTGTTTCGGCATCTGATAGTTACCTGTAGATCTGCAATGGTTCTCCCAAATGCTTTCCTCTGCTTTACGTACTCTCTGGTTGTTTCGAAGCAATATTCAGCTTGGGCAATGGCGAGGCCAGCGATGAGAAGCCTCTCCTGTGGAAGCTGCTGCATGAGGTACATGAATCCGTGGCCTTCTTTGCCTAAGATCTGTGACTTGTGGACACGGAGGTCATCGAAGAAGAGCTCAGCTGTGTCCTGGAATAAAGTAAGTGTCATTTAGTGATTATGTTGTAAATCAACATGTGACACATATAATTCCAGATCTATCATACTGTGGTTTTATCACATTGAACTGGAAATTGGATGTCCTGTTGTACATTAACTTTGAAACAGATAACAATTTGTCCATTTTTTTGCTCTAGGAAAGGGCTACCAATAAAGCTCTCGAATGGCTACTGTCTATATGTCATATTCACCTGGCCCTTGTATCCCATTTTCTTTAGAACCTTTCCAACATGGTAGCCGGGCATGCTTTTTTCAAGGATGAACAAGGTCATGCCGTGTGCAGGGTTCTGAAATACAGAAAGGAAACATCAGACATACCCAGTCACGCACTGCCATCCTTTCAAATACGTTTTTCCCCACTTTGTGCAGGTTCTTGAACTACTGGTTTGTTGGGGGGGGGGGGGGTTCGACATGCTTGTGATTGGATGCACTGCAATACTGCATAGTCTACATTTGTCCCATTCGTGTACTATCTATATTAAAACAACAGCATTCATATAAAAAGTCCATTGTCTGATTTAAATAATTAGGTAATCCTGAGCTTGGATGAACCTCACCACTAAGCAGGATTTATGGGGGCTGTGGGCTCAGTTGTGATGTAGGGAAAGGAGATGTAGGGGAACTTCAAAAATATAAATACTAAATTGCGAATGATTTGTGAATCTAAACTCGGGTGTTCTATACTACCTTAGCTTCTGGATTTGTAATCACAGCTGCTATAGTAACATCAGCGTGGTAGCCATTCGTGATGAACACCTGAAATATCACTCAATATCATCAAACACAAAACATATATGCATGGTTATAAAAGGTTCACTAGAGTTACAAGATCAACACTGTGATAATTTATATTTGATAAAGTCTTCAAAATCTTACTGTCAAATATTTTCAACCTGCTTCAACCCCTAAATATCATAGGCTCTGAAGAAATCTATGTCTGTCATACGATCAGTTGAAAACATATGCATCACATATAAGGCATCGACCATTTGATCTTGGGGGGGGGCAGCTATTTTCACCATAGCTTCAATTCTTTTTCATGAAATTTGACATCTAATTATTTTTTTCTTAGATTACTGAACCTCAATTATGTTTTTAAGCTGTATAAAGCTGTTTAAAGGCATATTTGACAATTATTTTTTTCTAGCCAAATGAAACCTTATTATTTTGTTCACCAATTTTCAGCCTTGCGTTATTTTTTTTCGATATTTTTGCTGCCCCCCCCCTGAGATCAAATGGTCGATACCTAAACTTCTATTATAATAAAAAAAGATTTTGTCATAAAATGCAAAATTAAAATAAAGTTAACTAAAATACATATATAAAATCTGTTAATGATGTATGCACCACTGTATACATGTGCTATGAATGTGGTCAAAATTTTATTAATGCATCCATTAAACTGTCCTGTTGACACTGTCAGTTTAGTTTTTAAAACTAGTTTTATTTTTATTTTATTTTTTAATGATAAAGTGGTGACCTTGCTGCCATTGATGATGAAGTCGTCTCCATCCCTCTTGGCGTGTGTGCGGATCGCCTGCACATCACTGGAAAATATAGGTTACCTGTACCCAGCACTCAACTAGAGGTTAGGTAGTCACATCACTTTTGTGTTTTGTGTTTATGGGCACTCTTTTTTTCACAAATACAAATATATATGCAAATTATCTTGATCTCATTGGCTGCAGACGCCAGTAACTGAGTGTATTTTTTTTACTGGCACTGATTCTTACTGAAATTATGAAGTTAAATGTTTATGATTTCATACACATGCAGGCATATACCGATGAGATAACTAGAGCTTGAACATCCCCTCGCCATAGCATTCTATCCCCGGGGCAAACATTGTTCAAATCATTATCCCCTCAAAACAATGGTGATGTGAAATTGACTTGTAATATTTAGTTTCTATCTTAAAAATCAAATATTACTGATAATCATGATAAAGTATTCCAAACATATGTTATCAACAACTTGCAAAAACATTTGATCATATCATATTGTGGGGGTTACGTATTTTTGTGTGTTATATCATTTCAAATGAACATATTCTCCATGTCTGTTATCATTAAGAGTCCAAATGCCATTTGACTAGTTTGTAGATAATAAGGTTGAAATTAGGTGGTTAGTGGAAAGTTTAAGCATATAGACCTACTTATGCCTGGAGGGAAGAAAATCCATCAATTAAGTTATAATAGTGACAAAACATATGCTTGTTGAATGGATTGCCATGTTATCCACTGAACTATATCTGGTACATTGAATATTGAATTGAATGGAATTTAACTGGACTCTAATCTTTGTCAAGTGACATGGCCTTTTTCAACTGTGTATTTTCATCACGATGTTGTGGTGTAAAGACGTTGATTGTAATTCAAATCAATCCACATCAGCCGCCTCCAGACATTGGCCAACCAAAAGAGGCAAGATGCACAACTTCTGTCAATCTAATAATGCCCATGTGACTTAAATAAACACTTCATGTGTGGTTTTGGTTACAAGATACTATAGTTTAAACTGTAATTATACTTTGTACCCGACTTAACAATGAATCCAGGGTCCAACATGAGGACTGAACTCTGCGTCTTGACAATATTCGCCGCCCTTAATCTTTTCCAACTCAATTTACCTTCCTGCACCTGGTTCTGTCATGGCTAGAGCGCCAATCTTTTCTCCAGTCGCCATCTTGGGCAGATACTGCATTTTCTGCTCTTCAGTACCGTAATGAAGTATATAAGGCATGACAATGTCGTTGTGTAGTTCATAACCGAGGCCCAAACAATTAGCATAGGCTCTGTAAGAACACACAGCTATCGCATTAATAAGATATACTCTTAACATTGCATGCTTTTAAAATAGAATTGATGTCCACTGAATGATGGAGTACCAGTGATCCAGATAGTGCCAACTTGCAGATGCCCTTAGATGTGAACGTGCTCAAAGAACAGGCAAAGAACAGTAAAGCAAGCATAAGGCATTTATATGATGAAACACACTACTACATATTATTTGGATCAAATGGTCAGGAGACAAGACATTCATCGGACAATGCTGAATCAATCCATCATCATCAACAAATAACATTTCATGGGTATTGACAAAAACAAAAGCAATGAATAAAGTATTACAAGAATCTCTTCACTCACTTTTCGTCCCAAGTGATAGTAGCGTGCTTGATGGATCCTCCACCCCCACCATACTCCACTGGGGTTGACACGCCCACAATCCCTGCCTCACCAGCCTTCAGCCACATCTAGGAGATACAACTAGATATATAGATTATAAGTCACTTTCATTCAAGATTAGGGAAGGTGACAGTTAGAAATATGCGCTGGCTTATGGGAAGGGGTGCTCACTAAACTCGTAATTGATTGCGAACGTGCAAAAAAAAACATGAAAATTAAATGTTTTATTGGGAAAGGTGGTGGGGCGCCCCTTGCTTCCTTCTAGACTTGCCTATAGTATCTCGTCTACACACACAAACACATTATCATCTTGGTCTATTTGATACACATATCCGTGATCAAGAAGATTCGTTAACTTGAGATAGGACCCTAATTGTAGCCATCGGGTAAACCCTGATTCACAGCGCCTTACCTCTCTATCTACCATGCCTTGCTCATCATATCTGAAACAAAAAAGCTTCAGACTAAAATAAAAATACATGTAACTGTTCTCAGTATGAACCTTGGATGATTTATACCCATTTTGGATTTGAATTTGTCTGGTTGTACTTACTTTATTGAAAATAATGTTACAGACATTTGGTTACATTTCCTTCACCTGAGCTCATGTGGAGCGTATTCCTCTCGAATGAAGCGCCTAACTGATGAACGGAACATGTCATGTTCCTCGTCGAAGATGCGTCTGATGCCGATGTCGGTCAGGTTGGAGGCTGCGGCTGGGCTGAGTCGAGGCTTCGACGATTCATCGGGAAATTGATCCTCAGAAGCTGTCGCAAAGTAACTGGAATAGCATATGGATTGTAAGTTTTAGTATTGTAGAAGGATATTTTAGATTTCAGATTGTTTTAGTATGACTGGTAATTTGATATGACAGCTTTAGCATTAGGTGCACAGAACTTCATTCTGGATAGGCTACTTATGTACCATTAGGTTTGCCTTTACTTGTACTCATCTTACCTATAATCTTCAAGTGGTTTATAAGACCCTCATCTTTTTCATATGATTGTTTTTTTACTTCTTGTTATAATAACATTATGGTGTATTGTTTTACAGGTCAAAAAAGTCTGAGATCTGACATTCAATTTATCAAAAGCGACATCACCAGAGTACTTACACCCCATATGCACTTTGCAATACACATTCGGTTAAATTGATAACACAAAGTGGTTTAATAAAGAACAATGTGAAGCCTCTTACTTTGTTATCATCTTAATGTTCTATTACCGCGGGTTCCATTTACAAGCAACAAGATGAAATTAGTCTTTGCCTCAGTATATCAACCTCAAATAGGCAATAGGCAAAAGTAAGGTAACCGCGGGCATTTGGCACTGATGAGACCAAAGCTTCGAACGTTCGTTCGTTGGTAGACTACTACACATATACTGGCTCGTTTTGATTCAGAATGTAAGTACGGTAACCAACAAAACGTGAATCGACTGACCTCACAAATGATAATGAAATGCTATCATGTGCACTTACATGTCACCCATTTCCGAACAAACTTATAATATCCACGCTTATGATATGCCCTACCATTACAAAAATCTACTATGTAATTCTAAAGGGAAATTATTAACAGGGTAAACACTTGCAGATCCAGGATTTCAGAAACGGGGGCGCACTGACATGATTTCATGGGTTTCGTACCAGCGAACACTGGCAGAGTTAAAATAAAATGAAAATAAAATTTTGGAGTGGAAAAGAAGGGGGAGTGGGAGGGATGCTCAATCTATCCCTCCTGTATCTGCCTATGGTCAGTATAAGTATCCATTGTTAGGGGTAACACAAGTAGATTGCAGGTGATTGGATCTCACCGACAAGTAACTGTGGTTGTTGACTACGAAATTGAGTATGCATGTATCCACAAGTGCATTGTCCTCTCAATGCCCAAGATAAGGGGGTGGGGGTAGGTATAAGGAAGTGATACATAAATGTTGAAGAAATGCAAAAAAGAGAAATGGGAGGTACATACCAAAAGAGAGGGATGTGGGATGTAAGGCAAGTGGGCTTTGATAGTTTAAAAAGCCTATAAATATGTGTGATGTGGGGGGAAATGTCAAAATATTAGGGACATGATAGAAAAAGACAGGAAAATAGTGATGTGGAATTTCTTGGTTTCGTATAAACTCAGCCCAAGGGCCCCCTCGGCTTGCCCTCTCTCACCTGGCCTGTGTGTGTGCAGCAGCAGGAGAGAGCAGCCTGGAGGCGACGCCCCTCACGGCAGCACTCCGCGCCATGGTCAGCTTGCTCAGCATGGTGGCTGCAGAACATAGAAATGGTCAACTAGACTATACACAAGAGACAAGGCAGATAGCAACATGCACCAACATACAGTTTGTTGTGTATTTATTCAGGAAATGTCTCAGTTACGAATATAGCCATGAACGGGCATGAACGGGCCCACACATATAAAACGTTATGGTGTTTGATGACTTCTTTCTCAACGCATTTTGATGCTGCAAGCATTTATTATATCATTTTCCCATTCAATAGAATATCTAGGACACCCTTTTGCTAGAACACTGAGCAATCACTCATCTTGTAACGAAAATGTAGATTTTTAAAAGATAGTTACAATATTGTCTTTAATCGTTGTCAAATGCACAGGTCACAGCTTATCATGCAACACTCGAATCCCCCTTTCAACACAATGTATCTTTTGTATTGTTGTTCTAATATGTAAAGCTATATGCGTTGAACAATAAATTTTACTCAAATCAACATATATAATTGCTTTAAGCATGGTGCATCAAGTGCATCGAGTGTTGTATCACGTGTGGTGAAACTCAATCATAATGGTAATCTGGAGCTTCAGAATTCTGAATTCAAAATTAAGGCAACATTTACCTCTTATATTACCAATAGATAACTAGATAAAAAGCGATTATAAAAACTAACTCACCTGTTTGCAAATGAAGTCGTTACTACCTAGTTACAGGCACTTTGTATATATTCACCGTGGGAGTAGAAGTAAAACCTATCAATCAAAGAACGGAAAACATTCGTACCAAACCAAACGTTAATTACCAATTAAAGGTTTCACCCAATTTCAAAAATTAACCGTGAACTTCAGATCAGTGTCATTGAACTATTCCTTAGCTTATATATAACAAAGTCAATACTTAATATGAACAGAATCAAACCAAAGATAAGAACGCATTTTTATAGAGAGTAATATAGTCAAAAGTACAGTTCTTATCAAATAAGGATCATACCAGGTTGGCACGTTTTTTCTATATAAAAAAGACGTACTCGATACCAGACAAGATTTGCACACGGAATCCATCCCAAGCTGCTGAACTAATAAAGGCATCTCCAAAAGCAGACGACCATTATCTCCACTGATACATCTAATAGTATGTTAAGTTCGGGCCAGGAATCCATTTTATACAATCATGTCGCTCTCGGTGGAAGCCAAAACTATCACAATTTCTCACCTATCATTTTTTTATATTTCAGCCCACGACTTTTTTTATTCAGTTCGTTGTTTTTTCCTCCTATGGGTTATTATCATACCACTTTCTTCTTACATCAAACGCAGATAGGCAAAGTGATCATTCACAAATGACGTCAACCGGCGGGGGTGGGTGGGTAGTGAAAGATGATGAAAGTTAACATGGCGGTGGTGGGTGTCCAATGTTGGGGGAAAAGTTGTAGTTATTTAGCAGTATTTGAACTTGTTCAGTGCGTTGTGAAATATATACTAGTTGAAATCAGACTGCCATGTTAGCTTTATGTCCTAGATACATTTGTAAAATTATATATAAATTATGGACATATATATTCAAATGTATTTATATAATGCCACAGTTAAATCAATATCAAATGTCATCGCGAAACCATATGTCGTGGGGGGGGGGTGCTACAAAGATGACGAAATGTGACAGAGGGGGGGGGGAGTAAATAAAAAGGGCCAAAAATGAGTTGACGTCATTTGCGAACGATCCCGAAGAGGTGAGATTTCACACTGATGGGATTTCGCACTGAAAATTCCGCAAAGTTGCTAGTAACTTGGGAGGTTTGATTCAGATTCGTCGCAATGTGCTAATAAATTTTTATCATTTCATTTGGAGAGACAACCCAGACATATAACCAGGATTTGGAGAAACAGGGGGCCCGGGAATGTTCCAGGAGTCCAAATGCGCGAATACGCGCCGGCCCGTATGGTCAATGTCTGTCTAGGGAGGTCTGCGGGCATGCTCCCCAGATTGTTTTTTTTAATTTGCACCTTAAATAATGCATTCGAAGAACTATTTGAAGTATGTTTTCCTATTATTCCTACTGAGATTATCTAATTCCTAGTGCACAATTGAAGTATAAGTTGACACTAAAAAAACTATTATCCAGAAGGGGCCGTTTGGGGGAGGGGGGGGGGCTGCAACCTTCCTAGTTCTTCAAGGCTTGTACCGACATCATGCTGCACCTAATCAAGTAATTATAATTGTCTTTTGAAATGAGAGTTCACCGAATCAATGACACCGACATACATGCATCAGTTGTTTCATACGAGACATATATCCCTAATAGAATTCTGCTGTTTTACTTATAGTTTATCTCAGTGCTATGGTTACATGTGTTTGTATGTTCATATGTAGCCTATCACAAGGCCTCTAAATGATCGGTCACAATTGTACTTGCTCTTCATCTTTGCACTTAATATATGGTTGACATTAGCGGTTTTTGTGACAATGGAAATAGAATTTATTAGATATAAGGTCTTTTGAAAGAATGTATGCAATGTATTGAAGTATTGAACTGAAGACCATTGAAATGTGCATATGTGAAATGTGACACTTTTCGTGTAGCCTGTTAATTGTTTTTACCTGAAACGTCATCAAAAGGACAGCGTCGATTCCACGGCGCTCACATCTAGGCTTTTTTTTCTTTTTCTTTTTTTAATCAATGTATTGTGGCCTAATTAGGGGGGTAATCTTACGCAAACTAAATTTTGCATCCTACGCAAACTAATGCTGCACGGGACTTTGCCGTGCATTTCACTTAATATGGGAAGTGCATCATTTTCTGGAAGGGGAATGAATGCAAAACAACTAACAACTGGTCCAACACCTTTTGAGAATTTTGGGCGACTGGGCCAGAAGTGGCTGCTTGAAGCCTTGGAATTTTTCACTCAACACAAATATTACAAAACAGCCCGAGCAAGTGTTGGTTTACTATGATACAGTTTGACGAGGTCTTGGACTTGTTTTTGGAGCGATTTTTATTGGGGGGGGGGGGCGGCGACCAAATCCTGAGTGTCACATACAGTGCGTACTCTAGATTAAGGACATGTATATGTAGGACTTACAACAGAAGGTGCTTGTGTGAATATCTTGAACTGGTGAGTGCATGAGGGTTGGTTGGTAACAGCTGTTAAGATCAAAGACACCGGCATAATTATTAAGAACATAAACAACGAATATTTTTATATTGCTGCTTGTCTGAACATATTAATGTATTGGATGTGTCGATGAAGTTTGATGACATGAAACAATACAATAAAAATAGTAATGATGGGCAGGAACATACATGATGGTAGTTCATAGAGAAACTGGAGAAAAATACGTCAAAAGAATTATCACAGTTATTGTAAATTACCAGTTGACGAAACACATACATGATAGATATATAATTTTGCCAGTTTCTATAATAAATGCACTCGAATATATTTCATAGTCATCAAATAAAAGATCTTGCACACTTATATGTAAGTGCAAAAGCTGTTATAGTCTGTAGTATATATTCTTGGTTCATCCAAAAACCTCCGTCATTTACTTCTTGCTAACGATGTTTCTGGCTATGATTTCCTTCATGATTTCATTCGTTCCTCCATAAATCGGCTGCAATCTTGCTGATGTGTATGCTCTGAAAATATTGCAAGGGGTCATTTGAACTTGCAGAAAATTGTGATTATGAGTAATATATATGATAGGTTTAACAACGGCGCGTGAATAGATCAAATGTGCATGACTGACGCATACAAAGTCGACTCCTTATTGCACGACACCTGGTACAGTAATTGCAATAAGGTGATAATTGGTACACAAACTTTGAGTTAACCAGTTCAACTAACACTACTCACTCTGAGTATCAGATGTCAAGATATATGACATCTGACATCTGATACTCAGAGTGACGCTACTAAACTAATATGATAACGTGCAACAAAAATGCGACTTTGATATGAGACTATATCATACTGATAAACGGATAGATTGTATGGGTTGTGTCATACAAAACTGGTGCTTAAAAGCAACTGATTGTACTGTTGACTAGTGCATAAAGCTATGAATGATGCCCTTGCACTAATAATTAGTTTTCAATAGTTCATGTCATGAATGTTTGATGTTTCATTTTTTTTATTTGGGTATGAAGGTGTGGGAACATTTCGTGGCATGTACTTTTCGTAGGACCATTTCGCGACAGTGTGATCATTGCGCGTCACAAAATGGTCTCAGGACCATCTCGCAATGTGGGACCATTTCATGGCTTAACAACCCCTTACTAGTTTTTCATCATTCTCTGCGTCATGATAAAATGTAGTCCCGCTAAGCAATCTAGGGCATAATTATTGAGTGGTGTTCTAGTTGTAAAAAAGGCAATGACTTTACCTAGAGATACCGTACTCATACATGTAGCCCCAACCACCGTGCATTTGAACTCCTTCATCAGCAACTTTACAACCAACATCAGCCATCCTGAAAAGATAAACAGCATACTACTGAACATATAATACAATAAAATGAAAACTGCTAATTTCTGTTTTACATACTGTGTTAGTTACGATGTATATGTAGGTTAACGTTTGGCATACCAATATTTGGCCATGCTTGCCATTTCGGTAGTGAGAGTGCCGTTGTAATGTTGCTCAATGCAGTCATCCATGAAGGAGCGAGCGACGCACACGGATGTCTTCATCTCAGCAAGCCGGTGCTGTATCACCTGGTACAAAAGAAGTTTAAAATGTACGCAACAAAAGATTGGTTCATCTCCTCATACCAGTAACAACAGTAGTTCAAAGGTAGTTTGAAATATCAAAATTCAAAATACAGTCGAACCTCTCTATTAGGACCACATTTGGGACCAGTGTTAGGTGGTCTCGCTAGAGAGGTGGTCTCTATACAAATGCTCATTTTGGTAGCTTTACAAAGGTTTGGGACCGTGAAACGTGGTCTTAGTAGAGGGATGGTCTTAATCGGAGGTTCTACTGTATTATATTTCAAGTACACTTACCTGTAGATCTGCAATGGTTTTGCCAAATGCTTTCCTCTGCTTGACGTACTCTCTGGTTGTTTCAAAGCAGTACTCCGCACAGCCAATACCGAGGCCAGCGATGAGTAGCCTCTCCTGGGGAAGCTGCTGCATGAGGTACATGAAGCCTTTGTTTTCTTCGCCCAAGATCTGAGACTTGTGTACACGGACATCATCGAAGAAAAGCTCGGCCGTGTCCTGAATAAAGCAAGTGGGTAAACTTCAAAGTAGTGAAGTAGAAGTAACATGTGATGGTATAATGAGCTTTCAAAATGGAAAATGGGGATAGTGTTATGGGGAAAGTGTCGATAGTTCACTAAAACCCAAGGGTAAGAGAGTTGGTATTCAGCTACTATGGTACAGAGAAATAGGCTTGTGGAAAAGGGATGGTAGATATCTAGGATGTGAGAAAAGGGGGCCAGCTAGAATGGTGGGAAAGTGAGTTTTTAGAATGTGGAAGTATCGAGCTATACTGCTATAGCTAGAATTGACTTGCTAGAATGATGAATTTTACGGGTGATGGTTAGCTAGGCCAGAGCAAATAGGACCATGAGAAACTGTCTTATTACAGAACCGGTCTCAATAATTGTGGGTTCCACTGCATGTACTCACCTGACCTTTTAGTCCCATTTTCTTCAAGACCTTGCCCACATTGAATCCAGGAGTATCTTTGTCGACAAGAAATAGACTCATGCCATGTGCAGCGTTCTGAAATAAAGCCACCCAGACAGACACGTTTTTATTTTGGAAGTGATATGACATTGTGTTTCTTTTCATCCTTTAAACCAGACTAAAAGAACCTTGCATCATAGACTTGAGATGGTATAGAGATATGAGCCTTAAATGTACCAATTACATGACTTGGTTGAAATGTGTATGATAGGAAACGTCTTAATTAAAACTGTGAAGGTTTCATGAACGTAAACTTAGGATTGGTGTTCTATACTACCTTGGCTTCTGGATTTGTAATTGCTGCAACTACAGCAATATCAGCATGGTACCCATTTGTGATGAACACCTGTAAAACAGTACTCAATAGGATCAGTAATAGAATTATAGACATAAAAAGACAGTCAAATATCCTGTACACTTAAAATGCTGCCGGGTATATAGCTATAGATCATTGCACCTTCCTCTCATATTTAGGGAAGCATCAAATATCATCAGCTGACGGAGGACAGGGTCTGTGAGTTAGGGAGGCCAGTTTGGTAAGGATTGAGAGACCATCAATAATTGTAATACCTACGGAAAATATTAATATATTAGTGCTTTTGGTAGATTTAAAAATGTAGCCAACGTGCCTTAGAAGTACATATGTAACTTGCCAATTGAGTGCACTGCCATTTGTGAAAGAGGACTCCCATCTCCCATTGGGGGGCGGGCTCTATCTAACTGATAATATCAATATTTTCTATCCTTCCCTTTATAAGCTAGCCAAAGAACAACAAACTGTCAGGACCTTGCTACCGTTGATGATGAAGTCGTCTCCGTCCTTCTTGGCATTAGTTCGGATCGCCTGCACGTCACTGAAATAAAGCGACAGTCGACCTCAAACTTTCTTCATTCGCTACGTGTGACTGATCTATTTTAAAACTGCACTATTGCTGTCCCACATATGGTTTAATAACTTTAGAGGGCGTTTGTCGACGATTTTTTTTCTTTTTTTTTTAAATTTATGAAACTCGTTCTATATCTGTTGGAGGTAACTTCAAAGGTGATGAATATTTATTAACGCTTCCTATTTCATTTCTATAAAATCAATCTTACCTGCATAACTAATCACATACTATATAGCCATGGTTGACAAAGTCCATTGGACTTGATTGATATCAATAAGCTACGTTTTGGTTACGATCAAGCAATACTGTTAATGTATAAGTAGGAAATCTATAGAGCCAACAACCTGTGGCAGCACTTCACCCACTAACATCTGGACCATCACCACTGATCACTCTGTTTGCATTCTGCCATCACATAAACTCGCATCCTTATCATCCTTATCTACTCGGGCGGTTTTTTTTTTATTATCCCTTATATTGGAAATGCCACGAACATCGGACTTTGAAGGCTGAGTGAGTGGGAAAGGTGTGAAACTCACGATGATAAACTCGTGATCGTATGTTACGTATAACCAATAAACGCTGTTGCCCATTTAAATTTGTAATTTGGCCTTTGATATAGAAATGTAACGTTATGCGTCTTCCAAATACATTTAAGTTATTACCATGGGTTGAACTCAATATGGTTCTCCACACTTAGTCTTCTCCACTTCTCAACTGTACCAACCTTCCTGCACCAGGTTCTTCCAGTCATGCCCAGACAGCCAATGCTTCTCCATAATTTGTCTTCTCCAACTCAACTGACCTTCCTGCGCCAGGTTCTGTCATGCCCAGACAGCCGACTTTTTGTCCTAACGCCATCGGGGGCAGATACCTCATCTTCTGCTCTTCAGTACCGTAGTGGAATATATAAGGCATGACAATATCTGTATGCAGCTCATTACCAAGGGCTGACAAGTTAGCGTAGCACCTGGAAGAATATACCATCATCAAAATAATAAAATAAAAATGTCAAATAAAATAAATGTAAATGTAACTCATTACTGTGGTGAATTATAGTCGTGATTTTAATTTGCTCTCGTGACTTTACATTTTACATCAGGTCATTGGCACACTCAATGATCAGAAATTAATCATTTCTCATATACTTGCATCGGCAGCTACTAATCCCTCATACCAGCACTCACACACTCTTTCAACCCAATATGGCCTGTTCCTAATTAATGTGTATGTGCCACGGAGCAGTATGCAACTATTTAGGGATGAGTTTGTTCAACATCCACCACCAGACCCGACCGGGAATCGAACCCACGACCTTCTGGTCACGAGTCCAATTCCCTATCCACATGACCGCCGAAGCACTAATGACATCCCCGAGATTACTATTCCTAGATTACTATTACTATAACATGTACAATTGTAGCAGATGTCGTCAAGTAGTTTTTACTTGAAGGTATCTTAGAAAAGATGAAAATGTTCGAGGAACAGTCAAATATAAGCACATACAGAATGTCATTCTTTTGTATGATTGAAATCCACATAAATATCATTCATGCATCAAAACACACTCACTTTTCATCCCAAGTAATAGACGAGTGCTTGATGGATCCTCCACCCCCACCATACTCCACTGGGATTGACACGCCCAGAATCCCTGCCTCACCAGCCTTCAGCCACATCTAGATATAATATCGAACTAGAAATTATTAAACCCTGAAAGATTGACGAGAGGTCTTCGCTAAAATCAATGTCGTTATGGACTAAAAGGTTTGGTATGTGTGACCTCTATATGTAAATAAATGAAAATCATGATACACATGCTTTCGTTAGAAATGAGTAACTCTCATTCCCAAAAAGAGGAGACATGTGGAACATTGTTTTTGCCCGTGCTATGTGCCCATATAGATCTGGGGAAGGGGAACCATCGCTACCAAATGTTTTTTATAACGTTTTCGTCATGCCAGGAGCAGTCGCTTGCTGGTTAAAATTGTCAAAACACCAGTTCGGAGACTGTCCAACGTCATGAGACAACGCCTGGGTTCCAAGAAGGTCCCTTTGTTTACGCCCGATTTACATGACTTAGCGGCTTTGCGGGATAGAGATAGCCTTTTGGCGTTTTCACTAGAGTTATAAGAACACGCACACCGCATTCAGAACAACAGCACCCATAAACTTGTGCCTAACATCAGCCAGAAACTTCTACGAGCAAATGTCAATGACAAGTTGTTCACCCCAAATGCGCCTGTTTCGTATGGTGAAAGCCTCGCGGGGTCCTCATCACAATCGAAGGAACGCACACACCGTGTTCAGAACGAGTGAGGAGACCCTAAACTTCGACGTAACATTGGCGTAAAACGCTTACGGGCGAGCGTCGGCAAGGAGTTATCTGTTTCATATTTGGAGGTTTTGTGTGGTGAAGAGAGCCCGGCGGCGTCTCGCAAAAACTTATAAAGGTGGTGAATCAATTGTCACTCTACATGTACATGAGACAATCTTCACTCTAGCGGGCAGATATATAATCGCTCTAGCTGGGTGAAAACATGGATTCCAAGAAAAAAAAAGGTCATACACATTGAGTATTTTTTTTATAATTTACCATTAACCATGACATGTTCATTCATAAAGGTTTGCTCATTGAATATGTGATTATGGATTATGTTAGGAACCTAACGACACCATTTGCTGTGTAACAAAATTAGTGATGATTTCATGACTTTGATTATCAAACAGGCACATCAATGTTTACTTAGAATCGAACAATATGGTTATAAGATCTAGATATGTCAGTACCTAAGCACTTAAGGTCTGTGTTTGATTGTCAAAATGATACAATCTGATAACTTTTATCAGTCAAATGTAGTTTAGGAAAGAATAAGAGCATCCTGACATAGTTTTACTATGAAGCTTTTCAACTTTGTGCATTGACCTCACTGTTCTGACTTACCTCCCTATCAACCATGCCTTGCTCTTCATATCTGAAAGAAAAACGTAATGATTAAGATTGAAGTAAGTGTTGTTAATATAGCTGCTTAGGTTAATATGCGCGCATGCCACAGAATCAAAACATGGCTAATTAAAAAGACAACACTATAAATAAACATTGTGTAATATTATACCTTTACGACTTGTAATAGTCTGAATTGCAAGTATCTTCCTTACATTATAAGACTTTGATGCTGCATGTACTTTCATTTGTTTTCACCTGAGCTCATGTGGGACACATTCCTCCTGGAAGAAGCGCCTCACTGATTGACG
The DNA here is from genome assembly GCA_019095985.1 of Streblospio benedicti. NCBI lineage: Eukaryota > Metazoa > Annelida > Polychaeta > Spionida > Spionidae > Streblospio > Streblospio benedicti. The sequence continues at coordinate 32,382,895 of CM032665.1, read as the reverse complement.
GAACATATCATGTTCCTCGTCGAAGATGCGTCTGATGCCGATGTCCGTCAGGCTGGAGGCTGCGGCTGAGCTGAGGCGAGGCTTCGACGACTCATCCGCCAACCCGTCATCAGCGGCTGTGCTCAAGTGGCTGGAATGCGATGGGCATTGATTACAAGTCATTGTATTGCATCAGGTACTAAATGTTTCATGGTTGATTTTTACTTACATAGCTTGGGTGGACACCTTTAAAAGTAAGGTGTTTGTTCAGCTATGATAATATGTGTATACGGGCATGCTACTTCATTGTGCAATTAGGTTTGTAGTATTACTTATGATTTTCAGGGAATAGTGGAATCGTAAAGATTCTCATTATAGTATTTCTACTCACATATGTATTTTTTCATATACATGTAATCACTATATAGTTCGATAGACATACGTTTCCAAATTATCTTCATTTAATTGGCATTTACAAATACAGTTAATCAATTGCACAGCATTGACAAGAGAACTGGATCAGAATGGAGAATTTCAATAAAGAATAACAGATACATGCATATCAGAGCGCAATTCTACAACGTATTACGCATGATGAATGACACGAATGGTGTTATCATCCTTCTTGCAATTGATGTTTATTAAATTGCAATTGCTGTTTATCATACCCGTGAACACTAGCCCTCGGGAACTAGCCCTAGCACTAGGTATGTGTTTGTTAACCATATACAGGCAACACATATATGTATGTATACATCATTACTTTTCATACATTACAAGATTGCCACATTCAACCGAGGTGCCACCAGTAAGTTTGTACACCCAGTGCTCAATCATGTCTAGGGCGCCTTCGGCTTGCCCTCACTCACCTGGCCTGTGTGTGTGCAGAGGCAGGAGAGAGCAGCCTGGAGGCGACGCCCCTCACGGCAGCACTCCGCGCCATGGTCAGCTTGCTCAGCATGGTGACTGCAGAAGACAGACATGGTCAACCCTTCACAATGACCTAATGAGTGGATCTAATCTACCAAAAATCTAAAATCCATCCAAACTTTGCATGGCTGAGTAAAGATCAGTAAAATTTATTTTGCCCACTGGCAGTCCGGTATACATAATGGATTTCCTTGTTCACTAGGAGTTCAAAAACAGTTTATAATTACACAAAAATACACTTTGTAAGACTACAGCAAAATTGTGTTTTACTTGTTTGTAAAACACTGCAATATGATATGATTAAATGTGTTATATATAATCACCAACTTAAGTGATGGCAGCACTCCAATCGGCCACATCTGGACAATCATTCTGATTGAACTCCTGTTTGCATTGTGTTATCACATAAACTTGGATGTCTGTACGTTTTACATTGTGTTGATTACAGCTATACACACGGTAGAACTCTACCTGATTCATTGAAATAGAAATTTTCTATTCTTATTACCAATATAAGATTATCTTCGGAAAAGAAAGTGTTTCATATTTAATTATTAAGTAATCGATCTATATTAGATCTACATACAAATTTATTTTTACAAAGCAATTAGTGAAATTATCAGCACATCCCTCTCAACAAATTAATGTTTAATAAAATATTAACAGTATTTCTTATACTCACAGTGTGTATACGTATTTGAAGTAAATCCTTTCAAAAAATGAAATGTAGAGCAATGCAAAACCTTTGTTTGAAAGCCAAGTATTAAATAAAGGTTACATATACGCCTTGATTCAATGTTAATTCTTCAAGTCACCCCACAAATTATCACTGATCAGTGTTATTGACCTCTGTTTATTTGTTATAACACAATACTATGAAATAGACACAGGTAAGACATTAGACTTCATATTGTAATGCTGTGTAATAGTACTTGTTATTGAACGGAGATCTTACGGAAATAAAGTCGAAAGTACAGATGTTATCAAATTGAAGCTAAATTGTAATTCACAACGTAAACAGCAGAAACAATATGGACGGACTATGCGAGTCGGTTGCGTTATGTGTTGTGTCTGATAAAGTGATACACATGACGTACGGTATATTCGCTTTGAGCCATCTTTGTAACCTCCAAAATTGCAAAATATTGTCATTCAGTTCTTCTTAAATTTCTACATGTCATGTACTGTTAATGGCCTTGGAGCAAAAGTTTATTTACACAGACGTTATTACTTTTTTTGGTAATATAATAAGATCTAATAACTACAAAAGTAATATATACCGAAATTAAAAATACATGCTACAAATACATGTACATTCAATATAAATGTTAGATAATATTAACAATAGACAAAAATGATACCTACATCAATAATGCTCCTATTAACTTTTTTTTAACATTCCCTTAAAATAAATAACTTTTTACACTGACACAAAACTAATTGATTTGAGTACCAATTTCATAAACCAATAGGGACAAATATTTAATCTATAATATTCTACAGTACTAAAATCACAAAATAGCATGACTATATTATTGTCTGCAAAAAGTAAGCTTTGTAGAGATATGTAACATGTACGTACTATGTTATGCGTTCCCTAATTGCAGCACCCTATATAAGTATTTCTGTGGGTAACAAGTTGTAAAGATGTGCGTGCAGTCATTCCAACTAGCACAATAAGTATTGGCCTGCGTTTCCTCAACTCTTCACCAAGCCATCAACAGGCGACACGCATTCAGTTTGTCGCGAGGTGCTCTTCACACGTTTTGTCACTTATTCCAGTAGTAGTTGAAAGCATGCTGTGTATGATATACCTTTAATTCCTATTTTGTATTGATAAATCATTACATACAGTTGTTGTGTTTTATGTACTCAACGTGCATCAGAATGCGTGGAGAGGAAATAAATCAATGTTGTTCAAATCTTAACGTTTCACATGACAGTCTGTTTAGAGGGTCAGCATGATCACAGGCGAAAATTGTGTGATGCTGAAATCATTTCAATCCACAAGCTATGCGTTTTGTTACTGCTTGAAACGCATGATCGGGGAACACCCCATTGAAAAAAAACAACACTTAGTCTGACGCACGACAAAACACAAGATGAGGATATAGCCACTTTGTAACTAAATTATTGAAAAGAATGCAACAAAAACTTACCATCGAAAGGTATTTTACATAATGTAGATGGGGCGTCAACCCCTCGACATAATAGGTTCTCACATGTACATTTTAGCGATGTTACGATCTGCTCACGCATGTTGATGCAGTGGTGCATGCGTCTTCAGTATTATACAGCCAACAAAAAAAACTATATCATGATCATGATTATATTTGAAGTGTTTGACTTTGCATTAGTTATGTATCTATTTTACATAATTTACAGTATTATCTCAGAAAACCAAGAATATTATCAATGCCATAAATATATTTTGTTTGACCTTGTGTAAGGTGTGTGCTTAATCAAATGCAGCTCAATATCTCAAATAAATACACAACTATGTATAAACTTGTTTATTTCGATTACAGTACAAGTATTGATCACTAAATTCTTTCATTGGAATAGTGGTGATCGATCCTGTCGAACAAATTTATTTTATCACTACAGTCAATGTTCATTCCTACATTTATACTTGTACTGTCTATTCCATGTTCGATTCTTTTGGAATTGTTCTGTCAACGATCAAATGGCCGATTTCCTATAAACCTCATCTTTTATGCTGTTGCAGCTTTCTGTGACAAGCCTTTCAATTCTTGGATGCATTTTGAGATGCTGTCTTTTTCTTGCTGTGGGGTGATGCCCTTCATAACATTATCTACGATCCAATTAACCATGTGGGTTTGCTGATACCTCTTCTGAGCATTCTCTGTTGCCAATTGGTAATCCAATCTCTTCTTCACTTGGGAATACACAGCACTCAACCTGTTCCTGTAGATAGCTTCCAACTGGAGATCAACATTTTCGCGTTTAGCCTCGAACATGAGCTTCTGGCCCTCTTGTTGGGCGATGGCCGTCTGCAGTTCGTCAATAACAGCTTGTGCATTTTCCTTGCTTCGTGCAATAGGTTCATCCCATCTTTTTGTGGTGAAGTCGACATCCATCTTGTCTAAATATTTACCCAATCCAGGTCCAAGCTTATTGGCCAGGATCGCGAATGCCGTCCAGAACGTCAGGAACTCGGCAAAGCCATGTTCCACGATGATCCATTCAACACTAAGCATGGAAAGGACCGCTCCAGTTCCAAACATGTAAGGCCCAGTCACTCCTGTTTTATCATAAAACGCCTTGAAATAACTCTCGGGAATGAATCCAAGGCGGACCGCCGGGTGCGTTTCTGCTTGGACTGGGTGAGGAAAGTTCTTCGTATCGCGCTCGTTACTGTAGAAGATCTGGTTCGCCTTCTCCCAATTTGCGGCATGATCGATTTCCTTACTTGCTGAACTGCTGCTACGGAATATTATTGGTGAAACATACCGTTGACAGGCACGAACGGGGATTTTAGAGCACAGCCAACTCATCCTTGCGATTTTATGATGTTCCGGTCGACAAGGACAACTGACATATGATTCGACCGTTTTAGGAATTGGCTGCTGATCAAACCAAACGTCGCATCGTTTTGACAGATTATTCTTTAGATTGTTGAAAGTAACAAGAATTTATTAAGAGCAATATTTAATTTAAGGGTAAGATATAATATATTGATAGTATTTATAAACTGATATGATTAAATATCTAGACGATATTTGTTTAAAAAGATGTTTACTTAAAATAACATTTTCGTGTAACACAAGTTCTAGTTTTCTTTTTAAGATACAATGTAGGTCTAAAAGGTCCATTTCAAAGTCATCAAATATCCAGTGCAAATGTGGTGACAGGTGGGTTACCAAGGTGGGTTACCAAGTTTTTATCTCATTATCTGTCCAAATTAGTTCTATCCAAATGTGCAATAGAAAGAATCCATTATGTAGTTTGTTTAGAACATTAGTATCCGCTTCTATTGAAATATTTTAGAAGGGAAAATATGTTGGTGCCAAAATGTTTAGGTGTCACACTAGGATTATTAATTGACAATCCTAGGGTGTCACACAATCTCAGCTGGAGTATAGCCGGTGGTAGTGCGCTAACCAACGACCTACCAAGAAACTTTTTTATAAAACTTAACTAATATTCACACATACTTTTACGGTTTGTGGTTTGTGTATACAGTTATGATATAAATAAGATTAAAGATCATGTTTCAAATGCATGCCTGTTTATCAATAAATTAATAGAATGCGCTGACAACCAGCCAGATTCTAACGATGCGCACTTAAATTTTCATGTTTCTAACACTTAGATCTAAATATAGCGGAAGTGCTTACGGTATTGCATTGTATTGGCACTGGCAGTGCCACTGTACTCAAGTTTTATCAGTCTTTTGCGTGTATTTTCAGTCGATATCGACCTCCAGAACTGCCGTGTAAAAATGTTGTATACGGACTAACCATATACGGAATCCGTATATGGTTAGTTGTCAATCGGACTACTTTTGCCTAACTTCAAATATGTTCATGAATCTAGCACACCTACTAATTCTAGGAAACCTCTATTGATTTTATTAAACTACTAGAAAAAAGCTCCAAAATCAATGAACATCAAAGAGATGCACAGAACAGCGTTAGTAGTAGTCATACGTCCCATGTAACTGTAGTGCAGAAATCCGACCATAGGCGTCTATATGTCTAGCGAGTGACTGCGCTGTGTTCTGTTATGATTATGCAGTGTATTCCTACACATTATTGCATTTTGTAATTTATTAATAAATTACCTTGTTAAATGTGTTGAATATATACCAGTTTATTTTTCAACAATATTGTAATTGTTTAGAAAGGACTGATAAATACAAAACCAGGTTCGTTGGTTAACATTGATTTTTTATTGGGCTCGTTCTTGGGGGCGTATCACGGCCCGCTTCGGGCTGAAAAAGAACTTGCCCAATAAACAATGTTAACAACTCACCACCATCCAAACATACGTCTATCTCCAATATAGTCCTCAGTGTTTCAGTGGTTATGGTGTACCACCTGAAAACGTGATTTGTCTGCGTCGCAATTAAGGGAACGATCATAAATAACATTTATACCGGGGAGGGGGGGGGGTCATCCATTTTTTGGGGTGCAAAGAAAAAGTTAACCGACCCCCCATCAACATTTTAAAAAGTTGAGTGACCCCCTCCCCCCCTCCCCCTCCCTACATGCACCTGCTAAGGCTCCATAGAATTTCTCGTCCTGCCTATTTTCCCCGGGCTATTTTCCTACACATAGGAGGGAGGTCAATTTTATTCTTTATTCTTTATTTTGCTGATTTTTCCGTCCTTATATTATAAAAAAATGAGGAGGGGTTGACTTTTTATTTTTTATTTTTCTTCCGCGCAAAATCTTTCATTTTTCAAGTTGAATATTGGGCCATGAATGAACTACATGTGTTTACAATTGTATGTGAAAATTGTCAAACCGGCAAGAAGCGCAAATTTCTATTATCAAAATCTTAAAACATCACTTATAAAACAACTAGTATAATCAATGAAGTATGATATCTAGCGTGCACAGCAAACAAATGTCAGGCCTCTGACACGGGGGCTGTTTTGTTTGCAGCCAGGCTGGAGGGCCGTTTATTTTTTTATCACTGGGGACGCAATAAAAATGTTCAGGAGGCTGCACTATACATAGACAAAACCGGGTGAGTTGGTAACATTGATTATTTTATTGGGCAAGTTTTTGGGGCGTATCACGGCTCGCCCTTCGGGCTCGCCGTGATATGCCACAAGAACGAGCCCAATAAAATAATCAATGTTACACAACGAACCCGGTTTTGTATTTATCAGTCTTTTCTAAACAATTACAATACTGTTTAAAAAAATAAACTGGCATATATTCAATACATTTAACAAGATAATTTATCAATAAATTACAAAATGCAATAATATGTAGTAATACACTGCATAATCATAACAGAACACCGCGCAGTCACTGCTAGACATATAGACGCCTATTGTCGGACTTCTGCAATACAATTACGTCTGCCGTATCTCTTTGATGTTCATTGATTTTGGAGCTTTTCTTAGTAGTTTAATAAAATCAATAACATTTTCCTAGAAGTAGCAGGTGTGCTATATTCATGAACATATTTGAAGTGGGTCAAAACTAGTCCGGTTGACAACTAACCGTATATGGACAGTCCTGATACAACATATTTTTACAAGGCAGTTCTGGAGGTCAATATCAACTGAAAATACATGCAAGAGACTGATAAACAGGAGGGAGGGGACGAGAAACATTTTATCATTTTTATGGGGCCTAAAGAAAAAAAAGTCCTCTATATAGTCATTACATTGCTAAAAGAAAATATTTGAAAAAAATATACTGTACCGTGATAAAAAAGTTCAGCGACCCCCCCCCAAACAGAATCAGAAAAGTTGGACGACCCCCTACCTTTTTGGACGACCCCCCCCCCAGCAGGCAAAAAAAATTTTTTTCACCCCCATTACGGTGGAAATTTGGTTGAAATCAAGTGTAGTGTAACACGAACCTGATATCCACGTGGATAGACACTATATTTACTCCCCCTTATATCCGCGTGTAAAAACGAACCAATAACCACGTTGATTTCACATACCTATACCCCCCCCTTAATTCCACCTGTAAAAATGAACCAATATCCACATTAATTTCACATACCTATACACCCCGTCAAATCCACCCGATGCACGTGCACTCATGCCTCTATTTACCGCGGCAGAGCGTTGATTGGCTGAACTAATTTGAACCAATGAGAGCGAAGCCCGTTCAAATGTTAAGATGGTATACTGTAGGTACTAAACTTGCCAAAGTAAAATAATTTTGTCATTGATTTTCGTGGATATATTAAGCTAACCAACACAAATTCACACAGCGGATACCACATGAATCGATTTTATATGGATCTACCAGCACAGTTACGTCCGCACTACGTATCAAAATATTTTAGCTGAAATGTGGCAAGTCAGTTTAGTGGGCGTTTTTTGGATGGCAAGCCGGTTACGTAATGGATATCATTGAATGTAAGCATTATAATATATATTTTTGTTTGATTTATGTTGTTTTTTATTGCCTGATGCTATGGTATTATTGTAGAATGGCGGGAAGTGGCAGAAAAACATCTTGCAAAATGACATCTCTGACCATTTTGAACCTATGGTGGAAATTAAGTGGATAATCACGTAGGCAAGACACACAGAAATACCCCCACATTTCCACCTAAAATACCCCCACATTTCTACCAGAAATACCCCCAAATTTCAACCTGTAACACCCCATTTCCACCCAAAATCCACGTGTAAAAATGTTGCAGGTTACACATTATTTCAACCAAATATCCACGTGTATAAAGATGCTTCATTTCTACGTGGATTCCACCATAAATTGCCCACTGGGCCGGTATCATCATTTATGATCGTTCCCCCTAAGTTCGGCGCCGTGGCAATGGCAGACTTAGTGTTGCCAAAACCATTGTGTCGTGCGTTTGCAAAGTTGCTGATCTCAACTGAGCATATGTTAGACAGTGTGGCAACACCAAGCATGAGGTTCGAAAGCCACGTTAAAAGGCGTGCCCTGTAACGTGTAGGGACAGCCACCCCTCTGCAAGTATAAAAAGAACTCACTTAGTTTGAAAACAATAGCTAGTGTGATCCCTCCAGGCTCCACCCCGAGGCTCAGCTACCAAGCCTGCCTCTGGATACATGTGGCCACATACCAACAAAGTGTGGCCTCCCTCTGCTATATAATCACCAGAAATTGATGGCTGCAGAGTATCCATACAAATAAACAAACACCTAGGGTAACTTATCGTCAAAAAAGAAAGTCCTCAGAGGCAACTAGAAGCCTGAAATATATTTTATACTCAGGCTCCTATAGTTGCATAGCTCTGCAAGATCTTTATTTTTGTCAATTAATTGCCCCCGTGGATAACATATGCGTTTTAGGTTATAGAGCCCTTCAAACAGGGCCCGTAGGTCACACCCATCCCGTATGATTTTTTCAAAAAATATATAGCATCCAAACAAGTACCAAATAATATTACTACCATGAAAAAAATTGGTATTCCGTTGCCAAAGTGTGAAAAGAAAAGTAAATAAACATGTACAAATCGCATATTATCGCCACCTACAAGATGTGTGTGAAAACGTTTTTTCATAACAAAATGCACCATAGATCATGTAATTTTAGACAATCTTAAAAATAGTGCTTAGCTTACGAAAATATGCCTAAGTATAGCTTCATTTTGACACCTCAAAACACTATTGTTGGTTCATTAATAGCTTTGCTACGATGGTTTAAACAAAGAAATATATGGAATGTTTGTGAAGTGATCTAATTGGACTGGGTGCAAGAGAGCAATATATAGAGAGAAAACAACGAATATTTGACGCACAGCATTCTACATGAATTTTAGAACACATATTCTATGTAGGAGGGGTCGATTTCATTGAGATTTGCATATATTTCTCTATAGAAGCCATGCATTTAATCTTGGATTAGAACATCGTTAGTAGTCCTAAATTAAACAAATGAGGCCTCAAATGCTAATTGGCTGTGCGTGCGTGCGTGTGTTGGTGGGGGGCGTTAAAAGAATAAAGATAAAAACCAGATCGATAGAAATTAGTAGACCTATGGCATTTTATGATATATTTACATATACATGTATATATATACATGTACATAATATATCCTGAAGTGTTAGGTCAGAGACTAAGTCCAGACTTGTAGGATGCTCTTTACTGTCTTCACTGGTTAATTTGTCTGTCACTACATCTTGTGGGTGAATTGGGTGTCTATTTCATGAATTATATGTTGTCTTACAAGTAAACTGTGTAGAAAATTAAACCTAAAGGCTAAACAACATTCTTTAGAATTAATTGACATACATTTAGCATGTGTGCAGATGAGCAATTCCATTATATATTTACTTAAATACTTATGGAAATAGACACAGAAAGGTGGGGGGGTGTTAAAGAGCAAGTGGTATAATGTATTTAGTTCTGACATATATCCATGATGTAAGATGGATACCAGCTCTATTTAAGAATAAGAATAAGAATAATTTATTTCGATAATATACATTTACAGAATTTGTATAAATGTATAATCATAGCAATAAGATATAAATAAATAAATAAAATAAAAATAAAGTTGTGTGGACGAGAAAATTAACACAGTATTAAAATATCACAGTCTTCCAATATGTGAACAAACCACTATAAGTATAAAACTGAGACTTAGTAATAGCTTGCACAAGATTGTTCTCAGAGGATTCTAATCTCTTTATAAACCCAGTAATAGCATTCCTCATTATTATATCAAAATGATGAACATTGTAGTCTAAAAAAGTTCTTGATATACTGATACGGTGCTTAAGGTTCATCAGTATCCTAAAAACTCTATTATAAGCAACCTTAATACGACGCAGAGAATCTGCAGTAAAATTACACCACAAATGTGAACAGTAAAAACTAGTGCAATAAGTCTTAAAAAGGTGAGTCTTAACATCATCGCTGCATGACTTAAAATTACGAATAACACTGTTGCCCCGAGAATATAAATTACAACGCAATTTAGAAATATCTGCGTCATCTTTACAATCACTTGTCATAATGACACCTAAATACTTATATTTGTCAACAAGTTTAACCGGCTGACCAAGAAGTAATAGTTTAGGTACACTAGACATGAGCACAATTTTAGATTTGATACACATATAAACAGTTTTCTTGACATTAAATATAATCTCAGAAGTGCTAGCATACTTCTCGCACACAAGAATAAAATGTTGAAGAATACTTATAGATGGGGCAATAAGAACTGTATCATCTGCGTACATTAAATGATTGATACAGATATGATTGATAAAACACCCAACATTAAGTTCATTGAGAGCACTGGATAAGTCATCAACATATACATTGAAAAAGTGCGGTGAAATGACTCCACCCTGCCTGGTACCATTTGATGATTTAAAAGCTTCACTGACACTAGATCCCCATCGAACATAGAAATTTTGAGTAGTATACCAATAGATAAGAATCCTGACAATAATTACAGGCATTCCCTTTTTAAAAGCTTGTCAAAAAGCACCCAAAAATTTAGCCGGTCAAAAGCCTTGGAAGCATCAAGGTAGCAGATAAATAAAGGACTAGACATGCTCTGGTAGAAATCAATAACATGCTTCAACGTAAAAGTACAGAGATCTGTAGAATGCTTATTCTTAAAACCAAACTGATTATAACATGTAATAAGGCAATCCTGGTACCTATTTAGAATAACAGTCTCAAAGATCTTAGATAAAATAGACGTGACAGCAATCAAACTATCAGGTCTAAACTTGAAATGTTCACTCTGAAGTCCATCTCTACCACTGGCCTTACAATCATTGGACAATATGGATATATCAATTAGTCTATGAAATACTTTGTACATCATAGAGGCTGTCTGTCATAGGTTAAGGTGGTGCTAGTAGTGCTGTGGTCCACATGTCGCTGATTAAAATTTGCCTTGGAGATGGGGGAGTGTTTGGGAGGGGGGGGGGGGGGGTGCTGTTCTGTACTTAAGTATTACACCTATCCTTCACCCATGTGACCTTTGCTTTCACCTTCTAGATGGCACTTTTGCCCACCATATTAGGCTAAGGCCACAGCAGGGACTTGGATAGTCAGCTATCACATTTGTCATGATAGTAAGCCCCACCTCAACCCCAAGTTCTGACAACACATACACTTGTCCTGATAGCACTTGCCCACAGCTTGACCGCAGCACCCCCTGTCATGACAGCATCCTGTCAGCATTTCATGTATCCTTACAACTTGATAGCACCTACCTGACACAACTAACCTCTCGTTCTGACTGCAACCATGGGTCATGGGTCATGCCAGTACACACAAAATACTCTATGAGCTACAACATGGATTCCGGGACCGCCGATCATGTGAAACACAGCTACTCGAGTTCACAGCTGACATCACCAACAATATGCAGTGTGGCCAGCAAACTGACATCCTTATAATGGACTTCAGCAAGGCTTTCGACAAGGTCAGTCATACACGGCTCATCTTGAAGCTTCACCACTACGGGATCCAGGGAAGGACCAATGCATGGATCCAGGCTTTTCTCGGGGGAAGGGGGAACAGCAGGTATTGATGGAGAGTACTCGTACAGTGCAGCGGTGAGATCGGGCGTGCCACAAGGATCTGTCATCGGGCCTTGTTTATTTCTGTATTACATTAATGACATGAAAATTTGACATCTAGTGTGCGTCTCTTAGCTGATGACACCCTGGTATACTTTACCATCAGATCTGACTCTGACCGTAAAGTGCTGCAGTGTGACCTCGATCATCTAGCAGCTTGGGAGGCACGATGGAAGACCACCACCCTGAGAAATGCCAGGTCCCTCTGTATCACCAGGAAACGAAGCCACTGGACACCAAAACTGTGCTACATGGGCACATCCTAGAAGTGGTAAGTGAGGCCAAGGATCTCTGGGGTCCTCTTCACTAAGGACCTGACATGCGGTCTAAAGCACATTTCCTGCATCACTGGCAAAGCCAACCAGACACTGGTTTCCTCAGACGCAATCTGCGTATCAACTCACATGAACTCAAGACCACAGCCTACATAAGCCTCACGTCAGGCCACTGGTTGAGTACCGCTGCAACTGTGCTGGGACCCATATACTGACAAGGATGTAAAGGAAGTAGAGAAATTCAGCGGAGGGGGCAGCGCGATATGTGCTAAACAGGAACCACCAGACCTCAAGTGTAGAATCCATGATCACACAACTACAATGGACATCACTAAAGGAGAGAAGACGGCAGGCGAGATTACACATGATGTATAAGATTCAAAACAACCTTAATAAAGAGCCGTTATGTGTCCAGTGTC